>CM077084.1:10603977-11203977 GCA_039513925.1 Platanthera zijinensis
GATGATGGACAAGCTAACCATCAAAATATGCTGCTCCATTAGTCCAAGATGGAGTGGATATTCCAGAAGAAGAGCAAGGCACACCATAAGTGGATGAAGATCAGCAAGATGCTGTGACTGAAGCTGATGCTGAAAGAAGATTGCCTCTAGCTGTCATGCATCTAAGATATCATCCAATAAACCAGATTATTGATTATGCAAACCAAGGAGTGGTCACAAAAAGCAAGAGCCTTAGTAAAACAATGTATGTAAGTTTCCTATCACAGGTTGAGCCCAAGAGATTTTAAGACGCCAACACAGACCAGTTCTTGATTGTAGCAATGCAAGAGAAATTGAACCAGTTTAAGAGGTTTAAGGTCTAGAAGCTGGTTCCCAGACCACAAGGACAAAATGTTGATTAAAGTTGATTTATAGGAATAAACTTGATGAAAATGACATTATAATCAAGAATAAGGCCAGGCTAGTAGCTAAGGGGTACAATTAAAAAGAAGGTATTGACTTTGATCAAATCTTTGCCCTTGTAGCAAGATTGGAAGCCATCAGACTCTTCCTTGCATATGCTGCATTCAAAAGATTTAAAGTCTACCATATGGATGTGAAGTCAGCCTTCCTGAATGATGTCTTAAAGAAAGAAGTCCATGTTGAACAACCTCAAGGTTTTATTGATTCTAACTCACCAAAATTTGTTTATACACTTAGGAAAGCTTTATATGGGTTAAAGAAAGCCCCTAGAGCATGATATGAGACATTGTCTAGTTTCCTTATTGAGAACAAATTCTTGAGGGGGAAGATAGACAAGACCCTATTCCTAAGGGAATATAAGGGCAAGATCATCCAAGTCCAAATTTATGTAGATGACATAATATTTGGGTCTACTGATGACAACCTTTGTTAAAAGTTTGCTAAAATTATGCAAGGGAAGTTTGAGATAAGTAGTATGGGTGAGCTTAAGTACTTCTTGGGTTTCCAAGCAAGGCAGACTGAAGACTGACTATCCATCTCACACTCTTATTTCACCAAGGAGTTGATCAAGAAGTTTGGTATGGAGAATGCCTCCACCATGAAAACTCCCATGGAGTCAAGTATGCCTATAGACAAAGATGAGGTAGGGAAACCTGTTGATGAAACTTTATATAGGGGGATAATTGGCTCCATTCTATATCTTACTGCTAGTAGGCTAGACATCATGTATACTACATGTGTTTGTGCTAGATATCAGGCAACCCCTAAAGAATCTCACTACTCGGTTACAAAGTTGATTTTGAGGTATCTTAAGGGCACAACAGATCTTAGCCTCTTGTACACTAGAAATAGGGATTTTAAACTAACAAGCTATTCAGATACAGATTTTGCATGCTGCAAAGAGGACAGGAAGAGCACATCAGGCACTTATCAATTCTTGGGAGGAAGACTAGTGTCTTGGAGAAAAAAGAAGTAGACCAGTGTTGCTATCTCAATAGCTGAGTCTAAGTATATCTTAGCAGGTAGTTGATGTACACAGTTGCTATGGATCCAGCATCAGGTCCAGGACTATAAGCTTCAAATAAGTAGAAGCCCCCATATTCTATGATTCTACTTGATCAATATCAATTGCTAGGAATCCTGTCTCTCACAGCAGGACTAAGCATATTGAGATTAGGTATCATTTTATTATGGAGCATATGGAAGAGGTAGATATCTGTCTTGAGTTTGTCACCACAGATAAGCAAGTGGTTGATATCTTTACTAATCCACTAGATGAAGTCAAGTTCAACACCTTCAAATTTGAATTGGGAATACTGAACTTGGTACAGCTTAAGTTGCTCCATGTAATATTTATGTTGCAGAACACACCTTTCTTGCTGGTAGATAAGACTCTCAAGTGATATCAAGTTGTATCAAGACTAAGATGGACTCATGTGTACATTAAAGAGAAGAGGGTAGATGCTCCTAATAAGGGGGAGCTAATCTAGAAAGTTGCAGGAACATGTTCAGCTTCCTATTAAGAGGAAGCCTAGCTGGAGTGGATTGATGCAAGAAAGATCACGGCAGTGAACCGGTCGCCCAAGTAATAAAAAATGGGCGAGTTTTCCCAAGTATCGATCTCACAAGGAACACAGTAAGGTGGAGTTAATTTCGAGGACTTGAGATTGAAGTCCTCGGGTCGGAGGTAATGAAATGGGGGTTTCGATGGTTGCGGAAAATAAAGTAAAAATCTATCAACTACTCCTATGCAATGCCGCTATGCAAAGCTTCGCTTGGCGGGATGAAGACTAATCGGGCCGCTATGCACCGAATTGCTAGGTGGATGGGCGAGTAGGCTAGCGGATGAGGTGGAGAGAACGGCGGAATGAGGGTCGTAAGCACCTCTTCGCTACGCACGCCACTAGCAATTGCTAGTGCGGCAAGGATGGATGGTGGTGGACTGAATATGGCGCACCTCAAGCAATAAATAACGAAAATACAAATCACATAGACATGATTTAGCACAAGCATTTTACAAATAAACACACATCATCCATAAATGAAGTTTACAACAGCACATAAACAACAATAAAGGAAGAACAAGGCAAGTGATCGACCGAATCCGAAGCCTTATTGAGGATTCACGGTTGGAGTCGTCGGGTTGTCAATCCGCGCCCAAGCTCAGTCCTCAACTGCGTCCGGGGTAGAGAAGGGATGTCACCACCTTCCAATGGCCCGTCTTCTTCGTCTCACGATAGCGGAAGAAAGTTGCAAGCTTCCCTTTTCTTGATGGCCATGGCGTTGAAGCTTGAAATAAGCCCAAGAGATGATTGAGGAGGCCGAGAGGGTGCTCCGGCTTTGATTTGGCGGAGAAAGCTTGCCCGGAACCCCTCCCTAAGGTGGAGGATGAAGGGAAATGGCGGAACCCTTCGTCGGGGACGAAAAACGGCGGAAAAATCGGGCTCTCTTCAATTAGGGTGTGACCTGCGCTATTTATAGAAAACAGAATTAAATACTGCGCACGATCACAGGCACACGACCAGTGGTCGTGCGCGCTATGGCCTGTGACCGTGCGATATGGCGGCAGAACTTGCACAAAAGAGGTTATGACTGCGCACGATCGGCAACGCACAAGCAGTGATCGTGCGCGGTATAGCAGGTGATCGTGCGATATGGCAGGACAGAACTTTCGAAAAGAGGGCACGACTGCGCACGACCGATAATCGTGCGCCATAGAGGTCGATGGTCGTGCGTGGGTAAAAACGCACGACCATTGACTCTTTTGCCAAAAACGGTGAAAGTCCTACCCCGGACGCCCACACGATCCCCGAACCTGCAGGAAAACTGGACGGGTTGTCGAACATAGCAGTCACGGATATCAATAAAATGCACAGCAAGAGGGAAATACACACACGCACAGAAATAGGCTAATAAAGTGCACAAGACGTGGAATGTCGCAGCGAACCAAAAGGAGTGCGAATGGCGCTGAATGGTAGTGCAAAGACATGCAAATGAACCCAGATGAGTCCGAAATTAACTATAAAATATGGACTCATCACACCCCCAGACTTAACTGTTTGCGCGTCCCGAGCAAACACAACCTAAGCAGACAAGGAAAAAGAACGAACTAACAAAGAAATTGCAGAACAGAGTACCATGCGAAGTCGCATGCCTGCGTGCATAAAAATACAATAGAAGAAATTTCTAAGTATGCAAAATAGTTTATATTTTCCACAATGTGTATCAACAAGTTATTACTACTCAAAAATAGAATCACGGTGAATCATCCGGTCACGCATAGGAAGAAAGTAGACTGGCCACTAAGGTGAGCTTTGCCAAAGATCGGGGCTCATTATCACCTCCAAAGGAATCCACCAATGTCGGGGACCATACGCTTACCCATTCACACTCTCTCCACGGCACTAGTTCGACTCAAGCGTGAATCCGTAGGACTTTAGGATAATCACAGGGCTTAGGTTACGGTGAGGTAAACAAAGATAAACAGTAAGGCTATTCACCTAGCCCAAATGAGCTAGCCTAAAAGAATCCCTCAGCAAACCACAATATAACCAGGTGCACCACACCCCCAGACTTGATTTTTGAAATATGGGTGTGTGCACCGCCTACTCCAAATCAAAATCATCTCCATAAAGATTTTCATTAAAACTCTTTCTTTTCCTTTTCTTCTTTCTCATTTTCTTTGTAAACTTTTTCTTTTCACAATACACAATTTCAACAAATAAAACTTGGGGGCATTTCCATATTTTCACAAATAGTATCACCACATCAACATCCCAACATAAAATGAAAAATACTATAGCTCGACTTGGGTGTGCGACTAGGATCGACTATGAGGCTTTGGTGAAATAATGGTGGAGCTGAATCAATAGAAGGGTAGGCACAACGGGGCTTAGCGAGGATAAGACGTTCGGAACGGTACAAAGCTCAACCGGGCCAAAATGATGGCCTACATCACGCTCACGCTAGACTAACCATGTACCAATGCTTCGAGAGTAGCTTGGGGCAAGTTCTTAGCCAACGAGAAAGATAATCCTTCCACCTGACTCAAGCAAAACGAGTCTAGTAGTGGCTACACACATTCCTACGCTACCGTTTGATTCACACCGGATTCACCAACTTTTGAGTAGAATAAGAAATATTTACGCAAATAGAAAATATAAAACTATAAGCATACAGAAAAATTAATTCTACACAAAATGTGAGCAATTGACTAGGAACACTGCAAGGCCAACATTTTACTCTATCGTGCAATCCTAAACTAGCACAATAAATTTTCCAAATCAAACAAAAGAAATGAGTTTAACTCGCGGCACGCTAACAGGTAAGCACGCGCTCATGTGGGTGCAGTGGTGTGCGAAGTAATGAACTAAATAAAATAATAACTATAAAAGCTTCTAGTATGCACAAGAAATGTGTGCGTGCAAAAGGTAAACTGACTCTCCCCTAGACTTAAACTAAACAGCACATCAAATGATATAGAAATTTAAATAAAAAAGAGCTAAGGGAAGAGGTTACCTAATTCTCAGCTAGTGAGCATACTAGAATACGCATAAAAAGCTGAGGCAGGCTCGCCAAACGAAGAATCACAACCCCGCCAATGCGTAGTTTCCATAAATACCTACAGGGGTGAGCTCCGCAAAAACAAAAGAAAAATATACTAAAAGAAATACTAAAACTAAAACGAGACATGAAAAATAAAATGCAGAAAATATAAGATAACTGCTGGGGTTACTGTCATCCCAGCACGACTTATTAAATTCTATACAGTTCTAGCTAATGGGCCTATGAAAAGAAAAATGCACAGGTAACTGGCCTAATATCCGTGTCGGTAACGGGTACCGATACGGAGAAAGATCAGTTACCCCTCTACCTGAGTAATAATACCTGCGACGCACAGGTAGAGGAAATAGGAAGTAAGATGAGGAGGAGCACTAGTCCTCACTCAACTCACCACAAAAAATATGCTTGCCTAACAAGGTATCGTCCACCACAGGTTCGTAGGAAGCGATGGCAGCAGCAAAAATGCCAGGCGTATCGACAACCTCACATACCCATGGAGATTCCACCTGCATAGGCTCAGATAAAGAAGGGGGATCAAGGAATAAAGGAGACGAAGAACATATGGAAATAATCGGGGGAGTGGTACCGGTCTCACTCCCCAAAGGCTGTGGTAGAAAAATATTGTCGGCATTATCGACAATGCTGCAAGACTCGGCCGGATCCATAGAGGTCTCCACCAAGACTTGGACTTCCTCCCTTGGTATCGAGGGAGAATCCTCGATGCCAGGAAGGTTGTCCTCCTCCATGGGAGTGGAAACAATCCATGTAGCACAAGCCGCAACTTGGGTTGCATCATCGAAAATGTCGTAAGAAACGAATGACGTAGAATGCACCAAAGGCGGAAGAACTGTGCTTGGATAAAAATCAAGCGCAGGTTCTTCACAAAGAATCGGCTCCACGCTTGGAGATGTATGCACAGGAGAGATGGGCTCAGCCACATCGAAGCCTAGATCAGCCACAAATCTGGTGGTTGTATCCACATCATTCCCTTCAAAAGATGAAGGTGATAGGGATACATAACCGGACGATGAAGGTGTGCCACCAAGGGTAGGAGTCGGGATGATTCGGATGTCCGACTCATCATCCTCCTCCAAAACACGGAGGTACTCGGCACAGTCCTTCAGGACATGATCTGTTCTACGACAATACAAACACTTTCTCCCAGTACTCTGCGGTCCTTGTGGGGCCGGAGAGGAATAAGAGAATGGTGTATGAGGTGAGGACGAATGACCATAAGCTCGGGGCACAGTGTTTGAAGGGCTGTACGAATACAGCATCTCATGCATTGTGCGCTGAGGTCTATTCTCAATATCTCTCGTAGGGCATTCATGACTAGCGTGGGAGGAATTTCCACACCAACGACATTGGGCATAAGAATATCCCCACATGATATCGAAATAGCAGATTCAAAATAAATTGTGCAAATTACAAAATCCAACAATATATTACTACAGTTGCCTAGACAAACAAGAAAAAAAGAAAGCTAAACAGAAATAGAACAAAACAAAAGCAATTTATAATGGAAAAGGAAAATAATCTCACGTCTCCCTCTACAAAAACTCACACGACTGTGTTCCCCGGCAACAGCGCCAAAAACTTGATGCAAGAAAGATCACGGCAGTGAACCGGTGGCACAAGTAATATTAAATGGGCGAGTTTTCCCAAGTATCAATTTCACAAGGAACACAGTAAGGTGGAGTTAATTTCGAGGAGGACTTGAGATTGAAGTCCTCGGGTCGGAGGTAATGAAATGGGGGTTTCGATGGTTGCGGAAAATAAAGTAAAAATCTATCAACTACTCCTATGCAATGCTGCTATGCAAAGCTTCGCTTGGCAGGATGAAGACTAGTCGGGCCGCTATGCACCGAATCGCTAGGCGGATGGGCGAGTAGGCTAGCTGATGAGGTGGAGAGAACGGCGGAATGAGGGTCGTAAGCACCTCTTCGCTACGCACGCCACTAGCAATTGCTAGTGCGGCAAGGATGGATGGTGGTGGACGGAATATGGCGCACCTCAAGCAATGAATAATGAAAATACAAATCACATAGACATGATTTAGCACAAGCGTTTTACAAATAAACACACATCATCCATAAATGAAGTTTACAACAGCACATAAACAACAATAAAGGAAGAACAAGGCAAGAGATCGACCGAATCCGAAGCCTTATTGAGGATTCACGGTTGGAGTCGTCGGGTTGTCAATCCGCGCCCAAGCTCGGTCCTCAACTGCGTCCGGGGTAGAGAAGGGTTGTCACCACCTTCCAATGGCCCGTCTTCTTCATCTCACGATAGCGGAAGAAAGTTGCAAGCTTCCCTTTGCTTGATGTCCATGGCGTTGAAGCTCTAAATAAGCCCAAGAGATGATGGAGGAGGCCGAGAGGGTTCTCCGGCTTTGATTTGGCGGAGAAAGCTTGCCCGGAACCCCTCCCTAAGGTGGAGGATGAAGGTAAATGGCGGAACCCTTCGTCGGGGACGAAAAACGGCGGAAAAATCGGGCTCTCTTCAATTAGGGCGAGACCTGCGCTATTTATAGAAAACAGAATTAAATACTGCGCACGATCACAGGCACACGACCAGTGGTCGTGCGCGCTATGGCCTGTGACCGTGCGATATGGCGGCAGAACTTGCACAAAAGAGGTTATGACTGCGCACGATCAGCAACGCACAAGCAGTGATCGTGTGCGGTATAGCAGGTGATCGTGCAATATGGCAGGACAGAACTTTCGAAAAGAGGGCACGACTCCGCACGACCGATGATCGTGCGCCAAAGATGACGATGGTCGTACGTGGGTAAAAACGCACGACCATTGACTCCTTTGCCAAAAATGGTGAAAGTCCTACCCCGGACGCCCACACGATCCCCGAACCTGCAGGAAAACTGGACTGGTTGTCGAACATTGCAGTCATGGATATCTATAAAATGCACAGCAAGAGGGAAATACACACACGCACAGAAATACGCTAATAAAGTGCACAAGACGTGGAATGTCGCAGCGAACCAAAAGGAGTGTTAATGGCGCTGAATGGTAGTGCAAAGACATGCAAATGAGCCCAGATGAGTCCGAAATTAAGTATAAAATATGGACTCATCATGGATCAAAGATCATCATAGCTGATTAGCAGGTTCTCAAGACTATGCACAGTTTGAGGGGGAGATCAACCCTAGTAGATAGCTACTACTATGCTGTCATTGCTGTTGCTGTAAAGACATGCTGTTACAGGTCAAGAGGAATAGCCAGGATCTTCTTTACTACAACTGAATTCTGCAGAAGTTTTCAGTTATATAGGAATGGTATTGGCTCAAGTGGAACAATGTTAGAAGCTAGCTCAAGTGGCTATAGTATGTGTTGTATCAGTGTATCAACACAAAAGGTATGACTTCTAGTCAAGTAGTTTGATCACTAGGATAATTTCTTAAGTGGAATTAACACAAGATGTTGGCTGGTATCAAGAGTAAATTTCTCCCTTGATCCTATCACCTCCCTCATTATGAAAATGCTCTTTAAAGAAGCCAGAAAGGGGGAGAGGTAGGCAATACCCTAAACCCTAAAGGGGGAGGAGTAGAGCAATACTTGCCAGATAAGGGGAGATGGTGGGCAATGAGTGCCGAGGGGGAGATGTGGAAGTAATACTTGACATGACCAGCTCATGTAAAGTAAGTGCTTATTACTTGAAAACATTCAAGTAATATGAAGAGAGCAATGTTGAGCCATTGCATATTATGTTTCCACCCTCAAGTGAGTTGAGGAAAGTCCTCCACTTAAGTGTTAAGTAGTGAGGAGTGTTGTAAGCTGCTTTAAATTTTCAATTGTTATGAGAAGGCTTACAGCTGCTTTTTTACTTTATACACTTTATAAAAAAAGCTTCTTAGTATTGCTGGGTGTTCTGCCTTTTTCAAATAGGGGGAGATTGTTGAGAATATTGCCCTCAATGTTCCCTAGATTTGATTAGAAGAGGCATCACCATCAACACTAAGAATATAATTGTATTTGATGTTGTTCAAGCTCATCATGTTTAGGATGTTCCTTGGAACAAGTTTAGATAGGTTGTCTAAGTGGTTGTGATAGGTGGTCACAAGGTTTAAAGGTTGAGAGACAGAAATCTATCTAAGTACCCAGGCATTGAGTGAAGCTATCACTCAATGCCAGATGCCAAGGAAGGATGTTGGAAAGACTAAAAATCGTCTAAGTCCAAAGGCTTCTAGTGAAGCTAGTTCACTCAACGCTAGATTCCAAAATGCATCGAGTAAAGGATAGACAATCAAAGACCAGTAGTGTAACACCTCCCCTGTAATGACTGTATAATATGGGTCCGGCCGGGGCCCCACAACATATAGAAGCCACAGCTTAAGAATTAAAAGATAAAATAAAACAACCCAACTCAAAACTCAGAATTAAACAGCGGAAACATACCAACAAAACTAGAAGTTATTCACCAAACAAGGAGTATCAAAATTGAGTTAAGGCCTTACACAAGATGAGTCCAGAACTGAATAATAATCCTATCAATGTGCAAAAGCACTCCTAGGCTACCTCATCATGCAAGCTGGATTACAACTCAAAGATTATATCATAACATCAAAACCTAAGCAAATAAAGGTTCACTTCATGAGGCTTAGGCCTTTTGGCCGGCAGCTTGTTCCTACTTGCGATCCTTGCCCTGTAAAAATTTGTTATAACATGGGTCAGCAAAGGCTGACCTCAATTGTGTAACCAACACATCTCCTCTCAGCCGTTCCTAGTAGACCCCAGGGCACTCAATCACCCTACAAGTCAGCACTTCGTATGCAATATACATAAACATGTAAAGCGGTTAAACAATTTGGATGTATCACACAAAAAACATGTTACTACATTGAGCATATAGTAAAAGGTTATTAAAATACAGCAAGTATGCAAACCTGGGTTTCACCCAAGGCACCCTAAGGTGTATGAATCTAACACATCATCACACATCATCAATCAGGTACTTCTATTTTCCCCTCTGACGTTCAAGCCGCAAACATATGGGTAATCCCAATTTCCCCAAACGGCATTCAAGCCGCTACAAGGAACTCTTGCCAAGGCCCCACTTGCTCGTGGGTCTCAAAACCTGGGCTTGCCTTCAAATTCTGACATCTCACGTCAGAATTCAACCATTCAAACATACAAACCAATGCTAAGAACCCTCGCTGAACCCCATCCGTTCGTGGGCTTCATTGTCCGGGCTTGCCCAATGCTTGGCATTCTCCTCAATTTCATAGAAGAGAACTTATCTCACCAGGACACTCTCCACACATGACTTGCACGTCACGGGCTAGCCAGCCGACCACGGAGACAAGTCAAGCCTTCGCACATCACAACACATAACATTATCACCCTAATCCACCTTTCGTACTCTAACATTCCCGTACTCTAAGGAAACCATCTACCATCACCACGGAGCTAAACTTGCCCAGTACCGACTACACGTACTCGCATGAAATAAGGGATACATACATCATAAATGATATCTTGCCGCAACGGATTTCTAGCAATATCCTTAAGGCTCTCTATGCAACATCACTGAGTCAAACTAACGGTCACGACTACGGCTTCACTCACCATGCCTAATCCACTAGCGGAGCGAATTTATAATGCAATATCATGATGGGGACGGACAAAATCGATTTGGTGACTCCTCTTGAGACATGGCAACCCGAATCCCTCTCACTTAAGAGATCCGATGCCTAAAATTCTTGAAAGGAAGCAATAAAAATAGTAGATGCCATGCACATATCCAAAAATCGAGAGGAGAAGTGTCGTTACCTTACGACCCCTCTTCCTAGCCATGGAATCTTTGCCTTGCACGTATAAAAACGAGCGCCTCAACGTCCTTGCCACGGATCTGTCCTTGGAACGACGATCGGAGCTCTTAAGCTTCGTCAATGGCAGAGAGAGCTTCCTTCCTCCTTCGCTCTCCAACTCTCAAACCCTAAGTCAACCCCAAGAGGGAGAAGAAATGAGTGAGAAAACAGTTCAGTCCTACATAAGCCCTTTGGGCAGAGGATCCTGGTCCCTAGGACCAGTTTTGATGTGAAATCAAATGGCTAAGAATCCAATAGACGGAACTCCACGAAATAGCCTTCAACTTGTGTCGAACGACTTCAAAGCTCAGCCAACAAAAATTCATCGAACGAAGAGATATCGACAAATGGCTTGCACAATCGTCGAATGGCCTTCGACGTTCGTCGAAAGGCCTTCGACGTTCGTCGAACGGCCTTCGACGTTCGTCGAACGGCCTTCGACGTTCGTCGAACGGCCTTCGACGTTCGTCGAACGGCCTTCGACGTTCGTCAAACGGCTCCACAACGCTGCCAGACACGCGTCTAAAAGCTAGCTCGACAAACGTCCTTTGACATTCGTTGAACGGCCTCGAGTTTGACAAACGGCATTCGACTTTCGTCGAACAGCCTCGAGTTCGATCAATGGCCTTCGAATTTCGTCTAACGGCCTTCGACTTTCATCGAACGGCCTCGAGTTTGACGAACGGTACTCCCAGATATTGAACTTCTGGGAAAACTGGGGCGTTACAACTCCTCCCCCTTAAAGAATTTCGTCCGTGAAATTATTCTTCACACAGGAAGACAACAAGAAAACTGTTGCAACACATTCAAACATTGTCACAACAACTTTAAACAAACGACATACCCGACGAAAAGAGTTCTGGAAAGTCCTCTCACATTGCTTGGTCACGCTCCCAAAAGAACTCATCTCGGCCAAAGTTGTCCCAACACACCTTTACGAGCTTAACCTCTTTGTTCCGCAGCTGCCGAACTCCTAAATCCTTTAAGATAACTAGACAGACCTTCATCCTCAGGTCCTCTTCTACTGGCACCGTTGCTGACTCAACCACAACACTAGCCTCCACCAAGGCTTTCCTCAAAATGGAGACATGGAAGTCATCATGTAATCCACTCAGCTCTGTAGACAACGCAAACAGGTAAGCTGCTTCTCCAATACGCTCTATAATCTCAAACGGTCCCAAAAACCTCGGACTCAGCTTCTTGAGTCGGCGAATACGCAAAACTCCCGTGAATGGCTTAATCTTGAGACAAACCTAGTCACCCGCCGCGAACTCCACATTCCTATGGAGAGCATTAAAATACTTTGCTTGCTAGTCCTGGGTAACCTTCATGCGTTCCTAGATGGTCCACACCAATTCGCAAGCATTGCCCACCACTTCTTTTCCCAAAAGCTTGGTGTCTCCCGCCTTTGTCCAAGGCATCGATGTTCGACACCGCCTTCTATACAAAGCTTCATATGGTGCCATCTTTAAACTTGCCTGGTAAATGTTGTTATATGTGAACTCTACCATGAAGAGGTGATCTTCCCACTTCTTCCGAAAATTGAGGTTACACATTCTCTGCATATCCTCTATTGTATGATTCGATCTTTCTTTTTGTCCATCGGTTTATGGATGGAACTCCGGACTGAACTTAATCTTCGTGCCCAGACTCTTCTGAACTAACCTCTAGTCTTTGGACATGAAACGTCCATCGCGTTCACTATTAATACTCTTAGGAATCCCATGTAGTCGCACAATGTTACAAACATACAACTCTACCAGCTTCTCCACGCCGTCCTCTTTCCAATTTTTGATGAAATGGACCACTTTGGTCAAGCAATCCACGATCACCCAAATCGTGTCGTTACCCTGCTGCGATCGAGGTAAGCCATGAAAAAAATCAAGGGAGATGTCATCAAATTTCCATTCGGGAATCGGAAGAGGCTTCAGGAACCCGCCTGGCTTCTATCACTAGGCCTTTACTAAGGCGCAGGTTTGGCATTGACTCACGTACAATGCTACGTCCCGCTTCAAATCAGGCCACCAAAAGTATTTCTTCATATTCAATTACATATTTGTACTACCAGGGTGAATGGAGCACATCGTAAAATGAGCCTCAAACATCAACTCCTCGCTGAGATTGTCGAACTACGGTACACATATCCTTCTGTCCTTCCTCAGGATCCCATCAATCTTCTTTCAGGCGCTACCTTTGCTCTTTTGAGCTTCCACCACGAATGGCTGGAACTCTACATACAAATTAGTCGCTTCCCAAACATGATCGGTTAAGTCATTTTGCAACTCAATCTAGTTCAACCGAGCCATACTAAACTCGTCTCTGGCTACACACTCAATGCCTAGGGACTCCCTATAACACACCAAATGTCAATTTGGAGTTCAAGCTGGGTTACACGGCCTGGGACTTGGGCATGTCCTAGGACATGTCCTACTCTGGGTACTCGGTTGTGTCGAGAGAGCTCGATGAACACTAAGTCAACGAGCGTTGAGAGGCGACACAGCTTGGGACACGGGCGTGTCCCAGGGCGTGTCCTACTCGGTTTCCATGGCCTTGAGTGGCGCTAAGTGGCATTGAGTGTAGAACACGGCCTGTGACATGGGCAAGTAATAGGGGCGTGTTCGGCACACGGCCAAGGATACAGGTGTGTGCCTTAGCAGTGTGCTTCTCAGGAGATTTGGTCCTATGTTGAGTGAGGAACACGCCCCTCAACACGGGCATGTACTTCATGACACGGGCTTGTCAGGGCTTGAAACGGGCGTGTATGAACCTGCGTTCTGGTCTGGAGTGAGTCGGTTCCTTGCTACTTAGGGGAACACGGCCTTTGACACATGCGTGTAATAAGCCGTGTTAGCCCAGGAAAAGTTTTTCCAGGGAAAATCTTGGTCGTCCAATTCCTTCTATTTGGATCCTATGGTCCAAGATCCTTCCTGCTAATATAAGGCCGAGAATAGAGGATAGAATCTCATTCAATATTTGTCCATTCTCTTTCTAAAGAGAAGAGAGAGAGTATTGCAAGGAAGGAAGAAGGAGAAGCTTTCCGGCCGTCGGTGGAGCTTCAGTGGTCTGAATCGAGAGTCGAGTTATGCGTTGTGGAGTCAAGGCCATCGCGGTAATTACCATCGATCTAGTTTCTCCATGGCTCCGAAGCCATCGTCAAGGGTAACGATCTACTTCTTGGATAAGTGAAGTCCTACTTTATGCATATGCATGGGATCCTCCACCAAGAGGTGGAAAGCATAAGCGATTTCAGTGATCGAGTTTGCATTTAGATCCGGAAGTGTGCAGTATGGAATAGGCATGTTGTGTGAAGCCCATATGGATGGATGTCTAGATTGGAGATACGGCGAACCGGAGAAGACTCCATGTATAAATCGAGTAGCTTGCGGAGATTATAAGGATGATTGTGAATTGTGAGAAGGATTTTTTGTATAGCTCCTTTGGTTGGTTGCTCGACACGAGCTGGTTGATGATTAGAAAGTAGCACTATGTTCCTATGTTGAGAGATGGATACGAGAACCTTTGAGTGGGTGGGCCACCTAATAAGTTCTGTTGTACGATTGTTGTGAGCGAGTACCTCTGAGTGGGATGGGTGTGAGAGGTCTCCAACAGGGGTTTGGCAGCTTATGCCAATGGCCAACAAGTTAAGAACCACTGAGTGGTTGGGAAACTCAACAAGTTCAGTGGTAAGATCGTTGTGAGCAGTCGGTTGGTAGCACTGCAAATGGGGGCCGGCGGGCCTTCCCGGCATGTCGATCGATAATGCACGATAGTTGTCGTGAGGTGAACACCTCCTAGTGATACGTGCGAGGATGTCTCCAGCATGCATGTTATAGTAGACTAGTGCTGGTCACCAAGTGGAGAACCTCTAATCAGTGGTGTACGAAGGATGTACTGGTAAACCGTAAGCGTGCCCTGAGTGCACAGAGCGTCTGGCACGAAGGACAGCATTTGTGATGTGATTGTAGCAGATATATATATGTGTTGTGATTGTATTGCATGCAGGGAAGGAACCACTGCCCTGGGTAAGGGGTAGGGTCATTATAATTGGTCAGCTGAATGCTGACCGTTGCTTTGTGGATCACCCTTGGGGTAGACGTTCTTATGCAGGTGTTGCGGGCTGATGTGAATGAGCGGGCTGAAGCCCTTGCTGCTACTACTGCTAGGCCCTTGAAGGCTGTGCGAAGCATTGGATTTCATGTGTGGCCGGCCTGCGTGCCGATGTAGGAAATCATATTTTGTAAAGAGCAACTTTTAAGGCTTTAAGGCCGTGAGCGTTTGAGTTGTAAACATTCCTGGTGTTATCTATATATAAATGAGTTATTTATATATTTGTAGTGGACATTCATTGGATGAGTTCTTACAAGCTTTAAACTTCTGCTAGAATGTTATGGGTTAGGGTGCGATTGTATTTTGGTATTAACTTGTGACCTTACCGTCTGTTTGTGGCATATAATGTGGGGCCCCAACCGGACCTTCTATTGTTTGTTATTTAACGGGTCGGGTTGTTTTATTTTGGTATCAGAGGCCCCTCGGTCTTCCTCTTTCGAATTTATGGCCGAATTATTTTGTCGGGTGGCGAGCACATGTACGTGCGAACTGTTTTAACATAATTGAACTCAAGAATGTCCACTAGGAATATGAGGGTTTGGGATGTTTGCCGTTTTGGCTTGGAGGTAAATGATATCTTGTTTATGTTGGGTACATTGGAAAATGTGTACCTAATTTGGAGAAGTCTCACTTAGCTCAATGATATACATCAAGGTGTATTTGATGTTATTTTGAGTTTATATGTGCAGGTTTAGTATTGGCTAAAATGCAAAGAAAAGTTTCTAAGTCCATGTGTCTACACCAGAGGATGCTGTGTCGACATATCAGTAAGTTTGTGTCGACACTTGGAAAAGGCTGTGTCGACACACAAAATCATTAGTCGACATCGACTGTGTCGACACCTGGAGGCAGTGTTGACACACAGAAGCAGAGTCGACATACAATGTGTTGACACCTAGAGGCAGTGTCGACACACAGAATTCTTAGTCAACATAAACTGTATCGACACACAGGGCTTGTGTCGACATACAACAGAGTTTTAACAAAGTTGAGTGTTGTGTAGTGAAGAAGTGTCTATGAAGACACAAAGAGGCAGTGTCGACACATTCTACAGATGTAGTGTCAAGAAGCTGTGTCGACACCAAAGGAGTTATGTCGACATCACCAAAGCTTGTGTCGACACTTTATCTACTTGTGTCAACACATAATGACAGTCAGTCTCGATGCTTTGCTGACAAAGACAAAGGTTCAAGAACTGACTAGAGACTTGACAGCTGTGAATTCCAACAAGTTTACTGAAGCTGTCAGACTTGTCAGAAGTTGGTTAGAAACCGGATCAGCCGGTTACCATGGATGAAGTCTATATATATGGATGGATTCTATCAAATCAAGGATGATGAACAACAACAATAGGCACAACTACTGAAGTATTGATCATTGATCAAGAAAGTGCACGTCACAATGAAAAAGATTTTCGTGAGAAGATCAAAGGAGAATTAAAGCAAGAATTCTGAAGAAACTTCATAAATTCTAAGAGTGAGAGAGTTCTTGACCTGTTGAAGTAAAGGAGGAGACATTCACAAGTCTCCCAAGAAGCAGATCTTGAACCAATCTGCTGAGAAGGAGTAGGATTTATTTCTGGATTCTAAGAAAGAAGCTGGCAGTCAGTCGACTTTAAAGGAAATCAACCCTACTGAGTTCAGATTCAAGAAGCTTTGAAGAAAGCTAAGAACAGGTTGATTTCAGCCATCAGTCTCATAAAGAAGCTGATCAAGAATCCTCTTATCCTTTCTCTACCAATAAGGATAAGAGTCCATCAAAAATACTTATTAAATTCTGTAGGATCTTTTCAAAGATCTGAGTTATAATCGTGTGTTATAAAGGCTGAGTGTAGGAGATTTAGATCTCTTAGTGGTAAGGCTGTTTGAGCCTGAGTGTAGGAGAATTAGTTCTCTGAGTTGTAGGCCTTGGGGCAAGGCTGAGGTAGGGTTGTTAGCCTGAGTTGTAGGAACATTATAGGGTTCTAAGTTGTAGGAACATTTCAGGGTTCTGAGCTGTAAGATCTGTGGATCTGAGAAGAAGGAAGAAGTTAGGCCGAATCTAACACACTACTATATAGGTGAAGGGGGAATTGGATATACCCAAACCTTGGGGAACCACTATAAACCTGTGTGCAATCTGTGATGTGTGTGTGATTGTGATTTCTGTGTTGTGATTGATGTAGAATAGTTAGATTCTATTTTAAGATCTGAAAAATATTTTGCCTTAAGTAAAAAAGGAAAAGAACCTATTCACCCCCCCCCCTTTAGGTGTTTGGGTTATCCTGAAATTAATTCTATCAAGTGGTATCAGAGGGAGGTTGCTCAAAGAAGAACTTAACAGTCTGAGTTAGATCCCTAAGGCAGAATCAAGAATCCAGAAAATGTGTTCTGGAGAAAATCACAAGGAACAAGGTTCTATGAAATTACCCATCTGCAGAAAGGAGATATTTGGAATATGGAAAGAAAGGGTCAGGTTGTTTAAGGAGGCTTCTGACCCAAGGATCTATATAATAGTAAAAGAAGGTCCTTATATTCCAATGAAGGTGTCTATTCTAGATTCAAACTAGAGAACTCCCAAGGACTTTTCAGAGATGACTAAGGAAGAAATTATCCTAACAATTATGGATAAAAGAGCCCAGAATATCATAGTAAGTGCCATAGATGATTCAAACTTTATTAATTTTATTCACTGCAAGACCTCCAAGGATATGTGGGACACTTTGATAGTCTACATGGAGGGTTCTGAAGAAGTTAGACAAGATAGAAAGTCTATGCTAAATCAAGAATATGAAAGTTTCAGACAAGGGAAGTCAGATAACATATTTGAGTGCTATAAGAAGTCTTATAGAATAGTAAATGAGCTGATGTCTTATGGAAGGGTCTTTAGTACATATGAACTGAAAGATAAATTCCTAAGATCCTTGACAAAGGATTGGGACACCAAGATTTGTGTCATTAGGGAAGTGGCTGAACTTGCAGATATTTTTCCTCCAACTTTATTTGGAAAGTTGTTGTCTTATGAAATGCAACTAATGACTAGAAAAGAGGAAGAAAGAAATGCAAAAGGGGAGCATAGAGAAAAGTTTGTGGCCTTCAAGGTTGAAGCCACTAGAAAGAATAGGAGGATGTCTCCATCTCCTCCTAGGAAAGCTGCTGAAATTACCTCAGATAATTCAGACAACCAAAATTCAGATAGTAGGATTCAAATACAGATTTTGCTACATTTACAAGGCAGTTTCAGAGATTCTTGAAGAAGAAGTAGTGGAAATCTAGGCCCTCTACATCACAGCCAGGTTATGACTATTATCAAAAGAGAAAGTCATCTGGAAAGGACAGGAGCAGGTCTAAGCCTAAAAAATCTACAACATCAAAGATAGTTTGCTATTGCTGTAATAGGCCTGGACATGTTGTGGCTGAGTGTCCGGACAAAAGAAAGGAGTCTGCTGATAAAAGAAAGACTCAACAAAAGAGCAAGAAGGAGAAATCCTTTGTTGCTAAGAAGGAGAAAAGCTTGACAGACCAATCAACTTCAGAGTGTGAATCTGAAGCTGAGGCATACATTGGTTTTTATGCAGCTGATTAAGAAGATGAGTTTATGCAATTACTGAACTCTATCTATGAACAAGAAGACCATCAGTGTATGAGACTGATGGCTGTATCAGAAGAAGACAAGTGTCAGGATCAGCCTGGTCCTAGTAAGGTACAATGTATTTCTAGAAATTCAGATTGTAGTACTAGTACAGAGTCAGCTACATCTGCATTAAGTGATGTGGATGGGTCTGAGTCTGAAGGTGATATTCATCAGCTTATAGATGAATATTGGGACATGTTGTAGGCACTAAAGAAAAGCAAGAACCTGGCCAAAACTCAGGCTAAGGATATTGCAGATCTTAAGATGGCTGCATCTGACTTAGAGAAAGAGTTGGATCAAAAAGTGAATGAGATTGCAAAACTGAAAACTATAACTGTTATTCAGATGGGCACAATCACATTCAAAAATGATCTAATTAAAAGTCTGGAAGTAAGACTTTAAAAGGAGAAAGATTTGGTGGCTAGTTATTCCAAGCCAAAATCATTTTTACCCTTAATAGATGAGTATATGGCTCAAAAGGGTAAGGCTGGAATAGGCTTTAAGGGTAATACCAGGGTTATCCAATTCAAGAGAAAGGGCAAAGCCTCAGTCCAGCCACTGAATTTTAAAGTCCCTGTAGTTTTTAGAAAGGTACAAGTGCCTTCTAACAAGTATGACCTTGAGAATACTCATGGTCATAGTAAGACTGAAGTTCTGAATGACAAGGGTGGTTATGTCAATAAGGCATCCCATGTTAATAAACCCCATGTTCTTAAGAAAATAGTGGGTGTGGCTGCAGCAGTACCAGCACAATACAAAAGATTTGTTGTCAACCAGACTGTCAAAAATGTATCTAAAAATAGATACAACAAGTATGAATGTTGGTGCTGTGGCAGGACATGTCATTATGCCATAGATTGCTGGCACAACACTAGTGTCCGGAAGAACAACAGTCTACCTGTTAGAAGAGCTGTAGGTTGATTTGTTAAGTATGAAGCTAACTTGAACCAAGGACCCAAGACTTACTTGGGTTCTAAGGAGAGGTAATTCTTTATTACAGGTGAGTCAAAGTCATTATACCCCAATATAGTACTTGGACAGTGGATGTTCCAGGCACATGACTGGAACTAAGGGATTGCTGAAGGAGTACTTTCTTATCATAAATGGGCCTAAGGTAATCTTTGGTGGCTCTGAAAAAGGAATCATCAAAGGGTTTGGAAATATTTCTAGTAACCAGATTACTATCACTCAAGTGGCCTATGTGAAGGGACTGAAACACAACCATATAAGCATAAGTCAACTGAGTGATTTAGGATATGACATTTCATTTGTTAAGAATGGATGTCATATTAAAGGTCAAATGATCAAAAGGTAATTTTGACAAGATAAAGAAAAAGGAATGTGTAATGTCTTAATTTTGAGTGTGAGAACAAAGGTTCTCCTATTTGTCTTGTAGCTGATGAGAGAGCCTCTCATTATGTCAAATGGCACAAGAGGCTTGCCCATCTTAACTACAAAACAATTGGCCAACTCTTTACCAAAGAGTTAGTGAGGAATGGTCCTCAAGTTAAGTGTATAAAGGAAGGGATATGTTCAGCTTGTCAAAAGGGCAAACTGACAAAATCCTCCTTTCATAGCCTTGAAAAAAAGGATTCAGTCAGGTGTCTATACCTATTGCATATGGATTTATTTGGTCCTATGCCAGTTCATAGTCTAGGTAGGAAGGTTTACACTTTTGTGGTGGTAGATGACTATTCTAGATATTCCTGAGTGTCCTTTCTTAGACAAAAATAAGAAACCCTAAGTGTTTTACATAGTTTTGTCAGACAAATTCAGAATGAACTTGACAGTACAGTGATCAAAATCAGAAGTGACCATGATACTAAATTTCAATCTAAAAGTATGACAAGACTGTGTGAAGAATTTTGGATTTTTCAAGAGTTCTCCTCACCTAGAACACCATAGTAAAATGCTATTGCTGAAAGAAAGAATAGAACATTGATTGAGGCTGGTAGAACTCTATTTAGTGACAATTCTCTCCCAGAATATTTCTTGGCTGAGGCAGTAAATACTGCATGTCATGTGATCAACAGGGCTTTTATCACAAAGTGCCACAAAAAGACTCCCTATGAGATCATGAAAGGTAGAAAACCAAATTTAACCTATTTTAGGATCTTTGGTTTCAAGTGCTATATCCTTAACAATGGCAAGTCTTATTTAACTAAGTTTGCTGCCAAATCCCAAGATGGGATATTTGTTGGGTACAGCAACAATAGTAAGGCTTATAGGGTCTACAACTTGATTACACAGGTTGTAGAAGAATCTGTACATGTTGTTTTTGATGAAACTAGATTGATCAATAGGGAGTTGCCTTGCAGTTCCTGCAGTCCAATAGGAATAAATGAGAGAATGGACAAGCTTTCCATTGCAGAAGATTCAACTACAGATCAAGAAATGGAAAATGGTGGCTACTGTCCAGGGGGAGTACAGGACTCTCTAGAAGCTGAAGAAAACCAAGAGGTGCAACATATTATAAAAACTAGAGGTATTCAGCCTGAAGAAAGACTACCTCCAGCTATTAGACACTTAAAAGTTCATCCAGTAAATTAGATAATTGGTGATCCAAGACATGGAGTGCAAACCAGAAGCAGGAATTTGAACACAGTCCTGTACTCAAGCTTTCTATTTTTATTAGAGCCAAAGAAATTTGAAGAAGCTATCCTAGACCCATATTGGATTAATGCCATGCAAGAGGAGCAAAATCAGTTCAGAAGGTGCAAGGTCTTGGAGTTAGTTCCTAAACCAAAAGACCATAATATCATTGGAACAAAGTGGATCTTTAGGAACAAATTGGATGAAAGTGGAATTATTGTGAAGTGCAAAGCAAGACTTATTGTAAAAGGGTACAGGCAGGAAGAGGGAATAGACTTTGATCAAACCTTTGCCCCAGTAGCAAGACTGGAAGCCATTAGAATGTTCCTTGCCTATGAAGCATATCAAGGATTCAAGGTATTCCAAATGGATGTAAAATCAAAATTCCTGAATGGAAATCTAAAAGAAGAAGTCTATATAGAGCAGCCTTCAGGTTTTGAAGATTCTCTCAAACCTGATTATGTTTATAGACTTAGGAAAGATTTGTATGGGTTAAAGCAAGCCCTAAGGGCCTTGTATGAAACCCTGTCTACTTTCCTTATTGAAAACAAATTATCAAGAAGAAAATAGACAAAACTCTATTCCTAAGGGAGTCTAAAGGAAAGATAATCTTAGTTCAGATTTATGTAGATGACATAATTTTTGGATCTACTGAAAACAACCTTTGCAAGAAGTCTGCTAAACTTATGCAAGGGAAGTTTAAAATGAGCCGTATGGGGGAACTTAAGTTCTTCTTGGGACTCCAAGTAAGACAGACTGATGATGGCTTGTCCATATCCCAGTCTAAGTTCACCAAGGAGTTAATTAAGAAGTATGGTATGGAATCATCCTCCACCATGAGAACTCCAATGGGAACAAGTTTGCCTATATACAAAGATGATGCAGGTAAACCTGTAGATGAGTCTTTGTATAGAGAAATAATTGGCTCTCTATTATATCTCATTGCTAGTAGACCAGATATTTTGTATGCAACATGTGTCTGTGCTAGGTACTAATCATGCCTAAAAGAATCTCATTACACTGCAGTAAAGAGAATTTTGAGATATCTAAAAGGCACACCTAATCTAGGCCTTTGGTACCCTAGGAATGGAGATTTTCTACTAACAGGCTATTCAGATGCAGACTTTGCAGGTTGTAAAGAAGATAGGAAAAGCACTACAGGTACATGTCAATTTTTGGGAGGAAGATTGATATCTTGGAGCAGTAAGAAGCAGACTAGTGTGGCAATATCCACAGATGAGTCTGAATATGTGGCAGTAGGAAGTTGCTGTGCACAGCTGTTATAGATTCAGCATCAGCTAAGAGACTATGGTATTCAAGTAAGTAGAACACCCTTGTTTTGTGATTCTAAAAGTGTTATATCTATTGCTAATAATCCTGTTTCACATAGTAGGACTAAGCATATAGAAATAAGATACCATTTTCTTAAAGACCATGTAGAGAAAGAGGACATCTCACTAGAATTTGTTAAGACAGATTATCAAATTGCAGATGTATTTACTAAGTCTCTAGATGAAACTAAATTTAATAGATTTAAAATTGAATTAAGAATGTTGACCATATGTTAGATTAACAAAAGTGGCTAAGTAAAATTGTGTTGACACATTCAGTAATAAAGTGTCGACACAGAGGAGTTGTGTAGACAATTTAGGGAAATTATGTCGACATAGTGTCGAAATGTCGACACCTAAGGGACAAAGTGTCGACACATCTAGAATAGTGGTGTCGACACAACCAGAGTAATGGTGTCGACACTTCCAGAAATTATGTCGGCACTTGCAATAAGAGTCGACACACAATTTCTGATGAATTACTAAGTATGTACAGTGTCGACATATCATCAATTGGTGTCGACACATAGTAATCAATGTCGTGGTCGAGGCAATAGAAGTATGTGTCGACACTTTTCAACAGTGTCAACACTTTTAGACAATTTGCCCGCCTTTTGACCTTCTTTGTTTAAAAGGGTATAAATAGGTCCAGAACAAATTCTGTCGACATGCTCACCAGGTTTTCGAGACTAAAACCCTGTGTCCCAATGGCGCCAAAGGTTGAAGACAATATTAACGAAGGCTACGAGCTGGTGTGCAATGCTTTTTATGATGCGGCGACAAAGATTAATGGGGTCATTACCCTTGTTACTGATAATGGATTAGAGTTTCTTTTATCTGAACCTACCAAGATCTGGAAGAAGGAAGTGTTTGAGTTCTATGCTGCTGCAATAGTGAACTCCACTGGACTCAAAATTAAATCGTCAGTTCATGGAAATAGAGTGAAACTTACTCTGAAAAGTTTACGAAAGATTCTTCACTTTCCTAGAATTCAGGATTAAGAAGAGGTCCCAGCCTCAATGACAAGGGAGGCACTACAGTGGTGTGGATTGGATACAACCATGAAGATTGGAGCAGCCATTAACAGAAAAGGGATGAATCAACAAGGAAAATTTCTATCTGAAGTGGTAGGGAAGGTGATTTTGTGTAAACCAGGAGGACATGATAGGCTCTTTGCCTATATATTCAGTCTGATGATAAGGATAATCTATAAGATTAACAAAGATTGGTCTGCAGTTCTGTTTCAGAAGATAAAGGAAGGAATCAAAAAGCCTAATTTGGCTAGATTATTGAGTTTATACCTAGCTGGAGCAATTCTAGAGATAATGCATCAGATTCTAGGATCTAAAATATATCATATGAGAAGGATGGATATCACGATAATATCTAGATGGGATAGGGTCCTCTCAAAGGACATACCTGATTTGGATAACCAAGAGACTGCAGCAAAATAACCAGTACATGACATTACTGAGCATGACCATGTGTAGGAGGACACAATAAGTGCACAAGTGTAGGGGGAGCAAGTTAGGGAATAGGTCCAGGACCTGACTGAAAATGCATAAGTCCATGAGGAGACAGTTACTGCACAGTTGCAGGGGGAGCCACATTCTGCACAAGCGCAGGAGAAAGACAGAATCAACTTATCAGAAGAAATAGATTCACAAACTGGTCTTGATACTTCTGGAGTTTGTTATGCTGCTGAGAAAGAACTATCACCTACTCACACTTACAAAGAATTCACTCTGGAAGAGTTGTTTCCTGAGATTGAAGGAACAATAGATAAGGAGGAGCATATCATGGTTGAGGTGGTATAGATGAGGTTTGAGGGGGAGCAGGCTAATCGTGAGGGGTAGCAGATTGGCACTGACAAAGATATACCCTCTACTCCACCAGAAAGGGTTGAGATAGCCAGTTCTCTTGATTCAGAGAATGAAGAACTCAGGAATACCAAGAAGCGAAAATTTCAGGTCTTTAAGAGATGGAGCCAAATTTTAAAAGGGCACTACAAACTACTCCTCCACAACCTACTCTTGAGACTGATTACAGCAAATTTTTGGTAGATTTACAAGTGAAATTAGATGAGCAGAGATTGGTTTTCGAAAAATATGTGTATGAAAGCCATAAGGCCTTCCAATTTGATCTAGCACAAGATATAAAATCCATCAGATTTGAGGGAAATCAGAATAAGAAAGAGATGACAGATTCTTTCCATAAGGGGGGCAATGCTATAGTATTTCTGGCTAACCAACAAGCAGAAGTCAAGAAACAAGTGGATGATAATACTGTCAAACAAGGCTATGTCCTTGAAAATCCGATTAGAATGAATGACAATCTGACTGAATCTCATAATGAGATAGTCACTGAAGTAAAGAACACAGTTATTGCAATGACTGAAGCAAGGGCTAAGGAGAAAGAGGAATTTGATCAGAAGCTAAAAGAAGCCTTGAATTCCTTTAAGACAGCCATCACTACTTCTCAGAAAACAATTTTTGATCAGCTTCTAAAGTTAAAATCATTTTATAAAGATGGTGTCAATTTTCTTGATGGCCAAATAAGATTTCAAAAAGATGACTTAAGACATCACATTATAAGAGAAGCCATAAAGGGGGAGAGAGTGTTAGTTAATGCTGGCTCAGATCATGCAAAATGGATATCTAATAGCATCAGAGCCACTCTGGGATATCCACCCCTTTGTGATGATGACAATGTTGCAGAATCTGGTGTGCAACCTGCTTATGCTGGAGGTGATCAACCTGAAGTTGCTCAGATCATCTACCCTCTAGCAAATTTTGATATGATTCAACAACAGGTTCCGACAACGTACAGACCTCCACAGGATGTTGACAATGTCATTATAGAGAAAGTTGAAATGCCAGAAGATGCCTTGAAAGCTCAGCAAGATGCTCAATTATCAAAGAAGAGATTCAGAGAGCAGGCAGAGTTAAAACCTGATTTTGAGCAATGGAGCCCCATTTCTAGAAATATCATCTTAACTGCCTGGAAAGCTGTAAAAGACCAGGTTCATGAAAGGGGCAAATGGTATAATGAGCAGGAATGGCAGAAGTATAAGGTAAGGCAGGAAGCCATAGTTCAACACAGAAGAAAGGATAAGAGTGGGAAGCTACCTCCTGATGCTCAGGAGCCAAGCAAGTATTTCTCTAAGACTTTTCATTATTTTGAAAGGCAAATGATTAAGGCTGAAGCACAAAAGAAGGCTGAGTTGAAAGGCAAGAAGCTCATTGAAGATACAGAACCTTCTATGCAAGCTCAGATTAGATCAGGGAAAGGAATAATCGTCAAGGAGCTTGTCCAGCCTTAGTTCAGTTTTACTAGATTTTTTTAAAGAACTATGTAATTCTTGGTTTTTAAAGAAGTCTATATAAACAGTGTTAAGAACTTTTTGATATGATAAACAAAGCAATGTTCATAGTTCATTTAATTTGCATCCTTATTCTGTGATGTGATTTTGATATATGTTTTGTTTATAAGTTGCCCTGTCATGTAATGCTTATATACATCATAGTATTTATTTATTATAAGTGGTGTATATCATTGACTAAAGAGTTATGACTTCTCCAAATAGGGGAAGATTGTTAGGTACATTGGAAAATGTGTACCTGATTTGGAGAAGCCTTACTTAGCTCAATGATATACATCAAGGTGTATTTGATGTTATTTTGAGTTTATATGTGCAGGTTAAGTATTGGCTAAACTGCAGAGAAAAGTTTCTAAGTCCATGTGTCGACACCAGAGGAAGTTGTGTCGACACATCAGTAAGTTTGTGTCGACACTTGGAAAAGGCTGTGTCGACACACAGAATCGTTAGTCAACATCGACTGTGTCGACACCTGGAGGAAGTGTCGACACATAGAAGCAGAGTCGACATCAACTGTGTGGACACCTAGAGGAAGTGTCGACACACAGAATTCTTAGTCTACATCAACTGTGTCGACACACAAGACTTGTGTCGATACACAGCAGAGTTTCAACAAAGTTAAGTGTTGTGTAGTGAGGAAGTGTCTATGTCAACACAAAGAGGTAGTGTTGACACATTCTACAGATGCAGTGTCAAGAAGCTGTGTCGACACCAAAGGAGTTATGTCGACATCACCAAAGCTTGTGTCGACACTTTATCTACTTTTGTCGACACATAATGGCAGTCAGTCTCGATGCTTTGCTGACAAAGACAAAGGTTCAAGAACTGACTGGAGACTTGACAGCTGTGCATTCCAACAAGTTTATTGAAGCTGTCAGACTTGTCAGAAGTTGGTTCAAAACCGGATCAGCCGTTTACGATAGATGAAGTCTATATATATGGATAGATTCTGTGAAATCAAGGATGATGAACAACAACAATAGGCACAACTACTGAACTATTGATCATTCATCAAGAAAGTGCACGTCACACTAAAGAAGATTTCCGTGAGAAGATCTAAGGAGAATTCAAGCAAGAATTTTGAAGAAACTTCATAAATTCTGAAGAGTGAGAGAGATCTTCAACTTTTGAAGTAAAGGAGGAGACATTTACAAGTCTCCTAAGAAGCAGATCTTGAACCAATATGCTAAGAAGGATTCAGATTTATTTCTGGATTCTAAGAAGGAAGCTTGCAGTCAGTCGACTTCAAAGGAGATCAACCCTACTGAGTTCAGATTCAAGAAGCTTTGAAGAAAGCTAAGAACAGGTTGATTTCAGCCATCAGTCTCATCAAGAAGCTGATCAAGAATCCTCTTATGCTTTCTCTCTCAACAAGGGTAAGAGTCCAACAAAAATACTTATCAAATTCTGTAGGATCTTTTAAAAGATTAGAGTTGTAAGCCTGTATTATAAAGGCTGAGTGTAGGATATTTTGATCTCTGAGTGGTAAGGCTGTTTGAGCCTGAGTGTAGGAGAATTAGTTCTCTGAGTTGTAGGCATTGGGTCAAGGCTGAGGTAGGGCTTTCAGCCGTAGTTATAGGAACATTATAGGGTTATGAGTTGTAGGAACCTTTCAGGGTTCTGAGCTGTAAGATCTGTGGATCTGAGAATAAGGAAGAAGTTATGCCGAATCTAGCACAGTGCTAGATAGGTGGAGGGGGAAAGTGGATGTACCTAGACCTTGGGGAACCACTATAAACCTGTGTGCAATCTGTGATGTGTGTGTGATTTTGATTTTTGTGTTGTGATTGCTGTAGAATAGTTAGATTCTATTTTAAGATCTGAAAAATATTCTTCCTTAAGTAAAAAAGGAAAAGAACCTATTCCCCCCCCCCTCTAGGTGTTTGGGTTATCTTGAAATTAATTCTATCAGTTTACGTATAGGTGACAAGGAGAGGAGCTGGGAAGTCTGAGCCCTAGCATTCGGATGAGAGTGCAACACCAGCTAAGGTGCCCATACCTCCTCCTTCTGGGAAACTGTATGCCTAGTTGCGGAGGCGGTATTTGATGAGTATTAAAATATACAATTTTATATAGTATTAATTTTGCATATATATAAATAAAACCTTAGTTTATATATATATAACTAATTATTTTTGTTATATTATGTTTTATATTTATTTTCTAAGTTTTTCTCATTTTTTTTTATTTTTTTCTTAGGTCACGCCCCTAGTCACGCTCGTGACCTAGGGCATGACAGCCCTTTTTAATTCTTTTTTTAGTTTCTGTTTTTACTCACGAAAATCAGGAAATTAACGAACACGCCCGTGATAAACGAACACGCCCGTGACAAAATCGACACGGCCGTACCCTATTGAAGTTCTATCCAAAATGCCAGCAAGCTGCCGCGCTGTCGCCACAGCCCATTCCGCCTGATGAATCAGCTGCTAGGCACGCCCATTATGTCATCTGACATGCCCTTGACCTGATCAAATTCTATCCGAAGTTCAGCCCTGCTCAGCACCTGTCCCGACACATTGGCAGTCACGCCCGTGAACCTGTCATGCCCTCCCTGACATGCCCGTGTCAGGGGACGTGTCACTTGAAAATTTTTTCTATAAATAGGAGGGCAGGGCTGAGTAGAATTATTCGAACACCAGCAGCTTCCTTAAGAACTATTAGGACTCCCCAGCTCTCTAAAAAGGAACTGGTAGTAGCTTTCAAGTATTCAAAAGTTTTGTAAGTTGTAATATTTAAGCTTTCTTTTCAGCTTTTTAGAAAGTTGTAATAATTTTTTGGACTTTATAAAATAGACTCTTTCAAATTCAATTCTGAGTACTTTACAGCTTTATTTTTAGTTTTACTTTCCTTTATTTTTTCATACAATCCCGAATGAAAGGCGAAGCTCTGCTTATATCCTGGATTAAGATAGTGTGAAACAGCTTTCAAAATTATTTTCAAAAACCTTATTATTTCATACTATCCCGAATGAAGGGCGAGGCGAAAGCCTATGACCTGGATTAAGATAGTGCGGAAGCTCTGCAAAAATTTTAGATTTTACTACCCTATCCCAATTAAAAGCCGAAGCGAAAGCTTAAGTCCTGGATTAAGATAGATAGGTAGATATTATTTTCTGTACTTTATACCGTTCCCATCCTGAGAAGAGGCTAAGAACCCTTAGGACTTGGTCAAGATGAGCTATGGGCTGGATATTATTTTCAACTTTTTCAACTCTACTTTCTAATTATCCTAACTAGGGTTTTCTGTTAATTGATCATATACCAGGTGAAGAGACACTACATTTACGTTAACCCTTTTTAAATACAAGCCTCCCTGGTCGTACTTTCAAGTCAGTGATGCTACCAAAGGCACCCTCTCGTTAAGTTAGGTAATAAAGAAATAAAGTTGTTCTTTAATAGTTGAATTAATATTCTCTCAAAGTAATTCTGATATCGAGGACTACCTTCTAAGTCCCTATCTTAATAAAACCACATATATATATTTTTCTATCTTTTGTTTTTAAATATAAACTCCACTCCGTTCGTTCGATAAAATAATAGTCCGTTCTAAAATGTAGAATAATTAACACCGATCCCCGGAAAAACACGACCTTGATATTTTCTAAAAAAATACTATACTCCTATGCGATTGGTACTCTTGCCTTAATCTACAGGATATAAGTAAGTAAAAAAAGAGATAGACTTATATATGTAAAAGATTATATAAAACCAAATCTATCATCTTTAAAATAAACTTTACTTATCAAGCTTTTTGGCGCCGTTGCCGGGGAATCATTTATATGTGTTAATATTTGAAAATAAAAGAATGATATTAATTTTATCTTTTCTTTTTCTTGTTATTTAAAAACTATAGTTTTTATAAAAATAAAACAAACATAAAATTCCCTTAATTTAAAACTTTGTTTTTATAAAACCTAACTTTTTATTAACAAGTTTATTAACCACTAACGAATTCTAACAAAAAAACCTAACCTACTATTTTAACATATTTTATATAAAACGTTTCTAATTATAAAATCTACTTTATAATAAAAACTGCTTTTTATTATACAACTTGTTTTATAGAAAACCTGTTTTATATAAAAAACCTGTTTTTAGTTATCTTCCGTTTTAAGTCTTTTCGTGTGTTTTTATTTGTGTGTTTAGATATATTTGTTTGTAACTTAGTTTTTTTTTACTTAGTTTTTATATATTTGTTTTATTTTTGTGTTTATTAAAAAGTCTTTTTAGTGTATGACCCACAGAACTCCATCTGATTTAACTCTTGAACTTGATCCTGAAATCGATCGCACCTTTCGCAGGCGCCTCCGATCTCTGAATCAAGAGCTTGTATTAAATCTGGAAGAGTTTGTAGGCACCGCACACGTACAATAAATGGCAGCAGAGCAACAACAAATGTTAGAGGTGGTCCTCCAAAGGACCATGTCTTATTATGCACGACCTAATTTAGATGAAACCGGGTCTAGTATCGTTCGTCCAATAATTGCTAATAATAACTTCGATATTAAATTGAGTATAATCCAAATGATTCAAAATTCTGTTCAATTTGATGGATTGCCCGACCAAGATCCAAACACGCACTTATGCAACTTCTTAGAAATATGCGACACATTTAAGATAAATGGCATTACTGATGATGTCATCCGTCTTCGCGTATTTACTTTTTTGCTACGAACGAAAGCCAAACAGTTGCTAGGTTCTCTCCCTAGAGGATCTATTACCACTTGGGCTGAAATGACCGAAAAATTCCTTACAAAGTATTTTCCACCTGCAAAAACCGCACGTCTGCGTACAAATATTTCTTCCTTTGTGCAAGGAGAGCCTGAGTCTCTTTATGAGACTTGGGAACATTTTAAGGAATATCTACTTCGGTGTCCACATCACGCACTGCTAACTTGGCTCCAGGTACAAATATTCTATAATGGTTTGAATATTCAAACCAGACAAGCCATTGATGCTGCCGCTGGGGGCACACTCAATAACAAAACCCCCGAGGCCGCTCAAACCCTCTTTGAGGAGATGGCCATGAATGCGTACCAGTGGAACGTGCCAAGGTCACGCCCTAAACAAGCTGGGATTTATGAGCTCGACACTTCTTCTACTTTAGCACTCCAAGTAGAAAATTTAAATAAACAATTGGCAGGAATATCTGCTTCCTCCGCCATAACTATTTGGAATCCGAATAATAATGTAATTGAAGAAATCGATTATATGGGGAACTCTTATAGACCTTCCTATAATCCTAATATTAACTTAAATAATAATTCTTATAATCCAGGATATTGGAACCATCCGAATTTTTCATGGAACAACCCCAATAATGCTCAACGCCCTCCGATTGCAAATCCAAGTGGATTTGCACCGCAACCCCCACAACCACAAACACCACCACCACAACCGCACTAATTTAGGCCAACCCTGATAGAAGACATATTCACGAAATATGTTAGTATCAATGAGTCCAATATCCGGAACCTGACCGGATCAATTAAAAACTTAGAAAACCCAAATTGGACAAATATAAAAATGCTATCGGAATGCCAACCTGGTAATTTGCCAGGAAATACGGAACCAAATCCGCGGGATACTGGCCATTCCAGTAACCCACCATGTTGACAAGCCGTCAAACTACGAAGTGGCAGAGAGCTACCACCACCCGTTAGGGAAGAAAAAGAAGCTAAGGTTAGCCTTCCTACACCACTTCCCGTTACGTCTCTGCCTCCTCAACCCCCATGAATTTCTTCCCCACATATTGTTTTACCTTATCCATCTAAATTAAAAGTTGAGGGAGAAGATGAACAATATAATTTTTTTATAAAAATGTTAAAACAAATTCAAATTAATATACCTTTCTGCGAGGCAATTGCACAGATGCCTAAATACGCAAAATACTTAAAAGCGTTACTTTCAAATAAAAAGAAACTCGAAGATATTTCGAGAGTTTTCCTTAACATCGAATGTTCAGCTGTTTTATTACATAAATTACTCCCAAAATTAAACAATCCGGGACGATTTTCCATTCCTTGTCTCTTCGGTAATCTATTAATAAAAAATGCGTTAGAAGCTTTAGGTGCTAACATAAATTTAATGCCCTACTCGCTCTTTCAAAAATTAGGATTATGTAACCCCAGCCCAACTAAAATGAGCATCCAGTTAGCAGATCATTCAATTAAATATCCAATAGGGATAGTAGAGGATGTTCTGGTAAAAATATACAAGTTTATCTTCCCGGTAGACTTTGTTATACTTGACATAGAGGAAGACGCCGATGTTCCCATAATTCTCAGTCATCCTTTTCTTGAAACCTCTTGCACGATAATAGACGTAAGTAACGGTAGACTTCTCTTACGTGTAGGAGATGAAGAGGTTACTATCGATATAGATCCCTCTATGAAAAATTCTTTAATAAATGACGATTCCTGCTATCTTGCGAAAGCCTCTTTTGAGGAAAATGGTTTTCGCTATTATGATTTACTTTCAATAACTGTAGAAGAATCGGACTTGGCAGACTTACCCCTTTCACAAGAAATGCCTATCGATGATCCTTTAGAACCTTTTATATATTTAACTTCTACAAATCTAAAAACTCCAACTTTGTATGAAAAACCACCAACCCTCGAGCTGAAAACACTTCCTGCACATTTAAAATGCGTTTTCCTTGAAGCCGAATCTAAACTCCCTGTTATCATTTCTACTAAATTAAATGATAAGAAAACGTCTGAATTAATAGAAGTGTTAAAACAACATTGTCTTGCATTAGCATGGAAAATTTCTGATATCCTAGGACTCAACCCATCTTTTTGTACGCATAAAATATTTTTGGAAGATAACCCTCGTAAATCTATCCAGCCCCAACGACGTTTAAATCCTAATGTGAAGGATGTCGTAAAAGCTGAAGTAATGATATTATTAGACGCGGGAATTATCTATCCAATCTCAGATAGCACATGGGTTAGTCCCGTACAAGTCGTCCCTAAGAAGGGCAGTATAACGGTAGTGCCAAACGCTAATAATGAACAAATTCCAACACGTACTGTTACGAGTTGGAGGATGTGCGTCGACTATCGAAAATTAAATGATGACACCCGCAAAGTTAACTTTCCACTACTGTTTATAGATCAAATATTAGAGCGACTCTCGGGTCACTCATATTATTGTTTTCTCGATGGTTATTCATGGTATTTAAAAATCCCTATAGCCCCTGAAGACCAAGAGAAAACTACGTTCACTTGCCCCTTTGGTACTTTCCCCTATAGGCGAATGTCGTTTGGACTTTATAATGCGCCAGCTACATTTCAAAGATGTATGCTAGCTATTTTCGGCAAGTTAGTAGAGGACGTTATGGAAGTATTTATGGATGATTTCTCCGTATTTGGAGACTCATTCCATACGTGTTTAGATAACCTCGCTCGTGTTCTTCAACGCTGTGAAGACACGAATTTAGTGTTGAACTGGGAGAAATGCCATTTTATGGTCCGCGAAGGTTTAGTTCTCGGTCATAAAATTTCTTCCCAGGGAATCGAGATAGATAAGGCCAAAATAGAAATAATTGAAACACTTCCTCCTCCAACAAATATAAAATCTATTCGAAGTTTCTTAGGCATGCAGGTTTCTATAGACGGCTCATTAATAATTTCTCTAAAATAATAAAACCGCTAACTCATTTATTAGAAAAAGAAGCCCCATTTATATTCAATAGTGAATGCTTAGTAGCATTCAATGTTAAAAAGGACAAACTTATCAACTCTCCTATTTTAATAGCCCCAGACTGGTCCTTTCCTTTTGAGATCTTGTGTGATGCAAGTGATTATGCGGTAGGAGCTGTCTTAGTACAATGAGTAGACAAATATTTTCATCCTATCTATTATGCAAGTAAAACTCTTACATCCACACAAACCAATTACACGTCCACGAAAAAGGAACTACTAGCGATTGAATTTGCATTTGATAAGTTTAGATCTTATATAATGCTATCAAAAGTTATAGTTTTTACGGATCATTCTGCTTTAAAATATTTACTAACTAAGGCAGATGCAAAACCCCGTTTATTACGTTGGATTCTCTTATTACAAGAATTTGATTTAGAGATCTGAGATAGGAAAGGCGCAGAGAATTTTGCATCCAATCTCTTTCTCGACTAGAGAATGCTACAACAGATACACTCGTGGAAGCCGACATCGAAGATAAATTCCCTGAAGAAAGTCTCCTCGCCCTCGAAAAGGTAACAAACTATTCTACTCCTTGGTTTGCAGACTTGGCTAACTATTTAGTAGCCCGAGTCCTTCTAAAATATTTTTCAATTCAAAAAAAGAGGAAATTCTTTTCTGACTTGAAAAACTACTTTTGGGAAGACCCGTATTTATTCTGAGTCATTGCCGACCAAGTAATTAGAAGCTGTATTTCAAACGAGGAAGTACTAAAAGTACTACGACACTGCCACGAAGGACCAACCGGCGGACATTATCAATCCAACCGGACTGCACGTAAAGCCCTTGAAGCAGGATTCTTTTGGCCTACTTTATTCAAGGACGCTCAAAAATTGGTATGTGTTTGCAACCGCTGCCAACCGTCAGGTAACATTTCCTGTCGGGACGAAATGCCCCAAAACTTTTACTTAGAATGTTAAATTTCTGATCTTTGGGACATAGATTTTGTAGGCCCTTTTCCTCCTTCTTTTAAAAATCGTTATATCTTAGTAGCGGTCGATTACGTTTCACGGTGGGCTGAAGCACAAGATTTTCCCACCGCTGACTCGAGAGTCATCGTTAAATTTCTGAAAACCTTATTTTCAAGTTTTGGCACGCCTAGGGCTATAGTTAGCGATCGAGGTACTCGTTTTTGTAACACCCAGATGGATAAAGTGTTAGCCAAATATGGAGTTACTCATAAACTCGCTGCCGCTTATCACCCCCAAACAAGCAGACAAGTGGAGGTAGTCAATAGAGAACTAAAGCATATATTAGAAAAGACTGTAGATACCAATCGAAAAGATTGGTCCCTCAAATTAGATGATGCACTTTGGGCCTACCGTACAACATTCAAAACTGCGATCGATTGTACACCTTATCGTTTAGTATATGGAAAGGCATGTCACCTACCTGTAGAATTAGAACATCGCGCATACTGGGCGCTAAAATTTCTTAACTTAGATATAAACTTAGCCGCCTAACAATGTAAATTTCAACTCAATGAACTTGAGGAATGGCATGAAAATGCCTATGAAAATAATTTTATAAAGAGCGATCTAAGTTTTATCATGATAGGAAAATTAAATTTCCAAAATCTTTTTCACCAGGTGATCTTGTCCTACTATATAACTCACGCCTTAAATTATTTCCAGGAAAATAAAAATCGCGATGGACCGGACCCTTTACTGTTAAACAAATCTGGCCATATGGGACCGTTCTTATTTCTAACCCTGAACTCGGACATTTCAAAGTAAACGGGCACCGTTTAAAACTATATTTTATTGAGGACTCTTTTCAAAAAGAACCTGAAACCCTAACACTATTTCATAACCTCTAAATATAAATTCCCTTGTATATTTCCATCTTTTATGTTTTTGTTTATTCTGGACATATTTTTCACTTCATACCTATGCCTAACATAAGTATGGGGGTGCTTTTAGCTGCAATTGTTTTTATCACTGATATGTTTTCAATAAAAGCATTGTTTATTTTAGTACTCATCCCAAATAAGTCAAAACTTTCAAAACCATACTATGTATATATATTCCAAAAATATGAGTTGATCAGAAATGCAATTTATTCAACTTTCAAATTTACTGCTCCTTCTCATAACTAGATAGATATAAATATCCGGAATAAATTTGTAAAACCATACCTTGTAAAATTTCATTACAATCGGAGTTAGTTTTTTAGCAAGCCTTCTTTAATATATCAAAAGAAATACATATATATATAATAGAAGCAAAACATATTATGTTCACCAAACAATTTTAGACTGTAATTATCATTACTTCAATCTTGTTAAAATATAGAAAATATCAAGCTATTACCAATGCTCTCAAAATCTTTTATCAAAATTATTTTTACAACCCCCTACCTACTATTTTGCTTGGCATGTTTCTTTACGCACGCAAGCATCTAGGAGTATATGCTCATAGAAAAGAAAAGATCTTATGTCCATGGGAATAAAAACATTCCGTAAACATAGGCATCCAATAAATTTTAAAAGACCATATGAAATTGAGTATGTGCTCCTAAACATATGCATTGGATTAATTCAAGTTCAATTCTGCGAAGTTTTTTTTTCTAATTTGGAAAATATTTTCCTAAAATAGTTGTAACAATGCATGAATATGAAAAAAAAAGGTGAGAGGATAAAATCCATCACCTCCTATATTCAAAGCCTTTGTATGGGCAAAACCACCAAGTTGATATCCCCTAAAACCACAACAAAATTAAATTAATTTAGCTTAAAATTTTGAGAGAGCATAATTAATAGGTTGTATTTTTCAACATATCTCATGCAAGATATAGTAGTCATAAATCCAATCTATCTTTGTTATATCTGATTTTAATATATGCTTAATATTTGTTTTCAAAAACTTTTTATGGCTATAAATTCTAACTCTGGTAACAATGATATATACATATATATAATAGCATTTAACTCTTTATCCACGAGATGTTTATACCTGTTTTATCTTGAAGAAATAAATTGATAATAAATAGAAAATTTCATAACTTGTAAATATACTCAACTCTATATTTGCTCTGGAATAGCAAAATCTAAGTATGGGGGTATTTGATGAGTATAAAAATATACAATTTTATATAGTATTATTTTTGCACATAAATAATTAAAACCTTAGTGTTTATATATATATAACTAATTATTTTTGTTATATTATGTTTTATATTTATTTTCTAAGTTTTTCTCATTTTTTGTATTTTTTATTAGGTCACGCCCCAAGTCACGCCCGTGACCTAGGGCATGACAACCCTTTTTAATTCATTTTTTTAGATTCTGTTTTTACTCAGGAAAATCAGGAAATTGACGAACACGCCTGTGACAAACGAACACGCCCGTGACAAAATCGTCACGCCCGTGCCCTATTGAAGTTCTATCCAAAATGCCAGCAAGCTGCCGCGCTGTCGCCACGCCCCATGCCGCCTGATGAATCAGCTTCTAGACACGCCCATGAAATCATCCGACAGACCCGTGACCTAATCAAATTCTATCCGAAGTTCAGCCCAGCTCGGCACCTGTCCCGATATGTTGGCAGATACGCCCGTAAACCTGTCACGCCCTCCCCGACACGTTGGCGGTATTTGTCATGATTCAAGCACAACATATTGGGCAGGCAAGGCCTGCAGTGGAGCCAGTAAAGGTTGGGGTGAGGCAAGAGGGTGTTGATGCTCGGATTGATGAGAAAGCAGAGGACAAACAACTGAAGAAGTTTATGGATTTACATCCACCAACGTTTGTCGGGGCGAATTCCCCAACGCAAGGGGAGGATTGGCTCTTAAGAGTGAAGAGGATCCTCACAGCGATCAGGATTAATGAGGGGAAAAAAGTCACTTTAGCCACTTTCCTACTGGAAGGAGAGGCGAGGCTTTGGTGGGATGAGGTAGAGATGCACCAGTTGGCTGGCAGAGGCCTGGGAGAGATTTCGATGGACAAATTCTCCAGATTGCTTTGGGCAAAGTATTTTCCATTATCGCGGAGAATTTAGATGGAGAACGAATTCCAACATCTGGTGCAAGGTGAAAAGACTGTTGATGATTACCTGCATGAGTTCACCAGGCTAGGGCGTTATGCGGGGTCGACATTTGTGGAGGAGGCGCAGAAGACAAATAGGTTCTATGAGAGACTTCGTGATGAGCTGCGGTTGGCCCTCCCGAGTTCAGTGAACCAAGGCTTCCAAGCCTTAGTAGATACAGCCTGTGCGCTGGAGAAAGATTTGAAACGAGTATACGATAAGAAGAACAAGGCAGCGAAAAAGTCAGAGTTCAAAGTTCTGCGGTCCGAACAATCAGAGTTTAGGAAATGTGATAAGAAGTGGTTTAAGCCTCCTGAACAAGCTCAGTCGAATGTTACTTCGGGAGAAACGTACGGGCAAAGACGTGTGGAGACACGTACGAGTTTTAACTGTGAGAAGCAGGGGCATATCGCCCGAGATTATTGGAGTGGGGCATCGAAGGGTGAGAAAAAGTCAGGACATCCTATTAGGAAAAGGACAAGGCTATGACAGAGTCATCTACATCTTGGGCACAACCTTGAATGTATACTCTCTAGTTACAGGATCTGAAAAGCTCGAATCGTGAAGAGCAGCCTAATCGCGTGCATAATTTAGATTTAACGGAGGCCGCCAAGTGGATGTAGAGAGCCGCAGATGAGCGGCAATAAAGTGGTGTGTGTACTTTATTTCTTTTTTATTGTACATATTATATGTAGTTGTGTTTGTGAAAACACTTGTGTTGGTGCGATGCAGTGGGGCGAGACAAGCTGCGGCCTCTGAGCTTGCAACTCGGATCGTATTTGTTTCTATTGCAACGATGTGGTTGTGTTGGTATCTGCGTTGCGCTAAATTTCTGGATGAAATTTCTATAAGGAGGGGAGGATTATAACACCCCTAATGTCAATTTGGAGTTCAGGCTGGGTGACACGGCTTGGGACACGGGCGTGTCCCAGGGCGTGTCCAGCTCTGGGTACTCGGCTGTGTCGCGAGAGCTGGACGAACACTAAGTCAGTAAGCGTTGAAAGGCAACACGGCCTGGGACACGAGCGTGTCCTTCTCATTTTCCTTGGCGTTGAGTGGCACTGAGTGGCATTGAGGCGTTGAGTGTAGAACACGGCATCTTACATGGGCGTATCACAAGGGCGTGTTCGGCACATGGTCAAGGACATGGGCGTGTGCCTTAGATGTGTGCTTCTCAGGAGAGTTGGTCTTGTGTTGAGTGAGGAACACGCCCCTCAACACGGGCGTGTACTTCATGTCACGGGCATGTCAGGGCTTGGCATGGGCGTGTATGAACCCGTGTTCTGGTCTGGAGTGAGTCAGTTCCTTGCCGCTTAGGGGAACACGGTCTGTGACACGGGCTTGTCACAAGCCGTGTCAGCCCAGGAAAGTGATTCCAGGGTAAATCTTGGTCGTCCAATTCCTTCTATTTTGATCCTGTGGTCCAAGATCCCTCCTGCTAATATAAGGCCGAGAATAGAGGATAGAATCTCATTCAATATTTGTCAATTCTCTTTCTAAAGAGAAGAGAGAGAGGAGTGCAAAGAAGTAAGAAGGAGAAGCATTCCGGCCGCCAGTTGAGCTTCAGCGGTCCGAATCGAGAGCTGAGTTCAACGTTGTGGAGGCAAGGCCATTGCGGTGATTACCATCCGGCTAGTTTCACTATGGCTCCGAAGAGATAGTCAAGGGTAACGATATCCTTCTTGTACAAGTGAAGTCCTACTTTATGCATGTGCATGGGATCCTCCACCAAGAGGTGGAAAGCATAAGCGATTCCAGTGATCGAGTCTGCATTTAGATCTAGAAGTGTGTAGTACGGAATAGGCATGCTGTGTGAAGCCCATCTGGATGGATGTCTAGATTGGTGATGCTGCGAACCGGAGAAGACTCCATGTACAAATCGAGTACCTTACGAAGATTATAAGGACGATTGTGAATTGTGAGAAGGATGCTTTGTATAGCTCCATTGGTTGGTTTCTCGGCATGAGCTTGTTGATGGATTGGAATGTAGCACTATGTGCCTGTGTTGAGAGATGGATACGAGAACCTCTGAGTGTGTGGGCCACCCAACATGTTCTGTGGTAGGAGTATTGTGAGCGAGTACCTCTGAGTGGGATGGGTGCGAGAGGTCACCAACAGGGTTTGGCGTCTGATGCCCATGGCCAAAAAGTTAAAAACCTCTGAGTGGGTGGGCCACCCAACAAGTTCAGTGGTATGATCGTCGTTAGCGGTCGGTTGGTAGAACTATAAATGGGGGGTTGCGGGCCTTCCTAGCATGTCGATCGATAATGCTCAATGGTTGTCGTGAGGTGAACAACTCTGAGTGAGATGGGCGAGGATGTCTCAAGCATGGGTGTTATAGTAGACTAGTGCATGGTCACTAAGTGGAGAACCTCTAATCGGTGGTGTACAAAGGATGTACTGGTACACTATAAGCATGACCTGAGTGCACAGAGCGTCTTGCACGAAGGCTAGCATTTGTGATGTGATTGTGGTAGATATATATGTGTTGTGATTGTATTGCATGCAGGGTAGGAACCACTGCCCCGGGTAAGGGTTAGGGTCATTATAATTTGTCAGCGAATGTTGACCGTTGCTTTGGGGATCACACTTGGGGTGGACGTTCTTATGCAGGTGTTGCGGGCTGATGGTAATGAGCGGGCTGAAGCCCTTGCTGTAGCTGCTGGTAGGCCCTTGAAGTCCGTGCGAAGCTTTGGATTTCATGTGTGGCCGGCCTGCGTGCCGATGTAGGAAATCATATTTTGTAAAGAGCAACTTGTAAGGCCTTAAGGCCGTGAGCGTTTGAGTTGTAAACATTCCTGGTGTTATATATATATAAATGATTTGTTTATATATTAGTAGTGGACATTCATTGTATGAGTTCTTACAAGCTTTAAACTTCCGCTAAAATGCTTTGGGTTAGGGTGTGATGGTATTTTAGTATTAACCTGTGACCTCACCGTCTGTTTGTGGAATATAATATGGGACCCCAGCCGGACCTTCTATTATATGTTATTTAACGGGTCGGGTTGTTACACTCCAAGTCCCGCACCAACCGCTCATCATGAGCTTCAATCCAACCCCCTTGTCCAGAGTATTTTCTAATCAAGGCATCTGCCACACGTTGGCTTTGTCTGGCGTATACTGAATTGCCACTTCATAGTCTCCAAGGAACTCGACCCATCTCCGTTGCCGCATATTCAAGTCCTTCTGATCTAGTAGATACTTCAGGCTTCTTTGCTCTGTGAAGATCTCCACCTTCGCACCATACACAAAGTGCCGCAACAACTTCAATGCAATAATTACCACTGCAAATTCCCAGTCATGGACGGGATAATTCCTCTTGTGAGGCTTCAACTGCCTAGACCCAAAGCTATCACACTGCCATGTTGCACCAACACGCAACCCAAACTTCATCCTGATGCATCACTAAAAATCTGAAATCCTTCAGTCCCTTTAGGAAGACTTAGGATTAGAGATATCATCAGCCTTTCCATCAGGGTGTCAAAGTCATGATTGCACTCCTGAGTCCACACAAACTTCTGGTCCTTATGAGTTAGATAAGTGATGGGTAGAGCTATCCACGAAAATTTTTCCACAAACCTTCTATAGTACCAGGCTAGTCCATGGAAACTTTGGACTTCCGCCACGGTTCTCAAAATCGGCCAATCCATGATGGCTTCAACTTTTGCCGGATTGACCGCCACCCCATCACCACTAATCACATCCCCCAAAAATGCCACCTTCTCTAACCAGAACACTAATTTCGAGAACTTTGCATAAAGCTGTTTCTCTCTTAATACCTGCAAGACTACTATCAAGTGAGTCTCATTCTCCACCTTTGATTTGGAGTAAACAAGAATATCATCAATAAAGTCAACTACAAAAGAGTCCAAGTTTTCCCGAAATACTCGATTCATCAAATCCATGAATACTGATGGCTCATTCGTCAACCCGAACGACATTACCAAGAACTTGTAATGACCATACCTCATACTAAAAGCTGTCTTGGGTATGTCCTCATCTCAAATCCGCAACTAATAGTAACCTGACTTCAAGTCCAACTTTGAGTACACCACTGACCCCACCAACTGGTCGGACAGTTCATCTATCCGAGGAATCAGGTACTTATTCTTGACAGTCAGTTTATTCAACTCTCGGTAGTCTATGCACAACTGCATACAACCGTCTTGCTTCTTCATAAACAACACCGGCGCGCACCATGGTGAAGAATTGGGTCTAATATACCCCTGCTCAAATAGTTCCTGCAACTGTACTTTGAGTTCGTTCAACTCTTTTTGTTCCATCCTAAAAGGAGGACGTGATACCGGCCTAGCCTTTAGCACTAACTCAATCGAGAAATCAATCTCCCGTCGAGGAGGTGCTTGATAATACATTTTGCAGTTTAAACTACAAAGGTAATTACAAGTTTTTATTATAAAAAATTATATCTTTTAAAGCTTTATTTTGACCTCTTATTGTATATATTAATACCACTAATGTTTTCTTTTTTCTTTGCAGGTTTACAGTTTTTCAGTAATTTCGTCGAGCTCAGCCATTTCGTCGAGCTCAGCAAGTTCGTCGAGCTCAGTCATTTCGTCGAGCTCAGCCAGTACATCAAGCTCAGCCATTTCGTCAAGCTCCGCCTTCTTTTGCGTTCGACGTTCATTGAGCACGACAGAGTTCGTCGACCTCTCCATCAGCCCCAGTTCGTCGAGCTTAGCCTTCAGTTCTACATTGGACGAACGTCTTCAAATTTGTCGACCTTCGCCTTCTTTATACGTTCAATGTTCGTCAAGCTCGCAAGAATTCATCGACCTCGCCTTCAGATCGAGTTCATCGACCTCGCCTTCAGCCCCAGTTCGTCGAGCTCAACCTTCAGTTCTACATTCGACGAACGTCTTCAAATTCGTCAACCTCCCCTTCAGTCCAGAGTTCGTCGACCTCCTATCCCTCCTTCTTTCCACCATTTCGTCGAGCTAAGCCTTCAATTTTGCGTTCGGCAAACTCCTCAAAAGCTTTCGACCTTGCCTTCAGTTCTACGTTCGTCGATCTCCCATCCACCTTCTCTTTTCTCCGTTCGTCGTGCTCTCCCTCCTTCTCCTCTGATTTCGTCGAGCCCTCTCTCCCAGTTTGTCGAGCTTACCTGCTGTCGAGGAAAAGTCCCGCTTTTTCACAAAAGCCTACTGCCGCCATAAATGCACGTCACCCATACCGAGGCAATCATCATTTCCCGCCAGATATTCATACCAAGAGCAACTCCCGTGCATGGCTGGATGCATTGGCATTTCCTGCTCTTTGAAAATTCTATAAATAGAGCCCCTCCCCTTGAAGAAAAAATATAGAATTTTGGGTGAGGGGAAGTGCTGCCATTTTTTCTTCTCCCTTAGTGTTCTTCCTCTCTCCTGTTTTCATTTCAGTTTTTTGTTTAGTTTTAGTTTTACTCTTCTGTAATAGTTTAGTTTAGTTTCTATTTTAGTTTTAGTGCTAGCTTAGTTTTCTTTTCTTTCAAATGTAATATCTTTTATTTCAAGTTGTAGCTCGCTGTTTGATTTAATATAAAGTTTGTTTACTTTTACTTGTTTCTATTTTGTTTCCATGCACTCCTACTCATCTCTCTTCCTCCACTTCACAATGAGTAACTAATCTTCCTTCCACTCGATATTGATGATACGAGGTTCGAGTTGATTAAGTTATGATGCTCTAGTTTGCTTTTTCTTTGTAAGGTTTAGACCTTGTGTTGCGCGCTAGGGTTCGAAGAAAATAAACGCAACCGAACTAGCAACCCGATGAGGCAAGTATACCTATCGAATTGTAGCTAGGGGACACAAGTGTCGTATTGAAATCCGGGAACTGTTGGCTATGCTTACTCACACGAACGCTATTATCTTATCGACGGAAAAACAAGGGTTTTTAGAAAATCTAAGTGCAAGGAAGGAAGTAAAACTACACTAGAAAGAGAACTATCGCAATTAAGTAAAGCTATTAAGTAAAACCATTACTACGAAGGGTTGAAAATATGAAATGGAAATGCACTCGATCAAGATTCACCTCGGCTAAAGACGATTAAGAAAATGCGATAAAAATCTAAACTTAATAGGATAAAGGTCCTTGACCGTGGAGGTTACTAAAGCTTGAACACGCTTATCTCGAAGTCGTGCCCAACTGAGTTTAGGAAGGTCCAACCGACTCTCGTCTAAATCGGAGGCCTAAAACTCGCTTTACGCGGTGAACCCCACTATTAGATTTTACTCCAATCTGGGAGATTTGGACGTCTGCCTCTCTCGAGGGGTGCGTACAACTCCTTTTACTCTTGGATGCTCACTTCATTCTTTCGGCCTCTCGGCTAGCCCAGAATGAAAGCAAGGCGGAGAGTATATATCGATAATATACCTCCAACCCGTGATTAATCAAGAGTAATTCAAGGCCCTAACCTAAAAAGAAAAGATTAATTAAAACATCATAACTTAATCGCTCTAACCTCGGATCATCAAGATCGAGTATAAGGAGGATTAGTTAATCATAATGGAGTGGAGGAGGGGGGATGAGTAGTAAAGCATAAAAAAAACACAAGCTAAACAAAGAACAATTCTATTAATGAAAAGGGGCAATTTACACTAATTGAAATTAAAATTACAAGTGCATGAAATTGAAATCCTATTCTAGCCCTACAAGTAGCACTAAGCAACAGCAAGATTACAACAAAAGCATAAACAAGCTAAGATTAAACTAGGGTTAAACAAAAATTACAAAGAGAGTGAGAGAGAGAGAGAGAGAGAAAGCATGAAAAAACTTAAGAACCAAAGGGGCAGCACCTCCCCCTCTCAACCAAAGCTTGCTGAAATGGAGAGGGGGGGTCTCAATTTATAGAATTTTTTCACGAGTTGGTCACGCCCTCCGACACGCCCTAGGGGGGGCGTGTCAGGGGGCGTTACAGTAATATGTTGACTTCGGGCTCTGGATTCTGGCAGGAGGGATGATTGCTTCGGTACGTCGGTGGTCACGCCCCAGGTCACACCCGTGTATGGGGGGCGTGACAGGCACGTCATGTCCAAATCATTGGTCAGAAATCCGTCAGTCGTCAAAAAGTTGATGTCATACCCCAGGTCATGCCCGTGACGGGGGGCGTGACAGTACTATTTTCGTGCTGTGGCGGAACGGCATTTAATACGGCGGCAGGCTTTGCGGCAGAGGGCGACACGCCCATGGTCACGCCTGGTGACACGCCCAGGGAGGGCGTATCAGGGGGGCGTGACAGCGGTTTTGTCCGTTTTCCTGTCCCTTCCAACAAAAGTCCTCGGGATCGGGTGACACGCCCTAGGTCATGCCCAGGGAGGGCGTGACAGGGGGCGTGTCAGGTCATTTTTGACGAATTTCCTAAAAACCTGCAAAATGACAAGAAAATGTTAGTGGCAATAATATTTAAATAAAAAGGATAAAAATAAACTAATAATAAACATGATTTGTACACTATAAAATAGAAAATACGATAATAGTTTAGGCTACAAAATGTATTATCAAATTCCCCCAAGCTTAAGCTTTGCTTGTCCCCAAGCAAAAATATAAAAACTAGAAATTTATAAAAAGGACTAATCAAAAAGTTTTAATTATGCCTACACAAGTACTATGCGAAATTCTAAGTAGGGAAAAAGGTGAAATGTTAGTCTAAAACAATTATTTAGGTATGGTTAAACTTTTATAAACTTTACTCAATAAAAACAAATCATCCAAAATTTTAACGAGATTTTTTTAATAGACTTAAGCAAAGCAACGAAAATGAAAAACACGCATTGAGTAGTTAATAGATCCAAGCAACGCATTATAATTATATCAATTTAATTAACAAAAATCTAGGTTTAAATCCAAAAATAAAACTGATTTACTATTTTTCTTTTCTTAGTTGTTAAATAAAAATCAAAAAGCGTGAATCAAAAGGACTTAAATAGGACAGAAACGTTTAGTTTAGGAATATGATTAGGAGTGGAATTCAAAGATAAACGTGAAAGTTTTAAAATCACACTAAACCAAAGCAAAGAGTTTCAAAAAAAAACTTTCATAAAAATATATACACATTTTTTTACTTTTTTTCTTTTTTTTTCATTTTTTTCTTTTTTCAAAACAAAGGTCATAAATATTTTTATTTTCCTTTTTGAGTTGGCCAAACAAAAATAAACATCACTTTCGAACATACTTTTTTTTTTCAAAAACATTTCTCCCACAAAAATCACAAAATACCCTATCAAAATCGTCAAAATAATTTATGAAACTCAAAAAGGCTAGTGTGATTCGATATGTTGGAAATTTTGGCTTTGGTGAAACTGAAATGAAAGGAGGAGCTATCAAATGAAATCGAAAAAAGGCTCAAAAATGGCTAACTAGTGGTAAAAGTTTTTAGATTGGCAGGAAAGCTCAAACGAAAACAAAAACGGCCTAAATCATTTTCACGCTTTTGAATTTATTTAAAACAAAGGTTTGGAAAATTTCAAAAAACGAGTCCTAGATCATAAAAGAAGATTGATGAAATTAACTTGAAAATAGAAATAATAGGTGACTTCGATCGTTCACATCTACTACGTTATTCAAAAGTTGACTTTTCAAAAATTATTCAAAAACGAAAAAGAAAATAGTGGATGATGAATTTTTGAGAAAGTAAAGGAAATAAAAAACAAAAAACCATAATAGAAATGCGAGTTTTAGAAAAATATTTCACCTTAACATGCTATCGTGAATTAGAAACACAGCATGACCAACATTTTACTTGTGAAACATAATTAAAAAGGATGATTAGAAATATTATAATTAACTAAGTTGTTTATAGAAAATTTTGAGTAAAACAAAAACAAAAACTACGGGTACTATTGAAATACAAAAATATCTAAAATATTCAAAAACACATATTTTTTTTTAATTTTGAGAAATATTCTCTTTTTTTTAGATTTTGGAAATATTTTCTCTTTTTTTTTGGAATTTTAAGATATTCATTTTTTTTTATTTTGGAAATATTTAAAATATATACAAAAATAAAAATATTTACACTAAGCAAAAATGAAGGAGGAAGTCCTCCCCCAAGCTTAAAATAGACATTGTCCTCAATGGCTAAAGAAGGGGATTGGAGAAGGAGAGAAAATTAAAGTACAGAATTGAAAGACAGAATTGAAATACAGGTACTTCCCCGGATTTATTTGCTGCGAAAGCTGAGTGATGCCGCTCCCCAGAATGTCTTCCTTGGACTTCGTGATGTATTCAGCAATGTTGGAGCAGGCGATCGCAGAAGCTTCAGCTTGTCGAAGCCGTCCGAGGCCAAAATTGTAAAATAAAGAAAACATAAAAAGATAACTTGGGTTGCCTCCCAAGAGCGCCCTTTGGTTAAAGCGTCGTTGAGCTTGACGCATCAAAAAAATAATATTGTCAAAAAAAATAGTTGTCCAGAAATAAAATTGTTTTTAACAAAAATTAAAAGTTCAAGATTAAAGTTCGTGAAGCAGAAACTTAATAAGGTTTGGACTGACATCATCATCACCAGAAAAGTAGATTTTAAGACGCTGACCATTCACTTTGAAATTACCCTTATCAGGGTGAGAAATTAAAACAGTTCCATAAGGAAATACTTCTAAAACAGAAAACGGGCCAGACCAGCGAGATTTTAATTTGCCCGGAAATAAACGTAAACGAGAATTATATAAAAGGACTTGGTCGCCCGGCCTAAAGTTTTTAGGGTGCCTTAAGTGTTTATCATGTAAACGCTTCGTCCGCTCTTTATAAAGTTTATTATTTTCATAAGCATAAGAGCGCCACTCATCGAGTTTATTTAGTTGAAATTTTCGAAGGTCACCGACTGAGTGGGGATCGAAGTTTAAAAATTTTAAGGCCCAAAAGGCACGGCGTTCTAACTCTACGGGCAGATGGCACGATTTTCCATAGACCAGCCGATACGACGTACATCCGAGGGCGGTTTTGTACGCTGTTCGGTAGGCCCATAGAACATCGTCAAGTTTGGCTGACCAGTCTTTTCTAGAAGTTGAAACAGTCTTTTCTATTATTCTTTTTATTTCTCTATTAACTACTTCGACTTGTCCGTTAGTTTGGGGGTGGTAGGTAGTGGAAAGCTTATGCGTAACGCCGTATTTGGTAAGAATTTTTGAAAATTGTGCGTTACAGAAATGGGAACCCCTATCGCTAACGATTGCGCGAGGCGTACGGAATCTAGAAAATAATTTTTTTTAAAATGTGACTACAACTCGGGAGTCGTTCGTAGGAAGAGCTTGGGCCTCAGCCCATCGTGAAACATAATCAATAGCAACTAAAATATATTTGTTTTTGAAGCTAGAAGGAAGGGGGCCAACAAAATCAATTCCCCAGAGGTCGAAAATTTCGCACTCTAAGAAATAATTTTGCGGCATTTCATTTTTATTAGAAATGTTGCCCGACCGTTGGCAACTATCACACCTGCTCACAAAGGCTTGTGCGTCTTTAAACAGGTTAGGCCAGTAAAAACCCGCGCAAAGCGCCTTGTGAGCGGTGCGAGCAGCTTGATAGTGCCCACCTGTTAGACCTTCATGCAAATTTTTTAGAATATCAATTCCTTCATCAAAAGAAACACATCTCCTTATCACTTGATCCGCACAAATTTTTAAAAGATGCGGGTCTTCCCAAAAGTAGTTCTTCAGCTCAGAAAAGAATTTCTTCTTTTGCTGAGAGGAGAACTCTTTTGGGAGCACCCGGGCCACTAGATAGTTGGCGATGTGCGCGAACCAAGGAGAAGTAGATGTATTAACTAAAAGCAGCTTCTCATCAGAAAAATAGTCATTAAAAGATTTTTCATTTAATTTTTCTATAAAGGGGTTATCTAATCTGGATAAATGGTCGGCGGCCAAGTTCTCGGCTCCTCGCTTATCACGGATCTCTAAGTCAAACTCCTGGAGGAGTAAGACCCAGCGAATCAAGCGAGGCTTGGCATCCGTTTTTGCAAGAAGGTACTTGAGGGCCGAGTGGTCCGTAAAAACAATGATTTTTGAAAGTGTAATGTAAGGGTAGAATTTATCAAATGCAAATACTACAGCTAAGAGCTCCTTCTCGGTTGTGGTGTAATTTTCTTGTGCAGATGTGAGGGTTTTACTAGCGTAATAGATGGGGTGGAAGATTTTAGATATGCGTTGACCTAATATGGCTCCCACCGCAAAACTACTCGCATCGCACATAATCTCAAAAGGAAGGTCCCACACCAGAGCTATCATAATCGCACCAAAAAATGAATTCAAAGGCAGAAATACAAGAGTCATCAAAAATGAATGGAGCGTCTTTTTCTAAGAGATGGGTGAGGGGCTTAGTGATCTTGGAGAAGTCCTTTATGAAACGACGATAAAAACCAGCGTGGCCTAGGAAACTTCTTATAGCTTTTATGTTTGTAGGCGGCGGCAACTTCTCAATAACTTCTATCTTGGCAACGTCTACCTCAATACCTTTAGCAGAAATTTTATGACCCAAAACTAACCCTTCCCTCACCATAAAATGGCATTTTCCCAATTAAGGGCAAGGTTAGTTTCTTCGCATCGTTCTAAGACTTTTTCGAAGATTTCTAAACATCTATCGAAGGAATCGCCGAACACGGAGAAATCGTCCATGAATACCTCCATAATGCTTTCTACGTACTTGTGAAATATTACGAGCATACATCGTTGGAATGTAGCTGGCGCATTGCACAATCCAAACGGCATTCTTCGGTAAGCGAAGGTGCCAAAGGGACAAGTAAACGTAGTTTTCTCTTGGTCCTCGGTGGAGATGGGTATTTGAAAGTACCCCGAGAGGCCATCGAGAAAACAATAAAAGCTATGGCCGGAGAGACGTTCTAAAATCTGGTCGATAAACGGTAAAGGAAAGTGGTCCTTGTGGGTGGCATCATTCAACTTATGATAATCTATACACATACGCCAACCCATCACCGTCCGTGTCGGGATTAATTCATTATTCTCATTACTAACTACGGTTATCCCTCCCTTCTTTGGAACTACCTGAACGGGGCTAACCCACTTACTGTCCGATATAGCGTAGATAATTCCTGCGTCTAATAGTTTCATAACCTCGCCCTTAACTACTTCTTTCATATTCGGGTTTATACGGCGCTGAGGTTGGATAGAGTTACGCGAATTATCTTCCATTAAAATTTTATGGGTACAGAAAGATGGGATTATGCCCTTGATATCAGAAATTTGCCAAGCAATAGCCCGGCGATGCTTACGTAGAACTAGAAGAAGTTTATCGTTTTGCGTATCCGTGAGGTAGGCCGAAACGATAACTGGTAACTTGGAATCATTTTCTAAGAAAGCATACTTAAGGTGTTCGGGAAGTTCTTTAAGTTCTAGGGTGGGGGGTTCTTCATAAGAGGATTTTAAGATTCTTTCTTTTTCAAAACTAATATCTTCATAAACTTTTTTATAAGGAACGTAATAAGGGGTGGGGCTAGCAGCCAAGACGGCTTCTTGTAGCGATTCAGTGGGAAGAAAAGAGGAAGAACAAAAATCAGAAAATTCTTTTTCAAACTCAGAAAGACAATAAGAAGATTCATCACTTCCTTGCAGTGATTCAGTTGTAAGAGAAGAGCAAAAAGTAGAAAATTCTTTTTCAAAGTCGGGGAGGCAGTAGGAAGAATCATCACTCACGGCGTCTACAAAAAGGCATGAGTCATCGTTTGCTAAGGTGTTCTTCATTGAAGGGGTGATAGAAAATGTGACTTCGTCGTCGCCTACTCGAAGAAAGAGCTTACCATTGCTTACGTCAATGATGGCTCGGGAGGTGGTAAGGAAGGGTCGGCCAAGGATCAAGGGAACCTCGACGTCTTCTTTGATGTCCAAAATGACAAAGTCCACCGGGAAGATAAACTTGTCGACTTTCACTAGAACGTCCTCCACTATTCCTAACGGGTACTTAACGGATCTATCGGCTAGCTGGATACTCATACGCGTGGGGTTTAGGATACCTATCCCTAACTTTTTAAACAACGAAAAGGGCATCAGGTTTATACTCGTGCCTAAGTCGGCTAACGCGTGTTTAACAAAAAGATCACCGAAGACACACAGGATAGAGAAACTACCCGGGTCACTGATTTTCTTCGGCAAACCGTTTGTTAAAATGGCAGAGCACTCGGCGTTTAGCGTGACGTGCGAACGATTCTCTAACTTCTTCTTGTTTGTGAGGAGGTCTTTAAGATATTTGGCGTATTTCGGCATCTACGAAATAGCCTCGTGGAAGGGAAGATTAATGTGGATTTGTTTGAAGATCTCTAAAAAGTGGGAGTACTGATCATCTTGACGTTGTCTATTAAGTTCAGAGGGGTATGGAGGAGTTGAATTATTTTTGAAGATGGGTGGTGGAGTGAGATTATTTTCTAACATAGGGGTGATTACTTCTTCAGCAGAGGGTAGAAGTGGAGCGGAGCTTTGATTTTTAAAAGCGGGAGCGGAGCTTGCCTCAGGCTCTTCACTTACCATCCTGAAGACTTGCTTCCCACTCCGAAGAGTTATAGCTTTCGCTTGCTCTCTCGGATTGGGTTCAGTATTGGAAGGAAGAGACCCTGCGGGTCGCTCAGAAATTATTTTCGCGAGCTGTCCTACCTGATTTTCTAGACTTTTTACGCTTCCGGTTAAAGTTCTTATGGTAGCGTCATTTGTGGTGATATATTTGGAAAGTAATTCCTCCAACCTTGGAGGTTTTGGGTAATATTGAAGAGGTGGTGGTGGTGGTGGTGCAGAAAAATCATTTTGCGGGGGTGGGCGCATCGCATTCGATGGATTACTCCATGAAAAGTTCGGGTGATTTCTTAAAGCGGGGTTATAACTATTCGGAAAATTAAAACCAGGCGGATGAAAATTCGCAGCAGAAAAATTATTAAAAGCAGTTCTAGGCATATTATTAACATAATCTAAATGTTCTGGAGTAGGGGTTGCAGATTCCCATACCTGAGGGGCGGAGGCAGCAGTCATCTCCGTGATTTTTTTGCTTAGGATTTCTACTTGCAGAGCGAGCTGGGAGACGTTGTCCACTTCATAGATACCTACAGGCTTGTTCGGGTGGGACCTAGGCACACTCCACTGATAAGTGTTCATGGCCATGTCCTCAAAAAGATCAAGAGCTGCTTCCGGGGTCTTATGATTTAAAGTACCGCCAGAGGCTACGTCTATCATTTGCTTTGTATTTTGATTTAGCCCGTTATAGAACGTCTGCACTTGTAACCATACAGGCAGCGGGTGATGTGGGCATCATCTTAATAATTATTTAAATCTCTCCTAGGTTTCATATAGAGTTTCAGAGTCTATTTGTCCGAAGGCAGAGATGTCGTTCCTAAGTTTTGCAGTTTTAGCTGGCGGAAAATACTTCGCCAAAAATTTTTCAGTTAATTCATTCCAAGTGGTTATGCTATTTTTCGGAAGTGTGTTCAGCCACTGCTTAGCTTTAGTTCTTAGAGAGAAGGGGAAGAGTCTCAGCCTGATTGCATCATTTGTGACACCATTTATCTTGAAGGTGTCACAAATTTCAAGAAAGCTAGTTATATGTGCGTTCGGATCTTCATCTTGAAGTCCGTCAAATTACACATATTGCTGCACCATTTGAATTATGCTAGGCTTAAGTTCGAAGTTATTATTTGCTATAGCAGGGCGGACTATACTGGATTCTGTTCCCTCGAGGTTCGGTCGTGCATAATAGGACATATTTCTTTGCACGGCCTCATCTACGTTGGGTTCTTCCATTCTTAAAGTAGCAAATGACTCGGAGTCCTCAACCGGCACTTGGATAGTAGGAACTTGAAATCGCGATCTTCTACGAAGAGTACGCTCAATTTCGTGGTCCAAGTCCAAAATAACCGACGGACTCCCGCGGGTCATGCACTAAAAGAACAGAAAAGAAGAAGAGGAAGAGAAAAAGGATAAACTAGAAAAAAGATTAAAAAAAAAAAATTTCTTTTTGAAATAGATTTTTTTATAGATTAACTCCCGAACTTCCCAAGGACTACCCCGTAAAGGGTTCGCAAGGTACTAGACAAGACAGTGGCGCTTAAAGCCCTTTGCCCTTTTCGAGAGAATTAGGTGGCGTAGAAAAATTGTGAGGTTGGTTACTATTAAGAGCGGTGATAAAATTTTTTGATTTTTAAAATTTAAAGAAGGAGGATGACAAAGAGAAAAGATAAAATTAACAGGTTCGTGTTTTCAATATATCAACGGAAATTGCTCCCCGGCAACGGCGCCAAAAACTTGTTGCGTGCTAGGGTTCGAAGAAAATAAACGCAACCGAACTAGCAACCTGATGAGGCAAGTATACCTATCGAATTGTAGCTAGGGGACACAAGTATCGTATTGAAATCCGGGAACTGTTGGCTATGCTTGCTCACATGAACGCTATTATCTTATCGACAGAAAAACTAGGGTTTTTAGAAAATCTATGTGCAAGGAAGGAAGTAAAACTACACTAGAAAGAGAACTACCGTAATTAAGTAAAGCTATTAAGTAAAACGATTACTACGAAGGGTTGAAAATATGAAATGGAAATGCACTCGATCAAGATTCACCTCGGCTAAAGACGATTAAGAAAATGTGATAAAAATCTAAACTTAATAGGATAAAGGTCCTTGACCGTGGAGGTTCCTAAAGCTTGAACACGCTTCTCTCGAAGTCGTGCCCAACTGAGTTTAGGAAGGTCCGACCGACTCTCGTCTAAATCGGAGGCCTAAAACTCGCTTTACGCGGTGAACCCCACTATTGGATTTTACTCCAATCCGAGAGATTTGGACGTCTGCCTCTCTCGAGGGGTGCGTACAACTCCCTTTACTCTTGGATGCTCACTTTATTCTTTCGGCCTTTCGGCTAGCCCAGATTGAAAGCAAAGGCGGAGAGTATATATCGATAATATACCTCCAACCCGTGATTAATCAAGAGTAATTCAAGGCCCTAACCTAAAAAGAAAAGATTAATTAAAACATCATAACTTAATCGCTCTTACCTCGGATCATCAAGATCGAGTACAAGGAGGATTAGTTAATCATAATGGAGTGGAGGAGGGGGGATGAGTAGTAAAGCATAAATAAAAACACAAGCTAAACAAAGAACAATTCTATTAATGAAAAGGGGCAATTTACACTAATTGAAATTAAAATTACAAGTTCATGAAATTGAAATCCTATTCTAGCCCTACAAGTAGCACTAAGCAAGAGCAAGATTACAACAAAAGCATAAACAAGCTAAGATTAAACTAGGGTTAAACAAAAATTACAAAGAGAGGGAGAGAGAGATAGAGAAAGCATGAAAAAACTCAAGAACCAAAGGGGCAGCACCTCCCCCTCTCAACCAAAGCTTCCTGAAATGAAGAGAGGGGGTCTCAATTTATAGAATTTTTTCACGGGTTGGTCACGCCCTCCGACACGCCCTAGGGGGGGCGTGTAACGGGGCATGACAGTACTATGTTGACTTCGGGCTCTGGATTCTGGCGGGAGGGATGATTGCTTCGGTACGTCGGTGGTCACACCCCAAGTCACGCCCGTCTAGGGGGGGGCGTGATAGGCACGTCATGTCCAAATCATTGGTCGGAAATCCGTCAGTCGTCGAAAAGTTGATGTCACGCCCCAGGTCACGCCCGTGACGGGGGGCGTGGCAGTACTGTTTTCGTGCTATGGCGGAACGGCATTTAATGCGGTGGCAGGCTTTGTCGCAGAGGGAGACATGCCCATGGTCACGCCTGGTGACACGCCCAGGGAGGGCGTGTCAGGGGGGCGTGACAGCGGTTTTGTCCATTTTCCTGTCCCTTCCAACAAAAGTCCTCGGGATCGGGTGATACGCCCTAGGTCACGCCCAGGGAGGGCGTGACAGGGGGCGTGTCAGGTCGTTTTTGACGAATTTCCTGAAAACCTGCAAAATGACAAGAAAATGTTAGTGGCAATAATATTTACATAAAAAGGATAAAAATAAACTAATAATATACATGATTTGTACACTATAAAATAGAAAATACGATAATAGTTTAGGCTACAAAACGTATTATCACCTTGATTTACTCTTGAAAAATCATGTTTGGAGTTATATAATCGATATATAATTTCCATATTTATTTCCACTCTTAGCTAGCCGAGAGGCTCGTAGTTTTGAGTGAACGCTCAAGAGTAAAGAGAGTTGCACGCACCCCTCGAGAGAGGAAGGCGTTAAATCTCCCGGATTGGAGTGAAATCCAATAACGAGGTCCACATCATAAAGCGAGCTTTAGGCCTCCGATTTGGACGAGAGTTCTGTCAGACCTTCCTAAACTCAGGGGAGCATGACTTTGAGAGAAGCGTGCTCATGCTTTAGGAACCTCCACGGTCAATGTCCTTTGCCTTTTTAAGTTAGAGTTTATTATCGCATTTTGATCAACTTAGGCCGAGGTTATTCTCGATCGAGTGCTTTTCTTTATCTTTGTTTAACCCTCGATTTAATCGCTATTTGTGGCCTCTCTAATTAAGTGCAAGTGCTTTTCTTTATGCAAGGAGTCTCTTCTTTTAATTTAGTTAACAACCCTAAAAGTTTTTCGATAAGATAATAGTCTTCGTGTGAGTAAGATTACTCAACGGTTCCCAGATTTAAATACGACACTTGTGTCCCCTAGCAATAATTCGATTGGTATACTTGCCTAGTTGGATTGCTAGTTCGGTTTTATTCTCTTTGCAAATATCCTTCCACCAAGTTTTTGGCGCCGTTGCCGGGGAAGCAACTTTTGTTGATAATTTGAAAACACGAACCTATTACTTTTATTACTTCTCTTTCTCACCCTCTTTCTTAAAAATTAAAAAATTCAAAAAAATATTAACGCTCTTAATAGAAACCCACATCACAATTTTTCTACACCACCAAACTCTCTCGGAAACGGCAATGTGGCTTAAATACCACTATATTGTCTAGTACCTTGCGAACCCTTTATCGTGTAGCTCTTGGGAAGTTTGGGAGTTACAACATTAAAAAAAATCTATTCCAAAAAAAGTAACTATTTTTCTAGTTTATTTTTCTCTTTCTTCATCTTCTCTTCTACTAGTGGCTGACCCGCGAATATCGATCAGATATTTTGGTCTTGGACCACGAAATTGAGCGTACTTTTCAAGGAAGATCACGATTTCAAGGTCCTACTCTCCAATAGCCGATTGAGGATTCCGAGTATATTTGTACTACACGAATGGAAGAGCCTATCGTAGAGGTAGCCCTGCATAGGCCTATTGTTGGGTATTACATCCACAATAACCCTGATTTGCATGAAGTCACCCTTGAACTAAGATGAATTAAGTTGTATTTGATATCCTTGTTTAAGTTGTGTGATTGCAGACTATCATTGTTATGTGTAGACCAATGTAAGTCTATAATGGGTCAAGAACACAGTACCATACAGTGTAATCCCTCACTGTGTGATCCAAGGTGGTTACTCATGTATAGCCTTTCAATTAGGATACACTTCATATTCAAGCACTTGGATAAGGAATGAGGATAGGATTCTTGAAGAGAAGAGAAAATTGTAAAAGTCCAAAATTTCTCTAAGTCCACTTCTCGAGAAGTGCATGATAGTTCTCGAGAAGTAGACTTAGCAGAACTCGAGAAGTTCCTCTAGTTCTCGAGAAGCCGAGACTAGTTCTCAAGAAACGATTTTATAGTTCTCAAGAAGTCTTTCTAAGGTTATCGAGAAGGCCTTTATTTCTCGAGAAGGCAGAGACAGCCGCAAAATTATTCTAAGTCCCTCTCTCGAGAAGTCTATCTTAGTTCTCGAGAACTTAGTCTCGAGTTCTCGAGAAGTCAGCATTGTTCTCGAGTACTTGATTTAGCTTTTGAGTAATAGTTCTCGAGAAGTCTAGTTAGTTCTCGAGAAGTTTCAGCCCATAATTCTCGAGTACTAACTTGAAGTCCAGACAGATTTGCTCTCGAGAAACCAATCTTGTTCTCGAGAACTCATTCCTACTTCTCAAGAACATCAGACAATTTTTCTGAAAATTTCTCTTAAGTCCAGATCGACGGGATTTTCAACTTACTCGACGTAATTGGTCCAAGTGTCATCATTTATGTCTTTTCTAACCGTTAGGGGAATTCCTATATAATGTCTTTTCGTTAATACTAACCCTAAGAGTAAAATCTTACATTTCTATTATCGTGATCGGCCATCTCTCTCCAAAGAAGAACAGAACTTTCAGCCGCTGCCGCCGCTCAACATGAAGATCGACACTTCTGTTTTCGATCAAGAAAGGCTTGCTGTTCAAGGATATTTCATCTTCTCCTTGATCGAGTAGGTCTAAGATTTCTCAAATCAGATCTCTCAACTCTTCTTCAACATTTTCTAAAAAAGCCGCATGTTCAAGAAGAAGACCTAGAGATTAATTTTTCCAGATCTCAGACAAATCTTTGTTTGTATTTCAAATCTCTTTGTAAATTTTGTAGGAGATTAATTTCCGAGTTGTAGGAAGTTTTCATCTTCCGAGTGTAGATCCCTTTTGGATCGAGATTGTAGGAACTTTGTTCTGAGGCATAGGATTGGATTTCAATCCGAGATAGTGGAGTAGCCGAGTCTAGTGATTTACTAGATCGGTGAGGGATAGTGGACGTACCCAAGATTGGGGAACCACTATAAATCTTCTTGTCGTTTGTGATTTCATGATTTTTTGTGCAAGTTCTTTTAAATTTTTTATTTCGCAAATAGACGCACAATTCACCTATTCACCCCACTCTAGGTGATTTAGGTAGACAACTTAACACTTTCAATTGGTATCAGAGGGAGGTTGGTCGTTAAAAGGTTTACACCTTGATCAATTTCCTCTCTAAGTTGTCTTTGAGAATTTTAAAGCAATGGACAAGGCTAAGGATTTTGCCAAGCTTCCCCTGTGCACAAAGAATAACTTTCCCATCTAGAAAGAGAGAATTAAATTTTTCATGGAAGCAGTGGATCCCCGGATCTTCATGATTGTTGAAGAAGGTCCTTACGTGCCCATGACCATCTCCACTATAGATCCAACCAAGAAGGTTCCAATGAAGTTGATGGATCTAGATAAGGATGAGATTGCACTTGTCTCTCTGGATAAGAAAGCAAAAAATATTATAGCAAGTGCAGTCAAAGACTCGATGCGGCAGAACCTGATTCACTGCCAATCTGCTAAGGAGATGTTGCAGTCACTAGTCACTCTGATGGAAGGTACTGAAGAAGTGAGGGATGATAGAAGATCCCTATTGAACCAGAAGTATGAAGCCTTCAGGCAAGGACCAAAGGATACTATTGCAGATACATTTGAGAACTTATTCAAAATAGTTAATGGTCTCAGAGTATATGACAGAGTCTTCACCAATGAGAACTAAATGACAAGTTCTTAAGATCCTTAACCAAGGAATGGGACAATAAGGTATGTGCTATCCAGGAATTTGGAAAGCTAGCTGAGATTGATCTGCAGAATCTCTTCGGGAAGCTGATGTCGTATGAGCTTCAACTCAACACAAGGAAAGTTGAAGAAGAGAAGAGCAGGTCTGCATCCAAAGAGAAGTCTATTGCTTTAAAGGCAGACACCTCCAGGAAGTCAGAGGCTACCTCTCCAGCCCCAGCACAAGAAGTTAGTGAAGAAGAAAACTCAGAGCCAAGTACCTCGGGATCTGAGCTATCTGAAGGAGAGTTCTCATTACTCTCATGGTAGTTCAAGAAATTCTTTAATAAGGAAAAGCAATGGAAGGGCAAGGATGCCTCTCACAGAAGATCACGACATGATGGTAATCGACACAGAAAAGGCTCAAGCAGCCACGATAGGTATGGTTCTTAATAGAACAAACATATTTTGACTGACATAGTTTGCTACTGTTGTAACAAGCCAGGTCACGTCATAGCTGACTACCCCCACAAGAAGAAGGAGGGTGGCAGGAGAGAAGAAAAGAAGTCCTCGTAGAGCAAGAAGAGGACAGATAAGAGCCTGATAGCCAAGAAGGGAAAGACTCTTAGTGACTCTGACTCATCTGAGTCAAGTGAAGAAGAGGAAGCATACTTTGGACTTATGGCTCAATCAGATGATGAACAAGAGCCCCAGTTCACTAGGGAGGTAAAATCTCACACCCCTCTTTGAGAATCTAAAGTTTTTGTGCATGATAATGAGGACAGCTCCTCTGACGATGAGTCTGAACTCATGGCCCATTATAAGGAGTTGATCATGGCTTACGACAAATGTCGAAAGGTCGTGAAAACTCAGGCAAAAGAGATTAAGTCTCTAAAGGCCATAGAAGTCTCTCTTATAGAGGAAGTCGTTAAGATGGACTCACTCAGAGAAGACTTAGATAATGTTGTTGATGAGTTCAACAAGGCTATCAAGCACCTTGATCTGAAGGATGAAATCATCAAAGGGTTGGAAGACTTACTAGAAGCCGAAAAGAAACTTGTTGAAGGTTTCTCTAAGCCAAAGGTAGTTCTACCTCTTGTTGCTGAGTTCTCTGCTCAGGCCAAGGATGCTGGGCTAGGCCATGTAGAAGCTCCTAGTAAATCATCTAGGAGGAATAAGGCTCAGAGAAGGTATAAGGCGGCCAAGAAGGCCTTGGCCAAAGGAAAGGGGAAAGCCCCTCAAGATCAGGCTGTCTTTAAGAAAGTCATATTTCCAACAAATGAGTTTGATCTTGACTCATCCTACGACCACTTGACTAGGCCTACTTATGTAGAGCCAAAGTCTCGTTACCAAGGATGGACTTGCCCAAGATACTTTGGTGAGAGTGTCTTTAAGGCACCTTATGAAGAAGTCATTATTCAGAGCTATGGCCCTTATGATCATGGTCATAACTTCAAGAAAACACCAAAAGTAAAAAAAACAGTGTAGAAAAGCCTGTAATGGAGAAGAAATCATTTGATTGCCATCATCATGAAGCTTCTTCCTCCAAGAATGTTACCCCTGCTGGACCAGCATCTCAGAAGGTCAAGCAAGAGTACCTAAGGCAAAGATACAACAGGTTCGACTATTGGTGCTGTGGCAAAATTGGTCATTTTTGCCATCGATTGTTGGTTTAATCCAAGAAATTTTGCAACTCCTCAAGTTGGCAACATGAGAATGACCACTAATGATGTTAATCCTAGTAGGGGGAGCGTTCTAACACGAGACCAAGGACCCAAACATGTTTGGGTTCCTAAGGCAAACTAATTATGATTGCAGGGATGTCCAAAGGCCACCAAAATGCCAATCTGGTATTTGGACGGTGGATGCTCTCGACACATGACCGGGACAAGAAGCCTACTTCAAAATTATTCGCCTGTGTTGAACGGAACAAAGGTCATCTTTGGAGGTTTAGACCGCGGGATAACTAAAGGCTATGGTATGATCACTAACGGTAGTGTTGGGATTTGTCTCCACAATACCTCAAATTTGAAGGAAGTCAGACCTTGAACTAAGATGAATTAAGGTGTATTTTATATTGTGTTTGAGTTGTATGTGTGCAGGTTCTTATTGCCAAGTGTAGACCAATGTCAGTCTATAATGGGTCACCAAACACAGGACCATACAATGTAATTCCTCATCGTGTGATCCAAGGTGTTGGCTCATGTATAGCCTCTCTATTGGGATACACTTCATCAACATGCACTTAGACTATGGAGTTTTGAAGTCTATCTCAGAAGAATTTTCTAAGTCCACATACTCGAGTAATTCTATCGTATACTCGAGTAAGTGAGTCTGTACTCGAGTAGGATGGACTACTTATGTAACATCCCATTTCCGGCTAGACCCCTAGGAGTCAGATTGGTCGTGACGGAACCCTAGGAAGCCCAAAATTGGAAATAAAGCGACCAATATTGCGGGTCACGGGTTGGTCACGCCCGTGACCGGCCCGTCACGCCCGTGACCTGGGCGTGTCTACTTCGACGATCGTCGATCTCCACGAGACGATCGTCGAACGCGCTGTCTGGGCATGTCACGCCCGTGACCATGAGTGTCACGCCCGTGACCCAGGGCGTGACCAGCCTTCAACGATCGTCGACCTCAATTCGACGATCGTCGGACTCGAAACTTACCGTTCGGGCATGTCACGCCCGTGACCTGGAGGTCACGCCCGTGACCTAGGGCGTGACCAGCCTTCGACGATCGTCGACCTCAGTTCGACGATCGTCGAGCCAGAAATTTGCCGTTCGGGCATGTCACGCCCGTGACCTAGAGGTCACGCCCGTGACCTAGGGCGTGACCAGCGTTCGACGACCGTCGATCTCAAATCGACGATCGTCGACCATATTTAACCGCCCGATGCTGTCACGCCCGTGACACAGGTGTCACGCCCGTGACCACCGATCGACGATCGTCGATCTCAGTTCGACGATCGTCGAACCCAGAATGGGCTACCCGGGCCTGTCACGCCCGTGACCTATGTGTCACGCCCGTGACATTGGCCGAAACGACGGTTCAGGCCCGAAATAATTCTAACGCGCGTGGAAATTAATGCTGGCTTGGGAAGTTACACCAGGAGTAACTTCCGGCCGTTTTCCTTCTGTAATTATATAATAAATAAGGAAAAGGTGGTCCAATAGGAAATCGCCAGCTGGACACCTGTTCAGTTTCCGCCGTTTCTTATCCCTGCATCGTAACCGAAGCATTAAGGGGAGGAAACTTCATGGCCATAATGGCTTAACCATTCATCTTCCCACTTCCTGAGTTATAAAAGCCCACTTAGGGAAAGAGGAGAGGGTTACACGCTCAAGCCAACGAAGCAGATCCTTGTTCTTGCTGTAAAGAGGAGTTCAGCAACGCCACCACCGCGCCATGGCACCTCGTCGCTCTTCTCGCCTCCAAACCGCGAACAAGGTCCTCCTCTACTCCTTCTCTTTCATGGGTAGATCTTAGGATTCTTAGGAAGGAGATTCGCGCTCAACGGAGCCGGATCCATCTCTCGTTTTCATGGAAAAACCATGAAAAAAGATATTTCGAGTTCGCCGGAAACCGCCACCTCCGGCGGCCAAACCACCGCCGACCGCTAACCATCGCCTCAACGGAGGTGGTGGTGGTGGTGGCTGGCCAGGGAAGTGACCGGACGGCCGGCAACGGATCACGGAATGCTTACAGGAAAAATGATTTTTCCTGTGTCTGTTCGGGTTCATGAAGAAGATGAACAGTAAATCGTCTTATATTTATAAATTATGTAAATAATTTTATAAGGAAAAATATACTCGGTTTAGTATATTTTAAGGCTGCAAAATGAGGCACTTAGAGGCCGAATTAGGAAAAATGACCAGACACAAAAGTTGTAGCCCTCGGGGTCTACTTTAATTTAAAATTGATTTTATTCAATTTGGGTGAGTGGTTTGAACACAGCACTCATTTTGGTGGGATCAAGACCTAGGTTAACCAGAAATTAAAATGGTTGCCCACGGTTCATAACATGTCCAAATGACTTGAAATTTGGACTGGAGGTCTATAATATGTATATCAAGAGGCTGTCCAAAAATGAGAATTTTTGGAGAACTTTTGCCTAAAGTTTTTGTAAAAATTTAATAAACAATATAAAATTAATTAGGAGATGAAATTAAGCCCAAACTCCCCCAAATTTTGGGTGGGGGTCCCTGACATCAATATTAAGATCTGTACAAAATTTCAACTCGAATGGTCGAGTTTTGAATAGGGAAGTATCAAGTCCTAGATAGGTCTTGGCGAGGGGTACTTTGGGGAAAAGTACGATTGGGGATGGAGTGGACAAATCTCCTCAAAAGAGGCTGATGTTGTAGGCCACTGATTTGTTGGGACTATGTCTACCCTCTTGGGTAACATGGTGTGGCTTAGGGTGGATTTTACCCTAAGAGATTGGCTCAACTCCAACGGGTGGGAGTTTGAGGTTTGCGAAGGACATAGGAGCAAAAGCTCTTGTATGCCCTTGAAATTTGGAGGAGAGGGGGATGATATGATGAAAACCCTCTGGTTGAAATAGTGATGGATTTGGAGGTAGTTAGGTACCTCAAAAGTTGAGATGTAGGATTAGGATGGAAACGTAATTTAGTTATTTTAAGCACTAAAGCTAATCCAAAAATTATGAAACTCGGGAGGAGGGAGTTTTAGGATGTATTAGACTTATGGTAATTTTTCTGGAATTTTATGATTAATTTATATTATACTTCATGTGTTAAAGAACTATTAGCCCAATTTGTTGTTTCAATTATTTGGAGGCTTTACATTAATTATAATCAGTTAAAATTCTGGATTTAGATCTTGACTAGTAGAACATTGATCCCTGAATTTTTATAGAATTTTATGATGAGTAAATCTAGTACATTATTCACAAATGATTGGAAGGGCTTTTATGTTTAAAAATTAATTATGGATAAAATACTTGCTGGAAAATTATGAAACTTGGCCAGTGCTAATTTTAGGCCTTTATCTGCATGTCATAAATTATTTAGAATTTTTGGAAGAATATTTTCAGTACTTGATACATAAACTATAGAAATTAGAGATTATTTCCAAAATAGTTTTCATGACATTTTGATGATGGAAAAATTGTGATACTTAGGATTTAGCCTTCTGAGATAACCTATTAATTATCATAAATTTGCTGGACATCTTGCATGAATAGTTAGGGTAGTTCATGTTCAAACCGGTAGTCCTTGGATTTTTGGGGAATTTAATTAAATGCCAAATAAATTAGGAAAATTTCCATTTTCTGGATTTAGGTTATTTATATCATGGAAAGTCTCCAGTAATTAATTTAGGGCATTTGGATGAGTAATGGACCATTGCATAACCGGTTCGACATGTAGATTAGGTCGGTCTGCATATAGCAGTTTGTGATATGCAATAGGACATGATCTGATGAAGATATAAAGAGTAGTGAGTAGTGGTGTTAGCTAGAGTTAAGAGGTGCTCGGGTTTGGCGAAAGATCGCCTATCCCGAAGAGTGGAAGGTTTAAAAGTCACCCTAGGATAGTCTATCGTAATATGAGAAGGGAATCGGGCTAAGGGAAAACAACCAATAACAATAAGTGCCTTGCGAAAGGGAACTTCGGGCCGTAATGCACCGTCTTGGTTCCTAGTGCCCCTTGAGAGCCCTTCACGGGGTATACCGGGGGCAGTCCTGGGCTAACGTAAACTGTAATAACAAATCGACAAGAGTAACTTAGTAACTAGGGCTGCACTCTTCACAACACTGTTGGCACAGGAAGGTTGATTTGGAAACGGACGGATGGTCCGGGGAGCTTCGGCTCGGTTAATTTGGAAATGGACGGATGGTCCGGGGAGCTTCGGCTCGGTTGGTTTGGAGACTGACGTTTTGGTCCGGGGAGCTTTGGCTCGGTTTTGTGTGCTTACGATTTAACTTGCATGTGCATAAAATAGGAAAAGTTAAGGTGGTGGGTCTTTCGATAGCGGGGAGTTCGATTGCACCGACACCGATATCGTTGACTCGGCGGGGTGGTTAGCACTCCGCCAACAGAAGTCCGGTGCGCCAGCCGGCAAGAGTACGCAGGCGTCCGCTTTGTGCACCAAGCGTTGAGGCGTACGATAGGTCAGACCAGTGTGCTTTACTGGTTTTGGAGGTGGGCGAGGCCCAACCCACCGCTTCCGTTTGCCACTACGGAGGTATCCTGGGAGGTAACGGCTCCGAAAGGGGGAACTAAAGGTCTGTGTGCACAGAGTCGGGTGTGTGAGTTGCATTGCATGACATAACATACCCACCATATAGTTGCATATCATAATCATTCATAACAACCTTGACACCTAAAGTATAAGTGGAATGGGACGCTTATACATTAGGACCTGCAAAACGACCCCTTGGTCTATAAGCTTGTGTGGGCAAGTTTATAAATCAAAGGTTATTTTCAATATATAATAACCCCTGCTGTTTGATAACCGACACCCCAAGGTATAAGTGGTATGGGACACTTATACGATGGGAGCCTTGTAAAAGATCCCTTTGCTTATGTCTTCTCGCATAAGTGAAGGTTTAAATTCATTTAATTGCTTTTCTTACTGCTAGACCTATTATAACAACTTATTAACTGCTCACCTAATACAACTTGCTAGATTAATTTCCGCTGCCATCTGTTTCATGTTAATCTCCACCTTCATGTCCTTCCCTTTCTTCCTCTCCGCTCGGTACCTAGGAGCCATGAGGGGAAGGGGTAGGGGATGATAGGGCTTAGTCTTTATGACTAACGGTTTTCGAACCGCATCATTTAGGGGATCGTGGAGCCCAGCATGGAGGAGCAGCCCCAGAGATCGGTGCGCCTAGAGATGGGGCAGTCTAGCTCCGGAGTTCACACAGCCGGGACCGTGAGTCTCGACCTTGAGTAGTTTACTGTTTCGCTTCCGCATGAGTGATATTGTAGTGAGGATATTTTGTACCGGGCATAAGCCCGTAATTATATTACTCTGATGTTTCTGTGGACACTCCCTTCGTGGAGCTCTCTTATTTATATATGTGATTTTATTATTGTGGACTGTTTGCTATTACTTCAATAATTGTGCTACTCCTGTGATCGAAATTGGCCGGCAGAATCGGCGCCTTGTGGTGATGACCCTTCGGGACGTGAAGGAGTCACCGCAAAGCGGCGGTTCTGGGCCTAAGACCCCGGTGGTTGAAAAAGAAAAAAAAGGGGGGTCTTACAAGTGGTATCAGAGCGGACATCGATCAGAAGGAAGTAGCAGTCCACAAGCCCTGGGTCACCCCCGCTCGAGTTTAGTTTGGGGACAAACTAAGCAGCGGAAGCAGTGGTGTGCCCATATGGGGATCACATATAATTTATCCACCTTTAGGTAATATTTGAACGTTTTTCTCAGCATGTGTTTTCGTTGCGCAGCCTCCAGCACAGCCTACGCCACAGGGCGGAGTTCAGCAGACTCAGGGAGTTGCACCACCTCCACCGGTCCCCACCCCTTTCCTTCAGTCAGACATGGGACAGACCCTGACTGCCATTCTGGAGGCCTTCAGGGCCCAGCAGGTTCCGGTCCCGCAGCCCAATCTGGGGGCCAACTGGCTCAGCATCTTCCGGGGTCTTTCTCCCCCGTCCTATCTGGGGACAGAGTCGGCTGTTCGGACGGAGGAATGGCTAGATATCATGTACGAGATGCTGACCGGGATTCGGTGTCCATGGGAGGAGAAGGTGGCTCTGGTTGTCTCCTGCCTGGAGTCCCATGCAAAGAGGTGGTGGAAGACGCTGTTGGACACGACATTTGCTGATAGAGAGGTTGCGGAGATCACTTGGGAGGAGTTCAGGGCCGCACTGCTGGAGCATTTCGTTCCGCAGTCGGCTAGGGATGATTTGGAGGAGCGGTTCTTACAGCTGAAGCAGGGTACTCGGACCGTGGTGGAGTACCATCGAGAGTTTGACCACCTGGCTCGATACGCAGATTCCTACCAGCTGGATGAGGCAGGGTATATCAGGAGGTTCTACAAGGGCCTACGTGAGGACTTGAGGGAGGCCCTCTTGTTTGTATCTGACGGGCCCATCTCCCGGATTTTGGAGATGGCCAAAAGGATTGAGGCAGATTGGCACACCACCCGGGGCCGGAAACGGCCAGCAGAGGATCAGGGACGAAGAGGAAGGAATGACCAGCGGCGAGGTGTTGTACCTGAGGGGAGGAGGACAGAGGACCAGCCTCGTCAGGACGTGAGGCCGGAGCCGAGGGAACAGGTGGTATTGGCCCCTCCACCCCTTCGAATGCAGGAGATGCCGAGACCCGGGGGAATGGCGTATCCCCCAGAGTGCTACTTTTGTCATCAGATTGGGCACATTCGGAGGAACTGCCCCATGAGGGGGGCGCCACCTCCAGCACATCAGGGCGGCCCACCAGCTCAGCTTTACGGAGGCCGAGGACGCGGCCGTGGTCGAGGATACCAGGGGGAAGATCGTAGACAGGGAAGAGAGCAGGTATATGCCTTGGACCTTGCACAGCCGCGGAATCCGGAGCAGGTCATCGCAGGTATGCCGAAATGCTTCTTTGTTTTCATAGAATTTCCCCTTTAAGTTGTTAAAACTTTGAATCGCACTAGATTGATAGCAAGGAAAGTAAAAACTCATTATAGAACCCTAAGAAAATCTAATCACCCCAGGTATAGTCTTCATCAGCGGCAAGCCTGCCCGCACGCTGTTCGATACTGGAGCTACTCACTCCTTTGTGTCGGAGTCGTTCGTGGAAGGACTGGAAGGTGTGGAGCGGTTCACAGGCTCGAGGATGAGGGTGCGACTACCGGATGGATCTGAGCTCCTTACTACGGATCACTGCAATATGGAGGCGGAGATTGGTGGAAAAGCGTTCGAGGCTCCAGCGACGATTCTGAAGCTGACGGACTACGACCTGATCCTGGGCATGGTATGGCTGCATTGGAACTATGCCCAGATTGACTGCCAGGCAAAGAGGATCACCGTGAGACACGGGGACTCTTTCATTACCATCGAAGGTATAAGACCTGTCTCTCGCATACCTTTATCTTCGGTACAGGCCGTTAAGGCCCATCTGCAGGGAGAGGAGGTCTATCAGATTCTTTTCGAGGTGGCGGAAGTCAAGGAGTCGGTAACAGACATCCCGGTGGTGCGAGATTTCGCTGACGTCTTTCCAGAGAAACTACCAGGATTACCTCCACACCGAGAGCAGGATTTTCAGATACAGCTTGTGCAGGGGGCCAAGCCGGCGTCTAGGGCCCCTTATCGGATGGCCCCAAAGGAGTTGGCAGAGTTTCGGACCCAGTTGCAGGAATTGGTGGAGGCAGGTTTTGTCAGACCGAGTTCCTCGCCATGGGGAGCACCGGTCTTATTTGTGAAGAAGAAGGATGGGACACTCCGCCTGTGCATCGATTATCGAGCGCTAAACAGGCTGACCGTCCGGAATACCTATCCGCTCCCACGGATAGACGAATTATTTGACCAGCTGGAGGGAGCCCACTATTTCTCGAAGCTAGACTTGAGATCAGGATACTACCAGTTGCGGATCCAGGAGGAGGATATCCCGAAGACGGCCTTTAGTAGCAGATATGGCCTGTATGAGTTCACCGTGATGCCCTTCGGGCTCACGAATGCTCCGTCGGCGTTCATGAGTCTCATGAACCGGGTTTTCGAAGCCTACTTGGATGTGTTCGTCATAGTATTCATAGACGACATCCTGATCTACTCCAGGACGGAGGAGGAACACACTCGACATCTGGCACTGACCTTGGAGAGATTGCGGGAGCATCACCTTTATGCAAAATTCAGCAAGTGTCAGTTCTGGTTGAAGGAGGTGGCCTTCTTAGGTCACATCATCAGCGGAGCCGGGCTAGCAGTAGATCCAGCAAAGATTCGGGCAGTTCGCGATTGGCCGCAGCTGAGGACGGCCACCGATGTACGCAGTTTCTTGGGACTTGCCGGTTACTACCGGAAGTTCGTGGAGGGGTTCTCTCGGATTGCCCTCCCCCTCACATCTTTGACAAAGAAGGAGGCACCTTTTGTTTGGACCCCGCAGTGCCAGGCGGCTTTCCAGGAGCTGAAGGACCGACTCATCTCGGCTCCTATCCTGGCCCTTCCATCCGGAAGGGAGGGATTCCAGGTGTATACCGACGCATCATACCAAGGGATGGGAGCGGTGCTGATGCAGAACGGACATGTCATAGCATATGCCTCCCGCCAGCTGAAGACCCATGAGAGGAACTACCCGGTGCACGACCTCGAGATGGGAGCGGTCGTTTTTGCTCTAAAGGTCTGGCGTCATTACCTTTATGGAGTCCACTGCGATATCTTCTCCGATCACAAGAACTTGAAATACGTGGACACTCAGAAGGAGCTGAATATCAGGCAGAGGCGTTGGGTGGAGTTCTTAGCAGATTATCAGTATGAGATGCACTACCACCCAGGGAAGGCAAACGTGGTGGCCGACGCGTTGAGCCGGAGAGCGGCCACTTCCGAAGCTGGGCCCCAGGTTATGTCTATGGAACTGGTCCAGTCATTCAGAGACATGCAGATATCCCTAGTGTCCGAGGATGACCCAGATCTGTATAGGGAGTATCTGGCATCGATAGTGGCCATAGACGACATTCGGGATCGCATTCGGGATGGACAGAGGACAGATGCGTGGGCGGAGCCGATGTTCCGAGCTTTGGAGGAAGGTTCGACAGGAGATTATTCCCTGAGAGATGGTTTGCTCCACTTCAGAGGCAGAGTATATATACCTGCAGGAGGCCAGATCCGAGAGGATATTTTGACGGAGGCGCATTGCAGCCGGTACTCCGTGCACCCGGGGATCACAAAGATGACCGCTGATCTGAAGAGGACGATGTTTTGGCCGGGCATGAAGAAAGACATTACGTACTTCGTGACCCATTGCGAGGCGTGTCAGTTGGTGAAGGCGGAGTGCAGGAACCCCGCAGGACTGTTGCAGCCACTCCCGGTGCCGGAGTGGAAGTTCGACGACATAGCGATGGATTTTATACATGGTCTTCCCCGGTCTCGGACAGGGAACGACTCGATTTGGGTGATTGTCGATCGGCTGACGAAGGTGGCCCGCTTTATACCGATCAGGAAGGATGACTCGGTGGGAGTGCTGGTACGGAAGTTTGTGGAGCAGTATGTCCGATATCATGGCGTGCCCCGGACGATAGTGTCGGACCGCGATGGACGGTTTACATCCAGGGAGTGGCGGTCAGTGCAGGCATATTTGGGCACCCGGTTGACTTTTAGCACGGCCTTCCACCCTCAGACGGACGGGCAGACCGAGCGCACCAACAGGACCTTGGAGGACTTACTACGGCTGTGTATACTAGACCGAGGGGAGCCGTGGGAGAAGATGTTACCCTTGGTCGAGTTCTCCTACAATAATAGCTACCAGTCCAGCATCAGGATGGCGCCTTATGAGGCCTTGTATGGAAGGAAATGTAGGACCCCGCTTTCTTGGGTTCAGGACGAGGATCCGAAGCTGCTGGGATCGGATTTCGTTGAAGACACCGAGGCTCAGGTGAGGCTGATCAGAGATAGGATGCTGGAGGCGCAGAGCAGACAAGCAAAATACTATGACGCTCGGCATCGTCAGGTGGAGTTCCGGGTAGGAGATCGAGTGTTCTTGAAGATCCGGCCCATGCACGGAGTCTCACGGGTGCGCGGTCGGAGGAAGAAACTCAGCCCTAGGTATATGGGCCCTTACCGGATCCTGGAGCGGATCGGACCCTTAGCCTACAGGCTAGAGTTGCCACCAGAGCTGGCAGCTCTACACGACGTCTTCCACATCTCTTCGCTGAGAAGGGCTCTACTACGCCCGGAGCAGCGAATTTTGACCACAGAAGGGCCGGTAGCTTCAGACCGATCTGTTCACTTGGAGCCGGTTCGGATCGATGACAAAGGAGTGCGGATCTTGCGCCGCAAGAAGATTCCCTTAGTCAAGGTTCTGTGGAGAAATCACGGTCAGGAGGAGCACACCTGGGAACCGCAGGATCTGATGAGGCAAAGATACCCGGAGTTGTTCAGTCAGGTATATCTCACCACCTCTCGGTATACTATAAACTGCCTTCTTGTTTGGAATGTTAAGACTAGACAAGGGAAATCTAGGACCTAGGCATGCACACTTAATCAGAATGGTAGGGGCTAATCTTTTGTTTATTGGGGAGATTGTCTTCGTTATCAAACGAACGGTCGCCTGAACCCAATAGAAAGATCGAATGGGATGTTACAAGATTAATTTATTCCGATAGAAATCCCCGTAGGCTCAACCTCAATTTCGGGGACGAAATTTTTGTTTTGTTTATTGGGATTTGTAACATCCCATTTCCGGCTAGACCCCTAGGAGTCAGATTGGTCGTGACGGAACCCTAGGAAGCCCAAAATTGGAAATAAAGCGACCAATATTGCGGGTCACGGGTTGGTCACGCCCGTGACCGGCCCGTCACGCCCGTGACCTGGGCGTGTCTACTTCGACGATCGTCGATCTCCACGAGACGATCGTCGAACGCGCTGTCTGGGCATGTCACGCCCGTGACCATGAGTGTCACGCCCGTGACCCAGGGCATGACCAGCCTTCAACGATCGTCGACCTCAATTCGACGATCGTCGGACTCGAAACTTACCGTTCGGGCATGTCACGCCCGTGACCTGGAGGTCACGCCCGTGACCTAGGGCGTGACCAGCCTTCGACGATCGTCGACCTCAGTTCGACGATCGTCGAGCCAGAAATTTGTCGTTCGGGCATGTCACGCCCGTGACCTAGAGGTCACGCCCCTGACCTAGGGCGTGACCAGCGTTCGACGACCGTCGATCTCAAATCGACGATCGTCGACCATATTTAACCGCCCGATGCTGTCACGCCCGTGACACAGGTGTCACGCCCGTGACCACCGATCGATGATCGTCAATCTCAGTTCGACGATCGTCGAACCCAGAATGGGCTACCCGGGCCTGTCACGCCCGTGACCTATGTGTCACGCCCGTGACATTGGCCGAAACGACGGTTCAGGCCCGAAATAATTCTAACGCGCGTGGAAATTAATGCTGGCTTGGGAAGTTACACCAGGAGTAACTTCCGGCCGTTTTCCTTCTGTAATTATATAATAAATAAGGAAAAGGTGGTCCAATAGGAAATCGCCAGCTGGACACCTGTTCAGTTTCTGCCGTTTCTTATCCCTGCATCGTAACCGAAGCATTAAGGGGAGGAAACTTCATGGCCATAATGGCTTAACCATTCATCTTCCCACTTCCTGAGTTATAAAAGCCCACTTAGGGAAAGAGGAGAGGGTTACACGCTCAAGCCAACGAAGCAGATCCTTGTTCTTGCTGTAAAGAGGAGTTCAGTAACGCCACCACCGCGCCATGGCACCTCGTCGCTCTTCTCGCCTCCAAACCGCGAACAAGGTCCTCCTCTACTCCTTCTCTTTCATGGGTAGATCTTAGGATTCTTAGGAAGGAGATTCGCGCTCAACGGAGCCGGATCCATCTCTCGTTTTCATGGAAAAACCATGAAAAAAGATATTTCGAGTTCGCCGGAAACCGCCACCTCCGGCGGCCAAACCACCGCCGACCGCTAACCATCGCCTCAACGGAGGTGGTGGTGGTGGTGGCTGGCCAGGGAAGTGACCGGACGGCCGGCAACGGATCACGGAATGCTTACAGGAAAAATGATTTTTCCTGTGTCTGTTCGGGTTCATGAAGAAGATGAACAGTAAATCGTCTTATATTTATAAATTATGTAAATAATTTTATAAGGAAAAATATACTCGGTTTAGTATATTTTAAGGCTGCAAAATGAGGCACTTAGAGGCCGAATTAGGAAAAATGACCAGACACAAAAGTTGTAGCCCTCGGGGTCTACTTTAATTTAAAATTGATTTTATTCAATTTGGGTGAGTGGTTTGAACACAGCACTCATTTTGGTGGGATCAAGACCTAGGTTAACCAGAAATTAAAATGGTTGCCCACGGTTCATAACATGTCCAAATGACTTGAAATTTGGACTGGAGGTCTATAATATGTATATCGAGAGGCTGTCCAAAAATGAGAATTTTTGGAGAACTTTTGCCTAAAGTTTTTGTAAAAATTTAATAAACAATATAAAATTAATTAGGAGATGAAATTAAGCCCAAACTCCCCCAAATTTTGGGTGGGGGTCCCTGGCATCAATATTAAGATCTGTACAAAATTTCAACTCGAATGGTCGAGTTTTGAATAGGGAAGTATCAAGTCCTAGATAGGTCTTGGAGAGGGGTACTTTGGGGAAAAGTACGATTGGGGATGGAGTGGACAAATCTCCTCAAAAGAGGCTGATGTTGTAGGCCACTGATTTGTTGGGACTATGTCTACCCTCTTGGGTAACATGGTGTGGCTTAGGGTGGATTTTACCCTAAGAGATTGGCTCAACTCCAACGGGTGGGAGTTTGAGGTTTGCGAAGGACATAGGAGCAAAAGCTCTTGTATGCCCTTGAAATTTGGAGGAGAGGGGGATGATATGATGAAAACCCTCTGGTTGAAATAGTGATGGATTTGGAGGTAGTTAGGTACCTCAAAAGTTGAGATGTAGGATTAGGATGGAAACGTAATTTAGTTATTTTAAGCACTAAAGCTAATCCAAAAATTATGAAACTCGGGAGGAGGGAGTTTTAGGATGTATTAGACTTATGGTAATTTTTCTGGAATTTTATGATTAATTTATATTATACTTCATGTGTTAAAGAACTATTAGCCCAATTTGTTGTTTCAATTATTTGGAGGCTTTACATTAATTATAATCAGTTAAAATTCTGGATTTAGATCTTGACTAGTAGAACATTGATCCCTGAATTTTTATAGAATTTTATGATGAGTAAATCTAGTACATTATTCACAAATGATTGGAAGGGCTTTTATGTTTAAAAATTAATTATGGATAAAATACTTGCTGGAAAATTATGAAACTTGGCCAGTGCTAATTTTAGGCCTTTATCTGCATGTCATAAATTATTTAGAATTTTTGGAAGAATATTTTCAGTACTTGATACATAAACTATAGAAATTAGAGATTATTTCCAAAATAGTTTTCATGACATTTTGATGATGGAAAAATTGTGATACTTAGGATTTAGCCTTCTGAGATAACCTATTAATTATCATAAATTTGCTGGACATCTTGCATGAATAGTTAGGGTAGTTCATGTTCAAACCGGTAGTCCATGGATTTTTGGGGAATTTAATTAAATGCCAAATAAATTAAGAAAATTTCCATTTTCTGGATTTAGGTTATTTATATCATGGAAAGTCTCCAGTAATTAATTTAGGGCATTTGGATGAGTAATGGACCATTGCATAACCGGTTCGACATGTAGATTAGGTCGGTCTGCATATAGCAGTTTGTGATATGCAATAGGACATGATCTGATGAAGATATAAAGAGTAGTGAGTAGTGGTGTTAGCTAGAGTTAAGAGGTGCTCGGGTTTGGCGAAAGATCGCCTATCCCGAAGAGTGGAAGGTTTAAAAGTCACCCTAGGATAGTCTATCGTAATATGAGAAGGGAATCGGGCTAAGGGAAAACAACCAATAACAATAAGTGCCTTGCGAAAGGGAACTTCGGGCCGTAATGCACCGTCTTGGTTCCTAGTGCCCCTTGAGAGCCCTTCACGGGGTATACCGGGGGCAGTCCTGGGCTAACGTAAACTGTAATAACAAATCGACAAGAGTAACTTAGTAACTAGGGCTGCACTCTTCACAACACTGTTGGCACAGGAAGGTTGATTTGGAAACGGACGGATGGTCCGGGGAGCTTCGGCTCGGTTAATTTGGAAATGGACGGATGGTCCGGGGAGCTTCGGCTCGGTTGGTTTGGAGACGGACGTTTTGGTCCGGGGAGCTTCGGCTCGGTTTTGTGTGCTTACGATTTAACTTGCATGTGCATAAAATAGGAAAAGTTAAGGTGGTGGGTCTTTCGATAGCGGGGAGTTCGATTGCACCGACACCGATATCGTTGACTCGGCGGGGTGGTTAGCACTCCGCCAACAGAAGTCCGGTGCGCCAGCCGGCAAGAGTACGCAGGCGTCTGCTTTGTGCACCAAGCGTTGAGGCGTACGATAGGTCAGACCAGTGTGCTTTACTGGTTTTGGAGGTGGGCGAGGCCCAACCCACCGCTTTCGTTTGCCACTACGGAGGTATCCTGGGAGGTAACGGCTCCGAAAGGGGGAACTAAAGGTCTGTGTGCACAGAGTCGGGTGTGTGAGTTGCACTGCATGACATAACATACCCACCATATAGTTGCATATCATAATCATTCATAACAACCTTGACACCTAAAGTATAAGTGGAATGGGACGCTTATACATTAGGACCTGCAAAACGACCCCTTGGTCTATAAGCTTGTGTGGGCAAGTTTATAAATCAAAGGTTATTTTCAATATATAATAACCCCTGCTGTTTGATAACCGACACCCCAAGGTATAAGTGGTATGGGACACTTATACGATGGGAGCCTTGTAAAAGATCCCTTTGCTTATGTGTTCTCGCATAAGTGAAGGTTTAAATTCATTTAATTGCTTTTCTTACTGCTAGACCTATTATAACAACTTATTAACTGCTCACCTAATACAACTTGCTAGATTAATTTCCGCTGCCATCTGTTTCATGTTAATCTCCACCTTCATGTCCTTCCCTTTCTTCCTCTCCGCTCGGTACCTAGGAGCCATGAGGGGAAGGGGTAGGGGATGATAGGGCTTAGTCTTTATGACTAACGGTTTTCGAACCGCATCATTTAGGGGATCGTGGAGCCCAGCATGGAGGAGCAGCCCCAGAGATCGGTGCGCCTAGAGATGGGGCAGTCTAGCTCCGGAGTTCACACAGCCGGGACCGTGAGTCTCGACCTTGAGTAGTTTACTATTTCGCTTCCGCATGAGTGATATTGTAGTGAGGATATTTTGTACCGGGCATAAGCCCGTAATTATATTACTCTGATGTTTCTGTGGACACTCCCTTCATGGAGCTCTCTTATTTATATATGTGATTTTATTATTGTGGACTGTTTGCTATTACTTCAATAATTGTGCTACTCCTGTGATCGAAATTGGCCGGCAGAATCGGCGCCTTGTGGTGATGACCCTTCGGGACGTGAAGGAGTCACCGCAAAGCGGCGGTTCTGGGCCTAAGACCCCGGTGGTTGAAAAAGAAAAAAAAAAGGGGGTCTTACAACTTACTCGAGTGGATTCTCTATTTACTCAAGTATGAAAGCGTATACTCGAGTAGATTTTCCTTCACTCTAGTAAGTGATACCTTATACTCGAGTAGATGGTTAGTTACTCGAGTAAGCGTTCTGGTTGTACTCGAGTAGATCTGGACTTCTTATCCTAGAAAGTTTCTAAGTCCTCATACTTGAGTAGTTCTCTGAAATACTCGAGTAAGTAACTCTGTACTCGAGTAGATTGTTTTTCATACTCGAGTAGGTTAGTGGTCACTCGAGTAGTTTTCCTTAGATACTCGAGTAGTCTATCTTCTCCATACTCGAGTATCTCAAACTCTTATACTCGAGTAGTTCTTCAAGTCTTATCTGAGAAATTTTTATAAGTGCTTATACTCGAGTATATTTGCTCATACTCGAGTAGGTTCTCTAAGTCACTCGAGTGTTGATCCTTGAAGCACTCGAGTAGTTTCTATCTTGATACTCGAGTATATTCCTCATACCCACTCAAGTATGAAACCTCTTACTCGAGTATGTCTCTGTCTCTCGAGTATGGCTGTTCGAATTTCCTAAATTTCTCTAAGTCAAGTTTCTTTGTGTATTTTCAAATAGTCCTTTCTGATTGGTCCACGTGTCATCCTTAATTATGTTTATGACTGTTGGAAACCACCTATAAATATGTCTTTTCAGACTTGACTAAACACATGCGTTTACAGAGATTATTTCTTGGAAAGAGAAAATCCCGAAAACCCTAATCTTTCTGTCCACCGCCATTACTGTTTTCGGAAGAAGCTCTGGATCGTCGTTCTCACACCGCTGCTATCGATCTCAGTTTCTCCAGCGATCCAGACTCAAGAAGAATCATCCGATCACATCGTGCTTCATCAATCTCTGATATTTCTATTCGATCGTGGTGATTCCAGATTTCAGATCTCCGGATTTTGGTCAAGTCTTCCTCAACCTTTTTCTGTCCAAGCCGAAAGCTCTCAACGAAGAAGACAAAGCCAAAGATCCAGATCTGTATTATTTTGTTTGTATTTTTCTTCAAACAATTTCATTGTAGGAGATTTATCTCCGAGTGGTAGGAAGTTTTATCTTCCGAGTGTAGATCCGTTTGGGATCGATTTTTGTAGGAACGTAGTTCCGAGGTGTAGGATGGGTTTATAATCCGAGATAGTGGAGTAGCCGAGTCTAGTGATTTGCTAGATCGGTGAGGAAAGTGGACGTACCCAAGATTGGGGAACCACTGTAAATCTCTTGTCGTCTGTGTGATTGCTTGATTACTTATCTGTGCTGTGTTAATTTTTTATTCCGCATTTGGCACGTATTTCACCTATTCACCCCCCTCTAGGTGATTTAGGTTGATAACTTAGTCTTCTCAATTGGTATCAGAGGGAGGTTGATCGTTAAAAGGTTAACACCTTGATCTAATCCTCACCAAGTTGTCTCAAGAGAAGTATCAAGCATGAGTAAGACCAAGGATTTTGCTAAGCTCCCTATCTGCACCAAGAACAATTTTCCTATGTGGAAGGAAAGAGTTAAGCTCTTCATGGAAGCAGTAGATCCCCGGATCTTCATGATTGTGGAAGAAGGTCCGCATGTTCCTATGATTGCATCAACAATAGACCCAACCAAAAAGGTTCCAAAGAAGTTGATGGACTTGGATAAGGACGAGATTGCACTTGTCTCCCTAGACAAGAAAGCTAAAAATATTATCGCAAGTGCAGTCGATGACTCAATGCTGCAAAATCTTATACATTGCTAATCTGCCAAGGAGATGTGGCAATCCCTGGTGACTCTGATGGAAGGGACTGAGGAAGTTAGGGATGATCAGAGATCCCTCTTAAATCAGAAGTATGAAGCCTTCCGACAAGGTCACAAGGAACCCATAGCTGACATATTTGAAAACTTCTTTAAGATAGTCAATGGACTAAGAGTGTATGGCCGAGTCTTTACTAATGGGGAGCTGAATGATAAGTTTCTGAAATTTCTCACCAAGGAATGGGATAACAAAGTCTGTGCCATCCGAGAGTTTGGCAGACTAGCAGAGACAGATCCACAGAATCTATTTGGCAAGCTAATGTCCTATGAACTGCAGATCAACTCTAGAAAAGCTGAAGAAGAGAATAGTCGCTTCTCCTTAAAAGAGAAGTCGGTTGCTTTAAAGGCTGACAGTTCAAGGAAGGGCAAAGCTGCCTCACTAGCACCTCCTCAAGAAGTAATTGAAGAAGAAGGCTCCGAGCCAAGCACCTCAGGCTCAGAACTATCTGAAGGAGAGTTCTCATTACTCTCGCGGCAGTTCAAGAAGTTCTTGAATAAGAAGAAGCAATGAATAGGCAAAGATACCTCATACAGAAGATCACGGCATGACGGTGATCAGTGAAAGAAAGGTTCAAGTAGCCATGACATGTATAACTCTAAACAGAACAAACAGATTTCAACTGACATCGTTTGTTATTATTGTAATCAGCCAGGTCACGTCATCACGGACTTCCCTCACAATAAGAAAGAGGGTGGAAGAAGAGAGGAAAAGAAACCCTCATACCACAAGAAGAGGACAGAGAAGAGCTTATTAGCCAAGAAGAGAAAAACTCTCAGCGACTCTGACTCATCTGAGTCGAGTGAAGTAAAGGAAGCTTACTTCGGGCTCATGGCTCACTCTGATGATGAACAAGTCCCCCAGTTCACTAGGGAGGTAAAATTTCACACTCTTCTCTCTGAATCTGATGATGATAATGAGCAAGAGGGCCATTCCTCTGAGGATGAATCTGAACTCATGGGACAGTATAAGGAGTTACTCACGGCTTACGAAAAATGTCACAGAGTCGTGAAAACTCAAGCCAAAGAGATAAAATCTCTACAGGCTATTGAGAGCAGCTTGAGAGAAGAAGTCACTAGGACTAACTCTCTTTAAGAGAACTTCAATGTTGCTATGGAGGAATACAATCAAGCTCTCAAGAACCTCGACCTTAAAGATGAAACCATCAAAGAATTGGAACAACTACTCGAGGCTGAGAAGAAACTTGTTGAGAGTTTCTCCAAGCCTAAGACAGTTCTTCCACTAGTTGCTAAGTTCTCAGCTAAGGCCAAGGGTGTTGGTTTAGGCCACAGTGGTGCTTCTAGTAAATCTTCTAGGAGAAATAAGGCCAAGAGAAAGAATAAGGCTGCCCAGAAGGCTCTAGCTGAAGAAAAAGGGAAAGCTCCCTTGGAACCAGTTTTGTTCAAGAAAGTTATCTTTCCTACGAACAAATACGACTATGAGTCCACCTATGGACACTTCTCTAGGCCGATCCCCGAGAAGCCTAAGTCAAGATACCAAGGTTGGACTCATCCTCGTAAGTTTGGAGAGAGTGTCTTTAAGGCCCCTTATGAAGAGATTCAACTTCAAAGATATGGACCTTATGCTCATGGTCATAACATCAAGAAGACACCAAAGGTAAAATCTATTGTGGAAAAGCCTATGAAGGAGAAGACTTCATATAGCTGCCATCATCATGAAGCTTCTTCCTCCAAGAGTGAAGTTCCTGCTAGACCATCACTTAAGAAAATCAAGCAGGAATACACTAGGCAAAGATACAACAGGTTCGACTGTTGGTGCTGTGGCAAAAATTGGTCATTTTGGCATCGATTGTTGGTTCAATCCTAGAAATGTTGCAACCCCTCAAGTTAGCAACGTGAGAATGACCACTCATGAGGCTAATGCTCATAGGGGGAGTATTCTAACTCGAGACCAAGGACCCAAACTTGTTTGGGTTCCTAAGGCTAAGTGATTGTAATTGCAGGTATGTCCAAAGACCACCAAAATGCCAATCTGGTACTTGGACAGTGGATGCTCTCGGCATATGACCGGGACAAGAAGCCTACTCCAGAATTTCACCTCAGTCTGCAATGGACCAAAGGTCATCTTTGGAGGTTCAGATCGAGGAATAACTAAAGGCTACGGTATGATTACTAACGGTAGCGTCTCCTTTTCGGATGTAGCCTATGTTGAAGGATTGGAACACAATCTCATCAGCATAAGCCAACTATGCGACAAAGGATACGTGGTTGAATTTCATGATGACAAGTGTTTAATAAAATCGGTTGACAACATGGAAACTATTTTACCAGACACTCGAAGCAGAAATATTTTCTGTTTAAACTTCATTTGTATAGACTCGTCTACAACAGTGTGTCTTTTAGCAAAAAGTAGTGCATCTCTTGCTGACAAATGGCACAAGAGACTAGCACATATTAATCTCAAAACTATTAATAAACTATTCTCTCAAAACTTAGTATGTAATGCACCTAATGTCAAGTGCGTTATGGACAGTCTTTGTCACACCTGTATCAAAGGCAAGCAAACAAGGAGTTCATTTAAAAGCATAATAGGCAAGGATTCCAATAGAAGCTTACAGCTTCTCCATATGGACTTGTTTCGTCCACTGCAAGTTAGAAATTTGGGAGGTAAGGAATATACGGTTGTTATTGTGGATGATTACTCGCGCTTTGCGTGGGTGTTCTTTCTGAAACACAAGTCAGACACCTTCAGTACTTTCACTAGTTTTGTTAGGCAAATCCACAATGAATACAACTATTCCATCGTCAAAATCAGAAGTGACAATGGAACGGAATTCAAGTCTGGAGCCATGACAGAATTTTGCGAAAGTCAAGGTATCTTTCATGAGTTTTCCTCTCCTCGCACTCCACAGCAAAATGGAGTAGTTGAGAGAAGCAACAGAACACTCATAGAGGCTTGCCGGACTATGTTGAGTGATGCCTCACTTCCAGAGTATTTCTGGGCTGAAGCCGTCAACACCGCTTGTCACGTGCAAAATCGAGCTCTCATCAACAAAAACCATGATAAGACTCCTTACGAACTTTTAAAAGGCAGGAAACCAACCATTTCATATTTTAGAATCTTTGGCTGTAAGTGCTTCGTACTTAACAATGACAAGTATCGCACTACCAAGTTTAGTGAGAAAAGCTTTGAAGGTATTTTTGTAGGTTATAGTAGCCATAGTAAAGCCTATAAAGTATTTAATAGAAAAACTCTGATGGTAGAAGAGTCTATACACCTTGTATTTGATGAGACGAGTCTGCTGCAAAGCAACTCTTCTAGTGTGCCTATTGAAGATGCAGGTACAAAGATGAAGGAACTCAGCTTGGATGAACCTACTGAAGGTAAAGATGAGACGTTCATCAAGGTCACCTCTACAACCCCTGTTGGAGAGGTAGATGTTCAAGATGAAGAACACATCCCAGCTGAAGATGCAACTCCAGTGGCTGAAGAGATCCCAGATGCAAGGACTCTAGAGTTCAGACACGTGAAGGATCATACCTTAGACAAAATCATAGGAGATCCTCGGGATGGCATCAGAACTCGTCGAGGTACAACTAATGAAAATTTACACCTAAGTTTTCTTTCACAGGTTGAAACAAAGAAATTTAAGGAAGCAAACTCTGACGCATCCTGGATTCTAGCCATGGAAGATGAGCTGAATCAGTTGAAATGATGCAAAGTTTGGACACTTGTTCCTAAACCCAGGAGGAATAACGTCATTGGGACAAAATGGGTCTACCGGAACAAGATGGACGAAGATGGAACAATTATAAAGAATAAAGCCAGACTTGTCGCCAAGGGCTATCGTCAAGAAGAAGGAATCGATTTTGACCAAACATATGCTCCAGTGGCAAGACTGGAGGCGATCTGGTTATTTCTTGCCTATGCTGCACTTAAGGGCTTTACCGTCTATCAGATGGACGTCAAGTCCGCCTTCCTGAATGGTGACATAAAGGAAGAAGTGTATGTAGAGCAACCGCCAGGTTTTGTTGACTCAACTTTTCCTAATCATGTTTATTTACTGCAAAAAGCTTTTTATGGTCTTAAACAAGCTCCTCGAGCTTGGTATGAGATGTTGTCTACCTTTCTTCTTGAGAACAAGTTCACAAGAGGAAAGATAGACAAGACATTATTTCTTAGGGAAATAAAAGGCAAGATTTTGCTAGTGCAAATCTATGTCGATGACATTATTTTTGGCTCTACAGACAACAACCTCTGCAAGAAGTTTTCTAAACTTATGCAAGGGAAGTTTGAAATGAGTAGTATGGGAGAGCTGAAGTATTTCTTAGGGCTTCAAGTGAAACAATCTGAGGATGGAATTTTCATCTCACAGACCAAATTCACCAAAGAGCTACTTAAGAAATTCGGAATGGAGAATGCAACCTCTATGAGGACTCCAATGGCCTCAACTATGTCTCTGGACAAGGATGAGAAAGGGAAACATTTTGATGAAACCAAGTACAGAAGCATAATTGGGTCCTTGCTCTACCTTACCGCAAGTAGACCAGATATAATGTTTTCGACATGTGTATGTGCTAGATTTTAGGTGAACTCTAAGGAATCTCACTACATTGCTGCAAAGCAAATCTTGAGATACCTCAAAGGTGCACCAAATCTTGGCTTATGGTACCCAAGAAGTAATGATAGTGAACTAATTGGATTTTCAGATGCAGATTTTGCAGGAAGCAAAGACGACAGGAAAAGTACTTCCGGGACTTGCCAATTTCTCGGAAGGAGACTTATTTCCTGGAGCAGTAAGAAGCAGAACTGTGTAGCCATCTCAACGACTAAATCAGAGTATATCTCTGCAGGCAGCTGTTGTGCACAGCTTCTATGGATCAAGAATCAATTTGAAGACTATAACATGAAGTTCCAGAACGTTCCTCTGTTCTGCGACTCATCCAGCGCAATAGCAATCGCCAACAACCCAGTCTCCCACAGCCGGACAAAGCACATAGAGCTTCGATATCACTTCATCCAGGAGCATGTGGAAAATGGAGACATAGATCTACAATATGTCTCCACAGACAGGCAAGTTGCCGATATATTCACCAAACCGCTGGAGGAGTCCAAGTTTTCATTCTTCAAAACGGAACTCGGGCTGCTCAACAAAGAGGAATTGTGATAGTGGATTCAAAGACAGGCTCAGAGTTGAAGATATCTGTGGCAGTAAAATTTCTCCCAAGTAAATTGTATTTCAAAGTGATATACTCGAGTATATAGAGACATATACACGAGTAAACGGAAATACTCGAGTAACAGAATCTACATACTCGAGTAGTTAGTAACCTACTCATGTATATACTAGATCTACTCGGGTATGCTACATCTCATACTCGTGTATGGCAAAATCTACTCGAGTATACAAAAATCAGAAATTTGAATCTCTCATTTTTTTTCTATTCGCACCAAAGCGTTTGCCGCTCCGCAACAGGTATGATTTTATCACTACTACTTAAACCTAACTAGAATCATATATATATCTAGAAAAATCGAAAATCCTTTCCACTCCTCATTCTCCCGAGTAGCCGTCGTCGCTTCACATTCCGGAACCCGCAGAGCTCTGTCGCTTCGTCTCCTCCGTACTCCAGAATCGTCGATGGCTCCCTCCTCCAAGAACGGAATCGGCTCAGAGCTTGACCCTGAAGGTATAGCTGACCTCTCCAATGATTTCCGAAACCTGCTAATTCTGTTCGAGACTGCCGGTCTCTCGTTCATCCTCCAGACACCGTGCAAAGTCATTTTCCCTATAGTCGAGGAGTTCTACAAGAATCTGAAGGTCAAGCGCAATGGTACAGTTCTAAAATCCAAGGTCAGTGGAATCAAAATCCGTCTGGACAAAACTTCCTTAGCTACTCTGTTAAAATTGCCAGTGGTGGATGAAGAAGATGATCTGACTCCTGAAGATTCCGAGAGAACCAGTTTCTTCTGTGAAATAAACTCGTATGAAGCATATTCGTTCCGCCGTGTAGATTACAATTCAGAGGGCAAATTCCTTGTGGATGTAATTGCCAAAGTTCTTCTATGCAAAACCTATTCCCTTAGAGAAATTTCCCAAAACTTTTTTGATGTTATGCAAGCCATAGTATGCCGGAAGAAATTCCAGTTTGGAATGATGATACTGGACAAGATCAAAGAAAGTGTGAAAAAACCAAGCTATGCCAGGATTATCTCCCTCCTCCTCCATGAGATCAATCCTACAGTGTTTGATTTATCTAAAGTAACTCCCCTCCATCATATGAAGAAAGTATCCTTCCTCTCAATCCAAAGATATGAAATCAAACTCCTCAACACTGCTCAAGCCTCCAAAGCAGCTGTCACCTCAGAAGATGAGCACAGAGATCCCCTTGTTTCAGATGACAGGATTCCATCTCCTCCTTTACATCACACTATTACCACCTCGGGTGCAATAGTTGAGGGGGAGCCTGCCTCATCTAATCCTCAGCACAAAGCATCAGAAGACTCTGCTCAGCAAACTCTGATCCAAGATCCTACTCCTCCTCCTTCTCCACCTCCAGAAGACCTCACCTCAGAAATTAAAGCTCAAGAAAACCTTCTCACTACTGCTGAAGACATTAACAGACTGATTGATGAACTCAGGACAGATGATCCAGTATTTCAAGATGATTCAGTTATGCTATCTCCTGAGGATCACTCTCAAGCAGATCCTTCCCCTGCTAAGGATCCTTCTCCCTCCCCTGTAAAGGTACCCCCTACCTCTCCTGATCAGTCCCCTGATAAACAGCAAGGTCATCCAGAGATTAATCTACTGTCTAATGATGAGGACATGTCTCCAGAACCAGTGGATGCTCCTCTGAGGACACTAGACTTTTCTATTCCCTCTTTCATCCCTACAGAAGATTCAGTTGTGGTAACACCTTTCAAGAGAGCTGAAAGCTCAGTTGAGATTACTGAAATCCCCCCCTGGGTCGCTCCTGTTCCTTCAGCCTCAGCCCCAACCTCAGATTTTGTAAGCAAGATTGAGCAATTGCTCCGTGAACAGAGAAAATACTTTGATGATTCTCTGGCATCAGTGAACAACAAGATCTCTACTCTTGAAACTGAGATGAGTAGAGGATTTGATGAAATTCAAGCAAACATTGATGAGCTCAAGAGACTGTTTTAGTTGGGTGGTGAAGACATTGATCATACTATTACCAGTATAGGTCTACTCAAGGATCAAGCTGAAACAGTTGCAAATAATCAGGTTCAATTGGAAAAGGATGCTGCCTCAAATGTCATGAAAGTTTGTTAAGAAGTTGGAACATTCAGAGATGAAACAATTGCCCAACTATCAGTAGATATCAGCAAGGGGGAGAAGATTGTCAAAGAACAAGTTGAAAAAATATCTGAACAATCTAAAGAATCTATGGACAATCTAGTCAAAAAAATGAAAGCAGACATTCTAGCTCAACTACAATCTGTAAAATTCTATACCTATGATACTGCAGTATGGTTGCATAATAAGAATTTTCCCAACTCCCAGCTTAACCCTGCCATAATTCCAAAGTCCCTAGATCCTCTTGAAGATCATCCTCCCTCAAGTACTCCAGATCAGGCCAACTTTCCAGAGTATGTGCCAGTCTTCTCACCTAGACCTACTGGTGACATGACTGAGCCTCCTCTTTCTTATGATGATGTGTGGCAAGATGATTCTCCTCCAAGCTCTCTGGGTGCCCCTAGAAAGAAAAGAAAATATGGTGATGGCACTTCTGCTAGCCGTTCTACACCAAGGAAAGAGCCTGCCCCAGCTACAGAAGGTAGACCAGAAGTTATTCATGCAGAGGTTTGGAGTCCTACCTCCAAGTCTCTTATCCTTGATACCTTGAAGCTGGTAACAGATTTTGGTGAAAATAGAAATCAGTACTATAACTACTCTGAATGGAAAGCATATGATGCATTCCAAATCAAAATCAGACTGCATGACAGAAATTGGGGATATAACAATCCAGCTGCTCCTCCATGGCCCAAGACCTATTTTCCCAAACCTTTCAGCTACCTGGAGAGGCAAGAGCTTAAAAGAGAAAGACTGCATAGAGGAGCCCCTTCTTGAGTGATTGAGGATATGGAAATGGACATTTAATCTTTTGAAAACATTTCTATATATATTTGATTCTAATTATGGCTATCTTTATCATTTCTCCTGCTTCATTTTTATTTTTCATCAGTATATGTTTCGTTGTTCTTTTTACTCTAAGTAATTCACCTTAGTGTAGAGGATGCTGACATCTATAAATAGGGGGAGATTGTTGGGATTTGTCTCCACAATACCTCAGATTTGTAGGAAGTCAGACCTTGAACTAAGATGAATTAAGGTGTATTTGATATTGTGTTTGAGTTGTATGTGTGCAGGTTCTTATTGCCAAGTGTAGACCAATGCCAATCTATAATGGGTCACCAAACACAGGACCATACAATGTAATTCCTCATTGTGTGATCCAAGGTGTTGGCTCATGTATAGCCTCTCTATTGGGATACACTTCATCAACATGCACTTGGACTATGGAGTTTTGAAGTCTATCTCAGAAGAATTTTCTAAGTCCACATACTCGAGTACTTCTATCGTATACTTGAGTAAGTGAGTATGTACTCGAGTAGGTTGGACTACTTACTCGAGTGGATTCTCTATTTACTCAAGTATGAAAGCGTATACTCGAGTAGATTTTCCGTCACTCGAGTAAGTGATACCTTATACTCGAGTAGATGGTTAGTTACTCGAGTAAGCGTTCTGGTTGTACTCGAGTAGATCTGGACTTCTTATCCTAGAAAGTTTCTAAGTCCTCATACTCGAGTAGTTCTCTGAAATACTCGAGTAAGTAACTCTGTACTCGAGTAGATTTTTTTTCATACTCGAGTAGGTTAGTGGTCACTCGAGTAGTTTTCCTTAGATACTCGAGTAGTCTATCTTCTCCATACTCGAGTATCTCAAACTCTTATACTCGAGTAGTTCTTCAAGTCTTATCTGAGAAATTTTTCTAAGCGCTTATACTCGAGTATATTTGCTCATACTCGAGTAGGTTCTCTAAGTCACTCGAGTGTTGATCCCTGAAGCACTCGAGTAGTTTCTATCTTGATACCCGAGTATATTCCTCATACCCACTCGAGTATGTAACCTCTTACTTGAGTATGTCTCTGTCTCTCGAGTATGGCTGTTCGAATTTCCTAAATTTCTCTAAGTCAAGTTTCTTTGTGTATTTTCAAATAGTCCTTTCTGATTGGTCCCCGTGTCCTCCTTAATTATGTTTATGACCGTTGGAAACGACCTATAAATATGTCTTTTCAGACTTGACTAAACACATGCGTTTATAGAGATTATTTTTTGGAAAGAGAAAATCCCGAAAACCCTAATCTTTCTGTCCGCCGCCATTACTGTTTTCAGAAGAAGCTCTGGATCGTCGTTCTCACACCACTGCTATCGATCTCAGTTTCTCCAGTGATCCAGACTCAAGAAGAATCATCTGATCACGTCGTACTTCATCGATCTCTGATATTTCTATTCGATCGTGGTGATTCCAGATTTCAGATCTCCGGATTTCGGCCATGTCTTCCTCAACCTTTTTCTGTCCAAGCCGAAAGCTCTCAACGAAGAAGACAAAGCCAAAGATCCAGATCTGTATTATTTTGTTTGTATTTTTCTTCAAACAATTTCATTGTAGGAGATTTATCTCCGAGTGGTAGGAAGTTTTATCTTCCGAGTGTAGATCCGTTTGGGATCGAGTTTTGTAGGAACGTAGTTCCGAGGTGTAGAATTGGTTTGCAATCCGAGATAGTGGAGTAGCCGAGTCTAGTGATTTGCTAGATCGATGAGGAAAGTGGACGTACCCAAGATTGGGGAACCACTGTAAATCTCTTGTCGTCTGTGTGATTGCTTGATTACTTATCTGTGCGGTGTTAATTTTTTATTCCGCATTTGGCACGTATTTCACCTATTCACCCCCCTCTAGGTGATTTAGGTTGACAACTTAGTTCTCTCAGGTAGTGTATCCTTTTCGGATGTAGCTTATGTTGAGGGATTTGAACACAATCTTATAAGCATAAGCCAACTATGCGACAAAGGATACATAGTTGAATTCCATGCTGACAAGTGCCTGATAAAGTATGTTGATAATATGGAAACAATTCTATCTGGCACTCAAAGATGGAATATATTTTGTTTAAATTTCATTTGTATAGATTCTTCTACACCAGTGTGTCTTTTGGCAAAAGATAGTGCGTCTCTTGGTGACCAATGGCACAAGAGGTTAGCACATATTAATTTTAAAACTATTAATAAATTATTCTCCAAGAACTTAGTATGTGATGCCCCGAATGTCAAGTACGTCAAAGATAGACCTTGTCATGCATGCGTAAAAGGCAAGCAAATAAGGGCTACCTTTAGAAACATTATTGACAAAAATTCAAGTAGATGTCTCCATCTACTTCATATGGACTTGTTTGGTCCACTGCAAATTAGAAGCTTGGGCGGTAAGGAATATACATTGGTTATTTTAGATGATTACTCGCGCTTTGCGTGGGTGTTCTTTCTGAAACACAAGTCAGATACCTTCGACATCTTTACTAATTTTATTAAGCAAGTGCAGAATGAATACAACTGTTCCATAGTCAAAATCAGAAGTGATAATGGAACAGAGTTCAAATTTAGGGCCATGACAGAATTCTGTGAAAGCCTAGGTATCTTTCACGAGTTTTCCTCTCCTCGCACTCCACAGCAAAATGGTGTACCTGAGAGAAGCAACAGAACACTAATAGAGGCCCGCAGGACTATGTTGAGTGATTCTTCACTATCGGAATACTTCTGGGCTGAAGCCGTCAATACTGCATGCCACGTGCAAAATCGAGCACTCATCAATAAGAACCATAATAAGACACCTTACGAACTTTTAAAAGGCAGGAAACCAACTGTTTCATATTTTAGAATTTTTGGTTGTAAATGCTTCGTGCTTAATAATGGTAAGTATCACACTACCAAGTTTAGTGAGAAAAGTTTTGAAGATATTTTTGAAGGTTATAGTAGCCATAGTAAGACATACAGGATTTTCAATAGAAAAACTCTGGTTGTAGAGGAATCCATACATGTTGTATTTAATGAGACGAGCTTGCTGCAAAGCAAATCGTTTAGTATGCTTGTTGAAGATGCAGGTACAAGGATTAAAGAGATCAGCTCGGATGAACCGACTGAAGGTGGAAGAGAAAATTTCTTCAAGATCACTACTCCAACACCCATTAGAGAGGCAAATGATCACGATGAAGAAAACATCCAAGTTGATGAAGTCAATCCAGTTGCTAAAGAAGTTCCAGATGCTAGGAATCTAGAGCTCAGACATCTGAAGGATCACCCTTTGGACCAGATCATAGGAGATCCACCTGATGCTATCAGAACTCGTCGAGGTACAACTAACGAAAATTTATATTTAAGTTTTCTCTCGCAGGTTGAACCAAAGAAGTTTGAGGAAGCCAACTCAGACGCATCATGGATCTTGGACATGGAAGAAGAACTGAACAAGTTCAAGCGATGCAATGTTTGGAAACTAGTTCCTAGACCCTAAGGTATGAATGTCATCAGAATGAAGTGGGTCTACCGGAACAAGTTGGACGAGTATGGAACAATCATAAAGAACAAGGCCAGACTCGTCGCCAAAGGATATCGTCAAGAAGAATGAATCGACTACGACCAAACATATGCTCCAGTGGCAAGGCTGGAGGCCATCAGACTGTTCCTAGCTTATGTTGCACTGAAGGGCTTCACTGTCTACCAAATGGACGTGAAATCCGCCTTCCTGAATGGTGACATAAAGGAAGAAGTGTATGTGGAACAACCCAAAGGTTTTGTTGATCCAAACTTTCCTGAGTATGTTTATTTATTATTGAAAGAGCTATACGATTTGAAATAAGCTCCCCGAGCTTAGTACGAAACGCTATCTACCTTTATCCTCGAGAACAAGTTCATAAGGGGAAAGATAGATAAGACATTATTTCTTAGGGAAATTAAAGGAAAGATTTTGCTAGTGCAAATCTATGTCGACGATATTATATTTTGATCTACAGATGACAATCTCTGCAAAAAGTTTTCTAAACTTATGCATGGGAAGTTTGAAATAAGTAGTATGGGAGAGCTGAAGTATTTCTTAGGACTTCAAGTGAAACAATCTGAAGATGGAATTTTCATCTCACAAACGAAGTTCACCAAGGAGTTGATTAAGAAATTCGGAATGGAGAATGCAATCTCTATGAGGACTCTAATGGCCTCAGCTATGTCTCTGGACAAGGATGAGAAAGGGAAACCTTTTGATGAAACCAAATACAGAAGCATAGTTAGATCCTTGCTCTACCTTACTGCCAGTAGACCAGACATAATGTTCTCTACATGTTCCTGTGCTAGATTCCAAGTGAACTATAAGGAATCTCACTATGCTGCTGCAAAGCGAATCTTGAGATACCTTAATGGTACACCGAATCTTGGCTTATGGTACCCAAGAAGTAATGACAATGAACTAATTGGTTTTTTAGATGCAGACTTTGTAGGTAGCAAAGATGTCAGAAAAAGCACTTCCGGGACATGTTTGTTCCTTGGAAGAAGGCTTATCTCATGGAGCAGCAAAAAGCAAAATTGTGTCGCAATCTCAACGATCGAGTCAGAGTATATCTCTGCCGGCAGTTGTTGTGCACAATTACTTTTGCTAAAGAACCAGTTAGAAGATTACCATATGAAGGTTAAAGACATTCCGTTGTTTTGCGAATCCTCCAGCGCAATAGCAATTGCAAACAACCCAGTCTCGCATAGCAGGACAAAGCACATCGAGCTTAGATATCACTTCATCTGGGAGCATGTGGAGCAAGGGGATGTGGATCTGCAGTACATGCAAACAGATCGACAAGTTGAAGACATTTTCACAAAGCCGTTGGATGCGACCAAGTTCAATTTCTTCAAAACTAAACTTCTGATGCTGAACAAAGAAGGATAGATCAAATGGAATCAGTTCAAAGCTCAAGAATCGAGGAAACTTCAAAAAGGTCAGAAATTTCTTAAGTGGAAGACAGTTATCGAGAACTATTATTACTTCTCGAAAAGCATGAAATTAGTTCTCGAAAACTTCAAGTCCACTTCTCGAGAATAGAAAATCTGTCTCTCGAGAGGTACTGAAAGTTCCCGAAAACAAGTCCTTTACTTCTCGAGAACTACAATGATACTTCTCGAGAACTACCTTACCTCTCAAGAAATGCCATTTCAATTTTTGATTTCTGTCAATTTCTACAATTTTGAAACCCGCTCGATTTCATCCTTAATCCAAGGATTAATTTAGTTTAGTTAGACATATAATCGGCATTACTAGGGTTATATATATATATAACATTAGAATTCCAAATTCAACCGACATTTCAAACTCGACTCTCTTGAAAACTCTTCATCTTCCGCCAACCAGTGCTTCGACACGCCGCCGCCTTCTCGCTTTTCGTCCATCGCAGTCGTTCATCTCAATGGCCCAACAGTTAAAAATCGGCATTGGCAGTGAGCTAGTAGTAGCAGGGATAGCAGAGCTTTCATAGGATTTCAAAAATCTTCTTCTTCTCCTTGACACAGCAGGTTTGACATTCGTTCTATCAGAACCTTGCAAGATTTTATTTCCTGAGGTAGATGAGTTCTTCAGAAATGCTAAGATAAGGAGAAATGGCACTGTCCTGAAGTCCAAAGTCAAAGGCATTAAAATTAAGTTGAGCCCGACCATAGTGTCCAGACTTCTCAGATTACCTCATGTAGATGATGAAGATGAAATAACAGAAGATGACAATGACAGAACCTGTCATTTCTGTGGAGTTCCAGATGACATTACTTCTCTTAGGAGGACTTATTTAAATGACGTTAGCAAACTTTTAGTAGATATTATTGGCAAAATTCTAGGGTGCAGAAAAGGGTCAATAGGGTTTATTACAAATGACTTCTTCAATGTCATGGCTGCCATAGTCTACAGGAAAATATTTCCATATGGTTTGATGGTTTTTGACTTGATTAGAGACAGTATAAGAGAACCAAAATTTGTTAGGATAATCTCCCTTATGTTGCATGAGATTGATATAACTGTCTTCAAGACTTTTAAAGGTACTCCAATCAATCACCTGAAGAAGATCTCCCTAGCCTCCATTCATAGATAGGAGTTAAAGCTGAAGAATCCAAAGAAGCTGGCTAAAGAGCTTGCAACCCCTTCTAAAGAGGTCAGGACCCCATCTCCCTCCTCTCATAATGTTGCTGAACCATCTGTTGTAGCAACTGAGGGGGAGCCTGCAGCCTCAGTTCTAGATTTCGGACTTCCTTCTCCTCCTCCTCCAGCTAGATCTCCAGTTAGAAGTATAGTCAGAACACCAGTCAGAACCCCAATCAGAAGCCCAGTAAGATCTCCACCAAAGTCCCTAGAGACAGACATTTCAGATAATACCATCTCAGATGAGCAAGTGCAAGGAACCCTCAAATCTACTACTGAAGATATTGATAGTATGATCAAAGAGCTGACTTCAGATGAACCTCTTCCTTCTGTACACAAGGAAACTGTTGGAGCGCCATCAAAGGATCTTTCTCCATCACCAGCTCCCTCTCCATATCCAAAACTTTCACCAATAGCATCTCCAGAACCTTCTCTAAGGAAAGAATCACCTCCACAAGAAACCATCATTCTATCAGGAGAGGATGAACCTGAACTAGAGGAAGTTGAATCTCCTCTAAAGACACTTGATTTCTCTATGCATTCTCTACTTGGTGAGGAAAGTGATATATTTCCTCATACTGTAAGAGGCAAAAGTTATGTAGTAGTTGATGATATCCCTCCATGGGTAGTTCCTCATCCTCCTCTAGTTACCCCTCCTGCTGTCATTCCTGTTGCTGCTGCAACCCCTATAAATTCAGACATTCTAAGTAAGATTGAAGTCATGTTGGCAGAACAAAGGATATATTTTTATGAATCTCTGAAGGTAGTCCAGGACAAAGTCACTACTCTAGAAAAAGAGATGAGCAGAGGATTTGCAGAAATCCAGCACAACACAGACTGCCTCAAAGAATTGTTTTAGATTGGTGGAAAAGCTATAGACCACACCATTACTAGTGTTGGTCAGGTAATGGAACAATCTGTAACTCTCGCCAACAACCAGATCCAGTTACACAAGAAAGCCCAAGAACATGTTATGAAAATCTGTGAAGAAGTTGGAACCTTCAAGGAAGATGCAATAAAAAATCTATGTGTATAATTCAGAAAGGTGGAGAGCCTGGTGAAAGAACATGTGGAAAAACTTATGGATAAGTTTACTGCTGATGCAAACACAGCTTGGTCTGACAAGATAAGTGAAATCAATAAGAATGTTTTAGAGCTAATTCAATCTGTGAAATTTCATACATATGACACCTCAGTCTGGATGCACAACCAAATATTCCCTGAATTTTAGGTTGATCCTAATATCATTCCTTATAACCTGAACCCACTTGATGAAGGACAGTCCAGTCAGATGCCAGCTCAGATGCAACAACCTCAAAAGCCCTATTTTTCTCCAAGGTCAGAAGATTAGAATCCTCCTCCTGCTTCTTATGACCAAGTATGGGATGATATTATTCCTCAAGGTTTACCTGAGATCAACACCTCTAAGAAAAAGAAGTATGGGGAAGGCACCTCAGCCAGCAAAAGTGTTCCTAAGCCAAACATAGAGAAAAGGAAAGCACGATAATTTGCTGAAGTCTGGAGTCCTACCTCCAATACATTGATTCTTATACTCTCAAGTTAGTAATAGACTATAATGAAAACCGGAATCTCCACTAAAGCTCCTCTGAGTGGGAACTTTATGAGAAGTCCATGACTAAAAGAAGGATATATGATAGAGAGTATCGCAAGAATAATCCCAAGGCTCCTCCAAAACCTCCAAGATACTACCCAAAGCCTTTCAGCTACCAGAGAAGACAACATGAGAAGCATGACAGACAACATCAATGCTAGAGATGATTTTTCTATTGCTACTTGTTTTTGAGACTATGGAAGAAATGATGTTGAATTGGAAATCTAAAACATTATATATATATACAATTTCTAGTTTTGCTAATTGTGTGTTTAATTTTTCTATCTTGCATTTATATTCTATTTCTTCATTTACAGTTCTTTCTTTATTGGTGTAATTCACCTTAGTGTAGAGGGTTTTAACTTCTACAAATAGGGGGAGATTGTTGGGTATTGCATCCACAATAACCCAGATTTGCATGAAGTCACCCTTGAACTAAGAAGAGTTAAGTTGTATTTTATATCCTTGTTTAAGTTGCGTGTTTGCAGACTATCATTGATAAGTGTAGACCAATGTCAGTCTATAGTGGGTCATGAACACAGGACCATATAGTGTAATCTCTCACTGTGTGATCCAAGGTGTTGACTCATGTGTAGCCTCTCAATTGGGATACACTTCATATTCAAGCACTTGGATAGGGGAATGAGGATAGGATTCTTGAAGAGAAGAGAAAATTGTAAAAGTCCAAAATTTCTCTAAGTACACTTCTCGAGAATTCCATGATAGTTCTCGAGAAGTAGACCTAGCAGAACTCAAGAACTTCCTCTAGTTCTCGAAAAGCCAAGACTAGTTCTCGAGAAACATTTTTATAGTTCTCGAGAAGTCAGTCTAAGGTTATCGAGAAGTCCCATCCTTTATTTCTCAAGTAGTCAGAGACAGTCGCAAAATTATTCTATGTCCCTCTCTCGAGAAGTCTATCTTAGTTCTCGATAACTTAGTCTCGAGTTCTCGAGAAGTCAGCATTGTTCTCGAGTACTTGATTTTGCTTTCGAGTAATAGTTCTCAAGAAGTCTAGTTAGTTCTCAAGAAGTTTCAGCCCACAGTTCTCGAGTACTAACTTGAAGTCCAGACAGACTTGCTCTCGAGAAATCAATCTTGTTCTCGAGAACTCATTCCTACTTCTCGAGAACAGCAGACAATTTTTCTGAAAATTTCTCTTAAGTCCAGATCGACGGGATTTTCAAATTACTCGACGTGATTGGTCCACGTGTCATCATTTATGTCTTTTCTAACCGTTAGGGTAATTCCTATATAATGTCTTTTCGTTAAGACTAACCCTAAGCGAAAAATCATACATTTCTATTATCGTGATCGGCCATCTCTCTCCAAGAAGAACAGAACTTTCAGCCGCCGCTCAATGTGAAGATCGACACTTCTGTTTTCGATTAAGAAAGGCTTGCTGTTCAAGGACATTTCATCTTCTCCTTGATCGAGTAGGTCTAAGATTTCTCAGATCAGATCTCTCAACTCTTCTTCAACATTTTCTAAAAAAGCCGCAAGTTCAAGAAGAAGACCTAGAGTTGAATTTTTCCAGATCTGAGACAAATCTTTGTTTGTATTTCAAATCTCTTTGTAAATTTTGTAGGAGATTAATCTCTGAGTTGTAGGAAGTTTTCATCTTCCGAGTGTAGATCCCTTTTGGATCGAGATTGTAGGAACTTGGTTCCGATGCATAGGATTAGATTTCAATCCGAGATAGTGGACTAACCGAGTCTAGTGATTTACTAGATCGGTGAGCGAAAGTGGACTTACCCATGGTTGGGGAACCACTCTAAATCTTCTTGTCATTTATGATTTCTTCATTGTTTGTGCAAGTTCTTTTAAATTTTTTATTCCGCAAATAAACGCACAATTCACCTATTCACCCCCCTCTAGGTGATTTAGGTAGACAACTTAACACTTTCACCTATGTCCTATTATGCAAGGCCGAATCTAGAGCGTACGGAATCAAGCATAGTTCGCCCTTCTATAGCTAATGTAACGCCCCCGGTTTTTTTGTGATTATTTAATCTTTGTTTAGCGTTACGTTGACGCATTTTTGGCCTTTGTTGTCGTTAGAGCATGGTGTAGCTCTTTAGGTTCTCTGAGTGGCTTGTTTTGTAGCATATTGCAAGATTCCCTAGCGAGCCAGAGTCTGTTTTGGTGACACGCTGGAGCCTCTTCGGGAATACTTGTATTTTGTCTTCGGGAGGTGTTAGCCCGAGTTTTGTTCTTCGGATGTTGATTTCGACTTCTCCGTTGTTTTCGTAGCATGGGTATTTAGCTTCGGTGCGAATTTCGTCAAATTCCGAGATCGTTTGTTTTTTGCGTCGTTTTATTTAAATGACTGATATAATGATATAAGTGGCCAGTTTTGTTTGGCTTGTTTGTGGCTAAGTGTTGTTAGCTTTATTATTATATATGTATAGATGTATATATATAGTGGCTGATTATTTAAGGTTAGTGGCAAACTAGTTAAGCGGCTGAGTATTAAATATTGTATATTATACTTAGCTGGGTGGATAGATAATTTATTGTATATTATATCTAGCTGAGTGGAGAGATAATTATATGGCCATTCTTTAGTCTTTCCCTCATTTCCTCTTCCCCAAGCATTCAGCCAGATAGCTTCCATCGAAAGGAACTAGGGCGACGGGAGTAGCTGGAGCTCCGACCGCCGATTTCCTGCTAGATAGAGCCCAAATTTCTCGTGTGAGGGCAGATCTTGACTGCTCTTGCCCGGATCTACCTCCCTAGAGTAAGTATTTCAAGTTCTAGGTTTGTCCTTGCAGCTAGGGTTTGTGGGGTAGCTTGTCTTCCCTCTAAAAAGCTCCAGATCTTCTCTTAGGTGGCTGATTTTGCTGTCGGTGCCGAGTAAGGATAGTAGCTGCTGATTCCTGGAAAGTAGAGGCAAGTGGTGCTCTTTCCCCATGCCAAATTGAATTGTTATTCATCTGATTTCTAATTCCAGTAATTTATTCATCTGATTCCTTGTTCATCTGATTTTATTCATCTGATCTCGTTTGGTAGCTATTTTGTTTTGTTCTCTTCATAGAACTTAGGGTTGCTATTAATCTTGTCCAGAGTTGGGCTGCTGTATAGCTCGTCCAGGATTAGTCTTAGTAGCTTGTTGGTTTTGGCTTTGGTTAAACTACTGTTAAGGTAGAATATGTCCAATTAGTCCATGTTATAAGAGGAAATAGGTTGGTTTGTTGGAAGCTGTAGCCTGAAGGGTATTTTGGGTAGGAAATTATATTTGCTAACTCTTTGTGAGCAGGTGTTGAGTGTTAGCCTAGGGCTGAGATTTAGTTTAAGGGCTAAGTGTAAAAGAGTTGAGTGTGCTGTGCACACTCAACGCCTAGCTTTTCAGTCTAGAGACTAAGTAAAAAGCGTTAAAAGCATTGAGTGTGTTGTGCACACTCAACGCTTAGCTTTTCGGTCTGGAGACTAAGTAAAAAGCATTGAAAGCGTTGAGTGTGCTATGCAAACTCAACGCCTATCTTTTCAGTCTGGAGACTAAGTAAAAAGCGTTGACAATGTTGAGTGAGGTGAGCTCACTTAACGCCGTCTGCCTAGTTAGATTTTTTAAATCTTTTTTCATTGAGTGAGTTGAGCTCACTCAACGCCGTCTAGCCAGTCAGGTTTTTTTTTCTAAGTCTTTTGGCGTTGAGTGAGTTGAGCTCACCCAACGCCGTCTAGTCAGGCAGATTTTTTTCTAAGACAAAAGCGTTGAGTGTGGTGAACTCACTCATCGTCGTTGGCTGTTTACGATTGAAAGCGTTGAGTGAGCTGGACTCACTCAATGCCGTCGGCCTTGTTTAGTTTCAAGTCAAAAGCGTTGAGTGTGGTGAACTCACTCAACATCGTTGGCTGTTTAGTGTTTAGCGTTGAGTGTGGTGAACTCACTCAATGTTGTTAGCTGTTTAGCATTGATAGCATTGAGTGAGCTGAACTCACTCAACGTCGTCGTCCAGCGAGAGATTTTTTCGGCTATGTCTTTTGGCGTTGAGTGAGTGGAGCTCACTCAATGCGGCGTCGACTAAACTCGACGCCTTCCCTGTAACATCACATTTCCGGCTAGACCCCTAGGAGTCGGTTAGTTGTGGTAGAACCCTAGGGAGCCCAAAAATTGAAATAAATCGACCAAGATTTCGGGTCACGGGTTGGTCACGCCCGTGAACGACCCGTCACGCCCGTGACCTAGGGCGTGACTTTCGACGATCATTGATATCCGGGAGACGATCGTTGGGCGCAAAATTTTCAACCCGGCCCTGTCACGCCCGTGACCCAGGTGTCGCGCCCGTGACCTAGGGCGTGACTCCTTCGACGATCGTCGATCTCAGTTAGACGATCGTCGGGCGCGGAATTTGCCACACGGGCATACCACACCCGTGACCCGCAATGTCACGCCCGTGACATAGGGCGTGACCACGTTCGACGATCGTCGATTTCAGTTCGACGGTCGTCGGCCCAGAATTAGTCATCAGGCATGTCACGCCCGTGACCCGCAATGTCACGCCCGTGACATAGGGCGTGACCACGCTCGACGATCGTCGATTTTAGTTCGACGGTCGTCGACCCAGAATTGGCCACACGGGCCTGTCACGCCCGTGACCCATGTGTCACGCCCGTGACCTAGGGCGTGACCACCCTTCGACGATCGTCGATCTCAGTTCGACGATCTTCGAACCCAGAATTAGCCACCCGGGCTTGTCACGCCCGTGACCTATGTGTCACGCCCGCGACCAAGGCCGAAACGTTAGCCAAACTTTAAATTTCGGTAACCGGCGTCTTAATCAATTCTGTTTATGGTAAGTTACACCAGGAATATTTATGGGCCGTTTCCTACTCTAACTATTTAATAAAATAAGGAAATGAGGTCCAATAGGAAATCGCCACCTGGCAAACATCTCTTCGTTTCCAGCAATTCAATTCCCTGCATCATAACCGAAATGTTTTTAAGAAAAAAATATTAATGGCCATGAACGTTTCATCCTTTCCCCTCCCCACTTGCTGATCTATAAAAAAGGCTCCCTAGACCCAGAGATGGAGTTTCCACCCCTACCCGACGGATTGAAGCCTTGTACCTTGCTGTAGGAGAAGTTCAGCAACGCCACCGCCGCGCCATATCAACTGTCGTTCATCTCGCCGTCAAACCATGAAAAAGGTCCTCCTCTACTCTTTCTTCTATGGACAGATCTTAGAAATCATTAGGAGAGATATCGGGCTCAAAAGAGCCGGATCGGGTGAGCGTTTCCATGTTTTTCCAAAATTTCATGGTGGCGGGTTCGCCGGAAACCGCCTCTCCGGCGGCCGTGCCGCCGCCCGACGATAGCCCTCACCTCAACAGAGGTGGTGTTGGTGGTGGCCGGCCAGGGAGATGGTTGGATGGCCGGGAAATAGCTTTGGAAAAGCTATAGGAAAATAAGTTTTCAGGTCTCTGGTTTCGGGCTGTAGAAGAAGATGAACAGTGCCATGAAATTAGATTCTATTTTTAAAATAATTCCTGAATGAAAATATCTGTCACTTTAAATAATTTGGAAAAAATACCTAGATGCTCCTACAGGACAAATGATCAACATAGAAAATGTAGCCCTTGAAGTCTACTTTAATTCAAAATTGATTTCACTAGATTTGGAGTCATGGTTAGACTACAACACTCTTTTTGGTGAGATCTATCCATAGGGCTGTCTTGACCTTAGAAAAATTCCCCACTCCGATCCAGTCATCAAAATGACTTGAAATTTGGGGTGTGGCCTAATCTTACCTATAACTAGGCGCTATCCAAAAATGAGAATTTTTGGAGAATTTGTTTCTATGGTTTTTTGAAAAATTCAATAATCCTAGCTCAATTTAATTAGATGGCTAAAAGACTTCCAAACCCTCCCAAATTTTGGTGAGTGGTCCCTGGGTTTATCATAAGGTTTTGGTAAAAATATCATCTCATTTGGAGATGTTTTGGTTAGGTTTGTGTCCAACCCTAGGTTGATCCGTATAGGATAATTTAAGATCAAACACCCCCTTGGTATTTGAGTGGCCATATCACCTCAACAGAGGCTGACATTTTTGGTCACTGACTTTTTAGGGCATGACACACCCTCCAAGGGAGTTTAGAGGGGTTTGGTGTAGGGCATCCCTGGAACCCTAGGGTAGGTACCTTAATGGGGATTTGTAGGGTTGTGAAGGTCATGGGGTCAAATGACCTTGGACTGACTTGAAATTTGGTGGAGAGAACCATAGGGCCAGTATAGTTCTCTGGACAAAATTTTAGGGTATTTGGAGACCTTTAGCCCACCTAAAACCCTAACCCTAGTTTAGGTCACCAACCTTTATTTGAATTATTAAGCTATCAACTAAACTACAAATCTAGTAAAATTTGGGTAGAGTGATGTAATAGTCCAAGTAGACATAATATAATTTTGTGGAGATTTTTCGGCAAATTTATACAGTACTTTATTTACAACTCTAATTGTGCCCTAAATATTTGTTTTGATGATTCTGGAATTTATATTCACTGGAATGTTATGAAATTTTGGATTAGTGCATATTATAGCATGATACTCCTTATATAATTTTCTTGGAAATTTTATCTGATTATTTTGGGTACTTTATTCTTTAATGGGCTAAATGTGATATACAGTCAAAAATACAAATAGTGCCCAATTATTGATTGGAAAATTATGAAATTTGATCAGTGGGTGTTTCAAATTATGATAGTCACCTAGTAGTTTTCTCTGGAATTTTAGATAGAGAAAAACAGTACCTCCTTCATTAAGTTATGAAAATTAGTATCTTACTTTAAAATAAATTCAGAGTTCAAATGATGGAAAAAAAATTATGGTACTTGGTTTATGATGGTTTTAGGTCACTATATAGCTTATATAATTTTCATGGGATTTTTGGATAAATATTTACAGTACTTCCTTCAAGATATAGTAAAAATGGCCTAAAATGGTAAATTAGGAAATATAGGCATAACCATCTCTGGAATTTCTCAAAACTTGGAATTGCTATTTAAATGTCTCATATGATTTTTACTGATTTTATGATGATTTATTATTGAATCATTAGTGCACTTCATGTTCATACAAGGGCATTTGGGATCTTAGAATAAATAAATTAAATGCCAAATGAAATAGGAAAATTATTATTTTACTGGATTTAGACTAATTAGCTCATGGTAGACCTCCAGTAAATATTATATGGGATTTGGAAGACAGTTGGGAGTACCACCCCTTGCATACCTCATAAAGATTAGGACGGTTTGCGTTTAGTAAAACTGCAGAAGCTGAGCTAGAGTGGGTAATAAACTTGGAGATGGAATTTTGATAGTTTGCTGGTTTGGACAGGATGAGTTAAATCAAGTTCATTATTGGAAGTTAGGATGGGTAGGGGTGAGGTTGACTAGCGATAGGTAGTGTTCGGGTTCGACGGAAGACCGTCCTCCCCGAGAAGAGGAAGGGTCAAAGCCACCCTAGGAATAGCCCACTGTAATATGAGAAGGGAATGGGTTAAGGGAACCAATCAAGTATAATAAGTGCCTTGGAAAGGGAGTTTTGGGATTCACCCCATCATAGCTCCTAGTACCGTTGCGAGCCCTTCACCGGGTAACCCTCGGGAAGTCCAAGGTTAACCTTAAATCTTAGGAATAAAATGATCAAGAGTAACCCTAATAATAGTTGTACCTCACACCTACACTTGTACACTTAGGAAGAAGAAATGGCATGGAATGGGTAGAGTAGGTCCGTGGTCTAAGGGCCTACTAGTAGTGATGGTGGTTGGTTTGTAATTGGGAAGTCCAGGGAGCGGGATGCTCGAGGACTTGGTATATGCTTGGTAGCCTAGAGAGCTGGAGGCTCGGTATTATGAGAACTTGTACAAATATAATTATCATGATTGCATGTGCATAAAAGTGGTGGGTCATCGATACTAGGCGATCGATCACACCGACAGCGGTACGTTGACTCGGCGAAAAGCCTGGTGTGTACAGCCAGCACAAGTACGCGGATACTCTAGGTTGTGTTCTTCAAGGGGCATACGGAAGGGCTAGGCCTGGTAGTGTGGTTACCCGCCTAGGAGTGGGGGGCCCGACTCACTGTCTCTGTTTGCCACAACGGAGGTTCCTGGGGTGGAAGCTAGCTGCCCGAACAGGGGGAACTAAAGGTCTGTGGGCATAGAGTCGTGTGGGTGTGTTGCACTTGCTTGTGCATTCCATAGTATAATTGTGTGTCATAGCATAAACATGTCACCTAACGTATAAAATGGTATGGGACGTTTTATATGATAGGCCCTGCAAAACGACCCCTTGGTCTATAGGGGTAATCCCTATAAATCAACGGTTATATTTCTTGTACTTTCACTTACTTGCCATTCCTTGCTGTTTGACAACTGACACCCCAACGTATAAGTGGTATGGGACACTCTATACGATGGGAGCCCTGCAAAAGATCCCTTGGCTTATGCGCTTTTGCGCATAAGTTAAGGTTACATTTCTTACTTTCTGTTGCTATCTTATTTACTATAGAATTGCTAGCATAGGCCCGCTGTCACCTGTTTATTTGACTTACTCTCCACCTTCATGTCCTTCCCTTTCTTCCTCTCCGCTCGGTACCTACGAGCCATGGGGGAAGGGGTAGGGGATGATAGGGCTTAGTCTTTATGACTAACGGTTTTCGAACCACAACATTTTAGGTGTACCATATGGAAGGGTCCCGGGTGTTGTAGTTTCTGACAGAGTTGACCCCGCGACCGTGTTACCATTGCCACCAGCCGGGACATACACGGGTTAAATGCCCCTTGATGGGTGGGATCCCACCAGCTCAGCGACCAGGAGGCCAAAGACGTAGACGCAGATGTGGATCGCGAGGCGGCGACGACAGGCCAAAAAGGAAGAAGCACCCAGAGATGCAGCACCAGCAGAGCACGGAGTCAGTGGAGATGGGCCAGTCTAGCTTGGGTGCTCTCGGTTCAGTGACAGTTACGGTGACGCTTAGTGTTAGTTTTGCTTCCACGAGTGACTTGTAGTGAGGATATGATGTACTGGGCACAAGCCGTCCTTTGTACTCTGATTATTACTATTATTGTGGACTCTCCCTTCGTGGAGATTTATATATACATGTGGTTATGTGGACTTGCTTTTACTTTATTATGCTACTATTATGCGATCGAAAAGGGCCGGCAGAATTAGCGTTTTGTAGTGGCGACCTTCCCGTGAGTCGGTGTCACCGCAAAGCGGCAGTTCTGGGCTAAGACCCCGATGGTTGAAAAAGAAAAAAAGGGGGGTCTTACAAGTGGTATCAGAGGTGACCTCGATCGGAAAAGTAGCAGTCCACTAACCCTGGGTCACCCCGCTCGAGTTTAGTTTGGGGACAAACTAAGCAGCGGAAGCAGTGGTGTGCCCATATGGGAAATCACATGTGAAAGTCCACTTCATTATTAATTGTAATCCTTCTTTATAGCCTGTGGCCTACCCTGTCCCCAGCAGGGAACACCTCCGGCTGTGAAGATCTCATCTTATCATCCTCTAACCAATGATTTAGACTCAACCAAGTAGGACTCGTGACTAACCATGACAATCTATAGTATGCCCTAGTTCAAAATAGACTATGGGTATGAATTTGGTTAAGGTGTGGAGATACCCAATGAGAATAAAGGAGGAGTTAGCACGAGAATGACTACTTAGGACGTAAACTCAGGTGTCCCTACTGTCCCAATCAACGATTATTCGAGGAGGTAGACTACCTTAAGTAGAATTGAGACCAATAGTACATTAGTAGAATGGTAAAAGGACAAGTAGTCTTAAACCTCAACACCGGTAATGAAATTACTTGGAGGCAACCACCGAGACAAACGCTGAGCGTCGGATAGGAATTCAGGTTCGAAAGATACTCATTTGGGATTGGGAACATTTTGACCCGGATAAGGTTGTCGTAGATATGACTCAGAGAGTTTAAAGTATGGAGTATATTAACGAGTTTCAGGGTGGAACCCCAAGTCGAAGATTGATGCCCTAGGGATTGTGCACCCAGCTAGGACAGATGTAACAGGGTAATATCAAGATACTTAGCCCAAGACAGGTAGGGGCTGATCTTTTGTTTATTGGGGGCTAAACTTTTGTTTATTGGGCAAACTAGTATTAGCTTGGGTTCCCTTGGACCTAGTTTAGGGAAAGGGCCGTAACAAACATATTTGGAATGATGACCTGTAGCGTTACCAAGACAATGACATGGTAATAAGACGGAATGATTTCGGGAATTAACTATTATCACGTGAAATTAGGTGACGGGTAACAAGATTCGGGATATCTGAGAAGGTAAAGAATTAATCGCTAGGTTGTATCATCAGAAGGATGATGTATCTCAGAACATGTACCCCTAGAGTGGAAATTTGAGGACATTGCGATGGATTTTATTCATGGACTTCCCCGATCATGGATGGGAAACGACTCGACTTGGGTCATCGTCGATCGGTTGACGAAGGTGGTCAGATTCATTCCGATCAAGAAGGATGACTCTGTGGGGGGTACTAGTGCGGAGATTTGTGGAGCAGTTTGTTCGATACCACGGGGAACCATGGGAGAAGCTCCTACCCGTGGTCAAGTTCTCCTATAACAACAGCTACCAGTCCAGTATCAGGATGGCGCCTTACGAAGCCTGGTGTGGAAGGAGATGAAGGACTCCACTTTCTTGGATTCAGGACGAGGATACGAAGGCATTGGGATCGGATTTTGTTGAAGACGCCGAGGCTTAGGTGAGACTAACCAGAGACAGGATGTTAGAAGCGCAGAGTAGACAGGCTAAGTATTATGACGCCCGACATCGTCAGGTGGAGTTCAAGAGGGGAACCGAGTGTTCTTGGAAGATTCGGCCCATGCATGGAGTTTCACAGGTGCGTGGTCGGAGGAAGAAGCTTAGCCCTAGGCATATGGGCATTTACAGGATCCTAGAGCCGATCAGAGCCCTAGCTTACAGGTTGGAGTTGCCACCAGAGCTGGCATCTCTACACGGCATATTCCACGTTCCTTCGCTTAGGAGGGCTCTACTGCGCCCGGAGCAGCAGATTTTTACCACCGATGGACCGGTAGCTTCTGACCGGTCAGTCATTTGGAGCCGATCGGGATCAAAGACACGGCAGTGCGGGTCTTGCAACGGAAGAAGGTTCCATTAGTCAAGGTTCTGTGGAACAATCATGGGCAGGAGGAGCATACATGGGAGCCACAGGACTTGATGCAGCAAAAATACCCGGAACTTTTTCGTCAGGTATACCTCACCACCCCTCTGGACAATCAATTTGCCTTCTTGTTTTAGACCAATAGAACTGAAAATTTCAGGAATAGGGGCTAATCTTTTGTTTATTGGGGTGTATATACCTAGCTAATTGGGCGAATCAATCTTAGATTTGAAACCGCGCAAGGCAAACATAACGTAGAGATGTAATTTCTTCAATTCTCATGGGATGTTACAAGCTTATTCTTCCGATCAGAGTCCCATAGACTTAACCTTGATTTCGGGGACGAAATCTTTGTTTTGTTTATTGGGATTTGTAACAACCCATTTCCGGCTAGACCCCTAGGAGTCGGTTAGTTGTGGTAGAACCCTAGGGAGCCCAAAAATTGAAATAAATCGACCAAGATTTCGGGTCACGGGTTGGTCACGCCGATGACCGACCCGTCACGCCCGTGACCTAGGGCGTGACTTTCGACGATCGTCGATCTCCGGGAGACGATCGTCGGGCACAGAATTTTCAACCCGGCCCTGTCACACCCGTGACCCAGGTGTCACGCCCGTGACCTGGGGCATGACTCCTTCGACGATCGTCGATCTCAGTTAGACGATCGTCGGGCGCGGAATTTGCCACACGGGCATATCACGCCCGTGACCCGCAATGTCACGCCCGTGACATAGGGCGTGACCACGTTCGACGATCATCGATTTCAGTTCGACGGTCATCGGCCTAGAATTAGTCATCAGGCATGTCACGCCCGTGACCCGCAATGTCACGCCCGTGACATAGGGCGTGACCACGCTCGACGATCGTCGATTTCAGTTCGACGGTCGTCGACCCAGAATTGGCCACACGGGCCTGTCACGCCCGTGACCCATGTGTCACGCCCATGACCTAGGGCGTGACCACCCTTCGATGATCGTCGATCTCAGTTCGACGATCTTCGAACCCAGAATTAGCCACCCGGGCCTGTCACGCCCGTGACCTATGTGTCACGCCCGTGACCAAGGCCGAAACGTCAGCCAGACTTTAAATTTCGGTAACCGACGTCTTAATCAATTCTGTTTATGGTAAGTTACACCAGGAATATTTATGGGCCGTTTCCTACTCTAACTATTTAATAAAATAAGGAAATGAGGTCCAATAGGAAATCGCCACCTGGCAAACATCTCTTCGTTTCCAGCAATTCAATTCCCTACATCATAACCGAAACGTTTTAAAGAAAAAAATATTAATGGCCATGAACGTTTCATCCTTTCCCCTCCCCACTTGCTGATCTATAAAAAAGGCTCCCTAGACCCAGAGATGGAGTTTCCACCCCTACCCGACGGATTGAAGCCTTGTACCTTGCTGTAGGAGAAGTTCAGCAACGCCACCGCCGCGCCATATCAACCGTCGTTCATCTCGCCGTCAAACCATAAAAAAGGTCCTCCTCTACTCTTTCTTCTATGGACAGATCTTAGAAATCATTAGGAGAGATATCGGGCTCAAAAGAGCTGGATCGGGTGAGCGTTTCCATGTTTTTCCAAAATTTCATGGTGGCGGGTTCGCTGGAAACCGCCTCTCCGGCGGCCGTGCCGCCGCCCGATGATAGCCCTCACCTCAACAGAGGTGGTGTTGGTGGTGGCCGGCCAGGGAGATGGTTGGATGGCCGGGAAATAGCTTTGGAAAAGCTATAGGAAAATAAGTTTTCAGGTCTCTGGTTTCGGGCTGTAGAAGAAGATGTACAGTGCCATGAAATTAGATTCTATTTTTAAAACAATTCCTGAATGAAAATATCTGTCACATTAAATAATTTAGAAAAACTATCTATAGGCTCCTACAGGAAAAATAATCAACATAGAAAATGTAGCCCTTGAAGTCTACTTTAATTCAAAATTGATTTCACTAGATTTGAAGTCCTGGTTAGACCACAGCACTCTTTTTGGTGAGGTCTATCCATAGGGCTATCTTGACCTTAGAAAAATTACCCACTCCGATCCAGTCATCAAAATGACTTGAAATTTGGGGTGTTGCCTAATCTTACCTATATCTAGGTGTTTTCCAAAAATGAGAATTTTTGGAGAATGTTTTCTATGGTTTTTAGAAAAATTTAATAATCCTAGCTCAATTTAATTAGATAGCTAAAAGATTTCCAAACCCTCCCAAATTTTGGTGAGTGGTCCCTGGGTTTATCATAAGGTTCTGGTAAAAATTTCATCTCATTTGGAGATGTTTTGGTTAGGTTTGTGTCCAACCCTAGGTTGATCCGTATAGGATAATTTAAGATCAAACACCCCCTTGGTATTTGAGTGGCCATATCACCTCAACAGAGGCTGACATTTTTGGTCACTGACTTTTTAGGGCATGACACACCCTCCAAGGGAGGTTAGAGGGGTTTGGTGTAGGGCAGCCCTGGAACCCTAGGGTAGGTACCTTAATGGGGATTTATAGGGTTGTGAAGGTCATGGGGTCAAATGACCTTGGAATGACTTGAAATTTGGTGGAGAGAACCATAGGGACACTATAGTTCTTTGGACAAAATTTTAGGGTATTTGGAGACCTTTAGCCCACCTAAAACCCTAACCCTAGTTTAGGTCACCAACCTTTATTTGAATTATTAAGCTATCAACTAAACTTCAAATCTAGTAAAATTTGGGTAGAGTGATGTAATTGTCCAAGTAGACATAATATAATTTTGTGGAGATTTTTGGGCAAATTTATACAGTACTTTATTTACAACTCTAATTGTGCCCTAGATATTTGTTTTGATGATTATGGAATTTATGTTCCATGGAATGTTATGAAATCTTGGATTAGTGCATATTATAGCATGATACTCCTTATGTAATTTTCTTGGAAATTTTATCTGATTATTTTGTGTACTTTATTCTTTAATGGGCTAAATGTGATATACAGTCAAAAATACAAATAGTGCCCAATTATTGATTGGAAAATTATGAAATTTGATCAGTGGGTGTTTTAAATTATGATAGTCACCTAGTAATTTTCTATGGAATTTTAGATTGATAAAAACAGTACCTCCTTCATTATGTTATGAAAATTAGTATCTTACTTTAAAATAAATTCAGAGTTCAAATGTTGGAAAAAAATTACGGTACTTAGTTTATGATGGGTTTAGGTCACTATATAGCTTATATAATTTTCATGGGATTTTTGGATAAATATTTACAGTACTTCCTTCAAGATATAGTAAAAATGGCCTAAAATGGTAAATTAGGAAATATAAGCATAACCATCTCTGGAATTTCTCAAAACTTGGAATTGCTGTTTAAATGTCTCATATGATTTTTACTGATTTTATGATGATTTATTATTGACTCATTAGTGCACTTCATGTTCATACAAGGGCATTTGGGATCTTAGAATAAATAAATTAAATGCCAAATGAAAAAGGAAAATTATTATTTTACTGGATTTAGACTAATTAGGTCATGGTAGACCTCCAGTAAATATTATATGGGATTTGGAAGACAGTTGGGAGTACCACCCCTTGCATACCTCATAAAGATTAGGACGGTTTGCGTTTAGTAAAACTGCAGAAGCTGAGCTAGAGTGGGTAATGAACTTGGAGATGGAATTTTGATAGTTTGCTGGTTTTGACAGGATGAGTTAAATCAAGTTCATTATTGGAAGTTAGGATGGGTAGGGCTGAGGTTGACTAGCGATAGGTAGTGTTCGGGTTAAACGTAAGACCGTCCTCCCCGAGAAGAGGAAGGGTCAAAGCCACCCTAGGAATAGCCCACTGTAATGTGAGAAGGGAATGGGTTAAGGGAACCAATCAAGTATAATAAGTGCCTTGGAAAGGGAGTTTTGGGATTCACCCCATCATAGCTCCTATTACCGCTGCGAGCCCTTCACCGGGTAACCCTCGGGAAGTCCAAGGTTAACCTTAAATCTTAGGAATAAAATGATCAAGAGTAACCCTAATAATAGTTGTACCTCACACCTACATTTGTACACTTAGGAAGAAGAAATGTCATGGAATGGGTAGAGTAGGTTCGTGGTCTAAGGGCCTACTAGTAGTGATGGTGGTTGGTTTGTAATTGGGAAGTCCAGGGAGCGGGATGCTCGGGGACTTGGTATATGCTTGGTAGCCTAGAGAGCTGGAGGCTCGGTATTATGAGAACATGTACAAATATAATTGTCATGATTGCATGTGCATAAAAGTGGTGGGTCATCGGTACTAGGCGATCGATCACACCGACAGCGGTACGTTGACTCGGCGAAAAGCCTGGTGTGTACAGCCAGCACAAGTACGCGGATACTCTAGGATGTGTTCTTCTAGGGGCATACGGAAGGGCTAGGCCTGGTAGTGTGGTTACCCGCCTAGGAGTGGGGGGCCCGACTCACTGTCTCTGTTTGCCACAACGGAGGTTCCTGGGGGTGAAGCTAGCTGCCCGAACAGGGGGAACTAAAGGTCTGTGCGCATAGAGTCGTGTGGGTGTGTTGCACTTGCTTGTGCATTCCATAGCATAATTGTGTGTCATAGCATAAACATGTCACCTAACGTATAAACTGGTATGGGGCATTTTATACGATAGGCCCTGCAAAACGACCCCTTGGTCTATAGGGGTAATCCCTATAAATCAATGGTTATATTTCTTGTACTTTCACTTACTTGCCATTCCTTGCTGTTTGACAACCGACACCCCAACGTATAAGTGGTATGGGACACTCTATACGATGGGAGCCCTGCAAAAGATCCCTTGGCTTATGCGCTTCCGCGCATAAGTTAAGGTTACATTTCTTACTTTCTGTTGCTATCTTATTTACTATAGAATTTCTAGCATAGGCCCGCTGTCACCTGTTTATTTGACTTACTCTCCACCTTCATGTCCTTCCCTTTCTTCCTCTCTGCTCGGTACCTAGGAGCCATGGGGGAAGGGGTAGGGGATGATAGGGCTTAGTCTTTATGACTAACGGTTTTCGAACCACAACATTTTAGGTGTACCATATGGAAGGGTCCCGGGTGTTGCAGTTTCTGACAGAGTTGACCCCGCAACCGTGTTACCATTGCCACCAGCCGGGACATACACGGGTTAAATGCTTTTTGATGGGTGGGATCCCACCAGCTCAGCGTCTAGGTGGCCGAAGACGTAGACGCAGACGTGGATCGCGAGGCGGCGATGACAGGCCAAAAAGGAAGAATCACCCAGAGATGCAGCACCAGCAGAGCACGGAGTCGGTGGAGATGGGCCAGTCTAGCTTGGGTGCTCTCGGTTCAGTGACAGTTACGGTGACGCTTAGTGTTAGTTTTGCTTCCGCGAGTGACTTGTAGTGAGGATATGATGTACTGGGCACAAGCCCTCCTTTGTACTCTGATTATTATTATTATTATTGTGTACTCTCCCTTCATGGAGATTTATATATACATGTGGTTATGTGGACTTGCTATTACTTTATTATGCTACTATTCTGCGATCGAAAAGGGCCTGCAGAATTGGCGTTTTGTAGTGGCGACCTTCCCGTGAGTCGGTGTCACCGCAAAGCGGCAGTTCTGGGCTAAGACCCCGGTGGTTGAAAAAGAAAAAAAAGAGGGGGTCTTACATTCCCTGCTTAGTGTTTGGCATTGAGTGAGTGGTACTCAATCAACGCGGCGTCAAGTGGACTCGACGCTTTTTCCTTAGGCTGGTGTTTTCTCCAAAGATTGTTTGTGTGAGTTTTATTTCGGTTTGGTGCTATTTTAAGCTAGTTTCTAAGTCCAAATCGTGAATCATGGCAGGTGGTTACTTTGGTTTTTCTTGACAGGTATGTTTGGGTATAGAGCCGTGGCCACCACTGTTTTAGACCCAGTTTGGGCTGGTGTGTTGGACCCAAAGGCTGCACCGGTGGCCCCTGAGTTCTTTGTATCTAGTTGTTTGGATGAAGGCTATTTTTCGTCACCAACCCAGATCCATGGTTTTACCACCGCTAATGATTCACAAGTTAGGATTGTTAGTTCCTTTCCCTTTCAAAATTTCTATTTTAGCATATGTTTGCCTTGTTGCTGTTGTTGGTTTTTTAGCAGGGCATGTTCTTAATTTCTCGCACTTGGTGCATTTTGATTATTTCTTGGATAGTGTCTTACTTTTGCGGTCTCACTTATTTCCTTTTGCTGAGTTTAACAGTATTTTATTGTAGGGTTTGGTAAACCCCTTTTTTCTCATTGCTTATGATCTAATGCTTCATTTCTATTTGATTATATCCTTGCTGAGGTGTTCTTTCTTTGAATGCCCAAAGTTAAGAGCAGTAGCCGGCTGAGCGGCTAGTTTTCTTTTGGGTTTGCTTGTGATCTCCTGGGTTGTTGAGATTTCTCTTCCTCAGCCTGTGAGGTAGATGTTTTCTTGTTTCTTTCTATTTAGACATGCATACTCACCAGTGGGTTCATGTTAGGTTGTTGATGCTTACTAGTGGTTTTCTTTGGTGATGTTAAGTATGTGACTTAGAATGCTATTTTTGGATTTATGAAAGTTGTTTACTTGCTCTCTAGGACTGCATTATGCTATAATGCATGCTAGGTATTTTAACTCATAAAAGAATTACTATATTTACTTCATGCATGTCATATTTCAAAACCTAAAGTACTATTTTCCAAAGTAACGTAAAGACTATTTTCATATTATACTAAATTTAGAGTCCTACATTTCATGAGATATCCTTCGGGGACGTTTACTCTCATGTAGGATGTCAAATCACCTTAACCAAGGTATTTTCTGAAGCGTATAAATATATTTTACTTGTGGACTAGTTAATCCACTTTGCCGAGGGATACAGCAATCCAACTTAATTGGATTGCATTCATAATAAACTATGATTTTTGGTTAAACCTTAGAGTCTGGAGTTTTGCCTGAATGTCTGCAGTTATCCCCTGTACGGCGTGGCATCACGACGCGTGTTTTCCCCTGCTCTGATATAATTTTATTGATGAGGAAATGCGGGTCGTGATAGTTGGTATTAGAGGGAGGTTGCTTGACAAATGGTCGGGCAACCTTCCTTTGTTTTGTATTAGTTGTTTAGTATCATATCATACACACACCGATGTATCATCAGTATGTCTTGGCTGAAGCATGAACACTACACTCATAAGTATGATAAGAAATATACTGGGCATATTATGTAGTATGGGATGCATAATTTGTGTTTGTATATGGATCCACCTTAGGTGGCAAACATGTGAGGGTTATGTAGTATGGTATGCATAACCTCACCACATGAATGCCCATTAGCACGTTTCTCTTTTCGTTGCATGCAATGTTATGTAGTATGGGATGCATAACATTTGCATGTGTACGCCGCTCATAACATGCATTAAGGCCTTTTTAGAATGCATAGCACAACATGCATAGCATAACATAGCATAAGCACAATGTGCTAAGCTAAAGATTTACATGATGATATATGTACACACATGGTTTTGAGTCAAAGGGAATACCAAAGAAGGTTAGCAGTTGAAGCTCATACTTAAGTATGTTTTGTATGAACTAGGTTGTCTAATTCTAGCGGTTGGGCTAGGTTCTGACTAGTTATTTGTATGTTAATAGAATTTCGAGGAGTCCTTTGACGAGGTTGACTCCCTAATTTGAGGGCGAGTCTTCAGGAGCGCAAAATGTTGCGATGATGGAAAGTCTGGGGTAGAGCAATGAAGCTTTGTCGAGGCAAATGGTGGATGTGCAGTCCCAAATCCAGTCTCTATTATCAGTTGTGTCCGGGCTAGCTACGAGAGTGATGGACCCTGCCGAGGGTCGAGCTATTCCTGCCCCTCCTGCTCCTCTGGTGCCTCCGATAGTTGTTCCACCAGAGATGACATTTATCTCGCAGTTTAGGCGACTCAGGCATCCTACCTATGATTAAAAGGAAGATTTCATGATGTTGGATGATTGGCTTATATCGATCGAGGAGATGTTTTCCTACTCCAGAGTTACTGATGATCAGAGAGTGATGATCGTCGCCTACCAACTCAAAGGGTTAGCAAAAAGCTGGTGGATAAGGGAGAAGGAGAGCATGAAAGAAGGATGCTCTTGGGAATCTTTTAAGGAGATGCTACTGGTAAAGTTTCTGCCCTCGGTCGAGCGGGACCGTCTGATTAATGACTTCTTACATTTAAAGCAGAGGCAACTCACAGTTAGTGAGTATGAGATTGAATTTAGCAAATTAAGTCAGTTTGCTCCTGGATTAGTGAGCATTGAAGCGGATCAAGTTAAACGATTTCTGGGTGGTATAAGAAGTGACATCCAGCAGGTAGCTGGTGCTAATGGAGCAGTGAGTTATACCTGTGTGGTAGAAGCTGCCTTGAAGGTCGAGGCAATCGAAAATGCTAAGAATAGAGGCCAGCAAATGAGAAGAGACAAAAGGAAATCCGTTGAAGGTAAGGGCACCCAGCCATTTGGTGCTACTTCAAGGAAGAAGCGTAAGGAAGTGTGTAGTTTTTGTGGCCGACCGGGCCACCCTTTGGAAAGATGTTACAAAAGGATTGAAGCTCAGAAGAAAGAAAAGGTTCATGTGATACAAGGCATTTCCAGGAAAGATTTAGTCTGTTCTACATGTAAACGGATAGGGCATGATGTTGCCTATTGCTGGGGAAAGAATAAGACAAGAGGTTGTTTTCTATGTGGTAAAGAAGGGCATATCAAGGCTCAGTGTCCACAGCTCAAGCCTATGCTACAACCAGTTCCACTTCAGGCATTGCCACCGCCTCAGCGATTGGATAAAGGAAAAGGAAAGCTGATCATGATTTCCTCAGAGGAAGATCAGACTTCTACTCAAGTTATTTCAGGTTAGACGTTCTCCCTAGTTTTAATGTTTTAGTTCGTAGTTACAGTTTTAGCAATTGTTTCCTTAGATGCGTGCATAATTTTTATAGGAAGATTTAAGGTAAAGAACCGCTGAGCGTGTGTTCTCTTCAACTCTAGCGCTACCCACTCGTTTGTGGCTAGAGCCTTCGTGGAGCGGTATCGTTTGGATCTAGATCGAGTTGGAGGTGCATTTTTTGTCAAATTTCCCTCCGGCTATTCTGTGGTTTCGGACCAGGGCAATCAGAGTTGTCCAATTATTTTAGGAGATTTTCTAGCAAAGGCAGATCTGAAGGTGATCAACTTGGAAGACTTTGACGTTATCTTAAGCATGGACTGGTTGTCTAGGTTTGATGTTGTTATCCAGTACAAGAGTAAGCACTTGGACTTCAAAAAGGACAACGATCGGCCTGGGAGTGTTTATGGTGATCCGCGCCAGGATTCTCCAGTTATTTCTACGGTATGTGCTCAGAAGCTGCTAGATTCTGGCTGCTTTGTTTGTTTGGTCTCAGTTTTGGGGGCCGTTGGTAGTTTGTCGCATTTTGAAGAGATTCCTGTTGTGCGCGAGTTTTCAGATGTGTTTCCTGATGATCTTCCTGGTCTTCAAGCTGATAGAGATGTTGAGTTTGTGATAGATTTGGAGCAGGGCACGCGTCATATTGCGAAGGCGCTGTACTAGATGGCCCCGTGAGAGCTGGAGGAGTTGCGTATCCAGCTGGATGAGTTATTAGAGAAGGGTTTTATAAGGCCGAGTTCGTCGCCCTGGGGTGCTCCTGTTATTTTTTTTAAGATGAAAATGGATTGATGAGGCTTTGCATAGATTATAGAGAGCTAAATAAGGTCACTATTAAGAACCGATATCCCCTGCCGAGGATAAACGATTTATTCAATCAGTTGCGCGGTAGCACGGTGTTTTCTAAGATTGATCTTCGTTTTGTCTACCATCAGCTCAGGATCCATGAGTCAGACATCCCACAGACTGCTTTTCGATCTAGGCATTTTGAATTTCTGGTAATGTCGTTTGGTTTGACCAACGAGCCCTCAGCCAAAATGGATATGATGAACCGTGTGTTCAGGGACATCCTGGACAAGTTCGTGGTCGTGTTTATAGACGACGATCTGGTATATTCCCGCAATGCTGAGGAGCATGACCAGCATCTGCGATTAGTTTTATCAACTTTGAGGGACCACAAGTTGTTCGCCAAGTTGAGCAAGTGCGAGTTTTGGTTGCCTCAGGTTTCGTTTCTGGGCCATGTGGTTAATAAGAATGGGATTTCAGTCGACCCAGAGAAAATAGTTGCTGTGATGGAATGGAGTAGGCCTGGCACACTCAAAGAGATTAGGAGCTTCTTAGAGTTGTCCGACTATTACAGGAGATTTGTGGAGGGTTTCTCTACCCTGGCTGCTCCATTGACTAAATTGATACAGAAGAATGCAGCCTTTGTTTGGAGCGAGAAGTGCGAGGAAGCCTTTCTAGAGCTTAAGAATAGATTGTGCACTGCTCTGGTTTTGACATTTCCTACAGAAGGAATGTATTATGTTGTTTATGTTGACGCATCACATGTTGGGCTTGGATGCGTGTTGATGCAAGAAGGCAAGGTGATTCCGTATGGGTCAAGACAGTTAAAGACTCATGAAAGAAATTACCCTACGCATGATTTAGAGTTTGCAGCGGTGATTTATGCCCTGAAGCTGTGGAGACATCTTCTTTATGGCGCACAGTGCAAGATTTTTACCGATCATAAGAGCTTAAAGTATGTCTTCACCCAAAAAGAATTGAATTTTTGCCAGCGGTGAGGGTTGGAATATGTTGCCGATTATGAGGTTGAGATCCAATATCATCCAGGCAAGGCTAATATGGTAGCTGATGCCCTAAGTCGGAAGACAGGGAAGATTTTTAATCTCTCCATCGAGCTGTTAGTAGAAGAATTCTTCTTGATGAATATTTTTGTGCGGAGCTGTGACTTGTAGAGTAGTTTGGTAGTATCAGAGCCTTCTTGGATTGCACTTACAAGGCTACATCAGAAGGATGATCCGGATCTACTGCACTTGTACCTTAGAACTAAAAAAGGGGAGTTATAAGATTTCTCTATTGATGATGCGGGTAATTTGAGATACCGCGGCAGATTTTGTATCCCCGCCGTTATGGATATCTGAGTTAAGTTGTGTAGAGAAGCGCATGGTTCTAGTGTTGCCTACCATCCAGGCTCTACCAAGATGTATTAAGACTTAAAGCAAATTGCCTGGTGGTATGGAAAGAAAGGTGTAACGACTCCACCCATTAAACAACATATAATAGAAGGTCCGGCTGTGGCCCCACACTATATGCCACAAAGAGACGGTGAGGTCACAGGTTAATACAACCAACGCATCCTAACTCAGAGCATGCTAGCAGAATACTAAATAGAAGGCTGAACTTATACCAGGAATATCAACTATATATATTACCAAGGTTATATATACAACCACTCAAACGAGGGGATAGCAAATACCACAGTTTGGCCTTAAGGCCTTACAGTTCCTCTTTGTACAGTATGGATTACAGACATTGGCTCGCAGGCCGGCCATACATGAATAAAAGAAATCATAACTAGCTAGCCTTCAAGGGCTAGCAGCAACAACAACGGCAAGAGCGGCAACAACAACAGCAGGGGCATCAACCCTTCACTTCCCGCTCAGCTCTCCAGCACCTGCACAGGGATAATGCAACCAGAAGGTGGCAAACAAGGCAACGGTCAGCATTCAGCTGACCAATTTATAACAATCCTACCCCTTTCCCAGGGAAGTGGCATTCCTTCCCTGCAAAGCCATACATCATCAATATAGCATATATTGTGCTCTCACGCACATTCAAGCCAACACAACTGCCAGCCATACGGCCCGACGATCCTTGCACTCAGGGCACATTCTTGGTGCACCGGCGAACCAGGGTAAACACCACCGTTTACATGGTATTGAGCAATTAGTCTTAATGGTGCGCATGCCTAAGACTCTCATTATGCGCTCCAACATTACCATCACTCAGGTCCTCCCGTCGGACAGACATTACGCAGGTACAGATCAACAACCCCCCGTTGCTCAAATCGCCTTGGCATCACCAAGTACAGCGTACTCGAGGCTATACTAAAGGCGCGGGTCGGTTTCACATTTCTGGTTCGGCACGAATCCTTTTAAAGAGCTCGCAGCTCACAGTAGCCATAACGTCTGCCATGGACTGGTTTCACAATAGCCACACTATCCAAATAGGACTGGCTTCACAATAGCCACACTGTCCAAATAGGACTGGCTGCATTGTCCATCAAGGACATGCTATACCGTAGCCATAGCACAAACAACACAAGGGAGTTTTCATGTGTAACATCCCATTTCCGGCTAGACCCCTAGGAGTCGGTTGGTTGTGATAGAACCCTAGGAATGCCCAAAAATTGAAATAAATCGACCAATATTTCGGGTCACGGGTTGGTCACGCCCGTAACCGACCCATCACGCCCGTGACCTAGGGTGTGACTCATTCGACGATCGTCGATCTCAGGGAGACGATCGTCGGGCGCGGAATTTTCAACCCGGCCATGTCACGCCCGTGACCCAGGTGTCACGCCCGTGACCTGGGGCGTGACTCCTTCGACGATCGTCGATCTCAGGTAGACGATTGTCGGGCGCGGAATTTGCCTCATGGCCTGTCACGCCCGTGACCCCCATGTCACGCCCGTGACCTAGGGCGTGACCACCCTTCGCCGATCGTCGATCTCAGTTCGACGTCGTCGAACCCAGAATTGGTCACCAGGGCTTGTCACGCCCGTGATCCACATGTCACGCCCGTGACCGAGGGCGTGACCACCCTTCGACGATCATCGATCTCAGTTCGATGATTGTCGATCCCAAAATTGGTCACCCGGGCCTGTCACGCCCGTGACCTATTTGTCACGCCCGTGACCAAGGCCGAAACGTCAGCCAGACTGGAAATTTCGGTAACCGACGTTGTAATCAATCCTGATTATGGGAAGTTACACCAGGAGTATTTATTGGCCGTTTCCTACTCTGATTATTTAATAAATTAAGGAAATGTTGCTCCAAAAGGAAATCGTCACCTGGCAAACACCTCTTCATCTCCAGTGTTTCAACTGCCTTTGTCATAACCGAAACGTCATTAAGGGAAATGTTAATGGCCATAAACGTTTCATCCTTTCCCCTCCCCACTTGCTGATCTATAAAAGACTCCTAAGAGTAAGAGGAAAATGTTACACTCTCCATCAAACTGTTTCAGATTTCCCCCATGCTGTTGAAGAATTTCCGGCGATGCCACCACCGCGCCAATGGCATCCCGACGCTCTGCACGCCTCCAGCCCGCGAACAAGGTCCTCCCCTCCCTCTTCCTCTGCAGATAGATCTTAGAAATCGTTAGGAGAGATATCGGGCTCAAAATAGCCAGATCGGGTGAGCGTTTCTATGGTTTTACGAAAATTTCGTGGTGGCGGGTTCGGCGGAAACCGCCTCTCCAGCGGCCGTGCCGCCGCCCGACGATAGCCCTCACCTCAACAGAGGTGGTGGTGGTGGTGGCCGGCCAGGGAGATGGCTGGATGGCCGTGAAATAGCTTTGGAAAAGCTACAGGAAAATAAGTTTTCAGAGCTCTGGTTTCGGGCTGTAGAAGAAGATGAACAGTGCCATTAATTAGATTCTTTTTTTACAACAATTTCTGAATGAAAATATCTGTCATTTTAAATAATTTGGGAAAAATACCTAGAGGCTCCTTCAGGAAAAATGGTCAACACCAATATTGTACCTCTTGGAGTCTAGGGAATTTTAAAATTTGTTTCAAGCATTTTGGACCACAGAGTAGACCTCAGCACTCATTTTGGTGAGGTCTACCCATAGGGTTGTCCTGACCTTAGAAAAATTCCCCACTCCAATCCAGTCATCACAATGACTTGAAATTTGGGGTGTGACCTAACCATACCTATATCTAGGTACCATCCAAAAATTAGGACTTTTGGGAAATATTTTTCAATAGTTTTTAGGAAAATTCAATAATCCTAGCTTAATTTAATTAGATGGATAAATAATTTCCAAACCCTCCCAAATTTTGGTGAGTGGTCCCTGGGTTAACCATAAGGTTCTGTATAATTTTTCATCTCATTTGGAGATGGTTTGGGTTAGAAATGAACAACCCTAAGTTTTGCCCTAGTAAGGGGTCTTAGGTTAAAGGTGCACTTTTGAGATTTGAGTGGTCAGATCACCTCAACAGAGGCTGAGATTTTTACCACTGACTAGTAATATTCTTTAGCACCCCCTCATAGAGTTTGTGGTGGATCGGGGTAAGTTTGCCCTAAGAACCAAGGCCAAACCCTAAGGATGGATCTTGGTGGCTTGTGAAGGTCATGGGGTCAAATGACCTTGAATTGACCCAAAATTTGGTGAAGAGGACCATAGGGCCATTATAGTTCTCTGGATGAAATCTTAGTAGATTTGGAGACTGTTGGGATACCTAAAAACCTAACCCTAGTTTAGGGTGCAAAACTTGTAGAGATAGGAAATGACACTAAATCATATTGAAAAGTGATGAGATTTGGGTAGAGTGAATTATAGGGATGGTACAAGCTCTGGATATTTTACTATGAATTTTAAGATCATTATTTTGGATACTTTGTTAATGATTTAGTAGCTTGTATGATTTTCTTAGAAAATTTATTATAGAATACACACTTCCTGGAAATTGATGAAATTTAAGTATTGAACATTTATTATGATTTTAAATCTCTGTGAATTTTTATGGGATTTTTGGAAGTTTAATTCTAAGGCTTGCTTCATTAAGTATGTGTTACCTTGATTATTTGATTAAATCTTTAGTGGTGTTTAGCAAGCTGGTAAAATTATGATTCTTTGCACAAAGAACTTTTCTATATCATACTACTGATTAGTAATTTTTCTATAATTTTTCGATGAATAATTTCAGTACTTCCTTCTTTACGTAGGATTAACGTGATTATACGGGATAAATTATTTAGAGGCTAAATACTTTCTGTAAAATTCTGAAAATTTGTATTTGAGGTTATCTTGCTGTTATTTCATGATCATGATTTTTAGGTAGCCGTTATTTAGGAGGATCATGTAGTTCATGTTTAAATGACCCATGGCCCGTCCTTTGGGAAAATTAAATAAATATCAGATTAATTAGGAAAATTATAAGTTTCTGGATTTAGACAAATTATGATATGGTAGACCTACAGAAAATATTATAGGAGATTTGGAAGATAATTTGGTGTACCTCCCCTTGTGTACCTCATATAGCTTAGGATGGTCTGCATATATTAAAACAACGGAAACTGAACTAGAGTAATAATGAACTTGGGAAATGGAATTTTGGTAGTTGCTGGTTGGTAGGGCAAGCTAGGATTAAGTTCATCATTGGAAGTCAGGATAAGTAGAGTGTGAGACTGGTTAAGGTTAAGTGGCGTACGGGAACGATGAAAGATCGTCCATCCCGGGAAGAAGAGGAAGAGTCTTAATACTGTAGGGTTAGATCCAAAGTAACTAAAAGAGGATCGGGTTAAGGGAGATCAACCAATAACAATAAGTGCCTTGCGAAAGGGAACTTCGGGCCGTAATGCCGCCGTCTTGGTTCCTAGTGCCCCTTGAGAGCCCTTCACGGGGTATACCGGGGGCAGTCCTGGGCTAACGTAAACCATAGGAATAATAAATTAAAAGAGCAACTATTATAACTAGGGTTGCACATACACACACCTCGGTAGCTAGGAAGGTAGAATAATTGGTTTGGTTTCCATTCAGACGGTAGCTCTGAAGGTAGATGCACGGACGGGACTGTCCGGGGGGGCCGAGGGCTCGAGGGTTGGAGTACAGAATAAAGGTGGTGGGTCTTTGGTATCTGATAGTCGTTCACACCGACATCGGTACGTTGACTCGGCGGTGTGGGACACTTAGCTAAAGAAAGTCTGGTGGGTACAACCAGCAGTAGTACGCGGATACTCTAGGTTGTGTTCTTCTAGGGGCGTACGGAAGGGCTAGGCCTGGTAGTGTGGATACCCGCCTAGGAGTGGGGGGCCCAACCCACTGTCTCCGTTTGCCACTACGGAGGTTCCTGGGAGTGAAGCTAGCTGCCTGAACAGGGGGAACTAAAGGTCTGTGCGCATAGAGTCGTGTGCGTGAGTTGCATTTGCATGAATCATGGCATAGCATATCACTACACTCATATTTGCATATCACCGACACCCCAACGTATAAATCGGTATGGGACTTTTTATACGATGGGAGCCTTGTAGAAGACCCCTTAACTTATAAGTTTCTATGGGCATTCATATAAGTTAAGGTTACATACTTATTTACTTGCTTGTTTACTTACTGTTCTCTAGCTGCCTTTTTATACAATTTGCTACTTATTAACTGCTCTCCTTATTACTTACTGTCGTATGATTGTTAGACCTACTTCATTCTAAATAACTACTAGATTAGCTTCCCTGTCACCTGCTTGATTATTCTCCACTTTTGTAGCTTCCCTTTCCTCCTCTCCGCCCGGTGCTTAGGAGTCGTGGTGGGAGGGGTAGGGGATGATAGGGCTTAGTCTTTATGACTAATGGTTTTCGAACCACAACATTACAGGAGCTCCGGATGGGAGACAGGGACCAGCAGTCCAGGGACCAGCACCAGCGGAGTACGGTGCGCATAGAGGTGGGACAGTCTAGCACCGGTGCACCTGCGACCAGCTCCGTGAGTGATTAGTAGTTTTATACCTTCCACGTTGAGTGACTTGTAGTGAGGACTCTGATGTACTGGGCTCGAGCCCATTTATCTATTTCATGTTTTTATCTATTGATGGACTGGATATGATTTCACTTTTATTTACAAGTTTCTGTGGACTTGTTTACATTTTATGTACAATTACTTCTCTCTCTTGTGATCGAAAAGGGCCGGCAGAATTGGCGTTTTGTAGTGGTTGCCTTCCCGTGAGTCGGTGCCACCACAAAGCGGCAATTCTGGGCTAAGACCCCGGTGGTTTAAAAAGAAAAAAAAGGGGGGGTCTTACAAGTGGTATCAGAGGGAAACCTCGATCGAAGAGGAGTAGTCCACAAAACCTTGGGCCACCCCCATGCGAGCTTAGTTTGCGGACAAACTAGCAGCGGAAGCAGTGGTGTGCCCATAGGGGAAATCACATGTGAAAGTCCATCCTAACTCTTCTTAAATTCCATTCATTCGCTCTCTAACAAATGGAATTTTTACTTGTAGCCTGCGACGAACACTACACCGCAGCAGGGGACACCCCAGGCTCCAAATGTGGTCCCGCCTACGCCGGCTCCAGCCCCGTTCCAGCAGATGGAGATGGGGCAAACACTGACGGCCATTCTGGAGGCCTTCAGAGCTCAACAAGCCCCGACTCCACAGCCAAACCCCGGGGCCAATTGGATGACTGTCTTCCGGGGACTTTCCCCTCCATCTTATCATGGGACGGAGTCTGCAGTACGTACGGAGGAATGGTTGGACACCATTTACGAGATGCTGGCAGGGATTCGATGCCCCATGGAGGAGGCAGTCGCTTTGGCAGTCTCTTGCTTAGAGTCACACGGAAAGAGGTGGTGGAAATCTCAGCTGGACACCACCTTTGCGGGGATGGACTGCACTGATATTACTTGGGAGGAGTTCAGAGCAGCGCTCTTGGGACATTTTGTACCTCAGTCGGCGAGGGACGACTTGGAGGATAGGTTCCTGCGGTTGAGGCAGGGGAACAGGACTGTGGTGGAGTACTATCAAGAGTTCACTCACCTGGCTCGCTATGCGGACGCTTACCAGTTAGATGATGCTGGCTATGCCCGGAGGTTTTATAAGGGGCTGCAAGATGACATAAGACAAGCCCTCCTTTTCGTCTTAGAGGGGAGTCTGGCCAGGATCTTGGAGATGGCTAAGAAGAGAGAGGCAGATCAGCTTACAGTGAGGAGCCGGAAGAGACTGGCTGATGATACAGTGATTGGAGGACGTAGAGACCGTCCTCGAGGCCAGGTTATTGGAGAGAGAAGGAACGGGGATCAGCCACATCAAGATTTTGGGCAGGAGCAGAGGAGTCAGGGGGTATTGGCTCCCCAGCCTATACAGATGCTGGAAATGCCAAGGACGGCAGAGCAGTCACCGGTATGCTATCAGTGCAACCAGCCGGGGCACATCAAGAGGAACTGCCCTGTGAGGCGAGCACCCCCACCAACACATCAGGGCGCTCTACCTCCCCGACAGTTTGGCGGACGAGGATAGGACCGAGGACGAGGATTTCAGGATCGAGGCCGCAGGCCAGAGAGGGAGCAGGTGTATGCTCTAGACCTGACACAGCCCCGGAACCCGGAGCAGGTTATCACAGGTATGTCAGTACTTTTAAATTTTTATCATATAAACTTGTATTCTAGACATAACCTGGTTAGAAATTAAGTAAAGACAACTACAACAAGAATACTAAGACACTTAATTCCCCTAGGCATAGTCTTCGTTAGCGGCAAGCCCGCTCATACCCTCTTCGACACTAGTGCGTCGCAATCGTTCGTGTCGGAGGATTTCGTGAAAGGGCTGGCAGGTGTGGAGCCATTCACCGGGAAGATGATGAGGGTGCGCCTACCCGATGGATCAGAGATAATGACCTCTGCTCATTGCAATATGGAAGCGAGGATCGGCGGGAAGGCGTTTGAGGCACCAGCGACGGTTCTGAAGATGTCGGACTACGTCCTAATCCTGGGCATGACATGGCTGTATTGGAACCATGCCCAGATCGATTGCGTGGCGAAGAGGATCACCGTGAGGCACGGCGACTCATTCATTGTCATCGAAGGTATCATACCAGCACCTAGTACCTTACTATCGTCTGTGCAGGCCGCTAAGGCCCACCTGCAGGGGGAAGAAGTTTATCAGGTCCTTTTTGAGGCGGTCGTGGCCAAGGACTCCATTGCAGATATTCCAGTAGTGCGGGACTTCGCAGACATGTTTCCGGAGAAGCTACCAGGGCTACCGCCACACCGAGAGAAGGACTTCCAGATTCAGCTCGTACCGGGGGCTAAGCCGGTATCTAGAGCTCCCTATCGGATGGCCCCAAAGGAGTTGGTGGAATTTCGGAGCCAGCTTCAGGAGTTAGTAGAGGCCGGGTTCATTCGGCCTAGCTCTTCACCATGGGGAGCTCCGGTGTTGTTCGTTAAGAAGAAGGACGGGACCCTTCGACTGTGCATCGATTACCGGGCTTTGAACAGGTTGACAGTCCGGAATACTTATCCCTTACCACGGATAGACGAGCTATTTGACCAACTGGAGGGAGCCCATTGGTTCTCAAAGCTGGATCTGAGGTCAGGGTACTACCAGCTTCGCATTCGGGAGGAGGACATCCCGAAGACGGCCTTCAGCAGCAGATACGGGTTGTACGAATTTACAGTGATGCCGTTCGGACTCACGAATGCACCCTCCGCATTCATGACCCTGATGAATCGGGTGTTCGAAGAGTATCTGGACGTCTTCGTTATCGTGTTCATCGACGACATCCTTATCTATTCAAGGACGAAGGAGGAGCACGCGAGACATCTGGCCTTGACCTTGGAGAAGCTGCGTAGCATGAGATGTATGCCAAGTACAGCAAGTGCCAGTTCTGGCTAAAGGAGGTGGCCTTTCTGGGCCGTGTCATCAGTGGAGCAGGTCTGGCAGTGGATCCGGCGAAGGTCCAGGCAGTACGGGATTGGCCACCACTAAAGTCGGCCTCGGATGTTCGAAGTTTTCTGGGACTTGCCGGTTACTACCGGAAGTTTGTAAAGGGGTTCTCTCAGATTACCCTCCCTCTTACGTCTCTGACGAAGAAGGAGTCCCCTTTTATTTGGACGCCACGATGCGAATATGCCTTCCAGGAGCTGAAGGATCGTCTCACCTCGGCTCCCATCCTTGCTCTTCCATCAGGGAAGGAGGGATTCAGGGTGTATACAGATGCTTCCTATCAGGGTATGGGTGCCGTTCTGATGCAGAACGGGCACGTAATAGCATATGCCTCCCGTCAGTTGAAGCAGCACGAGCAGAACTACCCCGTGCACGATTTGGAGATGGGGGCAGTCATTTTTTCTCTTAAGATCTGGCGACACTATCTCTACGGAATACATTGTGATATCTTCTCCGACCATAAGAATCTGAAGTACGTTGACACCCAGAAGGAGTTAAACATCAGACAGAGACACTTGGTGGAGTTTTTGTCAGACTACCAGTACACCATGCACTACCATCTGGGTAAGGCGAACGTGGTCGCGGATGCTCTGAGCCAGAGAGCGAGTACGATAGGAGTAGGCCCGCAGCTGATGGCCTTGGAGTTGGTTAGATCATTCGAGGAGATGCAGATTTCGCTAGTGTCTGAGGATGACCCGGAGCTGTATATGGAGTACCTGGGGTCGATGGCTACTACTGATGACATTCGAGACCGCATCAGAGATGGACAGATGCTGGATGAGAGAGCTGAGCTGATATTCCGAGCCTTGGAGGAAGACACGACGGGAGATTACTCTTTGAGGGATGGGCTCCTGTGTTTCCGGGGCAGAGTCTACATACCAGCAGGAGGGCGGATCCGGGAGGACATTTTGACGGAAGCTCACTGCATCCGGTATTCGGTACACCCGGGGATCACCAAGATGGTAAAGGATTTGAAGAGGACGATGTACTGGCCGGGTATGAAGAAAGATATTACGTATTTTGTGACGCATTGCGAGGCCTGCCAGCTCGTGAAGGCGGAATGTAGGAACCCGACAGGCTTGCTGCAGCCGCTTCCGGTGCCGGAGTGGAAGTTTGAGGATATAGCCATGGACTTCATACATGGGCTGCCTCGATCCCATGCGGGGAATGACTCGATCTGGGTGATAGTGGACAGACTAACAAAGGTGGCCAGATTCATTCCAGTGGCAAAGGACACACCGGTCAGAGTATTAGTACGGAGGTTCGTTGAGCAGTTTGTGCGTTATCATGGGGTGCCCAAGACTATCATTTCGGATCGGGATGGGCGGTTTACATCCAGGGAATGGAGGTCAGTCCAGGCCCATCTGGGTTCTCGGTTGACATTCAGCACAGCTTTTCACCCTCAGACCGACGGACAGACAGAGCGCACCAACCGTACACTGGAGGATCTATTGCGACTGTGTATTTTGGACCGTGGCGAGCCTTGGGAGAGATTGCTGCCACTGGTCGAGTTTTCGTACAACAATGCTCATCAGTCCAGCATAGGCATGGCTCCATACGAGGCGTTGTATGGAAGGAGGTGCAGGACCCCACTATCATGTGTTCAAGATGAGGATCCGCAGGCACTAGGCTCGGAGTTTGTGGGAGATACAGATGCTCAGATTAGATTGATCCGAGACAGGATGTTGGAAGCCCAGAGCAGACAGGCGAAATACTACGATGCGAGGCATCGTCAAGTGGAGTTCCAGGTGGGAGACCGAGTTTTCTTTAAGATACGGCCGATGCACGGTGTTTCGCGGGTGCGTGGGCGGAAGAAGCTCAGTCCGAGATATATGGGGCCTTATAGGATCCTGGAGAGAATCGGCCCCTTAGCCTATAGACTGGAGCTACCGCCGGAGTTAGCGGGATTACATGACGTCTTCCACGTCTCCTCACTTCGGAGGGCTCTGCTACGCCCTGAGCAGATGATCTCCTCGGCAGATGGCCCGGTGGCCTCGGATCGGTCAGTCAACATTGAGCCTATCAGGATTGACGATACAGCAGTGCGGGTCTTGCGACGGAAGAAGGTTCCGCTAGTCAAGGTTCTGTGGAACAATCATGGGCAGGAGGAGCATACATGAGAGCCACAGGACTTGATGCAGCAAAAATACCCGGAACTTTTTCATCAGGTATACCTCACCACCCCTCTGGACAATCAATTTGCCGCCTTGTTTTAAACCAATAGAACTGAAATTTCAAGAATAGGGGCTAATCTTTTGTTTATTGGGGTGTATATACCTAGTTAATTGGGCAAATTAATCTTAGATTTGAAACCGCACAAAGCAAACATAACGTAGAGATGTAATTTCTTCAATTCTCATGGGATGTTACAAGCTTTTTTTTTCGATTGGAGTCCCGTAGGCTTAACCTTGATTTCGGGGACGAAATCTTTGTTTTGTTTATTGAGATTTGTAACATCCCATTTCTGGCTAGACCCCTAGGAGTCGGTTGGTTGTGATAGAACCCTAGGAAGCCCAAAAATTGAAATAAATCAACCAAGATTTCGGGTCACGGGTTGGTCACGCCCGTGACCGGCCCGTCACGCCCGTGACCTAGGGTGTGACTCATTCGACGATCGTCGATCTCAGGGAGATGATCGTCGGGCGCGGAATTTTCAACCCGGCCATGTCATGCCCGTGACCCAGGAGTCACGCCCGTGACCTGGGGCGTGACTCTTTCGACGATCGTCGATCTCAGGTAGACGATCGTCGGGCACGGAATTTGCCTCATGGCCTGTCACGCCCATGACCCCCATGCCACGCCCGTGACCTAGGGCGTGACCACCCTTCGCCGAACGTCGATCTCAGTTCGACGTCGTCGAACCCAGAATTGGTCACCCGGGTTTGTCACGCCCGTGATCCACATGTCACGCCCGTGACCGAGGGCGTGACCACCCTTTGATGATCGTCGATCTTAGTTCGACGATCGTCGATCCCAGAATTGGTCACCCTGTCCTGTCACGCCCGTGACCTATGTGTCACGCCCGTGACCAAGGCCGAAACGTCAGCCAGACTGGAAATTTCGGTAACCGACGTTGTAATCAATCCTGATTATGGGAAGTTACACCAGGAGTATTTATGGGCCGTTTGATACTCTGATTATTTAATAAATTAAGGAAATGTTGGTCCAATAGGAAATCGCCACCTGACAAACACCTCTTCATCTCCAGCGTTTTAACTGCCTTTGCCATAACCGAAACGTCATTAAGGGAAATGTTAATGGCCATACACGTTTCATCCTTTCCCCTCCCCACTTGCTGATCTATAAAAGACTCCTAAGAGCAAGAGGAAAAGTTACACTCTCCATCAAACTATTTCAGATTTCCCCCTTGCTATTTAAGAATTTCCGGCGATGCCACCACTGCGCCAAGGTCCTCCCCTCCCTCTTCTTCTGCAGATAGATCTTAGAAATTGTTAGGAGAGATATTGGGCTCAAAAGAGCCAGATCGGGTGAGCGTTTCCATGGTTTTCCGAAAATTTCGTGGTGGCGGGTTCGCCGGAAACCACCTCTCCGGCGGCCGTGCCGCCGCCCGACGATAGCCCTCACCTCAATAGAGGTGGTGGTGGTGGTGGTCGGCCAGGGAGATAGCTGGATGGCCGGGAAATAGCTTTGGAAAAGCTACAGGAAAATAAGTTTTCAGAGCTCTAGTTTCGGGCTCTAGAAGAAGATGAACAGTGCCATTAATTAGATTCTTTTTTTTTACAACAATTTCTGAATGAAAGTATCTGTCATTTTAAATAATTTGGGAAAAATACCTAGAGGCTCCTTCAGGAAAAATGGTCAACACCAATATTGTACCTCTTGGAGTCTAGGGAATTTTAAAATTGTTTCAAGCATTTTGGACCACTGGGTAGACCTCAGCACTCATTTTTGTGAGGTCTACCCATAGGGTTGTCCTGACCTTAGAAAAATTCCCCACTCCAATCCAGTCACCACAATGACTTGAAATTTGGGGTGTGACCTATCCTTACCTATATCTAGGAACCATCCAAAAATTAGGACTTTTGGGAAATATTTTTCTATAGTTTTTAGGAAAATTCAATAATCCTAGCTTAATTTAATTAGATGGCTAAATAATTTCCAAACCCTCCCAAATTTTGGTGAGTGGTCCCTGGGTTCACCATAAGGTTCTGTATAATTTTTCATCTCATTTGGAGATGGTTTGGGTTAGAAATGAACAACCCTAAGTTTTGCCCTAGTAAGGGGTCTTAGGTTAAAGGTGCACTTTTGAGATTTGAGTCGTCAGATCACCTCAACAAAGGCTGAGATTTTTACCACTGACTAGTAATATTCTCTAGCACCCCCTCATAGAGTTTGAGGTGGATCGGGGTAAGTTTGCCCTAAGAACCAAGGCCAAACCCTAAGGATGGATCTTGGTGGCTTGTGATGGTCATGGGGTCAAATGACCTTGGATTGACCCGAAATTTGGTGAAGAGGATCATAGGGCCATTATAGTTCTCTGGATGAAATCTTAGTAGATTTGGAGACTGTTGGGATACCTAAAACCCTAACCCTAGTTTAGGGTGCAAAACTTGTAGAGATAGGAAATGACACTAAATCATATTGAAAAGTGATGAGATTTGGGTAGAGTGAATTATAGGGATGGTACAAGCTCTGGATATTTTACTATGAATTTTAAGATCATTATTTTGGATACTTTGTTAACGATTTAGTAGCTTGTATGATTTGCTTAGAAAATTTATTATGGAATACACACTTCCTGGAAATTGATGAAATTTATGTAGAGGACATTTATTATGATTTTAAATCTCTGTGAATTTTTATGGGATTTTTGGAAGTTTAATTCTAATGCTTGCTTCATTAAATATGTGTTACCTTGATTATTTGATTAAATCTTTAGTGGTGTTTAGCAAGCTGTAAAATTATGATTCTTTGCACAAAGATCTTTTCTATATCATACTACTGATTAGTAATTTTTCTATAATTTTCCGATGAATAATTTCAGTACTTCCTTCTTTACGTAGGATTAACGTGATTATACGGGATAAATTATTTAGAGGCTAAATACTTTCTGTAAAATTCTGAAAATTTGTATTTGAGGTTATCTTGCAGTTTTTTAATGATCATGATTTTTGGGTAGCCGTTATTTAGGAGGATCATGTAGTTCATGTTTAAATGACCCATGGCCCGTCCTTTGGGAAAATTAAATAAATATCAGATTAATTAGGAAAATTATAAGTTTCTGGATTTAGACAAATTATGATATGGTAGACCTCCAGAAAATATTATAGGAGATTTGAAAGATAATTTGGTGTACCTCCCCTTGTGTACCTCATATAGCTTAGGATGGTCTGCATATAGTAAAACCACGGAAACTGAACTAGAGTAATAATGAACTTGGGAAATGGAATTTTGGTAGTTGCTGGTTGGTAGGGCAAGCTAGGATTAAGTTCATCATTGGAAGTCAGGATAAGTAGAGTGTGAGACTGGTTAAGGTTAAGTGGCGTACGGGAACAACGAAAGATTGTCCATCCCGGGAAGAAGAGGAAGAGTCTTAATACTCTAGGGTTAGATCCAAAGTAACTAAAAGAGGATCGGGTTAAGGGAGATCAACCAATAACAATAAGTGCCTTGCGAAAGGGAACTTCGGGCCGTAATGCCGCCGTCTTGGTTCCTAGTGCCCCTTGAGAGCCTTTCACGGGGTATGCCGGGGGCAGTCCTGGGCTAACGTAAACCATAGGAATAATAAATTAAAAGAGCAACTAGTATAACTAGGGTTGTACATACACACACCTCGGTAGCTAGGAAGGTAGAATAATTGGTTTGGTTGTCATTCATACGGTAGCTCTGAAGGTACATGGACAGACGGGACTGTCCGGGGGGCCGAGGGCTCGAGGGTTGGAGTACAGAATAAAGGTGGTGGGTCTTCGGTATCTGATAGTCATTCAGACCGACATCGGTACGTTGACTCGGCGGTGTGGGACACTTAGCCAAAGAAAGTCTGGTGGGTACAGCCAGCAGTAGTACGCGGATACTCTAGGTTGTGTTCATCTAGGGGCGTACGGAAGGGCTAGGCCTGGTAGTGTGGATACCCGCCTAGGAGTGGGGGGCCCAACCCACTGTCTCCGTTTGCCACTACGGAGGTTCCTGGGAGTGAAGCTAGCTGCCCGAATAGGGGGAACTAAAGTTCTGTGCGCATAGAGTCGTGTGCGTGAGTTGCACTTGCATGAATCATGGCATAGCATATCACTACACTCATATTTGCATATCACCGACACCCCAACGTATAAATCGGTATGGGACTTTTTATACGATGGGAGCCTTGCAGAAGACCCCTTAACATATAAGTTTGTATGTGCATTCATATAAGTTAAGGTTACACACATATTTACTTGCTTGTTTACTTACTGTTCTCTAGCTGCCTTTTTATACAATTTGCTACTTATTAACTGCTCTCCTTATTACTTACTGCCGTAGGATTGTTAGACCTACTTCATTCTAAATAACTACTAGATTAGCTTCCCTGTCACCTGCTTGATTATTCTCCACTTTGTAGCTTCCCTTTCCTCCTCTCTGCCCGGTGCTTAGGAGCCGTGGTGGGAGGGGTAGGGGATGATAGGGCTTAGTCTTTATGACTAATGGTTTTCGAACCACAACATTACAGGAGCCCCGGATGGGAGACAGGGACCAGTAGTCCAGGGACCAGCACTAGCGAAGTACGGTGCGCATGGAGGTGGGACAGTCTAGCACCGGTGCACCTGCGACCAGCTCCGTGAGTTATTAGTAGTTTTATAGCTTCTGCATTGAGTGACTTGTAGTGAGGACTCTGATGTACTGGGCTCGAGTCCATTTATCTATTTCCTGTTTTTATCTATTGATGGAGTGGATATGATTTCACTTTTATTTACATGTTTCTGTGGACTTGTTTACATTTTATGTAGAATTACTTCTCTCTCTTGTGATCAAAAAGGGCCGGCAGAATTGGCGTTTTGTAGTGGTTGCCTTCCCGTGAGTCGGTGCCACCGCAAAGCGTCAATTCTGGGCTAAGACCCCGGTGGTTTAAAAAGAAAAAAAGGGGGTCTTACATCATGGAATTCCACATTCTAGTACTCCCTACTACTCCCTTCACAGGCACCACCCATCAAGCCCACTAACTACAAGAGTATACCCAGCGTCTTCTCCGGTGCGTAAATGCAACATCACCAATCCAGACCAACATGTCCAGATGGACTTCACACAGCATGCCTATCACGTACTACACACTTCCGGGTCTAGATGCAGACTCAATAGGGGATAACAACTATCAATCCACCGGAATCACTAACTCTTTCCACCATTTGGTGGAGAGTATTCCTTACTCATCCATAAAGGAGGACTTCACATGTCCAAGAAGGAAGATCGTTACCCTTGACGATCTCTTGGGAGCCATCAAAAATTTGGCCGGTTAGAAAGCACTGCAGCAGCTTTTCCTCAACAGAACTAGCCTCGGATCTCGAATCGGACCTCGGGAGCTCCACCAATGGCTTGCCCTTCTCCTCCTTCTCCTTCCTCTAAGCTCTCCCTTTTTCTCTCTTTGAATGAAAGAGAGAAGATGCCAACCCCCAGTCTTATCACTGCAGGAAAGAACCTGGGCCATTGGATCCAAATAGAAATAATTGGATAGCCAAGAACTGCCCAAAAGTCCAAATTTGACTTAACACAGCCTGTGACATGCCTGTGTCACAGGCCGTGTACTCCAAGCGGTGCACGAACCGACTCAAACCAGATCAGAACACGGGCTCCAACATGCCTGTATCATAGGGTAGACACGCCCGTGTCAACTTGATACGACCGTGTGACTGACCGTGTCACCCTTTCAACACAGGACCAAATCACCCGAGAAAAACATGGCTAATGCACATGCCTGTATCCTTAGCCGTGTACCAAACACATCCCTGTGACACGACCGTATCACAGGCTATGCTCGCCACTCAACGCTACCTGGTTATTTACCTTAGCAGGACACGCCCTGGGACACGCCCGTGTCCCAGGCCGTATCGCCTCTCGATGATCGTCGACCGTACTATTTAGAGAACTCGACTCGACGCCCACCGTAAAGGACATGCCATGGGACACTCCCATGTCCCAGGCTGTGTGTAACACCCCAAAAATCCCTAAGTCCCAAAATAGGTCAGGATGGGTGACACCTCCTGGGATACGGGCGTGTCCCAGTGTGTGTCCAGTGCAGACGGCCTGGGACACGAGCGTGTCCCAGGGCATGTCCTTTACTGTAGGAGTCGACTCAAGTTATCGAGATGGCATGGTCGATGATCGTCGAGAGGTGACACGGCCTGGGACTCAGGCGTAACCCAGGGCGTGTCCTGCTCGGGTGAATCCTGGGTGGCGTTGAGTGGCGTTGAGTTGACTTTCATTGAGTGTGGAGAACGGAATGTGACACGGGCGTGTCATAGGGGTGTGTTTGGCTCACGGCTAAGGACACGGGCGTGTGCCTTATCTGTGTTTTTCTCGGGTAATCTGGTCTTGTGTTGAAATAGTGGCACGGCTAGTCACACGGCCGTGTGCTTTCTAATACGGGCATGTCAGGTATTTGAAACGGGCGTGTCTATGCCTGTGTTCTGGACTGGGTGAGTTGGTTTTGTAGCCGCTTCAGGAACACAGCCTGTGACACGGGCGTGTCCCAACCCGTGTTCAGTCCAGAAAATCAGTTTAAGGGCTGATCTGATCCGTTCATTTTCTTTAACCAAGATCCAATGGTCTAGGCTCTTCCCTGGGGTGAAAGGCCGGCCTTGAGGAGGAGAAAGTTCATTTTGAATTGTGTCATTCTCTTTCTTAAGTTAAGAGAGAGAGGAGAGCAAGAGTAGGAAGAAGACGAGGAAGCCGGCTGCCGGTGGTGCTACGGTGGTTCAAATCGCGAGCCGAGTTCGGATTTGCGAAGGCAAGGCTGCTGCGAGAACGTTAATAAGTTTACTTCCCCCCCCCCAATGGCTCCGAAGCGTCTTCCAAGGGTAACGATTCCCTTCTTGGAGAAGTCAAGTCCTTCTTTCCTGCATTTGCATAAGAATCCTCCACCAAAAGGTGGATGGAGAAGAGATTCCCTTGGGATTGGTCGTTCATCCCTTATTGAAGTGCATTAGAACCGGAAGTGTGAGTACGGTTAGGCATGCTGTGTGAAGCCCATCTGGACATGTTGGTCTAGATTGGTGATGCTTGTTTGCAAATCGAAGAAGACTACGTGCTTATTGCTAGTGTGCATGAAATCTGTGATGGATGCCTGTGGCTTGGTGCCGTAGGAAGTATTGGAGGAAGTCCAGGAAATTATGAGAGTGGGGTTCAACTCTTGTGGTCGTGAGTGCCATGTGGTATGAAGTTGAGCCGTAGGGCTGCAACTGCGAAAGAGGACTTAGTTTCGAACAGGAAAGGTGAAACCAACCCATGCATGTAAGTTGACCATGAGTACTTTGGTATTCCTTTATGGCAAGGAGATTTGAGTAACGAGGGGTGGCTTATCTGTACCTGCGTTTTGCCAGCTGTCCAAGAGAGCGTCAAGGCATTGTGCTTTCGTCAGGGGTATAATGAGAGTCTTTGGCTTGGGCGCCAAAAAGATTAGGAATGCTCAAGTTTGACCGTCATGTCTGGGACCTCTGAACGGTGGTGGGATCCGGTGTTTCCGGTACACCAGAATGTGCCCTGAGTGTACGGAATGTCGGGCCGTCATGCCGGCATTTGTGATATGTATTGCCTTGGTGGCTGAATATATATATGTGTGTGATGTAAATTACTATGCAGGGAAGTAATTCCGCTACCCCATAACAGGGGCAGGGTCGTTCTCATTGGTCAGCTGAATGCTGGCCGTTGCCCTGTTTGCCACTGGTTTGTGGATTGGTTCTTGCAAGTGCAGGTGGTGTTGGTCCAAGCGGGACTTAGTGGGCTGAAACTCAATCTGCATTGCTGCCCTCGAAGGCCTTGTTTTGCTTACTCTAATTCATGTGTGGCCGGCCTGCGTGCCGATGTTTGTAAACCACACCTTATGTTCAGAGAAACTTGTAAAAGCCATAAGGCTGTGTACCTGTTGTGCATGGTCGTATACATTCCTATTATGTTATAGAAGTGGACATTTCTGTTATTATTGAGTTCATGTTTTCAACCCTGAAGCTTCCGCTAGAATGCTCGGTGTTAGGGTGCGATGGTTCTTGGTATTATTTTGTGACGTCTCTGCCTGTTTGTGGAATATGGTATGGGGCCCCGGCTGGACACTCTATTATATCCTACGTGACGGGTGGATGTGTTACAATTTGGTATCAGGTTGTTGGTCGATCTCTTCCGAATTCGCGGACGAATTCTTTTGAGGGGTGGCGAGCACGTGTCAGTGCTGCCGTTATAACGCATATATTGAACTCAATAATGTCCACTTAGGAATGTAAATTCACTTGTTTGGTGAACCTGTGTGTTCATTTTTGTATGTTTGCCATTTTTAGTCGTTAAATTGTGTTTCTACACATATAGGTGACTAGAAGTGTTGCTGGTCAGTCGGAACCTCAGCATTCTGTTGAAAGTGCGGCACCAGCTGAGGTGCCCACACCTCTTCCATCTGCTGAAACTGTCCGTTTGATTACAGAAATAGTGATTGCAGTAATGAATGCTCAGCAAGCTGGGCAGGCTCGGCCTGCAGTGGTGCCAATGCATGCTGAGATGAGACAAGAACCAGTGGAAGTTGTAGTTGATCCGCGGGCGACAGATCAATTGAAGATGTTCCTGAGCTTCAATCCTCCTCAATATATTGGGGCTGGTTCGCCAGCCCAAGCGGAGGATTGGCTCTCAAGGATTAAGAGGCTCTTGATAGCTATCAGAGTAGAGGAGGAATAGAAAGTCACACTAACCACTTTCCTGCTTGAGGGAGAGGCTCGGTTGTGGTGGGACGAGGTAGAACTTTATCACTTGGAGGGCAGACGTTTGACAGGGGTCTCGATGTAAGAGTTCTCTCGATTGTTTTTAGCAAAGTATCTCCTGATGCAGCAAAGAATTTCCAAGGAGTTGGAGTTCCAACGTTTAACTCAAGGGGAGCATAGTGTGGGTGAGTATCTGCATGAGTTTACACATTTGGGACGGTACGCAGGAAATATCCTCGCCGAAGAGGAGCGTAAGACCAGTCAGTTCTTTGTGGTACTACGAGATGAGCTGTGGTATTTGCTCTCGAGTCTTGTGAATCAGGGATTCCAAACATTGGTCTGTACGGCTCGGTCTTTGGAAAATGATATGAAAAGAGGACAAGCAAGGGGGACCTTGGCTGTTACGAAACTGGAGTTTAATCCGCCGTGTCCGGAGAAGTATTGATACCGAAAGAGATGGAATAAGAAGTCCAAATCTACTGGACAAGCTCCTTCAGCGACTGTGATGGAAGCATCTTCTAGGTATGGATCCCGCGCTTGTTTTACGTGTGGGAAGTTAGGACACTTTGCACGTGATTACCGGGTTGGCCCTCCAAAGGGTGAGAAGAAGACGGGAGCGTCTTATGCGGAGAAAGGGAAGATTGTGGTGGAGTCTTCTGCATCGCACTCGTAGCCTCGGGTCTTCAACCTTGGGCAACAGGAGGCCATTAAGTAGGCCGATGTCATCATAGGTGCGCGCAGTTTAAATTTTATTGTATGCTGTGTGTTGTGCTTGTTTTAATCTTGGTGTTATAGGTTTTTTCCTTATACGGGACTCTCCGACACAAGCACTGTTCGATATAGGTGCTTCACATTCGTTTCTGCCTGAAGATTTCATCTTGCGAATCGGGGTGCCTATACAGACCGCGACAGACAGTCTGAAGGTGTTACTACCTAACGGATGTTTGATGTGTGCGGATAAGTCTTGTGGTGTTGAGGTCAAGATAGGGAGTCGGGATTTCAAGGTGGAAACATTAGTATTGCCGATATCGAGGTTTGATATAATCTTTGTTATGGACTGGCTTTTAGAGGAGCATGCTTGTATAGATTGCACCTCAAAAGTGGTTACACTGGGGAAAAATACCGAGCAAGAGGCCAAGTTCAGTGGTATGCGAGGGACGAGTAGGGTATTGATATCCGCTCTCCAAGTCGTTAAGGCAGTTTGGAAGGGTGTTGAGTTATTCTTCACACTCATTGAGGCAGTGGGGCCGAAGGCCTGTGTAAGTGAGGTTCTGATTGTATCAGAATATGCTGATGTGTTTCCAAAAGATCTTCCGGGGTTACCACCCCAAAGGGAAATATACTTCGTTATCAAGTTGGTGCCAGGTGTGAAACCTTTTGCCCGCTCGCCTTATAGAGTAGCGCCAGAGGAGATGGCGGAACAAAAGGTTCAGTTGTAAGAATTGCTAGAGCAAGGCTATATACGCCCAAGTCAATCGCCTTGGTGCGCGCCGGTTCTCTTTGTGAAAAAGAAGGACAGCGGCTTGCGTCTATTCATTGACTATAGAGAACTGAACAAACTAACAGAAAAGAACAAGTATCCAATTCCACGGATTGACGACTTGTTTGATCAGTTAGGTGGCTCGACTGTATACTCCATGTGGGATTTGAAGTAAGGCTACTATCAGTTGAGAGTGAGTGAAAGTGACATACCCAAAACAGTGTTTGGAACATGCTATGGTCACTATGAGTTCACGGTAATGCGGTTTGGGCTATCTAATTCGCCATCGGTATTCATGGACTTGATGCATCGAACGTTTAGAGAATACTTGGATCTCTTTGTGATCGTCTTTATTGACGATATCCTCATATATTCCCAATCCGAAGAAGATCATGAAAATCACTTTCGGATGGTGTTGCACACCCTGAGGAAGAATAAGCTCTACGCCAAGTTCTCTAAGTGCGAGTTTTGGCTGTCGTAAGTGGCTTTCCTTGGCCATGTGGTTAGTGGAGAGGACATTGTGGTGGATCCTTCCAAGATAGTGGCTATACGGGAGTGGCCTGTTCTTTCTTCAGTAGAAGAAGTCAGGAGTTTTCTTGGGCTTGCGGGCTACTACACGCGCTTCGTTGATAATTTCTCGAGAATAACTTTGCCTCTCACCACACTGACGAGAAAGGATCAAAAGTTCATTTGGTTGCCGGAGTGCGCTCGAGCTTTTGAATATTTAAAGAATCATTTGACCTCGGCGCCAATCTTAACATCGCCATGTGGTCAAGACGGCTTCGAGTTCTATAGTGATGCATCAGGGAGCGGCTTAGGCTGCGTTCTTTTACAATTCAGAAAAGTGATAGCTTATGGCCCACGCCAGTTGAAGGTGCATAAACGGAATTACCCCGTCCATGATTTGGAATTGGCGGCGGTAATATTTGCACTTAAACTGTGGCGTCATTATCTATATTGCGTGAAAGTGGATATATTCACGGACCATAAGAGCCTGAAATATCTATTGGATCAGAAAGATCTTAATATGCGACAGAGATGGTGGATGGAGTTTCTTGGTGAATTCACCTTCTAGATTCATTATACTCCCGGTAAAGGGAATGTAGTCGCAGATGCCTTGAGTCGTCGGACTCCGGCAAGGGCTAGTTCGCTTTTAAGGCATGATGAAAGCCTAATTCGAGAACTAGAGGCATTCAATATTTCTTGTGTTGAAAGGATTGCCACTTCAGATACGTTCTTAAACTGGACGGAGGTACAGTGTGACCTGGCGGACAGAGTTCGGCAAGCAACAGATTTTGATGAAAGTCTACAATGCTATGCAACGAAAGTGCGGACTCTAGATTTTCGTTTAATGACGGTCTTTTTCGGAAGGACGGTCGTCTGTGTGTCCCAAATAGGGGTAAGATTCGTGAAGAGGTGATGTATGAAGTCCACTTCGCCAAATATTCAGTTCATCCCGGGAGCATGAAGATGTATAAAGATATGAAGAAACTGTTCTGGTGGTATGGAATAAAGAAGGACATAACACATTATGTCGCTAAGTGTCAAACGTGTGCTTTGGTAAAGGCGGAATGCCAAAAACCGGGTGGTTTACTGAAGCCGTTACCTATCCCTGAATGGAAATTTGATGATATTTCCATGGATTTCGTGCATGGATTGTCGAGATCACAGCATGGAAATGATGCGGTATGGGTGATTGTGGACCGATTAACCAAGGTGTCACACTTCATCCCGAACCATAAGGACGATTCAGTTGATAAGTTGGCAAAGCTGTATGTGGATACTGTTGTACGATTGCACGGTGTGCCCCGTAGCATCGTTAGTGATCGAGATGGGCGTTTCACTTCGGGTGATTGGAGATTAGTCCATGAACTATTGGGTACAAAATAACATTTCAGCACGGCCTTCCACCCTCATATGGATGGTCAGACCGAGAGGACCAACAGGACTTTGGAGGATATTCTCCGAATGTGTTCGCTGGATTTCGGGAAGAATTGGGAAGATCATCTCAGTGTTGTTTAGTTCGCCTAAAACAACAGCTACCAAGCTAGTATCCAGGTGGAGCCCTTTGAGGTTTTATACAGTTCAAAATGTCGTACACCTTTGGCTTGTGCAGAGACTGGCGAAACGAAGTATTATCAGCGAAAAGAGCTAGATGATGCCAATGCAATTATATGGTTGATACGTGAAAGACTGATGGTGGCTCAAGACAGGCAAGCAAAGTATTACAATGCCAAGCACCGAAACGTGGAGTTTGCGGTGGGCGATTGAATGTACTGGAAAATCAAACCATTCAAAGGTGTGTCCAGGATACGGAGTCTGAAAATGTTGAGCTTGAGGTATCTGGGACCGTTTGAGGTGGTCGAGCGTATTGGTGAAGCTGCCTATTGGTTAGCACTTTCGCAAGAGCTGAGCGATTTACATGACGTGTTTCATGTCTCGGTTCTGCGGAAAGTGGTAAGAGAGCAAATCCAAGTGGGTATTGCAGATCAAGTATCAGTCGATAGTTGGCTAACGACGAAAGTTAGCCCTATTCGAATCGAGGATCGAGCCGAAAAACAGTTGAGGAACAAGATGATCGGGATGGTCAAAGTACGGTGGGACAATTATGGCCGTGTGGAGCTAACATGGGAGCTAGAGCAAACCATGCGAGCTGAGTTTCCCGAGCTTTTTGGGTAAATTGTTAACTGTGTACATTCTTTTGTAACAAAACTGTTAGTGGAATAGCAATGTGATGCTTGTTCCCTTGCTGTGTACAAATTTCGGGATGAAATTTATTTTAAGGGGGGAGGATTGTAACACCCCAAAAATCCCTAAGTCCCAAAATGGGTTAGGCTGGGTGACACGGCCTGGGACACAGGCGTATCCCAGGGCGTGTCCAGTGCATACGGCCTGGGACACGGGCGTGACCTAGGGAGTGTCCTTTATTGTAGGCATCGACTCGAGTTCTCGAGATGGTACGGTAGACTATCGTCGAGAGGTGACACGGCCTGGGACACGGGAGTGTCCCAGGGCATGTCCTGCTCAGGTGAATCCTGGGTGGCATTGAGTGGCGTTGAGTGGACTGGCATGGAGTGTGGAGCACGGCCTGTGACACGGGCGTTTTACAGGGGCGGGTTTGGCATACGGCTAAGGACACGGGCATGTGCCTTAGCCGTGTTCTTCTCGGGTGATCTGGTCTTGTGATGAAAGAGTGACACGGCTAGTCACACGGCCGGGTGCTTTCTTACACGGGCGTGTCAGGTGTTTGACATGGGCGTGTCTAAGCCCGTGTTCTGGATTGGGTAATTCGGTTCTGTTGTCGCTTAAGGAACACGGCCTGTGACACGGGCGTGTCCCAACCTATGTTCAGTCCATGAAATTAGTTTAAGGGCAGATCTGATTCGTTCATTTTCTTTAACCAAGATCAAATGGTTTAGGCTCTTCCCTGGGGTGATAAGGCCGGCCTTGAGAAGGAGAAAGCACATTTTGAATTGTGTCATTCTCTTTCTTAATTTAAGAGAGAGAGGAGAGCAAGAGGAGGAAGAAGAGGAGGAAGCTGGTGGTGCTACGGTGGTTCTAATCGTGAGCCGAATTCGGATTTGCGAAGGCAAGGATGCTGTGAGAACGTTCATCCATTTACTTTTCTCCCCATGGCTTCGATTCCCCTTCCAAGGGTAACGATTCCCTTCTTGGACAAGTGAAGTCCTTCTTTCCTGCATTTGTATAGGAATCCTCCACCATAAGGTGGATGGCGAAGTGATTCCCTTGGGATTGGTGGTTCATCACTTGTTGAAGTGCATTAGAACCGGAAGTGTGAGTACGGTTAGGCATGCTGTGTGAAGCCTATCTTGACATGTTGGTCTTGATTTGTGATGCTTGTTTACAAATCGGAGAAGACTCCGTGTTTATTACTATTGTGCATGAAATCTATGATGGATGCCTGTGGCTTGGTGCCGCAGGAAGTATTGGAGGAAGTCTAGGAAATTTTGAGAGTTGGGTTCAACTCTTGTGGTCATGAGCGCCATGTGGTATGAAGTTGAGTTGCAGGGCTGCAACTGCGAAAAAGGACTTAGTGCCGAACAGGAAAGGTGAAAATGACCCACGCCTGTAAGTTGAGCATGAGTACTTCGGTATTCCTTTGTGGCAGGGCGATTTGAGCAACGAGGGGTGGCTGACCTGTACCTGCATTATGCCAGCTGTCCAAGAGAGCGTCAAGGCATTGGGATTTCGTCAGGGGCATAATGAGAGTCTTTTGCCTGGGCACCAGAAATACTAGGAATTCTTAAGTTTGACCGTCATGTCTGGGACCTCTGAACGGTGGTGGAATCCGGTGTTTCCGGTACACCAGAATGTGCCCTGAGTGCACAGAATGTCGGGCCGTCGTGCCGGCATTTGTGATATGTATTGCCTTGGTGGCTGAATATATATATGTGTATGATGTAAATTGCTATGCAGGGAAGGAATTCCGCTGCCCCATGCCAGGGGCAGGGTCGTTATAATTGGTCAGCTGAATGCTGACCGTTGCCCTGTTTTCCACCGGTTGGTGGATTGATTCTTGCAGGTGCAGGTGGTGCTGGTCTAAGAGGGACTTAGCGGGCTGAAGCTGAAGCTGCGTTGCTGCCCTCGATGGCCTTGTTTTGCTTACTCTTGTTCATGTGTGGTCAGCCTGCGTGCCGAGGTTTGTAAACCACACCTTATGTTCACAGAAACTTATAAAAGACATAAGGCTGTGTACCTATTGTGCATGGTTGTATAGATTCCTATTTGTTATAGAAGTGGACATTTATGTTATTATTGAGTTCATGTTTTCAACCCTGAAGCTTCAGCTAGAATGCTCTGTGTTAGGGAGCGATGGTTCTTGATATTATTTCATGATGTCTCCGCCTGTTTGTGAAATATGGTGTGGGGCCCCGGCCGGACCCTCTATTAGATCCTAAATGATGGGTAGAGGTGTTAAACCGTGTGCACTGGACACGACAAGGGACACGCCCGTGTCCCAGGCCATGTCACCCAGCCTGACCAAATTTCTGGACTTATGGTTTTTTGGGTGTTACAATCCTCCTCTCCTTAATAAAAATTTCGTCCCGAAATTTGTACGCAGCAAGGGAACAAACATCACAATGCTATCATGCTAAAAGATCTGTTACAATAGAATGTACATGGTCAACAGTTTATACAAAAAGCTCGGGAAACTCAGCTCGCTTGGTCTGCTCTCGCTCCCATGTTAGCTACTCACGGCCACAATTGTCCCGTCAGACTTTGACCATCCCGATCATCTTGTTCCGCAACTGTTTCTTGGCTCGATCCTCGATTCCAATGGGCGTAAACTTTGTCATTAGCCCATACTCCACCGGTACACGATCATTTGCAACTACCTGAGCTGGATCCTTGACGGCTTTGCGAAGTACTGAGATGTGGAATACATCATGCAATCGACTCAACTCTGCTGAAAGCGCTAGCTGATAGGCAGCTTCCCCGACTCGCTCCACTACTTCAAACGGACCAAGGTATCTCGGACTTAGCTTTTTCAAACGCCGAATCCTAGATACGCCCTTGAAGGGTTTGGTCTTCAAATAGACCCAATCGCCCACCGCGAACTCCACGTTCCTATGCTTGGCATTGTAGTACTTTGCTTGTCGATCCTAGGCTATCAGTAGCCTCTCCCAAATAGAGCGTATTATTGAGGTAGCTTCTTTGACTTCCTTTCGCCCATTCAACTTGGATTCGCCTGCTTCTGCCCAAGATAATGGTGTACGACATTTACGACCATATAGAGCTTCAAACGGTGCCATACCGATGCTTGCTTGGTAGCTGTTATTATAGGAAAATTCTACCAGATAAATATACTCTTCCCATTTCTTATCGAAATACAGGGCGCACATATAGAGCATATCTTCCATCGTCTTATTGGTTCGCTCAGTCTGGCCATCCGTTTGGGGATAAAAGGCCGTACTGAATGCTAATTTTGTGCCCAACATTTGATGAATTAGCCTCCAATCAGTTAAGGTGAGTCGCCCATCACGATCACTGATAATGCTCCGAGGAACACCGTGTAGTCGAACAATCTGTTCCATATAGAGCTTAGCAAAGGTTTCCACTGAATCATCCCTCTTGTTTGGAAGGAAGTGAGCCACTTTTGTCAACCGGTCTACAATCACCTAGATAGAATCATGACCGCATTGAGATCTCGACAACCCGTGCATGAAATCAATTGAAATATCATCAAACTTCCACACTGGAATCGGTAACGGCTTTAGGAAACCACCAGGCTTCTGCCATTCCGCTTTCACCAAAGAACAAGTCTGACATTCCGCCACATAACGATGTCTTTCTTTAGTCCGGGCCACCAGAACAACTTCTTCATGTCTTTGTACATTTTTGTGCTCCCAGGGTGAATTGAGTACTTGGCAATGTGCACTTCGTACATCAACTCTTCTCTTAACTTCCTCGTACTTGGGACGCACAACCAACCATCTTTTCGTAACAAGCCATCATCCCAGGAGAATTGGTCACTGGAACCATCCTTTGCAATGCATTGGAGACTTTCATCAAGCTCCATTGCTCTTCGAACTCTGTCCGCAAGGTCATATTGTACCTCTGTCCAGTTGAAGCATGCGTCGGCCGTAGTATCCTTGTCAACACAAGATATCTCTAACGCTTCCATCTCCTGGATTAGCCGTTCATCCTGTCTCTGCAACCAGTTTTCCCATACTGGCGTCTTACGACTCAAAGCATCAGCGACCACTTTTCCCTTCTGTGAGTATAGTGAATGTCGAAACTGTAGTCCCCGAGGAACTCCATCCACCTCCGTTGTCGCATATTCAGATCCTTCTGATCTAACAAATACTTTAGGCTCTTGTGATCTATATAGATATCTACTTTAACGCCATAAAGATAGTGCCGCCACAACTTTAGCACAAAGATTACCGCCGCCAAATCCAAGTCGTGGACGGGGTAGTTCCGTTCATGAACCTTTAACTGGCGTTATCCATAAGCAATCACTTTACCAAATTGCAGAAGAACGCAGCCTAAGCCGTTCCCTGAAGCATCACTGTAGATCTTGTAGCTGTCTGTACCACATGGCGATGTCAACACGGGCGCCGTAGTCAAACGACTCTTCAGCTCTTCAAAATCTTGCGCACACTCCGGCGTCCAAACGAACTTCTGATCTTTTCTCGTCAACGTGGTCAGAGATAAAGCAAACCGTGAGAAGTTTTCCAAAAACTGTCTGTAGTAGCCATCCAGTCCAAGGAAGCTACTGACATCAGCCACTTAAGACATCACTGGCCAATCCCGTATGGCACTTATCTTTGCCGGATCTACTGATATGCCCTCTCCACCTACAACATGGCCCAGAAAAGTCACTGACGATAGCCAGAACTCACTCTTTGAGAACTTTGCATATAGCTTATTCCTCCGCAGGGTATGCAATACAAACCAAAAATGGTTTGCTTGATCATCTTCCGACTGAGAGTACATGAAAATATCATCAATAAATACAATTACCAATAGATCCAAGTACTCTCGGAATCTCCAGTGCATTAGATCCATGAACAACGAAGGCGCATTACATAAGCCAAACAGCATTACTGTGAATTCATAAAGACCGTAGCATGTCCCAAACGCTGTCTTGGGAATGTCACCTTCCCGAATCCGAAATTGATAATATCCCGATTTCAAATCCAACTTTGAATAGACGGTTAACCCTGCTAGCTGATCGAAAAGGTCATCGATCCGTGGAATCGGATATTTGTTCTTTTCCGTCAGCTTATTCAATTAGCGGTAGTCAATACATAACCGAAAACTACCGTCTTTTTTTTCACAAATAGAACAGGCGCGCTTCAAGGTGACATACTTGGGCGTATGTATCCCTGCTCCAACAAATCTTGCAATTGGATTTAAGTTCATCCATTTCTTTTGGCGCTACGCGATATGGTGAGCGGGCCACAGTTTTTTCACTTAGCACAAACTCAATCGAGAAGTCAATCTCCCGTTGGGATGGTAACCCAGGAAGATCCTTAGGAAATACATCGACAAACTCCGACACAATCGGAACTTCACATACACTGGCCTTTGGCTCAACAGCCTGAATAAGCATGAAGAATAACTCTGCGCCCTTCCTAACAACACTAATGACTTGGAGCGCAGACAACAAGGTCCCTCCTACTCCTCGCATACCAGTAAACTTCGTCTCAAGCTCGGTATTTTGGCCCAGTGTGATCTCCTTTGAGTTGCAATCAATAAAGGAACGCTACTCCGAGAGCCAGTCCATGCCAAAGATCACATCAAACTCCGATAGCGGTAGCACAGATGCCCTCAATCCGAACTCCTGATTTCCTATATGCACTTCCACATCGCAAGTCCTATCCGCAAGCATGACACAACCATTTGGTAATAGCACATTTACACAATATGTCGTCACGTGACTCGGTACTCCAATTCGAGCTACGAAGTCCTTAGATAGAAAAGAATGTGAAGCACCTGTATCAAACAGGGCTCTCGCTAGATTGTTCCAAATCAGGACAAAGCCTGTGACAACATCACTTTGCTTGATAGCCACCTGTTGGCCAAGATTGTACACTCTGGGCTGCGCCTGGGATGCAGAGGAATCAACCACTGCTTTACCCTTCTCAGCAAAGGCGCACCCGCCTTCTTTTCTCCTTTGGGTTGAGCAACCCGACAATCACGGGTTATATGCCCCACTTTTCCACAGGTAAAGCATTTACGAGACTCCGACCTCGACGTTGCTCCCGATGCAACCGTCATAGAAGCTTGCCCAGAAGGCTTAGACCTCTTGCTTTACTTCTTCTGGTAATACGATTTGCCAGAGCGGGGTGCTTTGAACTTGGGCTTCTCCACAACCAAGTCCTTCCTGCCTTGCACCCGCTTCATGTCGTTTTCAACCAAAGCCTGAAATCCTTGGTTCACTGAATTAGAAAGAAGGAACCTTAACTCATCCCGCAATCCTTCATAGAACCGATTCGTTTTTATTTGTTCATCGGCGAAGATTGATCCTGCATAACGTCCCAATCTTGTAAATTCATGCAAGTACGCATCAATGCTATTTCTCCTAGCGTTAGCCGCTGGAACTCGTTCTCCATAGCAATGCGTTGTGCCGCTGGTAGATTTTTTGCCAAAAACATTCGAGAGAACTCCACAATCGATACTTGAGTCAATTGCCTGCCCGCCAAATGGAGTAACTCAACCTCATCACACCATAACCTCGCCTCTCCTTCCAACAAGAAGGTGGCAAAATTGACCTTTTCAGTTTCCTCCATCCTGATCGCCGTTTAGATACGCTTGAATCGCGATAACCAGTCCTTTGCCTGCGTTGGGGATCCCAATACCGTGAACGTAGGCGGATTGAAGCTCATGAATTGCTTCAATTGTCGTTCAGCTGCTCGCGGATCCACAGCCTCTACTTGTTCGGGTCTTACACCAACACGATCTGGCACCACTGCCGACGGCACCCGCCCGGTCGGCCGAATCATCGCAAATAGATCCTCAGCAACTAATCGAACAGTTTTCGTAGATGGAGGAGGTGTTGGCACCTCAGTTGGTGTCGCACTCTCATCAAAGTGTTGGGGCTCAGACTGCCCAGCACCACTACGAGTCACCTATGGGTGGACAAGACACACGTTAACGACAATACACAAACAATAACAACAAAGTAGGATTACACAGATTCCTCAAACAAGTGTATTTTCAATCCTTAGTGGATATTCTAGAGTTCCGTAGTGTTACAGTAGTTCGCTCAAACACGTGCTCGCCACACCACAAAAGAATTTGACCATGAATTTGAAAGAGGAAGACCGAGACAAGATGATACCAAAATGTAACAAATCCGCCCGTTAAATTACATATAATTAAAGGTCCGGTCGGGGACCCACACAATATGCCACAAACAGATGGTGAGGTCACAGGTTAATACCACCAACGCATCCTAACTCAGAGCATGCTAGTGGAATACTAAACAGTAGGCTGAACTTGTACCAGGAATATCCACTATATATATTACCAAGGTTATATATACAACCACTCAAACGAGGGGATAGCAAATACCACAGTTTGGCCTTAAGGCTTTACAGTTCCTCTTTGTACAGTATGGATTACAGACATCGGCGCGCAGGCCGACCATACATGAATAAAGAAAGCATAACTAGCTAGCCTTCAATGGATAGCAGCAATAACAACAGTAAGAGCGGCAACAACAGCAGCAGGGGCATAAGCCCTTCACTTCCCGCTCGGCTCTCCAGCACCTGCACAGGGACGATCCAACCAGATGGTGGCAAACAAGGCAACGGTCAGCATTAAGCTTACCAATTTATAACAATCCTACACCTTTCCCGGGGCAGTGGTATTCCTTCCCTGCAAAGCCATTCATCATCAATATAACATATATTGTGCTCTCACGCATAGTCGAGCCAACACAACCGCCAGCCATACAGCCCGATGATCCGTTCACTCAGGGCACATTCTTGGTGCACCGGCAAACTAGGGTCAACACCACCATTTACACGGTATTGAGCATTTAGTCTTAATGGCGCGCAAGCCTAAGACTCTCATTATGTGCTCCAACATGACCATCTCTCAGGTCCTCCCATTGGATGGACATAACGAAGGTACAGATCAACCACCCCCCATTTCTCAAATCGCCTTACCATCACTAAGTATAGTGTACTCGAGGCTACACTAAAGGCACAGGTCGGTTTCACCTTTCCTGTTCGGCACAAAGCCTTTTTAAGAGCTCGCAGCTCACACAAGCCATAACGTCCACCAAGTACTGGCTTCATAATAGCCATACTGCACAAATAGGACTGTCTTCACAATAGCCACACTGTCCAAATAGGACTGGCTATATTGTCCATCAAGGACTGGCTACACCATAGCCACAGCATAAACAGCACAAGGGCGTTTTCCAAGAATTCAACATTCTAGTACTTCCTGCTGCTCCCCTTCACAGGCACCACCCATCGACCCCACTAACTACATGAGTATATATGGAGTCTTATCTGGTGCATAAATAGAACATCTCCAATCTATACCAAAATGTCCAGATGGTCTTCACACAGCATGCCTATCCCGTAGTACACACTTTCGGGTCTAGATGCCGACTCATCAGGGGATAACAACTATCAACCCACCAGAATCACTCACTTTTTCCACCTTTTGGTGGAGAGGATTCATTACTCATGCATGAAGGAGGACTTCACATGTCCAAGAAGGAAGATCGTTACCCTTGACCATCTCTTGGGAGCCATCAAATATCTAGCCTTTTCGAAAGCACCGCAGCAGCTTTGCCTCCACAGAACTAGCCTCAGATCTCGAATCAGACCTCAGGAGCTCCACCAATTGCTAGCCCTTCACCTCCATCTCCTTCCTCCAAGCTCTCGCTTTTTCTCTCTTGGTATGAATGAGAGAAGATGCCAACCCCCAGTCTTATCACTGCAGGAAAGCACCTGGGCCATTGGATCAAAATAAAAATAATTGGATGACCAAGATCTACCCAAAAGTCCAAATTTGACTTGACACGGCCTGTGACACGGCTGTGTCACAGGCTGTGTACTCCAAGCAGTGCACGAACTGACTCAAACCGAATCAGAACACGGGCTCCAACATGCCCGTGTCACAGGGTAGACACACCCATGTCATCTTGACATGGCCGTGTGACTGGCCGTGTAACCCTTTCAACACAGGACCAAATCACCATAGAAGAATACGGCTAAGGTACACGCCCGTGTCCTTAGCCGTGTACCAAACACGTCCCTGTGACACGCCCGTGTCACAGGCCGTGCTCGCCACTCAACGCTTCTCGGTTATTCACCCGAGTAGGACACGCCCTGGGACACGCCCGTATCCCAGGCTGTGTCGCCTCTCCACGATCGTCGACCGTGCTATCTCTATAACACTACTCGATGCCAACCGTAAAGGACATGCCTTGGGACACGCACATGTACTAGGCTGTGTTCACTAGACATTCCCTGGGACACACTCGTGTCCAAGGGCGTGTCACCCAGCCTGACCCCATTTTGGGACTTATGGTTTTTGGGGTGTTACAAAAGGTGATATAGCCTAGTTTGTTTCTGAGTGCTTCACCTGCAGTCATGTTAAGGCCGATCATGGAAGGCCGGGTGGCAAGTTGACTCCCTTGGAAATTCCGAGTTGGAAGTGGGAGAGTATTTCAATGGATTTCATCACAGGTTTACTGAGATCTCCTCGAGGGCATGATTCAGTCTGGGTTATTGTGGACAGATTAACGAATTGTGCTCACTTTGTACCTTATAAGATTGACTACCCTATGAAGAAAATAGTTGAGCTGTATCTGAATGAAGTCATCCAGTTGCATGGAGTTCCTGTAGGTATCATATCAGACCGAGACTCCAGTTTTACGTCTTGCTTCTGGAAGATTTTGCAAGAAGGTTTGGGTATGGATTTGAGGTATTCTACCGCATACCACCCACAGACCAATGGTCAGACAGTGCGAGTTAATCAGATTATGGAGGACATGATCAGATGCTATATTTTAGACCACGGAGGAGCGTGAGATGAGCGTTTGAGACTTATTGAATTTGCTTATAATAATAGTTATCAAGAAAGCTTTCAAATGGCTCCTTTCGAAGCTCTGTATGGGAGACGTTGCAGAACTCCCCTATTTTGGACTTAGGTTGGCGAGAGATCTTTTCTTGGTCTGGATGCTCCTGAAGAAATGGAAGTTGCGTGAAGCTTATTCGAGAAAAGCATCAGATAGCCCAAGAACGTTATGAGAAGAACGCCAACTGGCGTAGATCTGATTTGGAGTTTGTTGTAGGGGACTTTGTATTTCTTAAATTTTCCCTTATGGTTGGATTCAAGAAGTTTGGTAAGAACCGGAAGTTGGACCCAAGATATGTGGGACCGTTTAAGATTGTTGAGCGGATTGGAGTGTCAGCTTATAGACTCGATTTTCCCGCAAACTTTCCTGGCGTGCACGATGTTTTTCACGTAAGCCAACTGCGGAAGTGTGTGCTAAGCGACGGGCAAGTTTTGAATTATTTGCCACAGTTAGAGCCAAATCTTTCTTATGTTGAGATGCCTGTCTGCATTCTGGATGCTCAAGATCGGGTGTTGCGGAGGAAGCAATTCCCGATGGTTAAAGTTTTGTGGAGAAATCTGGGCGTGGAAAGCGCGACTTGAGAATTGGAGTCGGCTATGAGGGAGGCTCACCCTCATCTATTTCCCTGATTTTTCTTGGTATGTATTCTTCCATATAACTCTTGGTTTGTTATTTTCCTTCTCTAGTAGAAGTTTGTGAGTAAAGTTTCGGGGCGAAACTTTCTTTTAGAGGGAGTGACTGTAATGCCCCTGTTTTTCTGTGATTGTTTAATCTCTATTTAGCGTTACATTGATGCATTTTCGGCCTTTGCTTTGTTAGAGCGTGGTCTTAGCTCTTTAGGTTCTATGAGTGGCTTGTTTTGTAGCCTGTTGCAAGATTCTCTAGCGAGCCGGAGTCTGTTTTGGTAACTCGGTGGACCCTCTTCGGGAATGCTTGTGTTTTGTCTTCGGGAGGTCTTAGCCCGAGTTTTGTTCGTCGGATGTTAATTTTGACTTCGCCATTGTTTTCGTGGCATGGGTATTTAGCTACGGTGCGAATTTTGTCGAATTCCGAGATCGTTTGTTTTTCGCGTCGTTTTATTTAAATGACTGATATAATGATATAAGTGCCCGGTTTTGTTTGGCTTGTTTGTGGCTAAGTGTTGTTAGCTTGATTTGTATAGATGTATATATACAGTGGCTGATTATTTAAGGTTAGTGGCAGACTAGTTAAGTGGCTGAGTATAAACTATTGTATATTATATCTAGCTGTGTGGAGAGATAGTTTATTGTATATTATATCTAGCTGAGTGGAGAGATAATTTATTTGGCCATTCTTTTGTCTTTCCCTCATTGCCTCTTCCCCAAGCTTTCAGCCACAAGCTTCCAGCAGAAGGAACTAGGGCGACGAGAGTAGCTAGAGCTACGACCGCCGATTTCCTCCTAAATAGAGCCCGAATTTCTCGTGTGAAGGTAGATCTGGACTGCTTTCACCCGGATCTACCTCCCTCGGGTAAGTATTTCAAGTTCTAGGTTTGTCCTTGCAGCTAGGGTTTGCAGGTTAGCTTGTATTCCCTCTAAAAAGCTCCAAATATTCCCTTAGGTGGCTGATCTTTCTGCCGGTGCAGAGTGAGGAGAGTAGCTGCTGATTCCTGGAAAGTAGAGGCAAGTGGTGCTCTTTGCCCTTGCTAAGTTGAATTGTTATTCATCTAATTTCTGATTCCTGGAATTTATTCATCTGATTCCTTGTTCATATGATTTTATTCATCTGATTCCTTTTGGTATCTATTTTGTTTTGTTCTGTTCTTAGAACTTAGGGTTGTTGTTAATCTTGTCCAGAGTTGGGCTGCTGTATAGCTCGTCCAGGCTTAGTCTTAGTAGGTTGTAGGTTTTGGCTTCGGTTAACCTGTTGTTAGGTTAGAATATGTCTAGTTAATCCATGTTATAAGAGGAAATAGGCTAGTTTGTGGGAAGCTATAGCCTACCAGGGTATTTTGGGTAGGAAATTATATTTGCTAACTCTCTGTGAGCAGGCATTGAGTGTTAGCCTAGGGCCGAGGTTTAGTTTTAAAGCAAAGTGTAAAAGTGTTGAGTGTGTTGTGCACACTCAACGCCTAGCTTTTCGGTCTGGAGACAAAGTAAAAAGCATTGAAAGCGTTGAGTGTGCTGTGCACACTCAATGCCGAGCTTTTCGGTCTGGAGACTAAGTAAAAAGCGTTGAGTGTGCTGTGCAGACTCAACGACTAGCTTTTCGGTCTGGAGACTAAGTAAAAAGCATTGACAGCGTTGAGTGAGGTGAGCTCACTCAATGCCGTCTGCCTAGTTAGATTTTTTCTAAGTCTTTTGGCGTTGAGTGAGTTGAGCTCACTCAACGCCGTCTAGCCAGTCAGGTTTTTTTTCCAAGTCTTTTGGCATTGAGTGAGTTGAGCTCACCCAATACCGTCTAGTCAGGCTGATTTTTTTCTAATCCAAAAGCGTTGAGTGTGGTGAACTCACTCAATGCCATTGGCTGTTTAGCATTGACAGCGTTGAGTGAGCTGGACTCACTAAACGCTATCGGCTTTATTTAGTTCCAAGTCAAAAGTTTTGAGTGTTGTGAATTCACTCAACGTCGTTGGTTGTTTAGTGTTTAGCGTTGAGTATGGTGAACTCACTCAACATTGTTGGCAGTTTAGCGTTGACAGCGTTTAGTGAGCTGAACTCACTCAACGCCGTCATCCAGCGAAAGATTTTTTTTGGCTAAGTCTTTTGGCGTTGAGTGAGTGGAGCTCACTCAACGCAGCATTGAGTAAACTCGACGCCTTCCCTGCTTAGTGTTTGGCGTTGAGTGAGTGGTACTCACTAACCGCGGCATCGAGTGGACTCGACGCTTTTTCCTTAGGCTACTGTTTTCTCCCGAGATTATTAGTGTGGGTTTTATTTCGGTTTGGTGTTGTTTTCGGCTACTTTTGAAGGCCAAATCGTGAATCATGGCAGGTGGTTACTTTGGTTTTTCTTGACAGGGATGTTTGGGTGTAGAGCCGTGGCCACCACTATTTTAGCCCTGGTTTGGGTTGGTGTGTTGGACCCCGAGGTTGCACCGGTGGCCCCTGATTTATTTGGATCTGGTTGTTTGGATGAGGGCTATTTTTTGTCACCAACCCAGATCCTTTTTCTAGGTTTGACAGCATTCTATTATAAGGTTTGGTAAACCCCTTTTTTCTCATTGCTTATGATCTAATTCTCCTTTCTATTTGATTATATCCTTGTAGAGGTGTTCTTTCTTTGAATGCCCCAGGTTCAGAGTAGTAGCAGATTTAGCGGCTAGTTTTCTTTTGGGCTTGCTAGTGATCTCCTGGGTTTTTGAGATTCCTCTTCCTCAGCCAGTGAGGTAGATATTTTCTTGTTTCCTTCTGTTTAGACATGCATACTCAGCAGTGGGTTCGTGTCAGGTTGTTTACGCCCACTGGTGGTTTTCTTTGGTGATGTTAAGTATGTGACTTAAACTGCTATTTTTGCCTTTATGAAGGTTGTTTACATGCTCTCTAGGAATGCTTTATGTTAGGATGCATGTTAGGTATTTTAACTCAGAAAAACATTACTATATGTACTTCATACATGTCATATTTCTAAATCTAAAGTACTATTTTCCAAAGTAACGTAAAGACTATTTTCATATTATACTAAATTTAGAGTCCTGCATTTCAAGAGCTGTCCTTCGAGGACATTTATGCTCATGTAGGATGTCAAATCACCTTAACCAAGGTATTTTCCCAAGCATATAAATATATTTTACTTGTGTACTAGTTGATCCACTGTGCCGAGGGATACAGCCATTCAACTAAATTGGATTTCGTTTAGAGTCCGGAGTTTTGCCTGAACGTCTGCAGTATCCTCTGCACGGCGTGGCATCACACCGCGTGTTTCCCCTGCTCTGATATAATTTCATTGATGAGTAAATGTGGGTCGTGACAGCTAATAATAATGTTTAACTTAAGCCTAACATATTTCAAATGGTGCAGCAGTATGTGTAATATGACGGACTTCAAGATGAAGATCTGAATGCGCATATAGCAAGCTTTCTTGAGATTTGTGACACCTTCAAAATCAATGGTGTTACATATGATATTATTATGCTAAGACTCTTCCCTTTCTCCCTAAGAACCAAGGCTAAGCAATGGATGAACACTCTCCAAAAAAACAGCATCACCACCTGGGATCAACTAACTGAAAAATTTCTAGCGAAGTATTTTCCGCTAGCTAAAACCGCAAATCTTAGGAATGATATCTCTGCCTTTGGAGAAATAGATTCTTAAATCTTGTATGAAACCTAGGAAAGGTTTAAAGAACTCTTAAGATGATTCCCCCATCACGCGCTGCCTGTATGGTTATAGGTGCAGATGTTATATAATGGGCTAAATCAAAGCACAAAGCAAACGATATACGCAGCTTCCAGTGGTACCTTAAACCACAAAACCCCAGAAGCAGCTCTTGAGCTTTTCGAGGACATGGCCATGAACACATATTAGTGGAATGTGCCTTGGTCCTGCCCGAACAAACCTGCAGGTATCTTTGAAGTAGATAACATCTCCCAGCTAGCTCTGTAAGTGGAAGTATTAAGTAAAAAGATAAAAGAGATGACTGCTGCCTCCGACCCTCAGGTATGGGAATCTGCAACTCATGCTCCCAAATAATTGGATTATGTTAACAATATGCCTAGAAATGCTTTTCATAATTTTCTGCTGCTAATTTTCCTGCTCCGGGTTTCGCTTTTCCAAATAGTTATAATTCCGCTTTACAGAACCACCCAAACTTCTCTTGGAGTAATCCCTCGAACGCAATGAGCCCGCCACCACAAAATGATTTTTATGCACCACCACCACCTCCTCAAAATTTTCCAAAACCTCTAAGTTTGGAGGAAATGTTTTCAAAATATATGAATATTAATGACGCTACTATAAGAACCCTAGCCGGAAGCATTAAAAGTCTAGAGAATCAAGTAGGACAACTAGAAAAATTATTTTTGAGCGACCCGCCGGGTCTCTTCCCGCCAACACTGAGCCCAACCCGAGAGCGCAAACAAAATCTATAACTCTTTGGAGTGGGAATCAAGTTTCTGGTGTGGTTAGCGAAGAGCCTAAGGCAAGCTCCGCCCCCATTTTAAAAAACCAACCCTCTGCCGAGAAATGTTTTATCATTTCACCCTCTACTGAAGAAGAAGTTATCACTCGTCTCTCTGTTGTAAACAAAGATCTCACTCCACCACCCATCTTTATAAATGATCTAACTCCACCATACCCTTTTGAACTTAACAAGCAACGTAAGGATGATCAATACTCCCGCTTCCTAGAAATATTTAAGCTAATCAACGTAAATCTGCCCTTCCACAAAGCAATCTCCTAGATGCCGAAGTACGCTAAGTATCTTAAGGACCTCCTGACTAACACAAATAAGTTAGAAAACTTATCACATGTTGATGGCCGCGGAACAGAGACCTACTGTGGTTGGTTCGAAATGGTCAGATTCCGTGGGCCGGTTAGAAGATCGAGTTTTCTAATGACAGGAGGCAAGTGCACCTATCGCAAGTAGTACTCGGTATTCGGGAAAATACCGAGGTCGTATTATTCTCGGGGACGTGTTGATTATATCTACTCTTACAGGAACACTATTATCTTACTATCAGTAAGGTGGGATTTTTTAGTTTAATTAAAACGGAAAGAAAGAGAGCTGAATTTTACTAAGTTAGTTCGATGACGGGTTAACGCTAGGCATCGAATCAGATTAAGACTAAAATAATTCTCAACAATTATTAAACTTTGTTTTTAAATTAATAAAAGGCACTTGGCCGTGGGGGTTCCAAAAATATGAGCGCACTTATCTCTAGGAATATTGCTCACCTAAACATTAAGACTATTCGACCGATCGTTAGACCGACGAAGGATTCCTCTTAATGCCCGCTTTACGCTAAGAACCCCGCTATTGGGTGGGGAACCCAATCCAGCAGAACTACGCTTCTCCTCTTTCGAGGGGGCGTACGCAGTTCTCTTTACCCAAGGGGGGATCGGTCCATACGTGCAGCCTCTCGGCGTCGCGTATGGATAACGGAAATAGAGCCCACACATCGATTATGTGGTCCTATGCGTCGTTAACCTGGGGTAAACCTTAAGTCCTTAAATTAAAATAAAAATAAAGTTTTTTAATTATTTCAAATAATTTTATATGTCCCAATTCTCTTTGATGTCGAAGGCTAAAAGAGATTAGCCACTCATCGGTATGGGGACGGCTTTATGTTTTTAGGTGAAGCGTGAGTGTTAAATTAAGCATTGAACAATTATAAGAGAAAACACGAAAAATAGGACAATTAGATAAATTGAAGGCTAATTGATGCAGGCACTCACGCACACTTCAAAACCATAAAAAAAATTAAATAAAGCAAGCCCTACTCAAATGAGTAGGCGGAAATAAATGCACACACGCACACACTCTTCTTAATTGAAGAAAGCGATAAATAAAGCGGTAAAATTATCTCCTACACGCACGCACTCTACATAATTGAGAAAGCGATAAAATTGCAAGTCCCGGCTCAAATGAGTGGGCGGGAGTTAATTTATCTCATACACGCACGCACTCTACTTGAAAGTAAAACACACACACGCACTCTACAGAAATGAAAACACACGCACCCAAACTAAGTTTTCCTACTCAAGTGAGTAGGAAGAAAATGAAAGCAGTAAAAAGACAAGTCCCACTCAAACGAGTGGGCGGGAAATGAAAGCAGAGCGTCATTTAACTCTTAACGAGTAGGCGGAAATAAATGCATACGCACACGCGCACTCTACAGAGACTGAAATAAAGCAATAAAACCTAACTCATACACGCACACACACTTGCAAAAATAAGAAAAAACAAAGTTGCTGAAAAATTAAAACGACTGCATTTCTACCGCTAGAATGCGGTAGAAATACATAAAAAGTGAAAATAAAAATTAACCGAGCGAAATTGTTTTGCAAATAAACGCAAAATGAAAGTACTCGAAAAATTAAAACAACTGCATTTCTACCCCTAGAATGCGGTAGAAATGCATAAAAAGATGAAATAAAAATTAAAGGGACTAAAAGTTTTGCAAATAAAAAGTTAAAACAAAGTGAACGAAAAATTATAACGACTATATTTTCATTCTTATATTTTTATAAAAACTCCTAAAAAGTGAAAATAAAACAAAAAAGGACAAAAAGTTTTACGATCCTAAAGAGCCTAAGTTAAAGAAAAATGAAAATAACACTTTTAGATGAGTTTTTATAAAGCCTTATGAATGAAAAAATAGGAAAAAGGAGAAAAGCTAAATCTAAAAAGTGCGGAAAATGAAAATAAAATGGGCATAACAACGGCTAGAAAGTGCAAGAAAATCCTAAACTACGTTATGAAAGCTAAAAAGAAAACATAAAAAGAGAATCACAAAAAGGGAATGAAAAAATTACTTAAGAAGGACGCTTCCAATTGAACATTTCAACTTTGCAAGATAAAAAATCTACCATTTTATTGAATAAAAAGGCTATTATATGAAAAGCTAAAACAAACAACCTAATACAAACTAAGAAAGATAGGGAGAAATTCTCCTTACATAGCTAGAAGCCAAACGGGCAGCACCTCCCCTAAGTAAGATGGACCAAAAAAGTGGACAAAATAAGCTTCCTGGAAGCTCTTATTATAGGCAAATTTTCGGGTTGGTCACGCCCGTGACTAGGGCGTGACAGGGGGGGCGTGTCGACACTGTTCATGAGCTGATCGGGTGACTTGACTGGAAAGTTGACTTCGGCTGAAAACATGGCGGTCACGCCCTAGGTCACGGGCGTGACATGTGTCAGTCACGGGCGTGACTGGGGCATGTCGGGGAGGTCAATCTGGGTGCAGTCCGGCCGTAAAGTCGCGCGCGTCACGTCGGGCCAGGTGGCTAAGTCACGCCCGTGTCACACCTTAACAAGGGCGTGTCTAGGGGCGTGTCGAGCTTGGTTTGATGATCGCCGATCGTCGAGCTGGCACCTGTGGTCGGCGATCGTCGAGGGCGTGACACGGGCGTGTTGGTCATGTGACACGGGCGTGTCAGTCAACATTTTGACTTTTTCTGGATTTTTTCTGGAATTTTTCTGGAATAAAAATAAAGCTAAGTTAGAAATAATATTTACAAAAATAAGCAATTTATTGAATAAAACAAATAAAAAAGACAAAAAAAACAAAATTGACTTAAATAAAATACGAAAATATAGGTATATTTACAACTTATCAAACACCCACATACTTAAGCTTTTGCTATTCCAGAGCAAAAGTTTGAGGTGAACTTATAAGGAATAATAAAAAACCCTAAGTTCTGCTACCGCTAAATTAATTATAAGAGAGATCAAAATAAAAATATACGGGGTATAAGAGTTAAGTCCCAAAATTATTTAGATGATTTAAACAGGGCAAAGGTTTTGGCCAAAAGACTTCTTGATGTAATCAAATAGAAAGCAATAATTGTATTAGTTAGATTAACAGAAAATAGTTTGGAGTTATACGAACTTTAGCTTATAGGAGTGTTATCGGAAATAATACAATTTACGAATTATGCTCTCAAAAACATTTTTGAATTAATTCTAGAGTCATGAAATTGGCTAAGGGGGGTTGATGTTGGTTCATGAAGATGCTTAGATTTTGAGGCGAGGTTATTTTTTCTCGAACCTCCATTTTTTTTGATTTGGATGTTAAAGGAAAACGAAATCTTATTTTCCTTAACATAAAATTTTTCTTCTTCATAAATAAAAATAACCCAATGTATATGTGTTGGAGTAATGAATTTTATCCTCTTACTCCGTAACGTATAATCTTTTAATTTATTTGGTGCCTATGTTTACGGAATGAAATCTTATTCCCATTGACATAAGATCTTTTTCTTTTTGGGGTAATATTTTTATCATACCAAGTAGGTTATGATAGGTAAGGGGAGAAAAGAGAACTATATTTTTAATTAAAAAAAATTGAGAGCAACTTTTATAAATTGTACGTTCCAATTTTTTAGAAAGCTAAAAGCAAGCATAATTGAATTCTATAGTCGTTATTTTCTAACATGGTACACATGCTCCTATCTATGAAAAATTAGAAGTAGTGCCTAAAGCGAGTCCCCTATTTTTAACAAAGTATAATAAATTCTTTAAAACTTAACCCCGGCTATTTAGATTTTTTAATCTATAATTAACAAACGAATAGTGAACAATGAATTGATCAAATTCGCATATAAATAAACTCAAAATGAAAGTTTTGGATAACAAGAAACTTAAGAATGAGATGTTTGATTTATTTGTTTCATAACTTACATAAAAAAAAATTGTTGTTTTTTTGAAGTTATGCTTCTTCTTTTTTTGTATTTTTGTATTTATATCTTTAATATATACATACTAAAAAGAATGAAAAAAATGCGAAAATAAAATTTTTTTGGATTTTTAAGTTTTGTGAATTTTTTTTTTATATATTTTGTGAATTTTTTTTTATATTTTTAATGAAATTTTCATTCTATTTACAAAAATTTGGGAAAAAAAAAATATTTACAAGGATGAGAGGGAAAAAGGGAGAGAGGAAAGAGAAAGAATATTTACAAAAAGTACTTGAAAAAAAATTTACAAAAATATTTACAACAATATTTACAAAAATATACAAAAATGCTGCCGCGAGATGACTCGTTATGTGGATGGCTCGATGAGCCGGATCTCGCGGACAAAGTTAAAAATAAGTCAAAGTTTCAAAAATGAGACTTCAAAATGTTTAATTAAATTTTTTTTGATTTTTGTGTTATATATATATTTTTTTTGATTTTTGAAGTTTTGTTTTTTAAATAAAAATTTTTTTTTGTTTTGTTTTTTTGTTTTGTTTTTTTTGTTGTTTTTTTTGTTTTTTTTTGTAAGTGAAAAAGAAAGTACGAAAATACGAAAACACCCCCATACTTAGATCTAACATTGTCCCCAATGTTGTATGCTAAGCATGAGGAACAAGACAGCAGGTATATGTACAAAAAAACAAAAAGAGGGGGCAGAAAACGTCCCTAATCCGCGCTCGGGGAAGCCCATTAGAAACCCTGCATTTATTAGAAAAATAGAAAACGTAATAAATAAAGACGTAAAAAAAAATAGACGAGGGGTGCCTCCCAGGAGCGCTTTGTTTATAGTCGCGTAGCTTGACTATAGTGGCGGGTTTATAGGTCGAGGAGGGATATGGTTTCGCTATACTCGATCACAGGGTCGCCCGCTATGTAAGTCTTTAATCGATGACCGTTTACTTTAAACGAGCCTTTTTCCGGGTGGGAGACGAGTACGGTCCCATATGGAAAAACTTCTTCAACTAAGAAGGGACCGGACCAACGGGATTTGAGTTTTCCAGGAAAAAGTTTAAGACGAGAATTATAAAGAAGGACTAGATCACCCGGAGAAAAAATTTTGGGGGTTTTAATTTTTCGATCGTGATAGAACTTAGAACGCTCCTTATAGAACTTATTGCTCTCGTAAGCGTTCGCACGCCATTCATCGAGCTCGTTTAGTTACAGTTTTCTATTCTGAGCGGCTAAGTTAGAGTCGAGGTTTAAGAGTTTTAATGCTCAAAGTGCGTGGTGCTCCAGTTCTACGGGTAAATGGCACGCTTTGCCATAGACCAATCGAAACGGGGTACAACCGGTAGCGGTTTTGTACGCCGTACGATACGCCCATAACGCGTCGTCGAGCTTAGCGGACCAATCTTTCCTATTAAGTGAAACGGTTTTTTCTAATATGCGTTTTATCTCTCAATTTACTACCTCAACTTGGCCACTTGTTTGCGGGTGGTAGGGGGTGGCAAGCTTGTGCGTGACTCCGTATTTAGCTATTGTCTTAGCCATTAGAGCGTTACAGAAATGCGTTCCCCTATCACTAACAATAGCGCGAGGCTTGCCGAAGCGAGAAAATAATTTTTTTAGAAATGTAACGACGACTCGCGCATCGTTGGTGGGGAGTGCCTGCGCTTCCGCCCACCGTGATACGTAGTCGACCGCCACTAAAATATATGAATTTTTATAAGAAGGAGGTCGGGGGCCAACAAAATCTATGCCCTATAAATCGAAGAATTCGCATTCTAAAAACATATTTTGGTGCATCTCGTCGCGACGTGAGATTTTACCCGACCGCTGACAGCTATCGCATGCGCGCACAAAATTGTACGCGTCTTTGAAGAGAGTGGGCCAAAAGTAGCCCGCCTCTAGCGCCTTCCTAGCAGTCCGGTTGGCTTGATAGTGCCCCCCAGCTGGACCCTCGTGGCAGTGCCTCAATATTTGTGTGCACTCCACTCCCGCGACACATCTTCGAACCGCTTGGTCCGCGCAGATACGGAAAAGAAAGGGGTCATCCCAAAAGAAATTTTTCATGTCGGAAAAGAATTTCTTCTTTTGATGACTTGAAAAATCTTTTGGAAGTACCCGCGCGACTAAGTAGTTCACAAAATCTGCGAACCAAGGCGAAGATGACGAAGACGAACGAATGGCGAGAAGGCGTTCCTCGGGGAATCTGTCATTTATTTCAGATTCGACGAGCGCTTCCGCACCCGGATTTTCTAAACGGGAGAGGTGGTCAGCCGCTAGATTCTCCGCACCCTTCTTATCCCGGATCTCCAAGTCAAATTTTTGAAGGAGGAGAATCCAGCAAAGAACGCGGGGCTTCGCGTCGGCTTTAGCTATTAGATATTTAAGGGCGGAGTGATCGGTAAAAACGATAACTTTAGATAGCGTAAGATACGAGCGAAACTTATCGAAAGCGAAAACGACGGCTAAGAGTTCCTTTTCCGTCGTCGTGTAATTCACTTGTGCGGAAGTGAGCGTCTTGCTAGCGTAATAAATAGGATGAAAATGTTTTTCTATGCGTTGGCCAAGAACGGCGCCTAAGGCAATATCACTAGCGTCTCACATGATTTCGAACGGAAGGGACCAATTAGGGGCCACTAGAATTGGAGAATAGATAAGTTTTTGTTTTATAAAATTAAAAGCAGACTCGCAATCGCTACTAAAGACAAAAGGTGATTCCTTTTCCAAGAGGTGAGTAAGCGGCTTTGTTATTTTTGAAAAATCTTGAATGAAGCGCCTATAAAAGCCCGCGTGGCCTAAGAAACTCCTAATGGATTTTATGTTTGTCGGCTGAGGAAGTTTTTCTATGATTTCTACTTTGGCCTTATCGACCTCTATCCCCTTAATCGAAATCTTATGGCCGAGGACCAAACCTCCTCGAACCATAAAGTTACACTTTTCCCAATTTAAAACAAGATTCGTGTCCTCGCATCGCTGGAGGACATGATCAAGATTACGAAGACAATCCGGGAATGAGCATCCGAATATAGAAAAGTCATCCATAAATATTTCCATAATATCTTCTACTAGCTCGCCAAAGATTGCTAGAATACATCTTTGGAATGTAGCCGGCGCATTGCAGAGGCCAAATGGCATTCTTCGATAGGCGAAGGTGCCAAAGGGGCAAGTAAAAGTTGTTTTCTCTTGGTCTTCGAGGGAAATGGGGATTTGGAAAAACCCCGATAAACCGTCGAGAAAACAATAAAAAGGATGACCGGAAAGACGCTCAAGAATTTGGTCAAGGAACGGTAGTGGAAAATGGTCTTTGCGGGTGGCATCATTAAGTTTGCGATAATTGATGACCACACGCCAACCCGTAAAAGTACGAGTTGGGACGAGCTCGTTGTGCTCATTCGCCACTACGGTTAGACCGCCCTTCTTGGGCACGACATGAATGGGACTAACCCATGCACTATCAGAAATGGGATAAATAATCCCCGCATCTAATAATTTAATTATCTCAGCTTTCACGACATCTTTCATGTTTGGGTTAAGACGTCGCTGCGGCTGAATGGTTTTGCGGCAATTATCTTTTAAGAAAATTTTGTGAGTGCAGAAAGAAGGGTTAATCCCCTTTAGGACAGAAATTTGCCACGCAATTGCGTGACGATGTTTAAGCAAATCCTCCAATAACTCGGATGTCTCCGAATCACTTAAATACGAAGAAATGATTACCGGGTGTGTATCATTTTTCCCCCAAAAGGCGAATTTTAGGGATTCGGGTAATGGTTTGAGTTCTAGGATGGGCGGTTCTTCTAGTGAGGTTTTAGTGCTAATGTCTTTTGAACCAATTGGTTCAAAAGGCATGTTCGTAGACGCGTCCTCATCGCAATAAAAATTTTCGAGTGAAAAAATATTTTCGTTTAAAAACTCGGACTCGAAAACCGGAGAAGAACAATCTCCATAAAAAGAATCTAAAGAGTAGCAGAAATCGTCGCTCGGCGACGAGTCTTCCATAGAGGAGTTAATAGAAAAAGTAACTTGGTCGTCTCCTACCCAAAGGAGAAGCTGACCATTACTTACATCGATTAACGCACGTGAGGTCGCGAGGAAAGGGCGACCAAGTATTATTGGTACGTTGGCGTCTTCCTCGATGTCCAAGATGACGAAGTCCACCGGGAAGGTGAACTTGTCTACTCGGACAAGGACATCCTCAACAACCCCGATGGGGAACCTAACCGAGCGATCTGCTAGTTGGATGCGCATATTGGTAAGAGCAGGAGTACCCAAACCTAAACGCAGGAAGAGCGAGAATGGCATCAAATTAATGCTCGCGCCTAAGTCTGCCAAGGCGTATTTTACTAATACATCGCCAAAAAGGCACTGGATGGAGAACTGTCCCGGGTCGTTTTGTTTTGAGGGCAATTTACTAGTAAGAGCCGCCGAGCAGACAGCGTTGAGAGATATATGCGAAATATCCTCGAGTTTGCGTTTATTAGAAAGTAGTTCTTTTAAAAATTTCGCATATTTAGGCATTTGCGAGATAGCCTCGCAAAAAGGAACATTAATATGAATTTGTTTAAGTAATAAAATAATTTTTTCATATTACACATTTACTCGCTCGTTATCTAACTTATGCGGGTAGGGAAACGCCTTGTTTAAAATAGTTTTGTCGTTAAAAATCGGTAAGGGTTGCGTAATCGAAGAAGAGGGAAGAGGGGTCGGAGGTGAAACATGTACATGAGGATCGATCCGTTTTGGATCGACCACCTCCTTACCGCTACGGAGGGTTATAGCATTGGCGGTTTCCCTTGGATTGGGCACCGTGTTCCCTGGCAGTGCCCCCAGGGCGCGTTCCGACATAAGTCGCGCCAGTTGTCCAACCTGGAGTTCTAAATTTTTTAGCGATCCGGTGATGTTTCGGATATTGGACTCGTTGGACGGGACATAACGATTAAAATTTTCCTCCACCGGGGATGGCTTCATAGGAGGGTGAGGAGGAAACGTTGGCGCAAAAGGAGGGGGAGGGGTACGCTGCGCGTTGTTCGGGTTGCTCCAGGAGAAATTCGGATGGTTACTCCAACCCGGATTATAGTGGCTACTATAAGGGTTGTTTTGAAATGAGGGACGCACCGGATTTCCCATGTAGTCCACGAATTCATCGACTACGCAGACGTTAGAGGGGGGAGAAAACAAGGCGGAGTGGAGGAGGCAACAGACATCTCCGCCACCTGCTTAGTTAGCCTTTCCACTTGGAGGGCTAGCTGAGCAGTGGCATCCACTTCAAAAATGCCCGCCTGCTTAGGGCGCGCCCGCGGGACATTCCACTGGTAGGCGTTCACCGCCATTTCCTCGAAAAGGGCCTGGGCGGCCTTGGCGGTCTTATTATTCAGAGTGCCCCCGGCAGCCGCATCAATCATTTGACGCGTCTGACTATTCAGTCCATTATAAAAAATTTGTACCTGCAACCACGTTGGTAGAGCGTGGTGCGGGCACCGGCGGAGAAACTCCTTAAAGCGTTCCCAAGTCTCGTAAAGAGACTCGGAGTCGTTTTGGACGAACGAAGATATGTCCGCCCGCAGTCTTGCAGTTTTCGCGGGCGGAAAATACTTCGTAAGGAATTTCTCTGCCAACTCCGCCCAGGACGTGATGGATCCCCGCGGGAGGGAGAGTAACCACGCCTTAGCCTTGGACTTAAGAGAGAAGGGAAAAAGGCGCAAACGAATGGCGTCATCAGTGACGCCATTAATTTTAAAAGTATCTCAAATCTCAAGAAAATTAGACAAGTGATTATTGGGGTCCTCATCCGGCAGTCCGTCTAACTGCACGGCATTTTGGATCATTTGAATCACACTTGACTTAATTTCAAAATTATTGTTGGCCACAGCGGGCCGAACAATACTCGACCCCGTATCATCCAAGTTGGGCCGAGCGTAGTAAGACATAGTACGCTCAGCCGGTTGGGCATTATTCGGGTCGGCCATAGAAGAAGAAGAGGGTTCTCCGATAGATTCTGCGGGGTCTAAAAAGGGAATTCGACGGAGAGATCGGATACGCGCAAGAGAGAGGTCGATCTCGGCATCGAATTCAAGATTTTCAGAACTCGAAGGTTGTCCACGGGTCATACACCCTAAAAAAACGAAAGGGGGAAGGATTTTTTTTGTATAAATTTTTTATTTGAAAATAAAGTAAAATTAATAGAGTCTCGGATTCAATATAACAACCGTGCTCCCCGGCAACGGCGCCAAAAGCTTGATGGCCGCGGAACAAAGACCTACTGTGGTTGGTTCGAAATGGTCAGATTCCGCAGGCCGGTTAGAAGATCGAGTTTTCTAACGAGAGGAGGCAAGTGCACCTATCGCAAGTAGTACTCGGTATTCGGGAAAATACCGAGGTCGTATTATTCTCGGGGACGCGTTGATTATATCTACTCTTCCAGGAACACTATTATCTTACTATCAGTAAGGTGGGATTTTTTAGTTTAATTAAAACGGAAAGAAAGAGAGCTGAATTTTACTAAGTTAGTTCGATGACGGGTTAACGCTCGGTATCGAATCGGATTAAGACTAAAATAATTCTCAACAATCATTAAACTTTGTTTTTAAATTAATAAAAGGCACTTGGCCGTGGGGGTTCCAAAAATATGAGCGCACTTATCTCTAGGAATATTGCTCACCTAAACATTAAGACTATTCGACCGATCGTTAGACCGACGAAGGATTCCTCTTAATGCCCGCTTTACGCTAAGAACCCCGCTATTGGGTGGGGAACCCAATCCGGCAGAACTACGCTTCTCCTCTTTCGAGGGGGCGTACGCAGTTCTCTTTACCCAAGGGGGATCGGTCCATACGTGCAGCCTCTCGGCATCGCGTATGGATAACGGAAATAGAGCCCACACATCGATTATGTGGTCCTATGCGTCGTTAACCCGGGGTAAACCTTAAGTCCATAAATTAAAATTAAAATAAAGTTTTTTAATTATTTCAAATCATTTTATATGTCCCAATGCTCTTCGAAGCCGAAGGCTAAAAGAGATTAGCCACTCATCGGTATGGGGACGGCTTTATGTTTTTAGGTGAAGCGTGAGTGTTAAATTAAGCACTGAACAATTATAATGGAAAATGCCATTTTATGGAGAGGGAAGAGTTAGTTTTGGGTCATAAGATTTCTGCTCGAGGAATTGAAGTAGATATCGCTAAGATAGAAGTAATTGAAAAGCTGTCGTTGCCTACAAACATAAACTCAATAAGAAGTATCCTAGGTCACGCTGGCTTCTACCGCCATTTCATTAAAGACTTCTCCAAAATCACAAAACCCCTTACTCAACTCTTAGAAAAAGACACCCCATTTATTTATGACGAACCTTGCATATCTGCCTTTGAATTAATAAAATAAAAGTTAATTAATCACCCTATTATGATAGCTCCGGTATGGGAACTTCCTGATAATACGTTTTGTAGCCTAAACTATTATCGTTTTTTCTATTTTATAGTGTACAAATCATGTCTATTATTAGTTTATTTTTATCCTTTTTATGTAAATATTATTGCCACTAACTTTTTCCTGTCTTTTTGCAGGCTTTCAGAAAAATTGCCAAAATGGCCTGTCACGCCCCCCTGTCACGCCCTCCCTGGGCGTGACCTAGGGCGTGTCACCCGATCCCGAGGACACCTGCTGGAAGGGACAGAAAACGGTCAAAACCGCTATCACGCCCCACTGTCACGCCCTCCCTGGGCGTGTCACCGGGCGTGACAAGGGGCGTGTCGCCCTCTGCCGCAAAGCTGCCGCCGCATTAAATGCCCTTCCCTCTCAGCACGCAAATAGTACTGTCACGCCCCATGTCACGCCCGTAACATGGGCGTGACACCTTCCTTTTTCGGTGACTGACGGATTTCCGACCAATGATTTGGACATGACATGCCTGTCACGCCCCCCTGTCACGGGCGTGACCTAGGGCGTGACCACCGACGTACCGAAGCAATCATCCCTCCCGCCAGAATCCAGAGCCCGAGGTCAAATCCGTACCTGTCACGCCCCCTGACACGCCCCCCTAGGGCGTGTCGGAGGGCGTGACCAACCCGAGATTTTTTCTATAAATTGAGCCCCCCCTCTCCATTTCAGCAAGCTTTGGTTGAGTGGGGGAGGTGCTGCCCCTTTGTTTCTTGATCCTTTTTCATGCTTTTTCTCTCTCTCTCTCCCCCTCTCTTTGTACTTTTTGGTTAACCCTAGTTTAATCTTAGTTTGTGCTAGCTTTTATTGCATTTTCCTCCTTGCTTAGTGCTTAATGTAGGGCTAGAATAGGGTTTAATTTTCATGCACTTGTAACTTTAATTTTCAATAGTGTAACTTGCCCTTTTTATTAATAAAAGTGTTCTTGTTTAGCTTGTGTTCTTCTTATGCTTTTCTACTCATCTTCCCCCCTCCACTCCATTATGATTAACTAATCCTCCTTGTACTCGATCTTGATGATCCGAGGTTAGAGCGATTATGTTATGATGTTTTAATTAATCTTTTCTTTTTAGGTTAGGGCCTTGAATTACTCTTGATTTATCACGGGTCGGAGGTATATTTTCGATATATACTCTCCGCCTTTGCTTTCATTCTGGGCTAGCCGAGAGGCCGAAAGAATGAAGTGAGCATTCAAGAGTAAAGGGAGTTGTACGCACCCCTCGAGAGAGGCAGACGTCCAAATCTCCCGGATTGGAGTAAAATCCAATAGTGGGGTTCACCGCGTAAAGCGAGTTTTAGGCCTCCGATTTAGACGAGAGTCGGTCGGACCTTCCTAAACTCAGTTGGGCACGACTTCGAGAGAAGCGTGTTCAAGCTTTAGGAACCTCCACGGTCAAGGACCCTTATCCTATTAAGTTTAGATTTTTATCGCATTTTCTTAATCGTCTTTAGCCAAGGTGAATCTTGATCGGGTGCATTTCCATTTCATATTGTTCTACCTTTTGTAGTAATCTCATATATTGTGCTCTTTAATTAACTGCGGTAATTTCCTTTCTAGCTTAGTTGTTTGCTTAATAGCGTAACTTAATTGCGGTAGTTCTCTTTTTAGTTTGCTTTAATTTCTCCATTGCGCTTAGATTTTCTAAAACCCTAGTTTTTCCGTCGATAAGATAATAGCGTTCGTGTGAGTAAGCTTAGCCAACAGTTCCCGGATCTTAATACGACACTTGTGTCCCCTTGCTACAATTCGATAGGTATACTTGCCTCATCGGGTTGCTAGTTCGGTTGCGTTTATTTTCTTCGAACCCTAGCGCGCAACAAGTTTTTGGCGCCGTTGCCGGGGACCCAACTTCCGTTGATATTTTGAAAACACGAACCTATTAATTTTATCTCTTCTCTTTCTCATCCCCTTTCTTTAAAGTTTTAAAAAATTCAAAAAAAAAAATTATCACCGCTCTTAATAGAAACCAACCTCACAATTTTTCTACGCCACCTAATTCTCTCGAAAAGGGCAAAGGGCTTTAAGCGCCACTGTCTTGTCTAGTACCTTGCGAACCCTTCACGGGGTAGTCCTTGGGAAGTTCGGGAGTTAATTTATATAAAAAAAAATCTATTTCAAAAAGAAAAAAAAAAGGTTTTAATTTAATTTTCTAAATCAAGTTTTTCTTTCTAGTTTATCCTTTTTCTCTTTCTCTACTTCTTTTCTGTTCTTTTAGTGCATGACCCGCGGGAGTCCGTCGGTTATTTTGGACTTGGACCACGAAATTGAGCGTACTCTTCGGAGAAGATCGCGATTTCAAGGTCCTACTATCCAAGTGTCGGTTGAGGACTCCGAGTCATTTAATACTTTAAGAATGGAAGAACCCAACGTAGATGAGGCCGTGCAAAGGACTATGTCCTATTATGCACGACCGAACCTCGAGGGAACAGAATCGAGTATAGTCCGCCCTACTATAGCAAATAATAACTTTGAACTAAAGCCTAGCATAATTCAAATGGTGCAGCAATATGTGCAATTTGACGGACTTCAAGATGAAGATCCGAACGCACATATAGCTAGCTTTCTTGAAATTTGCGACACCTTCAAGATAAATGGTGTCACAAATGATGCGATCAGGCTAAGACTCTTCCCCTTCTCTCTAAGAACTAAAGCTAAGCAGTGGCTTAACACACTTCCGAAAAATAGCATAACCACTTGGAATGAATTAACTGAAAAATTTTTGGCGAAGTATTTTCCGCCCGCTAAAACTGCAAAACTTAGGAACGACATCTCTGCCTTCGGACAAATAGAATCTGAAACCCTTTACGAAACCTGGGAGAGATTTAAAGAATTATTAAGACGATGCCCACATCACGCGCTGCCTGTATGGTTACAAGTGCAGACGTTTTATAACGGGCTAAATCAAAGCACGAAGCAAATGATAGACGCAGCTTCTGGCGGTACTTTAAATCATAAGACCCCGGAAGCCGCTCTTGAGCTTTTTGAGGATATGGCCATGAACACTTATCAGTGGAATGTGCCTAGGTCCCGCCCGAACAAGCCTGCAGGTATCTATGAAGTGGACAACGTCTCCCAGCTCGCTCTGCAAGTAGAAATCCTAAGCAAAAAAATCACGGAGATGACTGCTGCCTCCGCCCCTCAGGTATGGGAATCTGCAACCCCTACTCCAGAACATTTAGATTATGTTAATAATTTGCCTAGAACTGCTTTTAATAATTTTTCTGCTGCGAATTTTCATCCGCCTGGTTTTAATTTTCCGAATAGTTATAACCCCGCTTTAAGAAATCACCCGAACTTTTCATGGAGTAATCCATCGAATGCGATGCGCCCACCTCCGCAAAATGAGTTTTCTGCACAACCACCACCACCACCACTTCTTCAAAATTACCCAAAACCTCCGAGCTTGGAGGAATTACTTTCTAAATATATCACCACAAATGACGCTACCATAAGAACTTTAACCGGAAGCGTAAAAAGTTTAGAAAATCAGGTAGGACAGCTCGCGAAAATAATTTCTGAGCGACCCGCAGGGTCTCTTCCTTCCAATACCGAACCCAACCCGAGAGAGCAAGCGAAAGCTATAACTCTTCGGAGTGGGAAGCAAGTCTCCGGTATGGTAAGTGAAGAGCCCGAGGCAAGCTCCGCTTCTGCTTTTAAAAATCAAAGCTCCGCTCCCGCTTTTAAAAATCAAAGCTCTGCTCCGCTTCCACCCTCTGCTGAAGAAGTAATCACCCCCACTTTAGAAAATAATCTCACTCCACCACCCATCTTCAAAAATAATTCAACTCCTCCATACCCCTCTGAACTTAATAGACAACGTCAAGATGATCAGTACTCCCGCTTCTTAGAAATCTTCAAACAAATCCACATTAATCTTCCCTTCCACGAGGCTATTTCGCAAATGCCGAAATACGCCAAATATCTTAAAGACCTCCTCACAAACAAGAAGAAGTTAGAGAATCTTTCGCACGTCACGCTTAACGCCGAGTGCTCCGCCGTTTTAACAAACGGTTTGCCGAAGAAAATCAGTGACCCGGGTAGTTTCTCTATCCCGTGTGTCTTCGGTGATCTCTTTGTTAAACACGCGTTAGCCGACTTAGGCGCAAGTATAAACCTGATGCCCTTTTCGTTGTTCAAAAAGTTAGGGATTGGTAGCCTTAACCCCACGCGTATGAGTATCCAGCTAGCCGATAGATCCGTCAAATATCCGTTAGGAATAGTGGAGGACGTTCTAGTGAAAGTCGACAAGTTCATCTTCCCGGTGGACTTTGTCATTTTGGACATCGAAGAAGACGTCGAGGTTCCCCTGATCCTTGGCCGACCCTTCCTTGCCACCTCCCGAGCCATCATTGACGTAAGCAATGGTAAGCTCTTTCTTCGAGTAGGCGACGACGAAGTCACATTTCCTATCACCCCTTCGATGAAGAACACCTTAGCGAATGATGACTCATGTTTTTTCATAGACGCCGTGAGTGATGATTCTTCCTACTGCCTCTCCGACTTTGAAAAAGAATTTTCTACTTTTTGCTCTTCTCTTACCACAGAATCACTGCAAGGAAGTGATGAATCTTCTTATTGTCTTTCCGACTTTGAAAAAGAGTTTTCTGATTTTTGTTCTTCCTCTTTTCTTACCACTGAATCTGTACAAGAAGCCGTCTTGGCTGCTAGCCCCACCCCTTATTACGTTCCTTATAAAAAAGTTTATGAAGATATTATTTTTGAAAAAGAAAGAATCTCAAAATCCTCTAATGAAGAACCCCCTACCCTAGAACTTAAAGAACTTCCCGAACACCTTAAGTATGCTTTCTTAGAAAAAGACTCCAAGTTACCAGTTATCGTTTCGGCCTACCTCACGGATACGCAGAACGATAAACTTCTTCTAGTTCTACGTAAGCATCGCCGGGCTATTGCTTGGCAAATTTCTGATATCAAGGGCATAAGCCCATCTTTCTGTACACATAAAATTTTAATGGAAGATAATTCGCGTAACTCTATCCAACCTCAGCGCCGTATAAACCCGAATATGAAAGAAGTAATTAAGGGCGAGGTTATGAAACTATTAGACGCAGGAATTATCTACCCTATATCGGACAGTAAGTGGGTTAGCCCCGTTCAGGTAGTTCCAAAAAAGGGAGGGATAATCGTAGTTAGTAATGAGAATAATGAATTAATCCCGACACGGACGGTGACGGGTTGGCGTATGTGCATAGATTACCGTAAGTTAAATGACGCCACCCGTAAGGACCACTTTCCTCTACCGTTTATCGACCAGATTTTAGAACGTCTCTCCGGCCATAGCTTTTATTGTTTTCTCGATGGCCTCTCGGGGTACTTTCAAATACCCATCTCTCCCGAGGACCAAGAGAAAACTACGTTTACTTGTCCCTTCGGCACCTTCGCGTACCGAAGAATGCCGTTTGGATTATGCAATGCGCCGGCTACATTCCAACGATGTATGCTCGCAATATTTGACAAGTACGTAGAAAGCATTATGGAGGTATTCATGGACGATTTCTCCGTGTTCGGCGACTCCTTCGATAGATGTTTAGAAAACCTCGAAAAAGTCTTAGAACGATGCGAAGAAACTAACCTTGCCCTAAATTGGGAAAAATGCCATTTTATGGTGAGGGAAGGGTTAGTTTTGGGTCATAAAATTTCTGCTAAAGGTATTGAGGTAGACGTTGCCAAGATAGAAGTTATTGAGAAGTTGCCGCCACCTACAAACATAAAAGCTATAAGAAGTTTCCTAGGCCACGCTGGTTTTTATCGTCGTTTTATAAAGGACTTCTCCAAGATCACTAAGCCCCTCACCCATCTCTTAGAAAAAGACGCTCCATTCATTTTTGATGACTCTTGTATTTCTGCCTTTGAATTAATTAAAGAAAAGTTAATTAACGCGCCGATTATGATAGCTCCGGTGTGGGACCTTCCTTTCGAGATTATGTGCGATGCGAGTAGTTTTGCGGTGGGAGCCGTATTAGGTCAACGCATATCTAAGAACTTCCACCCCATCTATTACGCTAGTAAAACCCTCACATCTGCACAAGAAAATTACACCACAACCGAGAAGGAGCTCTTGCCTGTAGTATTTGCGTTTGATAAATTTCGCCCTTACATAACACTTTCAAAAATCATTGTTTTTACGGACCACTCGGCCCTCAAGTACCTTCTTGCCAAAACGGATGCCAAGCCTCGCTTGATTCGCTGGGTCTTACTCCTCCAGGAGTTTGACTTAGAGATCCGTGATAAGCGAGGAGCCGAAAACTTGGCCGCCGACCATTTATCAAGATTAGATAACCCCTTTATAGAAAAATTAAATGAAAAATCTTTTAATGACTATTTTCCTGATGAGAAGCTGCTTTTAGTTAATACATCTACTTCGCCTTGGTTCGCGCACATCGCCAACTATCTAGTTGCCCGGGTGCTCCCAAAAGAGTTCTCCTCTCAGCAGAAGAAGAAATTCTTTTCTGAGCTGATGAACTACTTTTGGGAAGACCCGCATCTTTTCAAAATTTGTGCGGATCAAGTGATAAGGAGATGTGTTTCTTTTGATGAAGGAATTGATATTCTAAAACATTTGCATGAAGGTCCGACAGGTGGGCACTATCAAGCTGCTCGCACCGCTCATAAAGTGCTTTGCGCGGGTTTTTACTGGCCTAGCCTGTTTAAAGACGCGCAAGCCTTTGTGAGCAGGTGTGATAGTTGCCAACGGTCCGGCAATATTTCTAATAAAAATGAAATGCCGCAAAATTATTTCTTAGAGTGCAAAATTTTCGACCTCTGGGGAATTGATTTTGTTGGCCCCCTTCCTTCTAGCTTCGGAAACAAATATATTTTAGTTGCTGTTGATTATGTTTCACGATGGGCTGAGGCCCAAGCTCTTCCTACGAACGACTCCCGAGTTGTAGTCACGTTTTTAAAAAAATTATTTTCTAGATTCGGTATGCCACGCGCAATCGTTAGCGATAGGGGTTCCCATTTCTGTAACGCGCAATTTTCAAAAATCCTTACTAAATACGGCGTTACGCATAAACTGTCCACTGCCTACCACCCCCAAACTAACGGTCAAGTCGAAGTAGTAAATAGAGAAATAAAAAGAATATTAGAAAAGACTGTTTCAACTTCTAGAAAAGACTGGTCAACCAAACTTGACGATGCTCTATGGGCCTACCGAACAGCGTACAAAACCGCCCTCGGATGTACGCCGTATCGGCTGGTCTATGGAAAATCGTGCCATCTGCCCGTAGAGTTAGAACACCGCGCCTTTTGGGCCTTAAAATTTTTAAACTTCGATCCCCACTCAGTCGGTGACCTTCGAAAATTCCAACTAAATGAACTCGACGAGTGGCGCTCTTATGCTTATGAAAATAATAAACTTTATAAAGAGCGGACGAAGCGTTTACACGATAAACACTTAAGGCACCCTAAAAACTTTAAACCGGGCGACCAAGTCCTTTTATATAATTCTCGTTTACGTTTATTTCCGGGCAAATTAAAATCTCGCTGGTCTGGCCCATTTTCTGTTTTAGAAGTATTTCCTTATGGAACTGTTTTAATTTCTCACCCTGATAAGGGTAATTTCAAAGTGAATGGTCAGCGTCTTAAACTGTATTTCTCTGGTGATGATGATGTCAGTCCAAACACTATTAAGTTTCTGCTTCACGAACTTTAATCTTGAACTTTTTATTTTTTTTGCTAAAAACAATTTTATTTCGGGGCAACAATATTTTTGGACAATATTATTTTTGATGCGTCGAGCTCAACGACGCTTTAACCAAAGGGCGCTCTTGGGAGGCAACCCAAGTTATCTTTTTCTGTTTTCTTTATTTTACAATTTTTGCCTCGGACGGCTCCGACAAGCTGAAGCTTCTGCGATCGCCTGCTCCAACATTGCTGAATCCATCACGAAGTCCAAAGAAGACATTCGGGGAGCGGCATCACTCAGTTTTCGCAGCAAATAAATCCGGGGAAGTACCTGTATTTCAATTCTGTCTTTTCAATTCTGCACTTTATTTTTCTCTCCTTCTTCAATCCCCTTCTTTAGCCATTGAGGACAATGTCTGTTTTAAGCTTGGGGGAGGATTTCCTCCTTCATTTTTGCTTAGTGTAAATAATTTCCTTTTTTGTAAATAGTTCCATAAATTAAAAAAAAATGAATATCTTAAAATTCCAAAAAAGAGAAAAATTTTCCAAAATCCAAAAAAAAGAGAATATTTCTCAAAATAAAAAAATATATATGTATTTTTGAATAGTTTAGACATTTTGGTATTTCAATAGTACCCCTAGTTTTTAGTTTTGTTTTACTCAAAATCTCCTATAAACAACTTAGTTAATTATAATATTTCTAATCGTCCTTTTTAATTATGTTTCACAAGTAAAATGTTGGCCATGCTGTGTTTCTAATTCGCGGTAGCATGTTAAGGTGAAATATTTTTCTAAAACTCGCATTTCTATTATGGTTTTTTGTTTTTTTATTTCCTTTACTTTCTCAAAAATTCATCATCCACTATTTTCTTTTTCATTTTTGAATAATTTTTGTAAAGTCAACTTTTGAATAACGTAGTAGATGTGAACGATCCAAGTCACCTATTATTTCTATTTTCGAGTTAATTTCATCAATCTTCTTTTATTATCTAGGACTCGCTTTTTGAAATTTTTCAAACCTTTGTTTTAAATAAATTCAAAAGCGTGAAAATGATTTAGGCTGTTTTTGTTTTCGTTTGAGCTTTCCTGCCAACCTCAAAACTTTTACCACTAGTTAGCCGTTTTTGAGCCTTTTTCCGATTTCATTTGATAGCTCCTCTCTTCATTTCAGTTTCACCAAAGCCAAAATTTCCAACCTATCGAATCGCACTAGCCTTTTTGAGTTTCATAAATTATTTTGACGATTTTTGATAGGGTATTTTGTGATTTTTGTGGAGAAAGGTTTTCGAAAAAAAAGGAAGTATGTTCAAAAGTGATGTTTATTTTTGTTTGGCCAACTCAAAAAGGAAAATAAAAATATTTATGGCCTTTGTTTTGAAAAAAGAAAAAAAAATGAAAAAGAAAAAGAAAAAGAAAAAAATGTGTACATATTTTTATGAAAGTTTTTGAAACTCTTTGCTTTGGTTTAGTGTGATTTTAAACCTTCACGTTTATCTTTGAATTCCACTCCTAATCATTTTCCTAAACCAAACGTTTCTGTCCTATTTAAGTCCTTTTGATTCACGCTTTTTGTTTTTTATTTAACAACTAAGAAAAGAAAAACAGTAAATCAGTTTTAGTTTTGGATTTAAACCTAGATTTTTGATAATTAAATTGATATAATTATAATGCGTGGCTTGGATCTAGTAACAACTCAATGCGTGTTTTTCATTTTCGTTGCTTTACTTAAGTCCATTTAAAAAAAAAAATCTCGTTAAAATTTTGGATGATTTGTTTTTATTAATTAAAGTTTTTAAAAGTTTTACCATACCTAAATAATTGTTTTAGACTTACATTTCACCTTTTTCCCTACTAAGAATTTCGCATAGTACTTGTGTAGGCATAATTAGAACTTTTTGATTAGTCCTTTTTATAAATATCTAGTTTTTATATTTTTGCTTGGGGACAAGCAAGGCTTAAGCTTGGGGGAATTTGATAATACGTTTTGTAGCCTAAACTATTATCGTTTTTTCTATTTTATAGTGTACAAATCATGTCTATTATTAGTTTATTTTTATCCTTTTTATGTAAATATTATTGCCACTAACTTTTTCCTGTCTTTTTGCAGGCTTTCAGAAAAATTGCCAAAATGGCCTGTCACGCCCCCCTGTCACGCCCTCCCTGGGCGTGACCTAGGGCGTGTCACCCGATCCCGAGGACACCTGCTGGAAGGGACAGAAAACGGTCAAAACCGCTGTCACGCCCCACTGTCACGCCCTCCCTGGGCGTGTCACCGGGCGTGACAAGGGGCGTGTCGCCCTCTGCCGCAAAGCTGCCGCCGCATTAAATGCCCTTCCCTCTCAGCACGCAAATAGTACTGTCACGCCCCATGTCACGCCCGTGACATGGGCGTGACACCTTCCTTTTTCGGTGACTGACGGATTTCCGACCAATGATTTGGACATGACATGCCTGTCACGCCCCCCTGTCACGGGCGTGACCTAGGGCGTGACCACCGACGTACCGAAGCAATCATCCCTCCCGCCAGAATCCAGAGCCCGAGGTCAAATCCGTACCTGTCACGCCCCCTGACACGCCCCCCCTAGGGCGTGTCGGAGGGCGTGACCAACCCGAGATTTTTTCTATAAATTGAGCCCCCCCCTCTCCATTTCAGCAAGCTTTGGTTGAGTGGGGGAGGTGCTGCCCCTTTGTTTCTTGATCCTTTTTCATGCTTTTTCTCTCTCTCTCTCCCCCTCTCTTTGTACTTTTTGGTTAACCCTAGTTTAATCTTAGTTTGTGCTAGCTTTTATTGCATTTTCCTCCTTGCTTAGTGCTTAATGTAGGGCTAGAATAGGGTTTAATTTTCATGCACTTGTAACTTTAATTTTCAATAGTGTAACTTGCCCTTTTTATTAATAAAAGTGTTCTTGTTTAGCTTGTGTTCTTCTTATGCTTTTCTACTCATCTTCCCCCCTCCACTCCATTATGATTAACTAATCCTCCTTGTACTCGATCTTGATGATCCGAGGTTAGAGCGATTATGTTATGATGTTTTAATTAATCTTTTCTTTTTAGGTTAGGGCCTTGAATTACTCTTGATTTATCACGGGTCGGAGGTATATTTTCGATATATACTCTCCGCCTTTGCTTTCATTCTGGGCTAGCCGAGAGGCCGAAAGAATGAAGTGAGCATTCAAGAGTAAAGGGAGTTGTACGCACCCCTCGAGAGAGGCAGACGTCCAAATCTCCCGGATTGGAGTAAAATCCAATAGTGGGGTTCACCGCGTAAAGCGAGTTTTAGGCCTCCGATTTAGACGAGAGTCGGTCGGACCTTCCTAAACTCAGTTGGGCATGACTTCGAGAGAAGCGTGTTCAAGCTTTAGGAACCTTCCACGGTCAAGGACCCTTATCCTATTAAGTTTAGATTTTTATCGCATTTTCTTAATCGTCTTTAGCCAAGGTGAATCTTGATCGGGTGCATTTCCATTTCATATTGTTCTACCTTTTGTAGTAATCTCATATATTGTGCTCTTTAATTAACTGCGGTAATTTCCTTTCTAGCTTAGTTGTTTGCTTAATAGCGTAACTTAATTGCGGTAGTTCTCTTTTTAGTTTGCTTTAATTTCTCCATTGCGCTTAGATTTTCTAAAACCCTAGTTTTTCCGTCGATAAGATAATAGCGTTCGTGTGAGTAAGCTTAGCCAACAGTTCCCGGATCTTAATACGACACTTGTGTCCCCTTGCTACAATTCGATAGGTATACTTGCCTCATCGGGTTGCTAGTTCGGTTGCGTTTATTTTCTTCGAACCCTAGCGCGCAACACTTCCCTTTGAGATTATGTGCGATGCGAGTAGTTTCGCGGTAGGAGCAGTACTAGGATAACGAATATCTAAAAACTTCCACCCCATCTATTATGCTAGTAAAACACTTATATCGGCACAAGAGAATTATACCATAACCGAGAAGTAGCTCCTAGCTTTTTTTTTTGCTTTTGATAAATTCCTTTCATATATTATGCTTTCCAAAATTATCATTTTTATGAACTTATAGGTCCGCGATCAAACTCTTATTGTGGTTGGTTCGATGAGTTGACCGTCGCGAAATGCTAGAAAATCGAAGTTTCTAACGAAAAGAGGCTAGTGCACCTATCGCATGTAGTACTCGATATTCGGTAGAATACCGAGGTCGTATTGTTCTCGGGGTCGTGTTTATTATTCTTACTCCTCCGGGAGAACTATTATTTTACTAAAAGTAAGGTGGATTTTTGTTTAACTAAAAACGGAAATAAAAAGAAGGCAGAAAATTTCTTAGATTATTCGATGACGGGTTAACGCTCGACATCGAATCGGATTAAGACTAAAATAATTCTTAATAATTATTGAACTTAGTTTTTAAATTAATAAAAGGCACTTGGCCGTTGAGGTTCCATAAATATGAGCGCACTTATCTCTAGGAATATTGCTCACCTGAACATTAAGACTATTCGACCGATCGTTATACCGACGAAGGATTCCTCTTAATGCCCGTTTTACGCTAAGAACCCCGCTATTGGGTGGGGAACCCAATTTGGTAGAACTACGCTCGTCCTCTTTCGAGGGTATGTACGCAATTTTATTTACCCAAGGGTGATCGGTCCATACGTGCAGCTTCTCGACATTGCGTATGGATAACGGAAATAGAGCCCACACATCGATTATGTGGTCCTATGCGTCGTTAACCCTTGGCAAACCTTAAGTCCTTAAATTAAAATTAAAATAAAGAACCTTAATTTTTTTGAATCATTTTATATGTCCAAATGCTCTTCGATGCTGAGGGCTAATAATGATTTGCCACTCATCGGTATGGGGACGGCTTTATGTTTTTAACAAGGCGTGAGTACGAAATTTAACACTAAACAGTTATAAGAAGGAGACATAAACAAAACAACATTTATAAAAATTGTAAAGCTAATTATAATTAAAACTCACGCACACTGCAAAACCATAAATAATGAAAAAGACAAGTCCTAATCAAACGAGTAGGCAGTAAATGACGAGTCCTACTCAAACGAGTAGGCGGTAAATTAAAACAATGCGCCATTTAACTCTTAACGAGTAGGCGAAAATAAATGCATAAATAAAAAGAAACTAAGTTACAAAAAATGAAAATTACAAATCCTACTCAAATGAGTAGGAGGAAAATTAAAAGACAAGTCCCACTCAAATGAGTGGGCGGGAAGTGAAAGCAGAACGCCATTTAACTCTTAACGAGTAGGCTGAAATAGATGCACACACGCACACACTCTTCATAACTTAAGAAAGCAAGAAAACAAAGCAATAAAATTATCACCTACACGAATGCACTCTACAAGATTGAGAAAGCGATAAAATTGCGAGTCCCGGCTCAAATGAGTGGGCGGGAGAAATGAAAGCAATAAAATCTATCCTCATACACTCACACACACTAACATGAAATTAAAAGAACATAATGAAAACCCTAACTCACACACTCACACACACTAAGTAAAAACAAGAAAGACAAAGTTACCTAAAAATTAAAACGACTTTATTTCTATTCTAAGAACATGCTAAAAACACATAAAAAGATGAAATAAAAGTTAAAGAAGCAAAAGTTTTTTGAAAACAAAGTTAAAATCAAAGTTGTTAAAAAATTAAAACGTTTATATTTTCATTCTTAGGATTCCATAAAAGTGATGAAAAGTGAAAATAAAAATTAAAGCAACAAAAAGTTTTACAATCCTAAAACAAGCTAAGTAAAAAAAATCGAAAAAATCACTTTAAAACCTCTTTTACAATTTCATAGGAATGAAAATATAGGACTTTAAAAAGTTTTCAATACAACATTTCATTCTGAAAAGAAGACTTAAACAAAATGTTGCCATTATAACAATTCATTTTTAGGCAAAAAGCTATAATTAAACCTATCATGACAACTAAATAAGGGCATGAAGAAAATTAACTAGTTAAACTCATACCACACACACACACTTTTCATAAAGAGAAAAGACAAAGAGAAACATGAGAATGAAAAGAAGAAGAAAAATGGGCACACAAGTTCATTCCAAAGCCAAGAAAGAAGAGAAATGCTAACATGATTAATTGATAAAAAGAACTATTACAAAGCTAATACAAAGCTAAAGCCAAAGAAAAAGCAAACATAAAAGGGAGGGGGGAGAAAGTTCTCCTTACATGGCTATGGAGTCCACAACGGCATCCCACAAAACACACTAAAATTGGCTCAAAAAAGTGAACCCTTGGACCTCACAAAAAAGTTTTCTTTATAGACAAATGTTTCAGGTGTGACACGCCCTAGTCACGGGCGTGACAGGGGGCGTGTTGAAGGTTGCGTGTTTGACTTGTGTGAAATCCGGTAGCTAGATTTCTTTTGGAGTCTTCGATAAGTGACACGTGGTGGTCACGGGCGTATCCGGTGTCAGACACGGGCGTGTTGGCTGGGCGTGACTGAACAGCTGGCAGGAGTTGCGTTGAGTAGCGACGACGTTGAGTGGCGTTTAGAGGTGAACAGTGAAAGCGTTGAGTGGCATTGAGTGTCGGCGGCATTGAGTGTCGACGACGTTGAGTGTCGACACGGGCGTGTCGAGCTTAGATACGGGCGTGTCCCGCTCGGTTTGAAGGCGTTGAGACATGAACAGTAAAAGTGTTGAGTGGCTTCCGTCTTGATGGCGTTGAGTGTCTGACATGGGCGTGTCGGCCATGTGACACGGGCGTGTCAGGTCAATTTTGACCATTTACTGGAATTTTTCTGAGATAAAAAATAAACTAAGTTAGAAATATTATTTACAAAAAAGAAGCATATTTTTGAATAAAACAAACTAAAAAAAAGACAAAACTAATGTAAAATATCATAGTAAAGACACGGAAAAATGTGTTTATTTACCTCCTCTCAAATACCCCCATACTTAAGCTTTTGTTATTCCAGAGCAAAAGTTTGAGGTGAATTTATAAGGAATAAAAAAAACTCTAAGTCTAGCTACCATTTTAAGTTAATTGTAAGAGAGATCGAAATAAATATACGGGGTATAAGAGTTAAGTCCTAAAATTATGTAGATGATTTAAATATAGCAAAGGTTTTTGGCCAAAAGACTTCTTGATGTAATAAAATAGAAAGCAATAGTTGTACTGGTTAGCTTAACAAAAATAACTTGGAATTATATGAACTTTAGCTTATAGGAGTTTTACGGGAAGTAATGCAATTTACAAATTATGCTCTCAAAAAGATTTTTGAATTAATTCTAGAATCATGAAATTGGCTTAGGGGGTTGATGGTTTATGAAGTGGCTTGGAGTTTTGAGGCGAGGTAATTGTTTCTCGAACCTCAATTTTTTTCTGATTTGGATGATAAGGAAAATGAAACCTTATTTTCCTAATATGATTTTTTTTCGTTCTTTTTCAACTTCATAATAATAAAATTAACCCAATGTATATGTATAGGAGTAATGAATTTTATCCTCTTACTCTGTAACATATAATCTTTAAATTATTGGGTGCCTATGTTTATGAAATGAAATCTTATTCCCATTGACATAGGATCTTTTATAGGAGTACTGAATTGTTTATCATTCCGGGTTGGACATGATAAATAAGGGGAAGAGAACAAAAATAGATTTTTAATTAAAAAATTTTTGAGAGCAACCTTTATAAATTGTACGTTCCAATTTTTCAGAAAGCTAAAAGTAGGCATAATTGAATTCTATAGTCATTATTTTCTAACATAATACACGTGCTCCTATAAATGAAAAATTAGAAGTAGTGCCTAAAACGAGTTCGCTATTTTTAACAAAGTATAATGAATTTGTTGAAGCCAAAATTGACCTCAACGAATGTTCGCAAACCAATGTGCAGTCGATGCCTACTTCTCTCAAATCTCGACCCCTGACTAGCTGCTAAGGTCCTAAGACTGACCCAAAGCCTCAGCTGGGAGGTCCCACCTCACACCCGGAAGATCTCTGAGAGCTTCCCCTCCAAAACCAATAGCTGGACTAGGAGCTCTTCAGAAAGCACTGGAGTTAGAGAATAATGAAAAGCCTCCCTTCCAAAGAGCCCCTATGGGTCTTTTTATAGTCTTCCCCTGTTCTGAAAATACTAAAATACCCCTAATGGGTCTTCCAATATCCAAATCCCGCTGTCCTCCCAGGGGTATACAGGTGATTTAACCCGAGGATAATGAAATAATAATAATAAAATAACCCTTTTTTCTGGGTGCCGGGCCCCACCACATGAACCTACTCTGGCGAGAACCCCGGGCAAGAAGGCTCTCGCTGAGCCTTAGCTGAGCTCACCTTGGCAAGGCCTCCCGCCGAGAGGGTTCTCGCCCTTAGTGGTTTTTACGTCATTACCGCTGGACGTGAAGACCTGAGTCCTGGAGCGAACGATCTCGCCTGCCAATGGGCGGGAGCACCTTAAGGGCGAGAACTCTGCCGGTCCGCCCTGGGGGCTGACCCGGGCCTGACCCAAACCTGACTACTGAGGTCTTAGTCCTCCCGGGCCTCCCCAGCGAATATTGGGTTGTACACAATCCCTGCTCTTTTCGAGCTAGCCCTGCGCTCGACAAGACAAGTCCAACCCCATAATATTCGCTGGACACGTGCCCGTCAACCAAGAGAATCTTTTGGAGGGCCCTACTGCGGCTATAAATACACGCCGACGGATGACCATAAGTCTTGCCTCCGAACTACTGTTTCTTCACTGAGCTCTCGCCCGGGATTCTATGCGCGATACCAAGAAGTCTGCTAAGCGGGCTGGCAAGCCACTTCCGCAGGACCTTCAAGATCGGTTACTCGCGGCTCAAGCGCGAGCCTTAGCGAATAGTGCTGCGGTGGCGCCCTGGCTATCGAGAAAATCTTCAAACACCGGCCCCTCTGAGCCGAAGAAGAGAAAGGCGAAGAGGAAAGCGAAGGTGGTCCGGCGAGACCTTGCTCGCGAGAACAGGGATTCACATTCTCCTACTCCCATTCCTGCGGGGGACCCCTCCCCTCCAAAGGTATGCCTTCGACCATGCTTAGCGAGCTGATTATGCTATAGGCCCGATAGTTAACATGACCTTCCGCAGGAATCCGCTCCAAACGACGTCGCTGGGTCTTCCCCGATTCCCCCAGATTCGTCAGCCCTCCCTCCTGAGGATCGAGCGAGGGTCTCGGAGACAATTCCTCCAGCCGAGACCCGGGTGATAGGTATCTTTTCTGCCACTTCTCAACATTTCAACCGTATTTTTCCTTGTTTGAGCTATCTTCTCGCAGAGCCAGCTTCCGCCGTCCCGGGTCTTGTAATCCGGGGGGATGAAGCGAGAACCGGCGAGATGCTTCCTTTCGTGGCAGATCCTGCCCTGCAGGCGAGAGGGGTGGCCTTTGACCCTTCCGTTACTAAGGAGGCTGATCCTTCCTTGAGAGATGACAACTCTCTCCCTACTTATGGCCAGGCTGGGACTATTGAGCGCGAGCCCTTCCGCCCAAGTCGTGGAAAGCCTCTCCAACTCCTTTATGGAACAGACGGAGGGGTCGGGCCTTCTCACCCGACGCCAGTCAATGGCTCTCGCCAGACTGCAGGTATGCGAGACATTCTTGTCGGCTGGTCGTTATGTCTTAATCAGAAACCCTGGGCGCACTTTTCGTAGGGGACCCCAGCTCTCGGTCGGAAGCCAACGAGGAGAGAGAAGAAGCAGAAGAAGAAGAAGACGAATAAGACAAAGAGGATTCCCTTCCTCCCTCGCCCGGCGAGATAGAAGAAACCCTGAACGGTGCCAGGAACGCGAAGGAGCGGAGGAGGAAGATCTCGGCCATTCTGGCCAAGCTCATCCGGCGAGACTGCGCCCATGCTGCCGCGGCGAGAGCATTCCGCGAATCCGTGGAACAGAGGCTGGAGGCCCTGGAGCGTGATTTCTTCTTGGGCGAGATTGACCGACCGGGAGGGCCTACTGTCGAGTCTTCGCCAGGGAGGTGCATTGCGCCGATCCGGGATCATGCTAGGCGGATCAACCTAGGATGTACCACCCTGTCATCTTACTTCAATTCGTTGGTGCCTCCGAGAACCAGGCGGCGGGAGCGAGGGCGATGGCGCTGGGAACCGTATTAGTTCGTCTAGGTCTCGCCCCTTCTCCCTCGTTAGCCTTCCCTTCCGCCAAGTACCTTTATGCCTTCGCAATAATTGTTATTAATTTTATTCAGCTCTCGGCGGCGAGAGCAAATTATTATCCGTTTCTTCTTTCATTGTGCTGCGAATTTTAAGAATGTGTTGAAATTAGGATGCTCACGCCAAAACTAAGTGGCTTGCGCCAAACTAGATATGATCGTCGACTGCCGTCATCCCGCGGGGGAAAAATCGAGGCGTCGCCGGCCTAGATCGTGACAGCTGTACCCCGCCGTCATTTTCTCTTTCCATCGGACGGAGCCGTAACGACCACGGTTCCCTATAAATAGAGAAGTCTACCCACCGCATTTATTTCTCTGATCCGGAACCTCCACTCCCCGTCCTTGCTTTCGCTCAATTGCTTCCACCTCTTCCTCTCTATTGTTCTCGCTATTACCCCCAAACTCAAAATGTCGGGCGAGAACGAGGGCCGCGCCCATTGCATAGAAGCATTCCGCAAGCATCTCTTCCCCTCCTGCACGCTCACCTTGGACGAATACAACCTGATCGTCAGCCGCTTCATTCCCGCTGGCTTCTTGGCGCGGAACCCGGGTAATCACGACAAGTGAATACCCCCGAAGCGGGAGAGCTCGCCATCCCCCTCGAACATTTCGAGGTGGGCTTCCGCCTACCCCTCTGGCCGGAGATTCGGCAAGCCCTCCACTACTATAAGGTGGTTCCCGCCCAGCTGAACCCGAACTCTGTCGCGATCCTTGTGGCATTCATTTGCTACATGCGATCCGAGAGGATCGAGTTTAGTCTGCCGATCTTCCGCATGTTGTTCAACTTCCGCGCCAAAGGCGGCGTGGTCTTCTTCTCCGGGCAGCTGCTCAAGACCACTGGCCTCGCCAATAAACATCACCATTGGGGCGAGAAGTTTGTCTACATCACCGGGGACTTCGGCAACGTCCCGCTCCGACCCGTCTAGTACGAGAATGCTGCTTACAAGCCGCCCGTTCTGGGGTCGCGCGAGAGCGCACTCTTGGAGTTCTTCAGAACAAAGGAGTTTGACGTTCTCTTCCTCCGCCGGGACGTCAACTCCCTGCCTCCCATTCACCTGAGCAAAGGTGTGGTCCCGCCTTAGATTTGATCTTTCGTTAGGATCTTCCTGTGTTGAACAGCGCCATCTTTGCAGGAGAGCGGGAGGTCCCCCTACACCAACCTTTTTCTGTGGCCCCGGGCGTCGAGGATCGGGTCGCGAGAGGCTCTCTCGCTCTCGCGAGAGGCTCTCTCGAGAGGCTTTCTCGCTCTCGCGGAGGCCAGCGCTCGCGCCTGTCGGGAAGAGCCCGTTCAGCCTTCGGCGCCTGAAGGTAAGAAGCGAAAATGCGCCGCTCCCGCCTTGCGATCGCTGAAGAGGCTAAAGCCATCTACTGCGGACAAGGGCAAGGACTTGGCCTTCTCGCCTGCCCGACATCCTGCTCTGGGCAAGTCCTTCGAAGGGCTACTCCAGATGGCCAGCAAGATGGGTGCTTCCGCCAAGAGGCGTGCCGAGGCTACTGCCGAGAACCCTCCAGCCGCCGACAGGGCGGGAGGAGAGGGAGTCGTCGCCGAGACCTCCGCCCAGACCCCGCCCATGGAAGTGCCAAAAGGGCACAGAAATTATGGCCTCGACGTGAAGCACGTCGACGCGGAAGGGAAGCCTCTGCTCCAATGGGATCCCGAATCCAACAGGGTTGCAGTTTCAACGCTCCTCCCTAGCTGGTCGGAGCGGGATGAGGTTACCGGCGAGGCCTTCTCGCTGGGCTATGACCTCTATAGCCGAGAGGGCGCCAGTGTCTTCGACCAGACGCCCACCCGGCTCTTGGCTTTCGATGCTACCTGGGCCCTGCTTCGCGGGTTTGAGCTTGCGCATATGTGCGCGCGTCGAAGCATCAACATTGACAAGAACTTCGCTGATATGTATAAGGCGAGGGAAGAAGCGGTGGCCAGAGCACGCTCTTCGGAGATAGAGCTCACGGGTGCTCGACAAGAGTTGGTGGATGCTCAACAAGCGCTGTCCCTATGCCCCGCGGCCGAGGTAAGCGGGATCTTCCTGGACCCTTGCTCTCGCTACTCGAAGTCTCGCTTGCGCCATATTTATTGAGTTGATATCTTCTCCACAGGATTCCGCCCAGGCCATGGCGCTCCGCGCAGAGTTGGCTGACGTACGTTGCGAGAACGTCCTGCTAAGGGACCAACTCCGGCGTGCGGAAGCGGCGAAAGACCCGCCTCCGACGCTTGATGAGAGACTAAAGAGTCGGCACTTCTCGGTGTATGACATCGACAAGATGCTCCAGGCAAACGCCCAGGCTACCGTCAGGCTGACGGTCGAGACGCTGCGAGATGCGAAGCTGCTCCGGGAGGACGGCGTAACCATCGACGCCCTCTAACTCCTCCCTTGGCTATTCGATCCCGTACCGAAGCCTCCCGGCGAGCCTGACTCTCCTCCTTCGGATACCCAGAAGTCCTCCTCCGCTACCGGCGAGACGTCTGAGGCGAGCTCGGGCGAGGACTCCGGCGAGGACTCGGGCGAGAGTACCAGCGGGGATTACAGTGCGTCCCCTTGAAGTGCTCTCTTTTTTTCTCTTGATACATTTTTGTAATGAGCGAGAAGCTCCAAACCTCTGTACTTATTAAATATAATGCAATGTTTCATTTTTCACTGCCGGTGTTTGCTTGAATGAATAGGTTAGTCAGCCAAGTGGCTCCCGCGTGAGCCTCCGCCGAGACCCTTAGTCTCCTTAGGGTAACCTTCCTTAGAGATTGATTAGGCGGGAGCCTTGCGCCATCGATTAGGTCGTCCTGCCCAGGTCTGCCGGGAGCCTTCTTCAACGAGAACCCCCCAGCCGAGACCTTTTGGCCGAGACCCCTATTGACCGAGACCTCTGCTGGCCGAGACCCTAACTGGCAGAGACCTCTATTAGCAGAGACCCTAACTGGCCGTGACCTCTACTGGCCGAGACCTTTAGGGTTTTGTCACTGATCTAGGCCAGGGTCATGACATGATACCTTCCCACAAAATGGATCTATGCTCCACCGGCGAGCCTTCGGACCTGCCAGCTAGATGGGAGCCTGCGCAGCGGGTCTACCGGGGGCTGAGCTGGGCTTGTTGTAACACTGAGTAACCATAAATCAAGAACCAAGGACCACAAGTCAAGGACTCAACCTATCCCCCACAGGCGAGCCTTCGGACCTGCCAGCTGGATGAGAGCCTGCGCAGCGGGTCTGCCTGGGGCCGAGCTAGCTCGGGGTGTCGATGATGATCAAGCAAAACCTCTCACCCACAGGCGAGCCTTCGGACCTGCCAGCTAGATGAGAGCCTGCGCAGCGGGTCTACCTGGGGCTGAGCCGAACTCAGTGTGTTGATGAAGATCAAGCCAAACCTCTCCCCCACAAGCGAGCCTTCGGACCAGCTAGCTAGATAAGAGCCTGCGTAGTGGGTCTACCTGGGGCCGAGCCGAGCTCGGGGTGTCGATGAAGATCAAGCCAAACCTCTCCCCTACAGGCGAGCCTTCGGACCTGCCAGCTAGATGAGAGCCTGCGCAGCGGGTCTACCTGGGGCCGAGCGGAGCTCGGGGTGTCGATGAAGATCAAGCCAAAGCTCTCCGCCACAGGCGAGCCTTCGGACCTCCCAGCTAGATGAGAGCCTGCGCAGCGGGTCCACCTGGGGCCGAGCCGAGCTCGGGGTGTCGATGAAGATCAAGCCAAACCTCTCCCCTACAAGCGAGCCTTCGGACCTGCCAGCTAGATGAGAGCCTGCGCAGCGGGTCTACCTGGGGCCGCGCCGAGCTCGGGGTGTCGATGAATTTCAAGCCAAACCTCTCCCCCACAGGCGAGCCTTCGGACCTGCCAGCTAGATGAGAGCCTGCGCAGCGGGTCTACCTGGGGCCGAGCCGAGCACGGGGTGTTGATGAAGATCAAGCCAAACCTCTCCCCCACAGGCGAGCCTTCGCACCTGCCAGCTAGATGAGAGCCTGCGCAGCGGGTCTACCTGGGGCCGAGCCGAGCTCGGGGTGTTGATGAAGATCAAGCCAAACCTCTCCCCCACAGGCGAGCCTTCGGACCTACCAGCTAGATGAGAGCCTGCGCATCGGGTCTACCTGGGTCCGAGCCGAGCTCGGGGTGTTGATGAAGATCAAGCCAAACCTCTCCCCCACAGGCGAGCCTTCGGACCTGCCAGCTAGATGAGAGCCTGCGCAGCGGGTCTACCTGGGGCCGAGCCGAGCTCGGGGTGTTGATGAAGATCAAGCCAAACCTCTCCCCCACAGGCGAGCCTTCGGACCTGCCAGCTAGATGAGAGCCTGCGCAGCGGGTCTACCTGGGGCCGAGCCGAGCTCGGGGTGTTGATGAAGATTCCTTCACCCAGGCCTGTTCTATCGTCAAGATGGGGAGACATAGTCGGTTAGAGCAAAAGCATTTTTAGGGTAGGAAAGACCTATTCTAGTGATAGCATTTTCTAGAGAGTCAACATTTTGAAAAGACTATTTTGAAATGATAACATTTATTCACCATATTACAACACCTTCTCTCCCTTCAAGGGTAGAAACGTTTCAAGTCATCACCGTTCCAGGTGTGGCTCAAGGTCCTTCCCTCCACATCCTAGAGGTAATAACCCCCGTTAGCCAGAACCTTCTCTATTATGTAAGGTCCTTCCCAACTGGGGTTGAGCTTGCCCATAGGGGCCGACCTTCCCGCCGCGTCAACCTTTTTCAGCACTAGGTCCCCCTCGGCGAATTGCTTAACCCTGATGTGTTTATCGAAGTACGTGGCCATTCGCCTTTTTATCTCTTCTTGTCTGATGGCAGCAACATTCCGTAGCTCTTCCACCATATCCAATGAGAGGTGCAATCCCTCCTCGTTCTCCAACCTCCAAGCTTCGCTTCCCTCACCCGCGGCTGAGACTCGTGGAGACCGAACCTCGAACTCCATTGGGAGGACAGCCTCATACCCATGAGAGAGCTTGAAGGGGGTCTCCCCTGTGGCCGTGTTCGGAGTTGTTCGGAAGGCCCACAGGACGGAAGGGAGCTGCTCCACCCAGTTGCCCTTCAGGTTCTCCACCTTCTTTTTGAGCAAGTTCACGATGATCTTGTTCGCCGCTTCCACCTGGCTGTTGCTCCAGGGGTGATGGACAGAGGCAAACCTGAGTTCAATCCCTAGTTGGGCGCAGAAGCTGATAAACTCTTCACTGGCAAACTGAGGACCGTTATCCGTCACTATCGCTTGGGGTAGCCCGTGCCTGCATATGATTTCCCCCCAAACGATGTTCCTGATGACCTGGGAGGTAACTTTGGCTAGGGCCTTGATTTCCAACCACTTTGAGAAGTAGTCGATCATGACTAGGAGGAACCTCCTCTGCCCGCTAGCTGGAGGAAAGGGTCCAACCAGATCCATTCCCCAAATGGCGAAGGGCCATGGGGCCGTGATGCTCTGAAGCCTTTGTGCGGGTAAGAGTTGGAGGGGGGTGTGTACTTGACATTTCAGACATCTCTTTGCAAACTCGATTGTGTCCTTTCTCAAGGTCTGCCAGAAATACCCTTGTCTTATCACCCTTGCCTACAACGTTCTTCCTCCCGAGTGGCTGCCACACTCTCCCGAATGCACCTCTTCCAGGATTCTCGGGACCTCCTCCTCGGTCACACATCTCGCGAGGAGCCCGGATAACATTTTCCGGTGCAAGCCCCCTTCCAACATCAGGTAGTGGGCTATCTTTCGCCTAAAGCTTTTCGCCTCCTTAACCCCCTCTGACAGCATGCCTGTGGTAAGGAAGGTCACCAATGGGTCCACCCATGAGGATCGCCGACCCACCTCCATCGATTCCTCCTCTTCAATTGCTGGTCGGAAAAGTTCAGTTACGGTCCCTCCTCCCCGAGGCCCAAACTTTTCCAACCGATCAGCTGTGACGCTTTCTTCCCTGGGAATGTGTTGAATGGAGAAGGAACGGAACCCTCCGATGATTGCCCTTACCCTGGATAGATATTTCACGAGGGTAGGCTCCCGAGCCTCAAACTCCCCTCTGATCTGTGACGCTACCACCATCGAGTCAGTAAAGGTCTCCACATCTTGGATTTCCAGTTCCCTTGCCAATCGAAGGCCGGCTATCACAGCCTCATACTCCGCCTGATTATTGGTGATAGGGAAATGGAAAACCACCGCCTGTTCTATGGTAACCCCTTGAGGACTCACCAATACTACACCCCCTCCCAGGGAGTGCCTTCCTGAGGCCCCATCGACCATCATCTTCCATGCTTCGTGGGACTTCGGCTCCTCATTCTCAGCATCAGTGACGTAGTCTTCCAGAAAGTCCGCCACGGCTTGAGCCTTGATGGAGAGCCTCGGGATGAACGAGATGTCTAACTCGCTTAATTCGATAGGCCACTTTTCCAGCCTTCCCGAGTGCTCTACCCCCTCGAAGATCTTGCGAAGAGGATGGTCGGTGACCACCCTAATGGAGTGTGCTTGAAAGTAGGGACGGAGCTTTCTTGCCGAAATAACCAAGGCATAAGCTAGCTTCTCCAGGATGGCGTAGCGGAGTTCCGCCTTTTTCAGGATTCGGCTTACGTAATAGACGGGTAGCTGCTTCTTCCCCTCTTCCCTAACCAAGACGGAGCTCACAGCTTGCACCCCCACCCCGAGATACAAGGCCAGGTCTTCCCCTTCCTTGGGGCTTTGGAGCAGCGGAGCCTGGGAGAGTTGTCTCTTCAGCCCCTGAAAGGTCTCTTCGCATTCATTCGTCCAGTCGAACACTTGATTACTATGGAGCACTTTGAAGAAAAAAGAACACATATCGCTAGACCGGGAGAGGAACCTGCTTAGCCCGGCCAACTTTCCCGTCAGGCGGTGGACTTTCTTGGCGCTGCGAGGTGACTCCAAGTCCAATATAGCCTTCACCTTGTCCGGGTTAGGTTCTACCCCTGACGGAGTCAAGAGGTGTCCGAGAAACTTCCCGCGACTGGCCCCGAAGACACAGTTCAAGGGGTTCAAACTCATCTTGAACCTTCACAGGGTGGCAAACGTTTCTTCCAAGTCCCGCAAATGGGAATCCACGCATTTGCTTTTGACCAGTAGGTCATCGACGTAGACCTCTAGATTCTTCCCCCTTTGTTCTCGAAAGACTCGATCCATCAAGCGTTGGTATGTTGCCCCCGCATTTTTCAATCCAAAGTGCATCATCTTATAGCTGAAGCATCCCTCTCTCGTGATGAAGGAGACATCCTTGACATCGGGAGGGTGCATCCGGATCTGGTGGTAACCTGAAAAAGCATCCAAAAAACTCATAACAGAAAAACCGACGGCTGAATCAACCAGCGCATCGATTCGAGGCAGGGGATAGCAATCCTTGGGGCATGATTTATTTAACAGGGAAAAATTGATACACATACGCCACTTTCCTCCCCCTTTCTTTACCATTACCACATTGGAGATCCAGCCTGGATACTGGATCTCCGAGATGAAACCTGCCTCCAGAAGTTTCCTGACCTCCTCTCGGATGGGCTCCTCCAGCTTGGTGGCGATGGCCCTCATCTTCTGGCGCATGGGGCGAGCCCTCGGGTCCAGGTTCAGGCGATGACATGCTACGTCTGCATCGATACCCGGCATGTCTGCCGCGCTCCATGCGAAGATGTCGATGTTGCTCTGGATGCAGCCTAGCATCCGTGCCTGGTCCTCGAGGCTTAAGCCTCCGCTGACTCGCAACTTCTGCACTTGCCCCGCTCTGGTGAGTACCTCCATCTCCACCACTCCTCGGCCGGCTCCAGCCTCGACCGATCCCATCCTGCCCTTACCTCCTCCTGCTCAACTTCCTCTCCTCCGACCTCCTCGACCCCCATTGTTTCCACCAGGCCTTCTTCTTGCCTCTGCTCTCCTTCCCCTACCTCTCCAAGGCTCATCTCTCCCAACTCCGCCACTTCCTCCATCATCAAGTCCCCCGCCTCCTGCGGGCTCGCCTCCTCTACTTCTATGCCTCTTTCCTGGCCTGCCATCTCTTTCTCTAGCTCCTCTGCCTGAGCCATCCACGACACGGTGTTTACTGCCGTCACATAGCACTGCCTTGCCACCTTCGGGTCCCACAGATCCTGACCTGCACCCCTCCGTTGCTGAACTTGAGGCATTGATGAAATGAGGAGGGGACACAGCGAAAGGCGCTGATGATTTATTTTGATTATGCATATCAAAATAAAACATATAGTCTTGATACTCGGATTTATTGCCCTTGCAAAAAATGTTGTAATACTTATTTGATGGAGAGAGTCATTGCTCGTGAACATATAATTATAAATGGGTTTTTATCAAAGTACAAGATATGGACCCTTCAAGGGGAATCATATTCTTCTATATCTTGCAGTGGGGATGAACAATGTTCTGATTTTAGAGATGATATGATGGAGATGATTCATGAAGCAATTGGAATTCCACCTATTGGTTCTAGTTTGTATTAGAATCCATCATCAAGCAGTCCAAGAATAGATGGTCCTAGCGAAGAAGATGCCATATTTATAAAACTTGTTGAAGACGCAGAGTGTCCATTGTACCCTAATTGTGTCAAGTATACATCATTGCCTTTCATAGTTAGATTACGGCAAGGTAAAGTTATGCATGGATGGACAGATATCTCGTTCACATGGCTATCGGAATGCCTTATTGATGTTTTTCCGAACATAAAAATACCTGTCTTATTATGAATCTCAAAAGATTACAAAAGATTTGAGATTTTCTTACGAGACTTGGGATGCATTCCCCAATAATTGCCTGATTTTTAAAGGAAATGATATTTCACTTGAAAATTGTGAGATTTGTGGCGAGTCACGAAACAAACAACTAAATGACAAAAGAAATAACATGCAAAATACAATTTCAAAAATTCCAGCAAAACAATTAGATATTTTCCTTTGACACCGAGATTGAAAAGGTTATTCATGTAATCAAAAACAACAAGTTATATGCGATGAAATGCAGAGGAACGTTCTAAAGATGATACTATGAGGCACCCAGCTGACTCTCCATCTTGGAAAAAGTTTGATAAAGACTATCCTCAATTTGCTACAGAGTGTCGTAATATTAGACTTGGTTTGGCCTCTAATGGGTTAAATCTATATAGAACCATGTCCATTGCTCATAGCATGTGGCCAGTTGTTTTAATTCCTTATAATTTGCCTCCATGGATGTGCATGTGAAAAAGAGTTTAAGTTGTCTATCAAAATCACCTAGAGGGGGGTGAATAGGTGAGGTCTGCGTCTTTTTGCGGAATAAAAAATTTAAAGAACGATGAGCAAAAAATAAGCATACACACAGAGAACACCTGATCTATAGTGGTTCCCCAACCTTGGGTACGTCCACTCTCCACCTCACCGATCTAGCAACACACTAGACTAAGCTACTTCACTATTTCCTCAGATTGAAAACAAATCCTACAACTCGGAGCAACGCCCCTACAACTCGATCCACAAAAATGGATCTATACTCGGAAGAGAAACTTCCTACAAACTCAGAGATAAAATCTCCTTCAAGAATAAAATGATTTATAAATAATTATACAAACTGAATATCTTAGATCTGGAAACTTCAGACTTTCTTCTTCTTTGAACTTTGAAGCTTTCTCAGAAAATAGATTGAAGAAGACAAGCCTAACTTTTCTGGATCTGAAAACCTAGATCAATACGATCAAGAAAATTAGTCTATCGAGGAAGAACATCTTGATATGTTGAAACTTTCTTATTCTGAATCGCTTGGATCAGAGAAGATCAGCGATGAGGAAGACGAATCTTGTCAGCGTCGATGGCTTCCCGATTTTGACATTAGAGAATAATTCAGAAAATACTTCTTAGTTTGTCGATTATGACAAGAACTTTTATAGACCTTTCCCAACGGTCTAATTAGCATTAATTTCAACCCACGTGGACCAATCACGGGTTAATAAAATTTGAAATCCCCGCCATATGATACTTAGCGAAATTCAAAAATCTTATTCTGCAGTTCTCGAGTGAAAGAATGGCTACTCGAGAACAGCTTCTACTTCTCGAGACAACAACTACAAATTTCTCGAGAATAAGTATTTAGGAAGAATTTCGATCTGGCTTCTCGAGACTCAAGGAACATTACTCGAGAACTAGCTTCTATTACTCGAGAACAAGTAAAGACTTCTCGAGAACAAACTAGACTTCTCAAGAGGAAAAGGCTAGATGGCGTAACGAAAAGTCTCTGCTTATCTAGTACTGACTTAGCTTCTCGAGTACTGACTTAGCTTCTCGAGTGTTTACTTATCTTCTTGAGTACTGACTTAGCTTCTTGAGTACTGACTTAGCTTCTGCTTCTCGAGTACAGCAAGTCTTACTCGAGAACTACTTCTGCTACTCGAGAACTATTTTGGAAGATTTCTTAACACCGTTAATTCTTCTTCTTGGAGACCAGCATCACATTTCTTCTTCCAAATCTTTAGTACATGAAAAAGAAGTGTGTCCCAATAGAGAGGCTACACATGAGTCAACACCATGGATCACACAATGGGGGATTATATTGTATGGTCCTATGTTTAGTGACTCATTGTAGACTGACATTAGTCTACACTTAGTAGTTTAGTCCTGCAAGTACATCTAAACAAGCACCATCAAATACAACTACAATTCACCTTAGTTTTAGGGGGACTTCTTCAAATCAAGGTTATTGTGATAACAAAACCCAACAATCTCCCCCTATTTGAAGAAGTCAGAACCCCATATACTAAGTTGAATTACATGGATGAGAAAATAATATAAAGTGAAGAAGGATGCATTGCCTTACATTTCTTAGAGAATACTGATGCCTTTCTCGAGCTGTCTACCTTCAGTGCAACGGACTTATCTCTTGATGAAGATCTGCTAGCCTCTTCTTCATCTTTTCTCGTATTGATTTGAAGTTCATAGGACATAAGCTTCTCGAAGAGGATCTGAGGGTCAGTTTCTACTAATCTCCCAAATTCCTTGATGGCACATATTTTGTTATCCCATTCCTTTGTCAAGGATCTCAAGAACTTGTCATTTAGTTCACCTTCTGTGAACACCCAACCATAGTTCCTTAGGCCATTGACGACTTTGAAAAAGTTTTCATATGTGTCGGCAATTGCTTCTTTAGGGCCTTGCTTGAAGGCCTCATACTTCTGATTCAGAAGGGATCTTCTATCATCCCTTACTTTTTTTGTGCCTTCCATCAAGATGATAAGAGACTGCCACATTTCCTTGGCGGATTGGAAGTGAATCAAATTCTGCAGCATAGAATCATCGACTACACTTGTGATGATATTTTTGGCTTTCTTGTCTAGAGAGACAAATGCAATCTCATCATTGTCGAGGTCCCTCAATTTCTTTGGCACCTTCTTAGTAGGATCAATAGTGGAAGAGATCATAGGCATATGAGGGCCTTCTTCCACTATCATGAAAATGCGGGGGCCAACAGCTTCCATGAATAACTTTACTCTTTCTTTCCACATGGGAAAGTTTGCCTTATTACACACTGGAAGATTAGTGGAGTCCTTGTATCTGTCCATGCTTGTATAACTCAAAAGACAACTTGGGGAAGATCTAATCAAGGTGTTAACCTTTTAATGATCAACCTCCCTCTGATACCAATTGAAAAAGAGTTTAAGTTGTCTACCAAAATAACCTAGAGGGGGGTGAATAGGTGAGGTCTGCGTCTTTTTGCGAAATAAAAAATTTAAAAAATGATGTGCAAAAAATAAGCATACACACAGAGAACACCTGATCAATAGTGGTTCCCCAACCTTGGGTACGTCCACTCTCCACCTCACCGATCTTGCAACACGCTAGACTCAGCTACTTCACTATTTCCTCGGATTGAAAACTAATCCTACAACTCGGAGCAATGCCACTACAACTCGATCCACATAAATGGATCTACACTCGAAAGAGAAACTTCCTACAAACTCAGAGACAAAATCTCCTATAAAAATAAAATGATTTACAAATAATTATACAAACTGAATATCTCAGATCTGGAAACTTCAAACTTTATTCTTCTTTGAACTTTGAAGCTTTCTCAAATACTAGATTGAAGAAGACAAGCCTAACTTTTCTGGATCTGAAAACCTAGATCAACACGATTAAGAAAATTAGTCTATCGAGGAAGAACGTCTTGATCTGTTCAAACTTTCTTGGTCTGAATTGCTTGGATCAGAGAAGATCAGCGGTGAGGAAGACGAATCTTACCGACGGCGATGGCTTCCCGATTTTGACGTTAGAGAATAATTCAGAAAATACTTCTTAGTTTGTCGATTATGACAAGAACTTTTATAGACCATTCCCAACGGTCTAATTAGCATTAATTGCAACCCACGTGGACCAATCACGGGTTAATGAAATTTGAAATCCACGCCATGTGGTACTTAGTGAAATTCAGAAATCTAATTCTGTAGTTCTCGAGTGAAAGAATGGCTACACGAGAACAGCTTCTAATTCTCGAGACAACAGCTACAAAGTTAAAGAGAATAAGTACTTAGGAAGAATTTCGATCTGGCTTCTCGAGACTCAGGGAATATTACTCGAGAACTAGCTTCTATTACTCGAGAACAAGTAAAGACTTATCGAGAATAAACTGGACTTCTCGAGAGAAAAAGGCTAGATGGCGTATAGACAAGTCTCTGCTTCTCGAGTACTGACTTAACTTCTCGAGTACTGACTTAGCTTCTCGAGTACTGACTTAGCTTCTCGAGTACTGACTTAGCTTCTCGAGTACTGACTTAGCTTCTACTTCTCGAGTACAACATGTCTTACTTGAGAACTACTTCTGCTACTCGAGAACTATTTTGAAAGATTTCTTAACACCTTTAATTCTTCTTCTTGGAGACCAGCATCCCATAGCTTCTTCCAAATCTTTAGTACTTGAAAAAGAAGTGTGTCCCAATAGAGAGGCTACACATGAGTCAACACCGTGGATCACACAATGAGGGATTACATTGTTTGCTCCTGTATTTAGTGATTCATTGTAGACTGACATTGGTCTACACTTAGTAGTTTAGTCCTGCAAGTACATCTAAACAAGCACCATCAAATACAACTGCAATTCACCTTAGTTTTAGGGGGACTTCTTCAAATCAAGGTTATTGTGATAATAAAACCAAACATCATGGCGCAATCTTTTCTCTTTCTTACTGGACTAATTGATGGACCGATGGGGCCTAATAATAAAATTGATGTTTACCTTCAACCATTGATTGAAGAGTTAAAAGAATTATGGAATGATGGTTTGGATACATATAATGTGTCAAAAAATCAGATGTTCACTCTACGCGCCGCATTATTTTGGAATATTAATGACTACACGACATATGCAAACTTATCAGGATGGAGTACAAAAGGCCAGTATGCGTGTGCAACTTATAATTTGCAAACTAAATCACAATGGCTAAGAAATTGTAGAAAATTTTGCTATTTGGGGCATCGTCGATGGTGCCCAGTGGGCACAGGTTTTGAAGACATAAGGCAGCTTTTATTGGATGTCATGAATTTGAAGCTAAACCTCTAATGTTAAAGGGAAGTACTATCACAACACAACTGAATGATGTACTTACTGAATACAAAAAGGATGATCTTAAAAGAGGAAGAGAGAAGATAATTATAGGGTTAAGAATGTTGGTCAAAAACATGGTTGGAAGAAAAAAAGCATCTTCTTTAAATTTCCATATTGGGAGTATTTTCAAACACGTCATTTCATTGATATAATGCACCAAGAGAAGAATATGGGTGAAAATTTTCTTTATACAATATTGGGTGTTATAGAAAAAACAAAAGATGGCTTAAAAGCAATACGAGATTTAAAAGAAATGGGTATTCGAACAAAATTGCACCCATAACAACTTGCATCCGGTAAGGCCTTCTTATCTCCAGCCCATTTTTCAATGAATAAAGTTCATCAAGATGTTTTCCTATAAGTGTTAAAAAATATCAAAGTGCCGGATGGTTATGCATCTAATATTTCTCGATGTGTACATTTGAAAGAGAGAAATATTTGGGGTCTTAAAAGTCATGATATGCACATTCTTGTGCAATAATTCCTTCCAATAGCCATAAGGAAAGTATTGCCACCAGATGTTGTGAAAGTTTTTATCAAATTATCTAATTTCTATAGACAATTGTGCTCAAAGGCTATTAAGTATGTGGACTTGAAGATTATGCAACAACGCATAGTTCTAACAATATGTCATCTTGAAAAGATATTTCCACCTTCTTTTTTTGATATTATGGAGCATCTAACAATACATTTAGCTGAAGAGGCCTCTGTTGGTTGTCCGGTGCAATTTCGATGGATGTATCCTATTGAAAGGTAATGAACATTTCATATATTTGAGTTTATATATTTATTTATATAATATTGTTTGTATTAACTTATTATATATATTGAAATTAGGTATCTACTTACCTTGAAGAGATATGTTTGTAATCATGCTCATCTGAAAGGTTCTATTGCGAAAGGATATCTAATGGAGGAATGCATGAACTTTCGCGAACGATATTTTGTTGGCATTGAAACAAAATATAATCGGCAAAATAGAAATTATGATGGAGGACATGACATTGGTCGTCCATTTAAAAAGGGGAAAAAGATACAACTTGATGAGGTTTCTTGGATACAAATGCATCATCATGTTCATTTCAACACAGATGCAATCACACCTTTTCTAACGTGAGGTGTCATATTTTTTTCCCATCAATTTAATTTGGTGTTTCTTTTTTATAATATAAAATTGTGTTCTTATATAGGAAACACATTGAAGAACTCAAAAATACAATCCCTCGTATGACCGAACATCAAATTGATAAAGCTCATAATGAATCCTTTCATTTATGGTTTAAACATTATGTAAGTTCTTCAATATAGTAATGAAGGTCAACTTTTTAATGAATCATTTCATTAATTTCATCCATGGTTTGACTATCTCTATATGTTAGATCTATTGATAATAATCTATCCAAAGAAGTTAAGCATCTTAGTGAAGGTCCAGATAATTGGGCATGGAGATATGATGGATATTTTATTAATGGATTTCGTTATCACACAAAGTACAAAGATACAAAAAGAACTACCCAAAATAGTGGTGTGATGCTTAAAACAAGTACAACTAGTTGTGCTAGCTCCAAAGATAAGAACCCACGTATAGGGGGTGTCACTTACTATGGAAGGTTAAGGGACATTTTTGAGATTCAGTATGGTAATGATTTTAAATTCATCCTATTTAATTGTGATTGGGTTGACCCTCAAGTTGGAAAAAAACTGGATGAATTTAGTTTCACTCTTGTGAACTTCAATCATTTGTTGTATAGACAAAATAAAATGATAGATGAGCCTTTTATATTATCCACTCAAGCAGAGCAGGTTTGTTACGTCAAAGATCCTCTAGATCCAGATTGGGAAGTCATTATGAAGTTGACAGCTCGGGATTCGATTGATGTTGAACCTCAAGTTGAACCACTCAACCAACAACATTTGGATGAAATAATATGTGTACGTGATGATTATACTAATTAGGTTAGGGAAGGAGTTGATGGTGATGTTGTTGATGATATTCTTTTAGATGTTGATGACAAAATAACTAATGAAGAGTAATATTGTATGTTATCATAATTTTTAGCTTGCCAAATTGCTATATTTTGTCATTTAAATTTAATATAGTTTGATTTATAATATAGTTGTGATGTACGTGTTTTGAAATAGTATTGTTTGTTCTATGATCTTCTTGTAGGCATGGAGAAGAAAAATACTCGAGGAAAAACTATGATTGAAAAGTTTCAACTCTCTCAATCCGTCGCCGCACATTCAATCTCCTAACCTAATATAAATCCTTCACCAATATCCCAACCCATCACCACTATACATTCAGTTTCTTAAGCTACTACACCTGTTACACCAATCTCCCAACCCATTGACACATCATATTCACTATACAATGCAGGTATTTGGAATCATAATTTTTTTGCTTGTGTACTATAACAACATATATAAGTTATTGACATTTTTAATGCAGATCTTTCAAACAATCATGAAAGTACTAATAAAAAGAGAGGACGAGGCCCTGCTTAAGGCATCCCAATGTGGGGGACAGGTGAGCAATTTCATGTTGATTTTGATATATATGGGTACCCTACAGGTAAGTGCGAGCAACCATTTGTTAGCCAACTTGGGGTTCTAGCTAGAATGGGTTTAAACTGCCACTCACATATCAGCGATGGATGGATATACCCAATGACATGCTTGATGTGATATGGAGAGAGGTACAAGTATGTTAATTTATTCTTCTTTTACATTAATGAACACCACTCTTAAAATAAACTCAATTTTATTTCATTGAATAATTGTAGGAGAATACAGATGTCCCTCTAAATTATCAAAGTAGATGCTTACATGTAGTTGGATTGCGGTGGAGGGAATGGAAATATCATGTTAAGCGTGATAATTATGATATATATACAACTAATGAGGAGCGCCTTGCCAATGTCCAAGATCGTGTTACTGCCGGGCAATGGAGAACTCTTGTCCAATATTAGGGGCAAGAAGCTGTTAAAGTTATATTAAAGCAAAACTCAATCAACCGTGAACATCTTGGAGGATACCATAAAATGGGGAGGACCTCATTTCGCTCTGTTCGATCGGTGGAAAAAAAATCGAACATCTTTATATAATATATATATACAATGACAATTTATTTTTTGTTGTTGTTTTAGATGGAGAAACAATGTAACGATCAGGTAGATAGAATTATTGTTTTTATAAGAACACAGACATATAAGAAGGGTATAATTGATTTTGAAGCTCAGGAGTCCATTGTATGTTTTGATTTCTTTCTCCCATAAATAATTTCAAAATAATACATATAATATTAACAACATTTCTTATTTTTATATATTCATATCATAGGAAGATATGAACACTATTCTTGAAAATGTGCCTGAGGAGGAGCGCATCGTAGAATATAGAGATTCATGCTTCTCTCGGGTAATGGGAGAGGATGGACATGGACGTTTGCGTACATGAGGCTTAATGAGGATAAAAGATCTTAATTTACAACCTAGTCAAGAAGTAGTTGAGTCAATCCGTACTCAACCTCGAGAAGAAATACAATCGCAGTTTAATATTCAAATTGACGAAATGAAGGCACAAATGGAGGCACAAATCGAAGAAAAGATGGCATGCCTACAACAAGAGGTGCGAGCTCATTTGGAGCTTGTTAGCTGACCATTGACACCAATAACAACCACTTCTAGAAGTCGGGTAATCCTTCGATACCTTCTAGCACTGGTCAATTAAGTAGTATTGTTTATTACTTAATTATTAACATGTTTAACATATCTATAATGCATATTTTTTTTATGATGGTGATGAAATAATGCCCAGGAAGATGCAGAATTTCAACGGATGATGCACTACCCAAATTAAAAGCTTTAGTGTTGATCTACTAATATGGAAAAAATCATATCAACTCGATTTTTTGATCTATTTTTAATTTCCTTCTTGAACATATTTTTTCTATTTATTTCCATGATGTTTTGAGATATTTTTTGGTGAACTTATATTTATTTCCATGATGTTTGGAGATAGATTTTGGGAATGTGTTCTTGTTGCAAACAACACAGAAATTAATGATGCTTTTTGGTGGAATTAATAGCACAAAGTATTATTATTTTCTCTCTTTCAACATCTTAAATAACCTACTTTAGTAAGGAAACTTTCAGTTCCAAAATTCCTTGATCTTGAATTCATGAGTTTTTGGAAGAATGCCTTTCTTAGTTGATGTACTGTGTTAGTTTTAAAAAACGACTAAAATTGATGGTGTCATAAAATCGATGTTGCTTCCCTGTGATCATATTTTGTGCAGGTCTTCATTTTCTGTCATTAGCATTTTCATTTACTTTTCCTCATTGCTTTACTTATTTGACTTTGTCTGTATAAGAAGTTGTTGTAGCGAGACCTCAAGAAATAATAGATACAGATGTCCAGTTTGCATAATGCCTTATGAAAGCAAAGGTATTATCCTATACTAAATTCAATTAAATTCAACTGTATAGCTTAGAGAGATGCTTATTCATGTTATTACTAAGGTGAAGACATGGAAGTACCTTTCACTAGAAATCCCATCTCATGCAACAACCATGTTGATAAGAAGCATACTCATTTAACCGGTGATGAAACTTCTGTTGATGGGAAACTAAGTTCTCCAACTGATAGTTTTAGAGATTCTGATAGTGATATCAACAAATTTGTTTTGTCTGCTTCAAAAAACAAATTTCTTGAATCAATTTGGTTGCCTGACAGACATATTTATGAGTCTGCAGATAATCTATCATCACAAGTTTTGTCAATACAATAAACACTGGGAACACCAATAGCTGAAGGTTTTGAAGGCTCCAGACCCAACAGTCTACCATTGGTCCATATATTTACTGAAGGTTTTTTAAGGGAGTCAACTAGAAATCCTTGAAACTCTACAACTATGGATTCAGTAACAGTAGAAGGTAAGATAATTGATGTGTTAGCTAACTGCGTAGACATATTACCACCAGGATCTTCAAAAATGTTTCTTGGTGAAAAACATGATTAAGACATTTGGACGAAGTTACTTCAGTGCTAAGGGTTGAAGAACTTACATCATCTGTAGTATTAGGCGTGATCATATCAGACAATGTTGGGGATGAATAATCATCGGAGGAACTGTAAGATGTTATATGAGTTTTAGTATTTGACATAACAATCAGCTTTTCGACACTGCTTTGATATTCTAGAAACTGACAAATTTGTCTTCAAGGGGAACTTACTTCAGAAATTGCAAGGCTTATTCACTTGAAATCAATGTAAGCAATTCTATTCTTGGTTCAGGGGTCTATCATGTGTATCTTAAAAGTTTTTTCCTTGGTCCTACGTGCTTGTTTTACTGAGATTTTTGAAGGAGTTGATCTTAAACCCATTATATCTCGTGTATCTAAATCCATATATCTTGCAATAGATGTTCAACCTCTGGGATTAGATCATGGGACTGGTGCTTCTCTGGAGAAAAATCCACCTATCATGCTCTGTACCTAAGGTCTTGGACTATATATAATGGTAAGTAATCATCATATCTATATATTATGCAATTTTAATATTACACTTGTAATGTTTTGGTCAGGCTTTTCAAGCCTTAGATCATGCTGACTTCCATTTTTTGTTATTCCAAGGAGAAATATGCTGTTCATGGGGTCTTATTACACCACAAGTAAGTTTAGATAGTGTTACAAGCAGGGATAAAGAGAAGATAGTTCCCGATTCCTCTATATTTGAAAGTTAGCATTGTATGAACCTTATCATCCTGTATATTAGTGTTGTTTAAGGGCGGGCATGGATATATTCATAGTTTTAATGACTTCAAGAATAGTTTTAGTTTATCACTGGAAGTTTCTTACTTGGTATGATCTGAAGATGGATTTCATGTAAATACAAAACTGCAAACGGACAATCTCTAGTAATATTTGGAATAGCAGCACAACAGACAGAAGATGTTCATGTATCAGATTGTCCATACTTTATGGTATCTGGGAACTCTGCTGCTCCCACTACTAAAGAAATGTGGTGCACAGTTAGAGAGGTATACTTAAAATTTTTGCACTTCAGAATGTTTATATCCAAGGAATATTACAAGTTGCACAGTTAGAGAGGTATTTGATTCTAGCTGATTCATCCATCCTAGGCTCCGTTTGGTTCAGCTTTTTTAGAGTTGCGCATCTTTCTTCCTCACCTCCATTGGCTCTCCTCCTTGCCGGATTTCTCTCGGAATCGTATCACAGGCCTTTAATTGTTTTTAGGTGCATGAAATAGTTTGCGTGATTGGAGCAAAACGAGTCGTGAAGGAATTACTTGCGCAAAAAGAAACATTTAGTTGACTAGATCCCGGTCCATCATGCGCACCTGTTTAGAACTATTTTGTTGATTTAAAATTTCATTTCACAACATCAAAATTATGGATAGACATGATTTTCAAATCTTAATGCTCAAGTTTTGGATTTATTGTCCTCAATAACCTTATTATGGCAAATGAAATTTGTGATGAGCCGATAACTATTTTGTTAATCAGTGATTGGAATATTTTAAATGCAATTATTGCTTATACTTAAGTTGGAGTAGAAAAAGCAATTTAAACTTTGGGAAGAAAGGATAAATATTTTTGGTGAATTAAATTGATTAGTTTGGGCACTTAATTACTTTGCAATTGATCTTCTTAATAAACTTGGCTGAGGTTTCCTGGTTGGTTAACTGTTTGCAGCTTTATTGTAATTGACCCCTCTGTTTGTGTATTACTTGATTACAATGAAGTCTTCTTATATGCAAAATTCAATACTGAAACTTAGTCGTTCTTTTTATGGAGGACATTTCCAAAATTTAATCACAGAAAACAATTGCTCTATTTATATTTTTCTTAGTTTTAGAGAGAAAAATTTATGAGATCACACCCACTCCTCATATTTGTTGATATCACTCCAATTTTTTATTTATATTTCTATTGCAATGAGTACTTAAATTAGATTCTTGGGGTAGTTATTATCCCTTTTATAGGGATGGTTCATGAGGGCACTTATAACTAAACATAGAATATTACTAGTGTACCAGAGAATTTGGATTACATTTTGATTTATGTTCTCTATGACAGTCATAATGGTATCCAAAGTGGAGGTTTTTTTTCTCGGTATAATGATCATTGGTTGGAGTAGTTATTTTGAGGCCAAAAATATAGAGCACTCCGACATGATTGGTATGCTCTGAACTTTGATCTCTTCTTCTTAATTTCTCCTCAATAAATTTTCTCTGCTTATAACTCTCTTAACAGAACAACTCTCTTTTGTCTCCCTGAATGTGCTGTTTGTGCTTAGCTCTTTTGTCAGAACTTTGACCTAATTCTGACTGAAATTGTACTTCATTCTATGCATTTCAATGATCCTTTTGAAAACAACATTTTTTCACAAGTATATGTTTCACTTACAATAGAATGTAGCTGGAAGTTGCAAATTTTGGTATTGAATTATTCTAGAGAAGGTGTTGTTACAATGGAATGATAGCTGGAATTAGCATGCCCATTGCTAAGCTAGAATAATAGCTGGAATTTTCATGTGATAATACGCTAAGAATAATTGTAATGTGCATCTTTTGATAAAATTAATGGGAAATTATCTTTGATGCTAGAATGAGTTTAAGGGTCCATTAGGTGTAATTGCCTACCTGTGCATGGCTTGTGCCATGTGCATGACACCCAAAAATGGATGGTGTGGGCTTATCCTTGTTAATTTTTTTATTTGATATGTCAAGTTGTAACTTTGAATCCACCAAAATATTTAAAATACTCTTGTCATGGAGTTGATTGGAGATGTAAAATCTATAAAATATAGTTTACATTTGTTTTACTCTTAATTTATTTCCATTATAGTCTAGGAACATCACATTAGATATTTGACTAATTGAGCATGCACTAGGTATATGTGCGCCTTATACTTTATTTTACCTGACACCATACTTAGATATTTTATAGATCTAGGATATAAACACCAAATTTTGTATGCAAATGATCTCTTATAGATTGTCGTGCATGGCATGTATTACAGTGCACACATCATCTGCTTGCATGTGGAAATGTTGACGAGTGGACAGCATGAAAATTGTGAACGCGACGATTGTAAGTGTAACAAGCTAGAAGCGAGCAGTGGAATCTTAATGGGTTGGCATACCAATTGGCTTTTCTTAATTGTTTGTTTATTTATTAAATCCATGTCGAGACCCATTCGTAGTATACACATGACAGACCAATTGGCATTGTGCCAATTTATTGTCCAAGCACACAGTTTATTTTGCACTTTCTTATCTCTTATTCATGTTTGTTATTGCTCGAATGATTCAACATCTTTCCAAAAATTGTTTCATTAGATTTCATAGGTACTGATATTTTTAGATCCTTCATACTTGTATTACTCAATTTTGATGGTTAAATTTAATAAACGTTTAAAATATTGTAATGCAATCTCTTGGATGATCTGGTTGATCTTTGTGAAACAACTATCGTCTAAATAGAATGCTATTCATACAAAATCATGGTTTGATTTACTTCAACTTATACGAGTTTACGTAGCTGGATGCTCTTTTAAAAAATCATGCAGTTCTCAGGATTGCACAGTTAAGGTGTAAGATCCTGTCTCCTCATCCCAAGGCTAACCCGGATCTTATGCCCAGAACCGCCGCCTTACGGTGACACTAACGTACGGGTTAGTCGTCACCGCAAGACGCCGATTCTGCCGGCTAGTACGATCATAACCTGTCGGCCAATATGAGAATAAAATCATAATATCAGAGTAAACGCAGAAAAAGTCCACAGCCACAGCACATATATATATCAAAAGAGAATGAAATATCAGTCCGCAATGAGTACAACAAATATAAGTAAATAGGGCTTATGCCCAGTACATCATGATCACTCTCACTCTCACATACAGCAGCGAAAAAACTAAAACTCTCTCACATCACACCTGTAGACGTGCTCCGGTAGTAGTAGCTGGTATCTGCTCCTCAAATCCTGCCTCCTCGACGTGCTGGTCCACCTCCTCGAGCTCCTAAAATAGTAAGGTCACCGACCATTAGTCAAAAAGACTAAGTCGTATCCTCAACACCTCCTCCTGCAACTCCTAGGCACCGTGCGGGAGGACGAAGTGGAGGACAAACAAGGGGTGACAAAAGCGGAGTAGGTGACAGGAAACTAAGCAGAATATGTAATCAAGTAAATAATGAAATGTAACCTACACTTATGCGGGTACGCATAAGTAAGGGGTCTTCTGCAGGGCTCCCATTATATAAAATGTCCCATACCATTTTATACAATGGGGTGTCAGGTGTCACAAGCATATATATATAAAAGAAAAGTAACCTCAACCTATAAACATGCCCACTCAGGCTTATAGGCTAAGGGATCGTAAAGCAGGTCCTAATGTATAAGCGTCCCATACCACTTATACATTAGGTGACTTAAGTTGTTATGAAGGTTAATGTTATGCAACTATATGGTGGGTATGATATGAACATGCAGTGCAACACACACACATGACTTCGTGATCACAGACCTTTAGTTCCCACTTTTTGAGAGCTAGCATCACTCTCAGGTACTACCGTTGTGGCTACGGCAGCAGCGGAGCGGCCGTCTCCGCCTTCTAGGCGGGTATACACACTACCAGGCCTAGACCTCTCTTGTACGCCTCTGTACACTGCCAGTGCACTCTAGAGTCTCTGCGTACCACTTTGCTGACGACCCGTCAGTCTTGTTGGGTCGGGTGCGCGTTATTAGGAAAAGTCCTCCAGACTCCAGTATAAACATCCTACTGGTCCTTCTAACCCTCGCACCCGCCTGGTCCACCGTACTGCCGTCGGTGTGACGACCGGCCAGTACCGCATGGCCCGCCACTAGTATATGCACATGCAAGTATAGTGTATTGAGCCTCCAGCTCGATGGACTATCCAGTCCCCAAATCTCTCCAACCCGTCACGGGTGAGTATGTGCTACAAAAACTCCAACCCTGCCTAGGTGAGTGTATATAAACCAATCCCTGTCTCCAACTCTGCACGGGTGAGCAAGTAGTCAAAAGACTCCAAGTCCCTCCAACCCGGCACGAGTGAGCACATGTCCAGTTCACTTAACCTATTAGACTACTCTTGTCTACAGATTATCATACTTAGAGTCTTAAGGTTAATCCCAGGACTACCCAAGGTATTCCCGGTGAAGGGCTCTCAGGGGCACTAGGAGATACGATGGGCTGAAACCCAAAGCTCCCTTTCTCAAGGATATTTACTTTAGTTGTTGCCTACCCCGAACCCTTATTCTCTCTCCTGTTACATAGAGTGACCTAGTGACTTAAGGTATGGATTAAGGAGTGACGGTCTTCCGTCAACTCTTCCTAGGCAAGTCTCATGTTGCACTGTTACTCTCGCCTCTAGAATGCAACTGCCATCCAAGGTTATACTTCCGAACTTAGACTCTAACTCAGTTGTTGATTCATCCCCTGGCGGCCTATAGTCCAGCCTACTTTTACTAAGCGCACCCCATGACCTAACACCACCCTGAGATCGAACTTCTAAATTCTTGGTCCAACTGACCCCAAATATTTACCCTAGGGTGGTGTGGACTAATGAAATGACTGTGTTGATTTTCATAATTTTCCTAGGTCATTAAGGCCTTTAATTAAATCTTTTAGAATTATTCCCTAGGTCATTTTACACATGAAATTCATCAATTAAAATCTTCTGACCTATGGGAATTTTCCTGAGTTGCATATGGGTAAAATATTACTGTCTACAAGATTTCATAATTTTCCTTTTAATATATCTATTTATCCCATAATTAATAAAATTTCTACACACGTGTCATTTTCCAAATGAAGTACAAGAAATATATTCACCAAAATTCCAGGAAAATTACTAAGCATTTATATTACTATTTTATGACTAATGGCAGAGTTTCATTTATTTCCACAGTGTAATGGTCTACCAAAATTCATTCCTAATTATTTACCAAAAGTGCCATTATGCTAATAAATAATTTAACAGTGTACCCATAATTCTGATAAAATTCTACAAGACTAGTAAGACAGTCATGCAACTCTAGGATTAATTTAATAATTTTCCAACAAGTATTTATACCAAATCATAAATATTTGCAAAAAGGGTAGAATGGTAAATTCAAGGTATTTGCTCCAATAATTCTCAAACAGAGGTATAAAATTTTCCTATGTCAAATAAAACATCATTCTTTGACTTGACTGAATTTGGGAATCTTGCCTTGATCAAAACCTACTCCTACAATTTATTTTCCAAAAAGGCTTTTATTTTGGAAATACCAAATAATAGGATTTTTTTAATCCCAAAAATTCCATAATAAATTATAGGGGTGAACTTTACTCTAATTAATCCCTGGAATAAATTCCACAATTTTTGGATGCCTCAACTAGGCTAAATACACAAAATATCATTTCTTGCTAAGTGCACCCCAAGGCTATATTTAGCCAACACATGCAAGTGGGTTAACCCAACATGCAGTGGTCCAATTGCTCTGAAATTTCTACCAAGCACCAATAATGTCCCTAAGGACATGCCACCAAAAGTTGGGGCCATTTGGGTGCATATAATTACAGTTATACCCTTAATTTACTTTTTGATATAATGGTAAAAACTATAAGAAAAAGTTTTCCAAAAATTCCAAATCTTTGGCAGGGCCTAGACATGCCCTAAATACACACATGACCAAAATTTCAGGTCATGATGACACATGGTTTGGCTTGGGCATCAATTTTAATTTCTGCCCTAGTCTAGGAGCAGTCCTAGCAAAACAGCCCTACGGTACAATATACTGGACCAAAACTTGAATTTAGGGTGGCAAATTAAAGTTAACACATTTACCTACAATTTTCATTCAGGGCTCAACCTAGGTACAGGTCTCTAGGTACCCTAAAACTGACATGCAAAATTAGTGTTACATTGTGACAATATTTCATACTATTCATGAAATAATAATACAGAATTATAATAAAAAAAATATGCACTAATCTTAAAGCCTATCGGACGGCCCTGCCTCATCTTCCCCATGCATGCATGGATGGCCAACCCGTGCAGGCGGGTTTTGCGGGGCCATTTCCGGCCATCGCCGGCGGCGGGACCTCCGGCCAAGTCATTCCCCGGCCTCACGGTGGTCGGGGCTTGAGCTGGCCGGCGGCTGGGCGGCGGAGAGCGGCGGACGGCGGCGGCGCAACCAAGCCGAAACTCCAGAAAAACGCCATTTTTACAGGATTTTTCAAGCTTTTGAATCCTACTGTCGAGCTCGTTTGAGCTCGACGTCTAGCCTAGAAGATCTAGGATACTAGCACAGTAAGAGAGGAAGGGATACAGACATGTGGTGGAGGCTGAGGCTGAGGGTGGCGGCGGTTTCCCATAGCATGCAAACTCCGGCGAACTCCTCCTCGGTTGGCCATGGCAGCTGCTGTTCCTCGTTCTCTCTCTCTCTCTCTGGGGTAGGGATGAATGGAATGAGGGTGTGGGTCGGTTTGGGGGCTGAGTTAAGAGGGGAGGGCGATTTCACCTATGTGGGGCGATTTCACCAAGGGAGAGCTCGGGTTGGGGGGTTGAGCTGGCTGGCTGCTTGGGAGATGGGCCCCACTGCACTTGCTGGGTCAGTTAACCCCTAATGGGTCGGGTTCTAAGGTGGAGCTGGGTTGGTGAGAGGAGAGAAGGGGGAAGTTGGCTCACACACATGGAATGGGCTAGGTAGGCTCGGGTTTGGGCTTGGGCTTGACCCAAGGCTGCATGGTGGGTCCCCTCTCCTCCTAATACCCCTACTTGGTCAGCCAACCCATTATGGGTTGGTGGGATGAGCCCAAGTGGCCCAAAATAACTCCTTAACATTTTCTCTCTCCTATTCCTCCTCTTTTCTCTCTCCTAGGTAATTTCCCAAAATTACTATTGCATGCCCCTATTTTTCTCTTCCCTAGGGGGTATAGGGTCACTTTAGACCCACCTAATGAGTTTGGGTTGATTTGGGTGGACCCAACCCAGAGAATTGGACTAGGGCACCATTTTCACTATTTAGGTCAAAGGTGTTGACTTGACTCATCATGGGTCAACTGGTTGACCCCATGGCCTACCTTAGGGTCCACTTAGATTGTATTTAGGGTTAGGGCATCAGGGTGGGGTCATGGTGTGGCTAGGGTTCCTGTTTAGGCTAGTTTGACCTAATTTGACTTTGGCCCCATGGTGGGCCCCACATGGCTACAACCCACTATCTAGGGTCAAACCTAGCTTATTACCCTAACACCCACCCCAAGCCTAACCCAATCTAAGTTAAGGGGTCTGGAAGTAACATTGGGATGTTACAAATCCTATAAACAAAAGAAATAATTTCGTCACCGAAATTTAAGTTTGGGTCTACGGGTTCCAATTGCTGAACTTTAAGGAACTTTTAAAAGATAACATAAAAGAGTACCTGACGTAAATAGTTCCGGATGGCGCTCCAGCATCAGATCTCTAGGTTCCCAGGTGTGCTTCTCCTTTCCATGGTTGGACCACAACACCTTTACGAGCGGAACCTTCTTTTTCCTCAACACTCGGACGGCTGAATCGTCGATCCGGATCGGCTCCAATCTAAATGAACGGTCAGGCTCTACCGGTCCAGCTGCAGTAGTGATATGCTGCTCAGGCCGAAGAAGAGCTCTTCGCAAGGAAGAGACATGGAAAACATCATGTAGGCTGCTCAGCTCCGGAGGTAGCTGCAGCCGGTAAGCCAAGGGGCCCACACGCTCCAAAATCAAGTAGGGTCCCATATACCGGGGGCTGAGCTTCTTGTGTCTTGGTATACGAGAAACACCGTGTACCGGTCGAATTTTCAGAAAAACTCTGTCCCCAACCTGGAACTCCACCTTCCGATGCCGTGCATCATAATATTTTGCCTGTCTGCTCTGAGCCTCCAAAAGCCGATCCCTGATCAAGCGAATTTGGGCCTCCGTATCTTCCACAAAATCTGACCCGAGGGCTCGAGTATCCACATCCTGAACCCAAGACAACGGAGTCCGGCATTTCCTCCCATAAAGTGCCTCGTAAGGAGCCATCCCAATGCTGGCCTGGTGGCTGTTGTTATAAGAGAATTCGATCAGTGGCAGTAGCCTCTCCCAGGGCTTCCCTGTATCCAGAATACATAACCTGAGCAGGTCCTCCATAGTCCGTATCGTCCGCTCTGTCTGACCGTCGGTCTGCGGGTGGATGGCAGTGCTAAAAGAAAGCCTGGACCCCAAGTAAGCATGCACTGCCCTCCATTCCCTGGAGGTGAAGCGACCGTCTCTATCTGAAACAATAGACCTGGGTACTCCGTGATACCGGATGAACTGCTCTACAAACAACCTCACCAACACAGCAACTGGGGCATCTTTTCTGACCGGGATAAACCGTGCTACCTTGGTCAACCTGTCCACAATGACCCAGACAGAATCGTGCCCAGAATGGGAGCGAGGGAGTCCGTGTACAAAATCCATGGAAATATCCTCGAACTTCCATTCTGGTACTGGCAGTGGCTGTAATACATCGCCTGGGCTCTTCCATTCGGCCTTCACTCGCTGGCAAGTCTCGCAGTGTGTCACAAGATATATGATCTCCCTCTTCATTCCTGGCCAGTACATGGTCCGTCGTAAGTCAGCCCACATCTTGGTGATGCCGGGATGCACTGAATATCTGGAGTATTGTGCCTCTCTGAGGATGTCATCCCGGATCCCACCTCCTGCTGGAATGTACACCCGACCACGAAATCGAAGAAGATCGTCCTCCAGCATGTAGTCCTCATACTTGCCTCCTTCCAAAGCGCCAAAAATAGGCTCTAGATCAGTATCCAATCTCTGATGTGTAAGAATGCGCTTTTGTATATCATCATCGCTGACCAAAGAGTTCAGGTACTCTCGATAGATAACTGGCTCGGCTTCTGAAACCATGGTAATTTGCATATCCTCCATCATGCGTAGCAGCTCCATAGACATCACCCGGGGCTCCGGTCCAGAAGTGCCGGCTCTCCTGCTCAAAGCATCTGCTATAGTATTCGCCTTCCCCGGGTGATAGTGCATCTTATAGTCGTAATCGCTGATAATACGTTTTGTAGCCTAAACTATTATCGTATTTTATATTTTATATTGTACAAATTATGTCTATTATTAGTTTATTTTTATCCTTTTTATATAAATTTTATTGCCACTAACTTTTTCCTGTCTTTTTGCAGGTTTTCAGAAAAATCGCTAAAATGGCCTGTCACGCCCCCCTGTCACGCCCTCCCTGGGCGTGACCTAGGGCGTGTCACCCGATCCCGAGGACACCTGATGGAAGGGACAGAAAACGGTCAAAACCGCTGTCACGCCCCCTGTCACGCCCTCCCTGGGCGTGTCACCGGGCGTGACAAGGGGCGTGTCGCCCTCTGCCGCAAAGCTGCCGCCGCATTAAATGCCCTTCCGCCTCAGCACGCAAATAGTACTGTCACGCCCCATGTCACGCCCGTGACATGGGCGTGACACCTTCCTTTTTCGGTGACTGACGGATTTCCGACCAATGATTTGGACATGACATGCCTGTCACGCCCCCCTGTCACGGGCGTGACCTAGGGCGTGACCACCGACGTACTGAAGCAATCATCCCTCCCGCCAGAATCCAGAGCCCGAGGTCAAATCCGTACCTGTCACGCCCCCTGACACGCCCCCCCTAGGGCGTGTCGGAGGGCGTGACCGACCCGAGAAAAAATCTATAAATTGAGCCCCCCTCCTCCCCATTTCAGCAAGCTTTGGTTGAGTGGGGGAGGTGCTGCCCCTTTGTTTCTTGATCCTTTTTCATGCTTTTTCTCTCTCTCTCTCCCCCTCTCTTTGTACTTTTTGGTTAACCCTAGTTTAATCTTAGTTTGTGCTAGCTTTTATTGCAATTTCCTCCTTGCTTAGTGCTTAATGTAGGGCTAGAATAGGGTTTAATTTTCATGCACTTGTAACTTTAATTTTCAATAGTGTAACTTGCCCTTTTTATTAATAAAAGTGTTCTTGTTTAGCTTGTGTTCTTCTTATGCTTTTCTACTCATCTTCCCCCCTCCACTCCATTATGATTAACTAATCCTCCTTGTACTCGATCTTGATGATCCGAGGTTAGAGCGATTATGTTATGATGTTTTAATTAATCTTTTCTTTTTAGGTTAGGGCCTTGAATTACTCTTGATTTATCACGGGTCGGAGGTATATTTTCGATATATACTCTCCGCCTTTGCTTTCATTCTGGGCTAGCCGAGAGGCCGAAAGAATGAAGTGAGCATTCAAGAGTAAAGGGAGTTGTACGCACCCCTCGAGAGAGGCAGACGTCCAAATCTCCCGGATTGGAGTAAAATCCAATAGTGGGGTTCACCGCGTAAAGCGAGTTTTAGGCCTCCGATTTAGACGAGAGTCGGTCGGACCTTCCTAAACTCAGTTGGGCACGACTTCGAGAGAAGCGTGTTCAAGCTTTAGGAACCTCCACGGTCAAGGACCCTTATCCTATTAAGTTTAGATTTTTATCGCATTTTCTTAATCGTCTTTAGCCGAGGTGAATCTTGATCGGGTGCATTTCCATTTCATATTTTCTACCTTTCGTAGTAATCACCTGTCTTGTGCTCTTTAATTAACTGCAGTAGTTTCCTTTCTAGCTTAGTTGTTTACTTAATAGCCCTCTTAATTGCAGTGTTTATTTTTCTAGAATAGCTTTACTTTCTCCCCTGCACTTAGATTTTCTAAAACCCTAGTTTTTCCGTCGATAAGATAATAGCGTTCGTGTGAGTAAGCTTAGCCAACAGTTCCCGGATTTCAATACGACACTTGTGTCCCCTTGCTACAATTCGATAGGTATACTTGCCTCATCGGGTTGCTAGTTCGGTTGCGTTTATTTTCTTCGAACCCTAGCGCGCAACAAGTTTTTGGCGTCGTTGCCGGGGACCCAACTTCCGTTGATATTTTGAAAACACGAACCTATTAATTTTATCTCTTCTCTTTCTCATCCCCTTTTCTTTAAAGTTTTAAAAAAAAAAAAAATCAAAAAAAAATTATCACCACTCTTAATAGAAACCAACCTCACAATTTTTCTACGCCACCTAATTCTTTCGAAAAGGGCAAAGGGCTTTAAGCGCCACTGTCTTGTCTAGTACCTTGCGAACCCTTCACGGGGTAGTCCTTGGGAAGTTCGGGAGTTAATCTATAAAAAAAAAAATCTATTTCAAAAAGAAAAAAAAAAAATTTATTTATTTTTCTAAATCTAGTTTTTCTTTCTAGTTTATCCTTTTTCTCTTTCTCTTCTTCTTTTCTGTTCTTTTAGTGCATGACCCGCGGGAGTCCGTCGGTTATTTTGGACTTGGACCACGAAATTGAGCGTACTCTTCGAAAAAGATCGCGATTTCAAGGTCCTACTATCCAAGTGCCGGTTGAGGACTCCGAGTCATTTAATACTTTAAGAATGGAAGAACCCAACGTAGATGAGGCCGTTCAAAGGACTATGTCCTATTATGCACGACCGAACCTCGAGGGAATAGAATCGAGTATAGTCCGCCCTACTATAGCAAATAATAACTTTGAACTAAAGCCTAGCATAATTCAAATGGTGCAGCAATATGTGCAATTTGACGGACTTCAAGATGAAGATCCGAACGCACATATAGCTAGCTTTCTTGAAATTTGCGACACCTTCAAGATAAATGGTGTCACAAATGATGCGATCAGGCTAAGACTCTTCCCCTTCTCTCTAAGAACTAAAGCTAAGCAGTGGCTTAACACACTTCCGAAAAATAGCATAACCACTTGGAATGAATTAACTGAAAAATTTTTGGCGAAGTATTTTCCGCCCGCTAAAACTGCAAAACTTAGGAACGACATCTCTGCCTTCGGACAAATATACTCTGAAACCCTTTACGAAACCTGGGAGAGATTTAAAGAATTATTAAGACGATGCCCACATCACGCGCTGCCTGTATGGTTACAAGTGCAGACGTTTTATAACGGGCTAAATCAAAGCACGAAGCAAATGATAGACGCAGCTTCTGGCGGTACTTTAAATCATAAGACCCCGGAAGCCGCTCTTGAGCTTTTTGAGGACATGGCCATGAACACTTATCAGTGGAATGTGCCTAGGTCCCGCCCAAACAAGCCTGCAGGTATCTATGAAGTGGACAACGTCTCCCAGCTCGCTCTGCAAGTAGAAATCCTAAGCAAAAAAATCACGGAGATGACTGCTGCCTCCGCCCCTCAGGTATGGGAATCTGCAACCCCTACTCCAGAACATTTAGATTATGTTAATAATTTGCCTAGAACTGCTTTTAATAATTTTTCTGCTGCGAATTTTCATCCGCCTGGTTTTAATTTTCCGAATAGTTATAACCCCGCTTTAAGAAATCACCCGAACTTTTCATGGAGTAATCCATCGAATGCGATGCGCCCACCTCCGCAAAATGATTTTTCTGCACAACCACCACCACCACCACCACTTCTTCAAAATTACCCAAAACCTCCAAGCTTGGAGGAATTACTTTCTAAATATATCACCACAAATGACGCCACTATAAGAACGTTAACCGGAAGCGTAAAAAGTCTAGAAAACCAGGTAGGACAGCTCGCGAAAATAATTTCTGAGCGACCCGCAGGGTCTCTTCCTTCTAATACCGAACCCAACCCGAGAGAGCAAGCGAAAGCTATAACTCTTCGGAGTGGGAAGCAAGTCTCCGGTATGGTAAGTGAAGAGCCCGAGGCAAGCTCCGCTCCTGCTTTTAAAAATCAAAGCTCCGCTCCTGCTTTTAAAAATCAAAGCTCTGCTCCGCTTGCACCCTCTGCTGAAGAAGTAATCACCCCCACTTTAGAAAATAATCTCACTCCACCACCCATCTTCAAAAATAATTCAACTCCTCCATACCCCTCTGAACTTAATAGACAACGTCAAGATGATCAGTACTCCCGCTTCTTAGAAATCTTCAAACAAATCCACATTAATCTTCCCTTCCACGAGGCTATTTCGCAAATGCCGAAATACGCCAAATATCTTAAAGACCTCCTCACATACAAGAAGAAGTTAGAGAATCTTTCGCACGTCACGCTTAACGCCGAGTGCTCCGCCGTTTTAACAAACGGTTTGCCGAAGAAAATCAGTGACCCGGGTAGTTTCTCTATCCCGTGTGTCTTCGGTGATCTCTTTGTTAAACACGCGTTAGCCGACTTAGGCGCAAGTATAAACCTGATGCCCTTTTCGTTGTTCAAAAAGTTAGGGATTGGTAGCCTTAACCCCACGCGTATGAGTATCCAGCTAGCCGATAGATCCGTCAAATATCCGTTAGGAATAGTGGAGGACGTTCTAGTGAAAGTCGACAAGTTCATCTTCCCGGTGGACTTTGTCATTTTGGACATCGAAGAAGACGTCGAGGTTCCCCTGATCCTTGGCCGACCCTTCCTTGCCACCTCCCGAGCCATCATTGACGTAAGCAATGGTAAGCTCTTTCTTCGAGTAGGCGACGACGAAGTCACATTTCCGATCACCCCTTCGATGAAGAACACCTTAGCGAACGATGACTCATGTTTTTTCATAGACGCCGTGAGTGATGATTCTTCCTACTGCCTCTCCGACTTTGAAAAAGAATTTTCTACTTTTTGCTCCTCTTCTCTTACAACAGAATCACTGCAAGGAAGTGATGAATCTTCTTATTGTCTTTCTGAGTTTGAAAAAGAGTTTTCTGATTTTTGTTCTTCCTCTTTCCTTACCACTGAATCTGTACAAGAAGCCGTCTTGGCTGCTAGCCCCACCCCTTATTACGTTCCTTATAAAAAAGTTTATGAAGATATTATTTTTGAAAAAGAAAGAATCTCAAAATCCTCTTATGAAGAACCCCCTACCCTAGAACTTAAAGAACTTCCCGAACACCTTAAGTATGCTTTCTTAGAAAAAGACTCCAAGTTACCAGTTATCGTTTCGGCCTACCTCACGGATACGCAGAACGATAAACTTCTTCTAGTTCTACGTAAGCATCGCCGGGCTATTGCTTGGCAAATTTCTGATATCAAGGGCATAAGCCCATCTTTCTGTACACATAAAATCCTAATGGAAGATAATTCGCGTAACTCTATTCAACCTCAACGCCGTATAAACCCGAATATGAAAGAAGTAGTTAAGGGCGAGGTTATGAAACTATTAGACGCAGGAATTATCTACCCGATATCGGACAGTAAGTGGGTTAGCCCCGTTCAAGTAGTTCCAAAAAAGGGAGGGATAACCGTAATTAGTAATGAGAATAATGAATTAATCCCGACACGGACGGTGACGGGTTGGCGTATGTGCATAGATTACCGTAAGTTAAATGACGCCACCCGTAAGGACCACTTTCCTCTACCGTTTATCGACCAGATTTTAGAACGTCTCTCCGGCCATAGCTTTTATTGTTTTCTCGATGGCCTCTCGGGGTACTTTCAAATACCCATCTCTCCCGAGGACCAAGAGAAAACTACGTTTACTTGTCCCTTCGGCACCTTCGCGTACCGAAGAATGCCGTTTGGATTATGCAATGCGCCGGCTACATTTCAACGATGTATGCTCGCAATATTTGACAAGTACGTAGAAAGCATTATGGAGGTATTCATGGACGATTTCTCCGTGTTCGGCGATACCTTCGATAGATGTTTAGAAAACCTCGAAAAAGTCTTAGAACGATGCGAAGAAACTAACCTTGCCCTAAATTGGGAAAATGCCATTTTATGGTGAGGGAAGGGTTAGTTTTGGGTCATAAAATTTCTGCTAAAGGTATTGAGGTAGACGTTGCCAAGATAGAAGTTATTGAGAAGTTGCCGCCACCTACAAACATAAAAGCTATAAGAAGTTTCCTAGGCCACGCTGGTTTTTATCGTCGTTTTATAAAGGACTTCTCCAAGATCACTAAGCCCCTCACCCATCTCTTAGAAAAAGACGCTCCATTCATTTTTGATGACTCTTGTATTTCTGCCTTTGAATTAATTAAAGAAAAGTTAATTAACGCGCCGATTATGATAGCTCCGGTGTGGGACCTTCCTTTCGAGATTATGTGCGATGCGAGTAGTTTTGCGGTGGGAGCCGTATTAGGTCAACGCATATCTAAGAACTTCCACCCCATCTATTACGCTAGTAAAACCCTCACATCTGCACAAGAAAATTACACCACAACCGAGAAGGAGCTCTTAGCCGTAGTATTTGCGTTTGATAAATTTCGCCCTTACATTACACTTTCAAAAATCATTGTTTTTACGGACCACTCGGCCCTCAAGTACCTTCTTGCCAAAACGGATGCCAAGCCTCGCTTGATTCGCTGGGTCTTGCTCCTCCAGGAGTTTGACTTAGAGATCCGTGATAAGCGAGGAGCCGAGAACTTGGCCGCCGACCATTTATCAAGATTAGATAACCCCTTTATAGAAAAATTAAATGAAAAATCTTTTAATGACTATTTTCCTGATGAGAAGCTGCTTTTAGTTAATACATCTACTTCTCCTTGGTTCGCGCACATCGCCAACTATCTAGTGGCCCGGGTGCTCCCAAAAGAGTTCTCCTCTCAGCAGAAGAAGAAATTCTTTTCTGAGCTGAAGAACTACTTTTGGGAAGACCCGCATCTTTTCAAAATTTGTGCGGATCAAGTGATAAGGAGATGTGTTTCTTTTGATGAAGGAATTAATATTCTAAAACATTTGCATGAAGGTCCGACAGGTGGGCACTATCAAGCTGCTCGCACCGCTCATAAAGTGCTTTGCGCGGGTTTTTACTGGCCTAGCCTGTTTAAAGACGTGCAAGCCCTTGTGAGCAGGTGTGATAGTTGCCAACGGTCTGGCAATATTTCTAATAAAAATGAAATGCCGCAAAATTATTTCTTAGAGTGCGAAATTTTCGACCTCTGGGGAATTGATTTTGTTGGCCCCCTTCCTTCTAGCTTCGGAAACAAATATATTTTAGTTGCTGTTGATTATGTTTCACGATGGGCTGAGGCCCAAGCTCTTCCTACGAACGACTCCCGAGTTGTAGTCACGTTTTTAAAAAAATTATTTTCTAGATTCGGTACGCCACGCGCAATCGTTAGCGATAGGGGTTCCCATTTCTGTAACGCGCAATTTTCCAAAATCCTTACTAAATACGGCGTTACGCATAAGCTTTCCACTGCCTACCACCCCCAAACTAACGGTCAAGTCGAAGTAGTTAATAGAGAAATAAAAAGAATATTAGAAAAGACTGTTTCAACTTCTAGAAAAGACTGGTCAGCCAAACTTGACGATGCTCTATGGGCCTACCGAACAGCGTACAAAACCGCCCTCGGATGTACGCCGTATCGGCTGGTCTATGGAAAATCGTGCCATCTGCCCGTGGAGTTAGAACACCGCGCCTTTTGGGCCTTAAAATTTTTAAACTTCGATCCCCACTCAGTCGGTGACCTTCGAAAATTTCAACTGAATGAACTTGACGAGTGGCGCTCTTATGCTTATGAAAATAATAAACTTTATAAAGAGCGGACGAAGCGTTTACACGATAAACACTTAAGGCACCCTAAAAACTTTAAGCCGGGCGACCAAGTCCTGTTATATAATTCTCGTTTACGTTTATTTCCGGGCAAATTAAAATCTCGCTGGTCTGGACCATTTTCTGTTTTAGAAGTATTTCCTTATGGAACTGTTTTAATTTCTCACCCTGATAAGGGTAATTTCAAAGTGAATGGTCAGCGTCTTAAACTGTATTTTTCTGGTGATGATGATGTCAGTCCAAACACTATTAAGTTTCTGCTTCACGAACTTTAATCTTGAACTTTTTATTTTTTTTTGCTAAAAACAATTTTATTTCGGGACAACAATATTTTTGGACAATATTATTTTTTTGATGCGTCGAGCTCAACGACGCTTTAACCAAGGGCGCTCTTGGGAGGCAACCCAAGTTATCTTTTTCTGTTTTCATTATTTTACAATTTTTGCCTCGGACGGCTCCGACAAGCTGAAGCTTCTGCGATCGCCTACTCCAACATTGCTGAATCCATCACGAAGTCCAAAGAAGACATTCGGGGAGCGGCATCACTCAGTTTTCGCAGCAAATAAATCCGGGGAAGTACCTGTATTTCAATTCTGTCTTTTCAATTCTGCACTTTATTTTTCTCTCCTTCTCCAATCCCCTTCTTTAGCCATTGAGGACAATGTCTGTTTTAAGCTTGGGGAGGATTTCCTCCTTCATTTTTGCTTAGTGTAAATAATTTCCTTTTTTTGTAAATAGTTCCATAAATTAAAATAAAAAAAAATGAATATCTTAAAATTCCAAAAAAGAGAAAAATTTTCCAAAATCCAAAAAAAAAGAGAATATTTCTCAAAATAAAAAAAAAATATATATATGTATTTTTGAATAGTTTAGACATTTTGGTATTTCAATAGTACCCCTAGTTTTTAGTTTTGTTTTACTCAAAATCTCCTATAAACAACTTAGTTAATTATAATATTTCTAATCGTCCTTTTTAATTATGTTTCAAAAGTAAAATGTTGGCCATGTTGTGTTTCTAATTCACGGTAGCATGTTAAGGTGAAATATTTTTCTAAAACTTGCATTTCTATTATGGTTTTTTGTTGTTTATTTCCTTTACTTTCTTAAAAATTCATCATCCACTATTTTCTTTTTCGTTTTTGAATAATTTTTGTAAAGTCAACTTTTGAATAACGTAGTAGATGTGAACGATCCAAGTCACCTATTATTTTTATTTTCAAGTTAATTTCATCAATCTTCTTTTATTATCTAGGACTCGCTTTTTGAAAATTTTTCAAACCTTTGTTTTAAATAAATTCAAAAGCGTGAAAATGATTTAGGCCATTTTTGTTTTCGTTTGAGCTTTCTTGCCAACCTAAAAACTTTTACCACTAGTTAGCCGTTTTTGAGCCTTTTTCCGATTTCATTTGATAGCTCCTCCCTTCATTTCAGTTTCACCAAAGCCAAAATTTCCAACCTATCGAATCGCACTAGCCTTTTTGAGTTTCATAAATTATTTTGACGCTTTTTGATAGGGTATTTTGTGGTTTTTGTGGAGAAAGGTTTTCGAAAAAAAAAGGGAAGTATGTTCAAAAGTGATGTTTATTTTTGTTTGGCCAACTCAAAAAGGAAAATAAAAATATTTATGGCCTTTGTTTTGAAAAAAAAAAAATGAAAAAGAAAAAGAAAAAAATGTGTATATATTTTTTATGAAAGTTTTTGAAACTCTTTGCTTTGGTTTAGTGTGATTTTAAACCTTCACGTTTATCTTTGAATTCCACTCCTAATCATTTTCCTAAACCAAACGTTTCTGTCCTATTTAAGTCCTTTTGATTCACGCTTTTTGTTTTTTTTATTTAACAACTAAGAAAAGAAAAACAGTAAATAAGTTTTAGTTTTAGATTTAAACCTAGATTTTTGATAATTAAATTGATATAATTATAATACGTTGCTTGGATCTAGTAACAACTCAATGCGTGTTTTTCATTTTCGTTGCTTTACTTAAGTCCATTTAAAAAATCTCGTTAAAATTTTGGATGATTTGTTTTTATTAAGTAAAGTTTATAAAAGTTTTACCACACCTAAATAATTGTTTTAGACTTACATTTCACCTTTTCCCTACTAAGAATTTCGCATAGTACTTGTGTAGGCATAATTAGAACTTTTTGATTAGTCCTTTTTATAAATATCTAGTTTTTATATTTTTGCTTGGGGACAAGCAAAGCTTAAGCTTGGGGGAATTTGATAATACGTTTTGTAGCCTAAACTATTATCGTATTTTATATTGTACAAATTATGTCTATTATTAGTTTATTTTTATCCTTTTTATATAAATTTTATTGCCACTAACTTTTTCCTGTCTTTTTGCAGGTTTTCAGAAAAATCGCCAAAATGGCCTGTCACGCACCCCTGTCACGCCCTCCCTGGGCGTGACCTAGGGCGTGTCACCCGATCCCGAGGACACCTGATGGAAGGGACAGAAAACGGTCAAAACCGCTGTCACGCCCCCTGTCACGCCCTCCCTGGGCGTGTCACCGGGCGTGACAAGGGGCGTGTCGCCCTCTGCCGCAAAGCTGCCGCCGCATTAAATGCCCTTCCGCCTCAGCACGCAAATAGTACTGTCACGCCCCATGTCACGCCCGTGACATGGGCGTGACACCTTCCTTTTTCGGTGACTGACGGATTTCCGACCAATGATTTGGACATGACATGCCTGTCACGCCCCCCTGTCACGGGCGTGACCTAGGGCGTGACCACCGACGTACCGAAGCAATCATCCCTCCCGCCAGAATCCAGAGCCCGAGGTCAAATCCGTACCTGTCACGCCCCCTGACACGCCCCCCCTAGGGCGTGTCGGAGGGCGTGACCGACCCGAGAAAAAATCTATAAATTGAGCCCCCCTCCTCCCCATTTCAGCAAGCTTTGGTTGAGTGGGGGAGGTGCTGCCCCTTTGTTTCTTGATCCTTTTTCATGCTTTTTCTCTCTCTCTCCCCCCTCTCTTTGTACTTTTTGGTTAACCCTAGTTTAATCTTAGTTTGTGCTAGCTTTTATTGCAATTTCCTCCTTGCTTAGTGCTTAATGTAGGGCTAGAATAGGGTTTAATTTTCATGCACTTGTAACTTTAATTTTCAATAGTGTAACTTGCCCTTTTTATTAATAAAAGTGTTCTTGTTTAGCTTGTGTTCTTCTTATGCTTTTCTACTCATCTTCCCCCCTCCACTCCATTATGATTAACTAATCCTCCTTGTACTCGATCTTGATGATCCGAGGTTAGAGCGATTATGTTATGATGTTTTAATTAATCTTTTCTTTTTAGGTTAGGGCCTTGAATTACTCTTGATTTATCACGGGTCGGAGGTATATTTTCGATATATACTCTCCGCCTTTGCTTTCATTCTGGGCTAGCCGAGAGGCCGAAAGAATGAAGTGAGCATTCAAGAGTAAAGGGAGTTGTACGCACCCCTCGAGAGAGGCAGACGTCCAAATCTCCCGGATTGGAGTAAAATCCAATAGTGGGGTTCACCGCGTAAAGCGAGTTTTAGGCCTCCGATTTAGACGAGAGTCGGTCGGACCTTCCTAAACTCAGTTGGGCACGACTTCGAGAGAAGCGTGTTCAAGCTTTAGGAACCTCCACGGTCAAGGACCCTTATCCTATTAAGTTTAGATTTTTATCGCATTTTCTTAATCGTCTTTAGCCGAGGTGAATCTTGATCGGGTGCATTTCCATTTCATATTTTCTACCTTTCGTAGTAATCACCTTTCTTGTGCTCTTTAATTAACTGCAGTAGTTTCCTTTCTAGCTTAGTTGTTTACATAATAGCCCTCTTAATTGCAGTGTTTATTTTTCTAGAATAGCTTTACTTTCTCCCCTGCACTTAGATTTTCTAAAACCCTAGTTTTTCCGTCGATAAGATAATAGCGTTCGTGTGAGTAAGCTTAGCCAACAGTTCCCGGATTTCAATACGACACTTGTGTCCCCTTGCTACAATTCGATAGGTATACTTGCCTCATCGGGTTGCTAGTTCGGTTGCGTTTATTTTCTTCGAACCCTAGCGCGCAACAATCGCAGAGGAACTCAAGCCACCTCCTCTGTCGCAGGTTCAGAACCTTCTGCGTGTCGATGTACTTGAGATTCTTATGGTCGGAGTATATATCACAATGAATCCCGTAGAGGTAATGTCTCCATGTCTTGAGGGCAAAGACTACGACCCCGAGCTCGAGATCATGTACTGGATAGTTATGCTCATGCTTCTTCAGCTGTCGCGAAGCATAAGCGATAACATGTCCATGTTGCATCAGGACTGCACCCATCCCCTGATAGGAGGCATCTGTATATATCTGGAATCCTTCGCTCCCAGAGGGAAGTGCAAGGATGGGGGATGAAGTGAGCCGGTCCTTGAGCTCTTGAAATGCTGACTCACACTGCTCTGTCCAGTCAAATGCGGCATCCTTTTTCGTCAAGGATGTGAGGGGGAGGGCTATCCTCGAGAACCCCTCCACGAACTTGCGATAATAACCTGCTAGGCCCAAGAAGCTACGGATGTCCGACGCTGTCTTTGGCTGTGGCCAATCCCGCACCGCCTCTATCTTAGCCGGATCCACTGCTAATCCAGCTCCACTGATCGTGTGTCCTAGGAAAGCCACTTCCTGAAGCCAGAACTGGCACTTAGAGAACTTCGCATACATCTGGAATTCTCTTAACTTCTGCAATACCAGCGCTAGGTGCTCTGCATGCTCCTCTCGAGACCGTGAGTAAATCAAAATATCATCAATAAAAACTATGACAAACCGATCTAGATAAGGCTCGAATACACGGTTCATGAGCGTCATGAACGCCGATGGGGCATTCGTGAGCCCAAATGGCATCACCGTGAATTCATATAGCCCGTAGCGTGAGCTGAAAGCCGTCTTCGGTATATCTTCTTCCCTGATGCGGAGCTGATAATAACCCGAGCGCAAATCCAATTTTGAAAACCAGCAAGCTCCTTGAAGCTGATCAAAGAGCTCATCTATCCGTGGCAGTGGATATGTATTCCGAACTGTCAATCGGTTCAGTTCTCTATAATCTATACATAGTCTCAGCGAACCGTCCTTCTTCTTCACAAATAAAACGGGTGCTCCCCAAGGTGAAGAACTCGGTCGTACAAAACCCGATTCCACCAGTTCCTGTAACTGTGTCCTGAATTCTGCCAATTCTCTAGGTGCCATCCTGTAGGGAGCCCGGGACACTGGTCTCGCCCCTGGCACCAACTGAATCCTGAAGTCCAAGTCTCGTGATGGTGGTAGTCCAGGTAACTTTTCCGGAAAGACATCAGCATAATCTCGTGCCACTGGAATATCGGCTAGGGAACTCTCTACTACTGCCATCTCGAAGCAAATGAGGTATACCTCTTCCCCCTGTTCATAGGCCTTGACAGCCTGTACTGAAGATAAAGAAAGGCGGGGGATGGAACGGATACCTTCAATGGTGACGTAGGAGTCTCCGTGTCTGAGTGTGATCCTCTTCGAGGGGCAATCTATCTGCGCGTAGTTCCAATGAAGCCAGTTCATGCCTAGGATCAGATCAAAATCCGGTAGCCTCAAAACAATTGTCGGAGATTCGAACGCTTTGCCTCCTATCTCGACATCCATATTGCAGCAGTCTGTGGTTCGAAGTTCCGTACCATCAGGGAGTCGCACTCTCTTTTCCAAACCGGAAAACTTCTCCACTCCTTCTAATCCTTCAATAAACGAGTCCGACACGAAGGAGTGTGACACACCCGTATCGAAGAGGGTATGAGTGGGCTTGCCGCTAATCATCACTATGCCTGGGTTTGTTTGAGTTCAAAGAATAGTATTACTTTTAATGTCCAAGGTACTCTTAAAATTTACAATTTATAAATCCTACAAAATTTAAGTACCTGTAATCACCTCCTCTGGGTCCCTCTGCTCCGTGAGGTCCAGCACGTATACCTGCTCCCGGTCTCGGCCTCGGCCATGATATCCTCGGCCTCGGCCTCGGCCTCGGCCTCGTCCTAGTCCTCGGCCTTGGTGAACTGGAGGGGCCACTGGAGGTGGAGGAGGAGGAAGAGGGTGGACCTGAAGCGGGCACTGCGTCCTGATGTGCCCAGGTTGGCCGCAACCAAAGCAGGTGATCTGCCTCTGACCTCGATCATCCTGTCTCATCGGTCCGGGAATCTGTATAGGTGGGGGAGCCAATGGTGGAGGGGGCCCCTGATCCTGCCTGTAGTTGGGACGACGACGTCCCCCACCTCTCCTGTACCCAATAGTCTTGCCTCTCTGAGATGATCTGCTGCTTTCCCCAAAAGACTGCCCATCCAGCGGTCTCTTCCCTCTGCCTTGCACCATCAGCTGGTCAGCCTCCTGCTTCTTTGCCATCTCGATGATCTGCGCCATGGTACCGTGAGCAATTAACAGCAAGGGCTGCCTCAAAGAATTTCGGAGTCCGTGATAGAATCTTTTCACATACTTCTGGTCATCCCAGTCATGGAAGCCTGCAAACCTAGCCAGGTGGGAGAATTCTCTCTGGTACTCGATGACTGATCGGCTCCCCTGTTGGAGGTTCAGAAACCTCGCCTCCAAAGCATCTCGGTCTGTGGAGGATACAAAGTGCTCCAAGAATACGTCACTGAACTCCTCCCAAGATATGTCCATCAGCTCCCTGTCGGCGAATGTAGAGTCTCGGACCGACTTCCACCACCTCTTTGCATGAGCATCTAGTGCCGAGGTGGCAAGAGGAACTGCCTGTCTGACGGGGCAGCTGATGCCAGCTAGCAGCTCCTTGATGGTCTCCAACCACTCCTCTGTCTTCACAGCATCTTCTGTCCCGCGATACAATGGCGGAGACAGACTTTTAAACGCACTCAGCCAGTTCGACCCTGGGTTGGGTAGCTGTACCGGGGCTTGCTGATCTCTGAATGCGTCCAGGATCGCCGTCAGCGTTTGCCCCATCTCTGTCTGCATGAACGGAATGGCAGCCGGAGGGGGAGGAACCGCATCCTGTGGAGGCTGCATAAAGGTAAGATAATGTCAAAATTGGCCTAACTCATTGTTTAATGGACTGTTTTATGTGGCTTTTACATATGGGCACACCATTGCTTCCGCTGCATAGTTTGTCCGCAAACTAATGCTTGCGCGGGGTGTTCCAGTGTGGTGGACTGTATTCTCATATGATCGTGTGTTCAAGTGATACCAGTTTGTAAGATCCTGTCTCCTCATCCCAAGGCTAACCCGGATCTTCTGCCCAGAACCGCCGCCTTACGGTGACACTAACGTACGGGTTAGTCGTCACCGCAAGACGCCGATTCTGCTGGCTAGTACGATCATAACCTGTCGGCCAATATGAGAATAAAATCATAATATCAGAGTAAACGCAGAAAAAGTCCACAGCCACAGCACAAATATATATCAAAAGAGAATGAAATATCAGTCCGCAATGAGTACAACAAATATAAGTAAATAGGGCTTATGCCCAGTACATCATGATCACTCTCACTCTCAAATACAGCAGCGGAAAAACTAAAACTCTCTCACATCACACCTGTAGACGTGCTCCGGTAGTAGTAGCTGGTATCTGCTCCTCAAGTCCTGCCTGCTCGACGTGCTGGTCCACCTCCTCGAGCTCCTAAAATAGTAAGGTCACCGACCATTAGTCAAAAAGACTAAGTCGTATCCTCAACACCTCCTCCTGCAACTCCTAGGCACCGTGCGGGAGGACGAAGTGGAGGACAAACAAGGGGTGACAAAAGCAGAGTAGGTGACAGGAAACTAAGCAGAATATGTAATCAAGTAAATAATGAAATGTAACCTACACTTATGCGGGTACGCATAAGTAAGGGGTCTTCTGCAGGGCTCCCATTGTATAAAATGTCCCATACCATTTTATACAATGGGGTGTCAGGTGTCACAAGCATATATATATAAAAGAAAAGTAACCTCAACCTATAAACATGCCCACTCAGGCTTATAGGCTAAGGGATCGTAAAGCAGGTCCTAATGTATAAGCGTCCCATACCACTTATACATTAGGTGACTTAAGTTGTTATGAAGGTTAATGTTATGCAACTATATGGTGGGTATGATATGAACATGCAGTGCAACACACACACACGACTCCGTGATCACAGATCTTTAGTTCCCACTTTTCGAGAGCTAGCATCACTCTCAGGTACTACCGTTGTGGCTACGGCAGCAGCGGAGCGGGCGTCTCCGCCTTCTAGGCGGGTATACACACTACCAGGCCTAGACCTCTCTTGTACGCCTCTGTACACTGCCAGTGCACTCTAGAGTCTCTGCGTACCACTTTGCTGACGACCCGTCAGTCTTGTTGGGTCGGGTGCGCGTTATTAGGAAAAGTCCTCCAGACTCCAGTATAAACATCCTACTGGTCCTTCTAACCCTCGCACCCGCCTGGTCCACCGTACTGCCATCGGTGTGATGACCGGCCAGTACCGCATGGCCCGCCACTAGTATATGCACATGCAAGTATAGTGTATTGAGCCTCCAGCTCGATGGACTATCCAGTCCCCAAATCTCTCCAACCCGTCACGGGTGAGTATGTGCTACAAAAACTCCAACCCTGCCTGGGTGAGTGTATATAAACCAATCCCTGTCTCCAACTCTGCACGGGTGAGCAAGTAGTCAAAAGACTCTAAGTCCCTCCAACCCGGCACGAGTGAGCACATGTCCAGTTCACTTAACCTATTAGACTACTCTTGTCTACAGATTATCATACTTAGAGTCTTAAGGTTAATCCCAGGACTGCCCAAGGTATTCCCGGTGAAGGGCTCTCAGGGGCACTAGGAGCTATAATGGGCTGAAACCCAAAGCTCCCTTTCTCAAGGATATTTACTTTAGTTGTTGCCTACCCCGAATCCCTTATTCTCTCTCCTGTTACATAGAGTGACCTAGTGACTTAAGGTATGGATTAAGGAGTGACGGTCTTCCGTCAACTCTTCCTAGGCAAGTCTCATTTTGCACTGTTACTCTCGCCTCTAGAATGCAACTGCCATCCAAGGTTATACTTCCGAACTTAGACTCTAACTCAGTTGTTGATTCATCCTCTGGCGGCCTATAGTCCAGCCTACTTTTACTAAGCGCACCCCATGACTTAACACCACCCTGAGATCGAACTTCTAAATTCTTGGTCCAACTGACCCCAAATATTTACCCTAGGGTGGTGTGGACTAATGAAATGAGTGTGTTGATTTTCATAATTTTCCTAGGTCATTAAGGCCTTTAATTAAATCTTTTAGAATTATTCCCTAGGTCATTTTACACATGAGGTTTCATCAATTAAAATCTTCTGACCTATGGGAATTTTCCTGAGTTGCATATGGGTAAAATATTAATGTCTACAAGATTTCATAATTTTCCTTTTAATATATCTATTTATCCCATAATTAATAAAATTTCTACACAAGTGTCATTTTCCAAATGAAGTACAAGAAATATATTCACCAAAATTCCAGGAAAATTACTAAGCATTTATATTACTATTTTATGACTAATGGCAGAGTTTCATTTATTTCTACAGTGTAATGGTCTACCAAAATTCATTCCTAATTATTTACCAAAAATGCCATTATGCTAATAAATAATTTAACAGTGTACCCATAATTCTGATAAAATTCTACAAGACTAGTAAGATAGTCATGCAACTCTAGGATTAATTTCATAATTTTCCAACAAGTATTTATACCAAATCATAAATATTTGCAAAAAGGGTAGAATGGTAAATTCAAGGTATTTGCTCCAATAATTCTCAAACAGAGGTATAAAATTTTCCTATGTCAAATAAAACATCATTCTTTGACTTGACTGAATTTGGGAATCTTGCCTTGAACAAAACCTACTCCTACAATTTATTTTCCAAAAAGGCTTTTATTTTGGAAATAACAAATAATAGGATTTTTTTAATCCCAAAAATTCCATAATAAATTCTAGGGGTGAACTTTACTCTAATTAATCCCTGGAATAAATTCCACAATTTTTGGATGCCTCAACTAGGCTAAATACACAAAATATCATTTCTTGCTAAGTGCACCCCAAGGCTATATTTAGCCAACACATGCAAGTGGGTTAACCCAACATGCAGTGGTCCAATTGCTCTGAAATTTCTACCAAGCACCAATAATGTCCCTAAGGACATGCCACCAAAGTTTGGGGCCATTTGGGTGCATATAATTACAGTTATACCCTTAATTTACTTTTTGATATAATGGTAAAAACTATAGGAAAAAGTTTTCCAAAAATTCCAAATCATTGGCAGGTCCTAGACATGCCCTAAATACACACATGACCAAAATTTCAGGTCATGATGACACTTGGTTTGGCTTGGGCATCAATTTTAATTTCTGCCCTAGTCTAGGAGCAGTCCTAGCAAAACAGCCCTACGGTACAATATACTGGACCAAAACTTGAATTTAGGGTGGCAAATTAACGTTAACACATTTACCTACAATTTTCATTCAGGGCTCAACCTAGGTACAGGTCTCTAGGTACCCTAAAATTGACATGCAAAATTAGTGTTACATTGTGACAATATTTCATACTATTCATGAAATAATAATACAGAATTATAATAAAAAAAATATGCACTAATCTTAAAGCCTATCGGAAGGCCCTGGCTCATCTTCCCCATGCATGCATGGATGGCCAACCCGTGCAGGCGGGTTTTGCGGGGCCATTTCCGGCCATCGCCGGCGGCGGGACCTCCGGCCAAGTCATTCCCCGGCCTCACGGTGGTCGGGGCTTGAGCTGGCCGGCGGCTGGGCGGCGGAGAGCGGCGGACGGCGGCGGCGCAACCAAGCCGAAACTCCAGAAAAACGCCATTTTTACAGGATTTTTCAAGCTTTTGAATCCTACTGTCGAGCTCGTTTGAGCTCGACGTCTAGCCTAGAAGATCTAGGATACTAGCACAGTAAGAGAGGAAGGGATACGGACATGTGGTGGCGGCTGAGGCTGAGGGTGGCGGCGGTTTCCCATAGCATGCAAACTCCGGCGAACTCCTCCTCGGTTGGCCATGGCAGCTGCTGTTCCTCGTTCTCTCTCTCTCTCTGGGGTAGGGATGAATGGAATGAGGGTGTGGGTCGGTTTGGGGGCTGAGTTAAGAGGGGAGGGCGATTTCACCTATGTGGGGCGATTTCACCAAGGGAGAGCTCGGGTTGGGGGGTTGAGCTGGCTGGCTGCTTGGGAGATGGGCCCCACTGCACTTGCTGGGTCAGTTAACCCCTAATGGGTCGGGTTCTAAGGTGGAGCTGGGTTGGTGAGAGGAGAGAAGGGGGAAGTTGGCTCACATACATGGAATGGGCTAGATAGGCTCGGGTTTGGGCTTGGGCTTGACCCAAGGCTATATGGTGGGTCCCCTCTCCTCCTAATACCCCTACTTGGTCAGCCAACCCATTATGGGTTGGTGGGATGAGCCCAAGTGGCCCAAAATAACTCCTTAACATTTTCTCTCTCCTATTCCTCCTCTTTTCTCTCTCCTAGGTAATTTCCCAAAATTACTATTGCATGCCCCTATTTTTCTCTTCCCTAGGGGGTATAGGGTCACTTTAGACCCACCTAATGATTTTGGGTTGATTTGGGTGGACCCAACCCAGAGAATTGGGCTAGGGCACCATTTTCACTATTTAGGTCAAAGGTGTTGACTTGACTCATCATGGGTCAACTGGTTGACCCCATGGCCTACCTTAGGGTCCACTTAGATTGTATTTAGGGTTAGGGCATCAGGGTGGGGTCATGGTGTTGCTAGGGTTCCTGTTTAGGCTAGTTTGACCTAATTTGACTTTGGCCCCATGGTGGGCCCCACATGGCTACAACCCACTATCTAGGGTCAAACCTAGCTTATTACCCTAACACCCACCCCATGCCTAACCCAATCTAAGTTAAGGGGTCTGGAAGTAACCTTGGGATGTTATATAAGGTATGGGAGAATGCACAAGGAAAGTTGAGTAGGGAGTTGAAAGTACTATATTTGAACTTTGTTGCTTGTGAGGCTAAAGAATCAGCTTAAATTTTCTAAATGTTCTTTGGCACATTATTTATATGGCCTGCAATGTTTGTTTGGATTTGGTGAGGTTTTGTCTACTCTATTATTATGATTGCCACATGTATTGGTTCTATCCCTTACTTTGTTCAATTCTTCGTTTGAGTACTGGAAGTTATGGCTTAAGCTTGATTGTGATATAGTTTAGCTTCGTAGAAAGATAAGATTTGATCTTTACTTTGTTGGCTATATAATTCATGACATAAGACTTGTTTATTGATTTATTTATAATTGGAAGTTGGAATTTCATGAGATATAGAGTATTTTGAATGTGTTTTTTAAAAAAACATAAATTAGTATTTTCCACGACTTGTAACTGTAGCAAATACTTTTTTTAAAAAATGATGAGTTCACTTTTAGCCAGGGTTTCATACCGCGGATAATAGTTGGCTTATTTGCCATGGCCTTTTTCCCATGGCTAATACTATTTTGCTACGGCCAATTCGTGGCTAAAAGGTTTTATCCACGCCGACTTTAGCCATGGAATTTTCCTGTTGCTAGACCGTGGCTAAAACTTTTTAGCCACGGTTTTGGACTTTTTGCCAGGGAAATTTGCCCTGGCCAAAAGTCTATTTTCTAGTAGTGTCCCCTACTCGCAAAACTAATTTACCATCAAAAATGTCAAAAAGAGCTCTAGATGTGGCTAAGAATGGACGACCTAGTATGAGTGGTACTTCGATATTTTCATCCATATCTAGAATAACAAAATGAGTGAAATATAAACTTATCTACCTTAACCAATACGTCCTCTACTATTCCTCTAGGATACTACCAACCGATCTGCTAGTTGAATACTCATTCTTGTCGGGATAAGTTCTCCTAGACCTAGTTTCAAATATAGTTTATAATGCATTAAGTTTATACTAGCTCCTAAGTCCGCTAAAGCTGTATTCACTTATAAATCACTGATTAAACATGTAATTGAAAATGAACTGGGATCCTTAAGTTTTTGTGGTAATTTGTTCTGTAAAATAGCGGAACATTCTTCACTAAGTGTTATTAAAGATAATTCTTCTATTTTCTTTTTATTTGAAATTAAATCCTTTAGAAATTTAGCAAACTTAGGCATTTTAATGATTTCATAAAAAGGTAAATTGACATGTAATTGTTTAAACATAGATAAGAATTTACCATATTGTGCATCCATGCGCTCCTTGTTCAGCTTTGTTGGATATGGTATTGCTGGTTGATATTCCATTGGCTTTGAATGCATCTCGTTCTGGCCTTCACCAGTTGACTCCTCTTGGGGTGCTTCCTTTGTAAGCCTTTGGTCTTGTAATTCCTTTCCACTCCTCAATTGGATTGCTTTTTCATGCTCCTTCGGGTTTGTTTCAGTATTACATGGAAGTGTTCCTTATTGCCTTTCAGATACCATCCTTGCGGGCTGACTAATCTGGTTCTACAACTATCGAATAGAGCCCTCTTGATTCCGGAAAGCTACATCAGTTGTTTACATGAACTTGGTAAGTATATCTTCTAATGTTGTCTTCCTTTGCTTCGGTTATTGTGGTTGTCCAAACACAGGTTGCTTGCCTTTATTTTCTTATCCTCCCCAAGAGAAATTGGGATGGTTCCTCCATCCAGGATTGCATGTATAACTATATGGGTTGTTTTATTAGTTGAAAGGAGGTCTGGTGTTGTTTCCCATATAGTCAACATGTTCTTGCACTTGAGGTTCACAACCAGGCATTCCACTAAATGAAGGGTCCCATTATTGAGGTACTATGGAGGGTGATGCTAAAGATAGGTTATCCATCTTCTGTTGAAGCTTCTCCACTTGAATAGCTAAAGAAGTGACGACATCCACTTCATACATTCCTGTAGGCTTATTAGGCTTTGGTCTTATGGTAGTCCATTGATAGTTGTTCATTGCCATGTCTTCTATCAACTGCTGAGCCGCTTCAAATGTCTTATTATTCAAGGTGCCTCTACTAGCTGCATCGATCATCTATTTAGTGGCTGGGTTGAGACCATTGTAGATGGTCTGAATCTGAAGCCAGGAAGGTAGTGCATGTTGGGGACACTTCCTTAATAGATCCTTGAATCGTTCCCATGTATCATATACAATTCAGATTCAAGTTGAACATACGTAGAAATGTCATTCCTTAGCTTTGTAGTCTTTGCCGGTGGAAAATACTTCATTAAGAACTTCTCAACCATCATATCCCATGTAGTAATCGACCCTCTAGGTAATGAGTTTAACCACTAATTCGCCTTGTGCCTTAGTGAGAACGGAAATAACCTCAATCGAATGGCATCATTGGTAACTCCATTGATCTTGAATGTATCATATATCTCTAAGAATCCGGCTAAGTGTGTGTTGGGATCTTCATCTTGCAGGCCATCATATTGGACATACTATTGAACCATCTGTATAACACTCGGCTTTAACTCGAAATTGTTTGCGACAATTAGTGGTCTAACGATGCTTGACCCAGTACCCTGGAGATTAGGTCTAACAAAGTCAGACATGGTTTACTCGTCCTGATTTGCCATGATATCTGGATTATCTGGATGATGACCTCCTTGGTTTACTGTTTCCTCTTCTGAAAGTCCGTTTGAATTAACTGTGTTATTAGTTCCCATGTCCCTTTGGTTGGTAGTACGAATAATTCATTTCGGGTAAGGATGAAATGGTGCTAGCCCAGAAATTCTCCCCTAGTCATAGAATAACAGACTACAAAACAAAGATTAAGCGATATAATTATACTATAAACTAATTTACAATTATTTGTTAGTAATCAAAAATAGGTAGATTAATAGAGTTTAAGATTTCAAAATATTGAAAACGAGTCCCCGGCAACGACGCCAAAAACTTGATGCGATAATTTTGCTCCAGGTATAAACTATGTAGATATGCATAGGCTAGATTGATTTTAATCTCAGGCAAGTGCACCTATCAATTATAGTATAGGAGAAATCTACATCTCGTGTCATATTCTACAGGGTCTTTTCAAGTACTCATACTCACTCTCACTCTATTATCGTACTTATAATTAAAATTGGTTATTTAATCTAAACTAACCTAACTAGGACTACTTGGATAAAGAGATATTGGAGAATTAAGGATAGTAAAAAGCAAATAATCTAAGAGTAATCACATGAGAATAATCACTCATTAATTCAATTTTATATAGTCATATAATAATAAGATTATCAAATTCGTTGTATTGTAAGGGTTAAACATTTATCGAAATCTCTCTCGAGCAATTCAATACCTAAACTTAAGTTGAGTAAATTTTCTCTCGAACAATTCACAACACTCAAATTTGTAGTAATATAAAATACCCTATCTAATACATAAATTCATAAAATCCTATCTCTAAAATACGATGAATCCAACTATCCGTATTGCCATTATCCAAACAATATATCTCTCGATCATGCAATTTGAAATACAAAGACAAATAACACCAAAATATGAACTTATAAACATCATCACAACCTTCCAATTTCTCTACTATGAATTCAAAGAGAAATTTGATGTTGTAATTGTATAGAAAATAGTATAGCAGACTTTTCTAAATATAACTTTATCTTAAAATTCCTCCAAAATATCTATTAACTATCTTTCACTCTTTCCTAAAAATAGGATTACAGTCGTCCATAACAATTGTGAGGAGAAAATAACAATCTCCACAAGATATGCCTTTGTATTTCAAAACTTATGAGTACCAATATATCTCTCGATCACGTCGGGCTTGGATGTGTCTTAATGCAAGAGGGAAAAGTTATTGCGTATGGGTCAAGGCAGTTGAAGGTTCATGAAAAGAATTACCCTACTCGTGATTTGGAGTTTGCTGCAGTGATCTATGCCTAGAAGCAGTGATCTATGCCTTGAGACATTTGTTGTATGGCACGTTGTGCAAGATATACACAAACCATAACACCATGAAGTATGTCTTCACTCAGAAGGAGTTTAATTTTCACCAGCGTAGATGGTTGGAGTATGTTGTGTATTATGATGTCGAGATTCTATATCATCCGGGCAAAGCTAATGTGGTAGCCGATGCTATGAGTAGGAAGACCGTGCAAATCTTTAACCTTTCCGTAGAATCTTTGGTGGAAGAGTTTTTATTAATGGGCATCTCTGTAGGAAGTAGCGGCTCGCCAAGCAGCTTGGAATTGTAAGAGCCTTCATGGAATACGCTTACAAGGCTTCATCAAAAGGACGACCCTAATTTACAACATATTCGTAGTAGAACCAAAAAATGAGAAATGCCGGAATTTTCAATTGATAATGCAGTACTTTGAAGTACCACGATAGATATTATGTTCCCGCTGTTGAGGATATTCGAGCAAGGATATTCAGTAAAGCGCATGGTTCTAGTGTTGTCTACCACCCATGTTCTATAAAGATGTATAGAGATCTGAGGCAGATCGCTTGGTGGTATGGAATGAAGAATAATATAACCAAATTTGTGTCTGAATGATTTACTTGCAAGTGAGTTAAGGCATATCATTGAAGGCATGGTGGCAAGGTAACGCCTTTTGATATTCAAAGTTGGAAGTGGGAGAGTATATCTATGGACTTTATTACTATTTTACCAAGATCTCCCCGAGGATATGATTCTGTGTGGGTCATAGTTGATAGATTAACGAAGTGTGCTCAATTCGTGTCGTTCACGATTGATTAATCCATGAAGAAGATAACAGAGTTGTATTTGGAAGAGGTCATTAGATTGCATGGAGAACCTATAAGTATCGTGTCAGATCGAGATTCCAGGTTTACGTCTCATTTTTGGAAAATTTTGTAGTAAGGGTTGGGTACCGATCTCAGGTATTCAACTCCTTATCATCCGCAGGCCAATGGTCAAACAAAGAGAGTTAATCAGATTTTGGAAGAAATGATCCAATTTTACATCTTGGACCATGGAGGAACATGGGACGAGCGGCTTAGATTGATGGAATTTTCTTATAATAATAGTTATCATGAGAGTTTGCAGATGTACCCCTTTGAGTCTTTTTATGGCAGGCATTGCCGAACCCCCTTATTTTGGGCTGAAGTTGGTGAAAGACCATTGTTGGGTCCAGAAGTTTGGAAGAAATGAGTAGTTTTGTGGCATATATTCGATAAAAGCTTTGTATAGCTCAGGAGCATTATGAGAAGAATACTAATCGACGAATGGTTGGTCTGAAGTTTATAGTTGGCGAAATGGTTTTTCTCAAGGTTTCTTCGATGTCAGGCATTAAGAAGTTTGGAAGGAACCACAAGTTGGATCCCAGGTATGTGGGACCTTTCCAGGTTGTTGAACTCATCAGAGTGTCAGCTTATAGGATGGATTTGCCCGCTAATTTTCCTGGTGTGCGCGATGTGTTTCATGTGAGCCAGTTGCAGAAATGTGTGCTTAATAACAGGCATGTCCTTGACTCAGTGCCCCAGTTGCAACGTAATCTTTTTTATGTTGAGGTGCATGATCGTATTCTCGATACTCAGGATCAGGTGTTACTAAAGACAATACCTATAGTCAAGGTTCTTTGGAAAAACCAAGACGTTGAGAGCGCGACTTGGGGAGTTGGAGTCTGCTATGAGAGAGGCTCATCCTCATCTGTTCTCCTAGTTTCTTTGGTAAGTGTTTCTATTCGATAAACTTGTTATTTTATTTCTGTAATAGATTCGATTTTGTATCAAGTTTCAGAACAAAACTTTCGTTTAGGGGGAGTGGTTGTAATGCCCCTGATATCTCGATGTATATTTTAATTTCTTTAGTGATGTAATAATGACGTTAGGGCATTATGTTGGTATGTAGTGAACGGGCGCCATTGTTGGAGCGTGATTTTGCTCATCGGGATCCGAGGTTTTGATTTGGCAGATTTTAGAAGGTTGATGTTGGTTGTAACTTCGGGGAATTTTAACCTGAGTTTGGTTTGTCGAATTTTAATTTCAACTTCGCCGTTGGTTTTGTAACATTGTTATTTAGCCTTGGTGCGAATTTCATGGAAATCTGAGATGATTCAGATTTTTGGTCGTTTGGACGTTTAATTATTATTAATAATATAATATTATATATATAAGCTTGTACGTTATAGCGAAACCCTATTCCTCATCTCTCACAAGTCGTCGGACCGAATCACGGAAGAAAGAAAATGATGGACATCGTGAAGCCTTTGGCTGTAACATCCCCATGTTACTTGGGGGACCTAGGAGTTTTGCTATCCAATTAAGTACCTTACCCCCACCCCTCCATTTGACTTGGGTAGACCCATCAGTACATAAAGTATGAACTGTGCTAGCATAAAACAAAAATGAATGTTATAACGTGACGACATGCTATAGAGATACAACATATCCTGCCTACTAACGACACCAGAGATTTTGCCCCAGCCACTCTAGGTGTGACTCAGCAAGTGATGTATGTAATGGAGGGCGGGTGAACGCAACTTAGAGGCCTTAGACCTCTTGGCCTCATAAGGAGTTAGATCGAAGGTAAGATGAGCCCAGATATTGGATGCATGGTCACGAGTGGGGAGATCAAAATGAAGGTTGGAGTAGGTAGAACTATAGAGGAACGAGTCCTCATACACACCTAAGTATTGGGTGAACTAGAGAAGGGAAAGAGTGTAAGTAGTGCCTGCTACTCGAAATGAAATGACCCCCTCTTGCGTGTTTGCTCAGTGAAGGTCAACCTAAGATTTAGATAAAAAGAGGACATAAACTCTAGCGTGAGCTCCTTAAATCCTAACTCCTGAATATTAAAAAATTGCTCTCATCCAAATACAGAGATTAACTCCTGAACATCTACAGCTAAATTAATCTCCTCCAGAATGCTCCAGTCAATGGTTAGAATGTCTTGAAATTTTTTGGACTGGAGGCGATTATAACGGTTAATATGCGCCGGATCCGTAAACTCCTGTGGCGTAGGAGCGTAGGAGCGTCGCGCTTTTCTGTTGATAATGCTGTGATATTTGGGCGATGACGGCGTCCCTCTTGTGCACGTCCGATTAACATGATCTGCAGCCAAGCGAAAGGATTTTTAAGAATGAGGAAGAGGAGAAGGAGAGGATGAAGAATGAGAAGAACGTGAAGAAGAAAAAGAAATTAAAAAAATAAGAGTATAAAAAAAATATTTTACCTAGGGAGATAGATTGATAGGGGAGGAGGCGGATCAACGAACGTTGAAGACAAAAAGCTCAAGCCGGATCTGGGAATAAGGGAGTGCAGGAGATAATGCTGAAACCATGAAATGAAGATGAAGATGACCAGTACACAACCTTATATAAAGAAGAAGAACACGGGTTGACACACGGCTATGTGTGGACCCGTGTTCATTACTCTGAAACCGCACAGTACACGACTCTCAAAAAGCGTGTGGTAAAACTGATGGGAAAGGCCAGTGCTAGGCAAACACGATCCACAACACAGGTGTGTGTGGACCCGTGTGGTCAAACTGATAGGGGACAGAGGCGTACACGTTCAACAACACGGGAGAGTGTGGACCCGTGTCCTTCTCGGGAATAACCTCATCGACCTACTACATGGGTTCGCACACGGCTGGGTATCAACCAGTGTCCTTCTTGGGATGAATATTGTCGAATATCGACATTGCATAGCACACGGCCGGGTGTGTACCCATGTCCTGCTTGGGATCATGCTTCATCAAAATCAGAATCGGTACACGGGCACCAACACTAGTGTGTGTTAACCTATGTCCTACTCTGGATGGCTGCGTAAAAAAAGAAGCTAAAGTGACACAGCATGGCACATGGGTGTGTGTCAAGCCGTGTGTTGCTCGGGAAAAAGGCTTCCTACTTATTTTAAATAGAACACGGCTGGGCTAAGGGATGTGTTATGGACATGGTCAGGCATACGGGCATGTGTTAACCCGTGTGCCCCCCAAAATTTGAAATATCTCCTACGTGATTTTTATAATTTTTTTATATTAACATTTAACTAGAATTTTACTAAAAATTTTAAAAAATTTTATAAACTTAGAAAAATTACTACATTATACTTAATCCTAGTCTTGACAGAGGCATGATTCTTGATGAGCGAAATCTTGAGGAAACGCACCATAGTAAAGTTTTAATCGGTTCCCGTTGACTTTAAAATCTCCCTTCTCAGGGTGGGTCAGCTCAACGGTGCCATAGGAAAAAACTTCTTTTACTTGGAAGGGTCCGGACCACTTAGATCTTAACTTCCCTAGGAATAAATGAAGACGGGAATTGAAAAGGAGGACTTGGTCACCTTTTTGGAATGTCTTGGGTTTGCGAAGGTGACAGTCATGGAATAATTTAGTCTTCTCCTTATATATCCGGGAGTTTTCATAGGCCATGGTTCTCCACTCATCTAATTCGTTAAGCTGAAGTTTTCGTTTCTCCCCTATAGAATTAGTGTCAAAATTCAAAGAGTATATTGCCCAATACGACTTGTGTTCTAATTCTATAGGCAGGTGACATGATTTACCATAGACTAATCTAAAGGGGGTGGTCCCTATAGGTGTTTTTAAGGCGGTCCTATATGCCCACAAACAATCGTTTAGTTTTTTTAGACCATTGCTTCCTATTCCCTTCTATAGATTTTTTTATGATTCTCTTAAGTTCTCTATTTGAAACTTCAACTTTACCACTAGTTTTTGGATGATAAGGAGTGGCTATCCAATGTGTAACTCCATATTTTTGTAATACTTTATCTAACTGTAGATTACAAAAGTGTGCACCCCTATCGCTAATAAGTGCACGTGGTGTGCCAAATCGTGCGAATAAGGAATTCGAAAATTGAATCACTACTCTACTCTCATTAGTAGGGAGAGCTTGCGCCTCTACCCACTTCGATACATAATCTATAGCTACAAAAATATATTTATTCCCGTAAGAAATTTGAAATGGTCCCATAAAGTCAATCCCCCACACATCGAACACTTCACATTAGAGAATAAATTTTTGCGGCATTTCATGTAATTTAGAGATATTACCTGATTTTTGACAAGAATCATATGAATGCACATACCTTTAAGCATCCCTGAATAGAAGGGGCCAATAAAAACAAGAATTAAGATCCTTTTTGGCTGAACGATTTGCTCCATAGTGACCATCGGTAGGGCCTGAATGGCACTGCTCCAGGATTTTCAAACCCTCCTCCGCTGATACACACCTATGTATAACGGAATCTGCACATATCCGAAAAATAAAAGGGTCCTCCTAGAAGTAATTTTTCAAGTCAGAGAAAAATTTTTTCTGCTGGTATGAAAAGTCTTTTGGAAGGACCTAGCCATAAGATAGTTTGCATAATCAGCAAACCACAGATAATCAGCATTTATATGTGTAGATAATGCAAATAACGATTCCTCCGGAAATGTATTATAAATCTAAGATTCATGTAACATTGCTCGTAGTGGATTTTCTAAATGTGAGAGATTATTTGCCGCTAAGTTTTCTGCTCCTCGTTTATCCCTAATTTCCAAATCAAATTCTTGCAATAGAAGAACCCAACGGATTAAATGAGGCTTTGCCTCCACTTTGGCTAGCAAATATCTTAGGGCAGATTGATCTGTGTATACTACAACCTTAGACAATGTTAAATATGATTTAAATTTATCGAAGGCAAATACCACTGCTAGGAGTTCTTTTTCTGTAGTTGTATAATTCTCCTGTGCATTTTAAGTGTTTTGGTAGCATAATATATAGGGTGAAAGTGTTTGTTTCGGCGTTGTCCTAAAACAACACCTACTGCAAAAATACTAGTGTCACACAAGATCTCGAAAGGTTGAGCAAAATCAGGTGCGATCATAATAGGAGAATTAATTAATCTTTCTTTTAAAAACTCAAAGGATTTCAGACACTCTTGATAAAAAATAAAAGTTGTGACTTTTTCTAGAAGCCTAGTAAGTGGTTTGGCGATTTTAAAGAAGTCTTTAATGAAGCAGCGATAGAATCCGACATGACCTAAAAAGCTTCTCACTGCCTTAACGGAGGTTGGTGGTGGCAACATTTCTATGGTTTCAATTTTCGCTCTATCTACTTGAATTCCTTGGCTTGAGATCTTATGGCCAAGTACTAACCCTTCTTGCACCATGAAATGACACTTCTACCAACTAAGTACTAGGTTTGTTTCCTCACACCTCCACAAAACTTTTTCTAAATTAGTCAAACACAAATCAAACGAATCACCAAACACAGAGAAATCATCCATGAACACTTCCATAATATCTTCAACATATTCATTAAAGATGGCTAACATGCACCTTTGAAAAGTGGCAGGTGCATTACATAAACCTAATGACATACGTCTGTAGGCAAAGGTTCCAAATGGGCAAGTGAATGTTGTCTTCTCCTTGTCTTCTAGTGCTATAGGGATTTGGAAATATCCAAAAAGTCCACCAAGAAAATAATAATAAGAATGTCCTGATAATCGTTCTAATATTTGATCAATAAATGGTAGAGGGAAATGGCCTTTCATAGTAGCATCATTTAACTCCCTATAATCGATACAAACACGCCAACTTATTACTGTTCGCGTTGGAATCAATTCATTCTTATCATTTACTACCACTGCTAGACCACCCTTCTTTGGAACGACTTGTACAGGACTAACCCATGAACTATCTGAAATAGGATATATCATTCCAGCATCTAACAACTTAACAACCTCAGCCTTCACTATCTCTTTCATATTTGGATTTAGCCTACGTTGCGGTTGAATAGATGACTTATAGTTTTCTTCCAGAAGGATTTTATGGGTGCAAAAACTAGGGTTGATACCTTTTATATCAGATATTTTCCATGATATAACACCTTTACATTTCTTCAGCACAGTTATTAATTTAGCTTTTTCAGTATTAGAAAGATTAGAAGAAATAATAACTGGGTAAGAAGAATTAGTTCCTAAGAATACATACTCAAGATGATCCAGTAATTTTTTAAGTTCTATTATCAGTGGATCTTTAGTATTATTCTTAAGAACTTCAAGATCTCCTTGTGAAATCAAACTATAGTCAATCTTCCTATTCATCGAAACGTAGTTATCTAGATAATATAGATGTTCAATAATGTCTTCACTTTTGTATTCTTCTAGATAACTGTTAGTGATGAAAATTTCCAAAGGATCTCTATAATATAAATCAGAAATCATAGAAGTCATAAAATTATCAACACCATGACAAAAATAACAAAAATCATCATTATCCAAGGATTATTTCATTGTATTGCAAATTTGAAAAGTGACTTCATCTTCCCACTACTAGAAAAATGAGTATTAGCTACACATTTTTTTGCCAGGGTTCAAAAATCATGGCTAATACACTTGTATTAGACATGATCGCAAAATCGTGGCTAAAATTTAGGTTTTAGCCACAACTATAAAAAAGCATGGCTAATACCTTTGTATTAGCCACAAAAATCAAAAAAACGTGGCTAATATTTAGTATTAGCTAACATCTAAGCAATCACAACCATTCATGAATTCCCCCCCATCAACCGTACTCCCCTAATTCTATCGCCAAAAAATGTTAAAACCCGCCGCCCATCCCGTGCCCTAATCTAAATTGTGCTTCCCCTTCCTCCTCGACATTCCGACTCATTGTTCCATCTCGCATAGGATTCTCTTCCTACACGATGGTGTTTTTCGCAAGAAACTTCCGATCCCGATCCCCCCATGACGGCGTACAACCCTTCATAGTTTCCTCGCACATCTCATCGACGACGTTCACGTTCTCTCTCGGCGACAGCGTCCACGATATCTCTTGGCGTCTGGTCCATGATCTCTCTCTCATCTCGGCAAGTATAATAGCCGCACAGCTTCATCCTCCTTCGATCTTCTTCCCGTTTGCCGTATATTTGGATCTTATCTCCTTTGATGTTATGTTGTTTTTCAGAAAAATCGTTGAAAATCAGTGAGTGCCCGTCTACGATCTCTTTATGTTAGGTTATCTTTTACTAAAAATCGTTCGGTTAGGTAATCTTTTACTTCCTATTCTCTGGACCTCAGGTTTGACAATCTTCATTCCTTTTTGTTTAACTTAAGTTGTTCTAAAATCTTGGATTATCTAAAGTAATTAGTTTAAAAGAAGAAGGTTTGTTATTTTTACCTTTACCGTCTATCTTAATCAGTAGTTGAATTACCCAAGGCTTCATGTTTTACAGACTACTCGTAATTATTTATTAACTGTGCTAGGATTTACATAGTTAAATTCTTCTGCAAGTTTGTTAGGATTCCAAGGTGCTAAAATGTCCTTACCTTTTTCATTCTTTCTCAAGTTTGCTAGATTTCAAAAGGTTCTGGGAATACAATTGAATTGGTAGAACACAGTGGGGTGTACACCCCCTCCCCCCCAACCCCTGCCCCCCACAAAAAAAGGTGTTTGATCTACAATCCACTTAATTGCATGATATCATCTGATATGCTATGTTACTTGGTACATACTAAAGGAAAAATAATGTAAATGGACTACAGTTATTTGGACAGATGAAAAGGGTAAAAGATGCCCCAATAATGAAAGCCATTGGAAATAATATAGAAAAATAACCTAGAGAAAACATGAAAACAAATTGTAAAAATAGATGAAAACAAATCGCAAAAATAGATTGAAAAAATTAATATTTAAAACTCCAAGTTGCACTTGATAGCAATAATTTGAGAGAAATTTTTAAAGGCCACCCAAAATAGTTGGGATAATCTTGATAATGTTGATGATGATGATAACTCCATTGGAACATAAAGCCCTTTTGAAATAATATTAAATTATAATTAGTGTGTGAGTTGTTTACATTTGCAAAAAATGGGAGTTGTGAAGATGAGAATGCTTAGGTGGATGATGGTTCTTGCTTGCTGTTCATAAATTTGTAGACTGACTGCTACTAATTTATCATATTTGATCATTGCACATGATTTGTATGGTTATGATCAAGACATGTTTTTCATAATCATTTTCATTGTTTTTACTTGTCAAACATTATTTAAACTCAAAATAGTATATTTTCATTGTACGACCTCTATTTGTATAACCCTAAATTTTTCTTTTATTTATGTAGATTTCTTTGGCATTAAATATGGATAAAAGTTGGATTGACTTGCAAAATAGAGCTTCATCTGAATACATCCATAGTGTTGACAAGTTTCTAGATTATGCATATCAAAATAAAACATATAGTCTTGATACTCAGATTTATTGCCCTTGCAAAAAATGTTGTAATACTTATTTGATGGAGAGAGTCATTGCCCGTGAACATATAATTATAAATGGGTTTTTATCCAAGTACAAGATATGGACCCTTCAAGGGGAATCATATTCTTCTATATCTTGCAGTGGGGATGAACAACGTTCTGATTTTAGAGATGATATGATGGAGATGATTCATGAAGCAATTGGAATTCCACCTATTGGTTCTAGTTTGTATGAGAATCCATCATCAAGCAGTCCAAGAATAGATGGTCCTAGCGAAGAAGATGTCAGATTTATAAAACTTGTTGAAGACGCAGAGTGTCCATTATACCCTAATTGTGTCAAGTATACATAATTGTCTTTCATAGTTAGATTACGGCAAGGTAAAGTTATGCATGGATGGACAGATATCTCGTTCACATGGCTATTGGAGTGCCTTATTGATGTTTTTCCGAACATAAAAATACCTGTCTTATTATGAATCTCAAAAGATTATAAAAGATTTGAGATTTTCTTACGAGACTTGGGATGTATTCCCCAATAATTGCCTGATTTTTAAAGGAAATGATATTTCACTTGAAAATTGTGAGATTTGCGGCGAGTCACGATACAAACAACTAAATGACAATGGAAATAACATGCAAAATACAATTTAAAAAATTCCAGCAAAACAAGTAAGATATTTTCCTTTGACACCGAGATTGAAAAGGTTATTCATGTCATCAAAAACTGCAAGTTATATGCGATGACATGCAGAGGAACATTCTAAAAATGATACTATGAGGCACCCAGCTGACTCTCCATCTTGGAAAAAGTTTGATAAAGACTATCCTCAATTTGCTACAGAGTGTCGTAATATTAGACTTGGTTTGGCCTATGATGGGTTAAATCCATATAGAACCATGTCCATTGCTCATAGAACGTGGCCAGTTGTTTTAATTCCTTATAATTTGCCTCCATGGATGTGCATGTGAAAAAGAGTTTAAGTTGTCTATCAAAATTACCTAGAGGGGGGTGAATAGGTGAGGTCTGCGTCTTTTTGCAGAATAAAAAATTTAAAGAACGATGCGCAGAAAATAAGCATACACACAGAGAACACCTGATCTATAGTGCTTCCCCAACCTTGGGTACGTCCACTCTCCACCTCACCGATCTAGCAACACACTAGACTCAGCTACTTCACTATTTACTCAGATTGAAAACCAAGCGTACAACTCGGAGCAACGCCCCTACAACTCGATCCACAAAAATGGATCTATACTCGGAAGATAAACTTCCTTCAAACTCAGAGATAAAATCTCCTACAAGAATAAAATGATTTATAAATAATTATTCAAACTGAATATCTCAGATCTGAAAACTTCAGACTTTCTTCTTCTTTGAACTTTGAAGCTTTCTCAGAAAATAGATTGAAGAAGACAAGCCTAACTTTTCTGGATCTGAAAACCTAGATCAATACGATCAAGAAAATTAGTCTATCGAGGAATAATATCTTGATATGTTGAAACTTTCTTAGTTTGAATCGCTTGGATCAAAGAAGATCAGCGATGAGGAAGCCGAATTTTGCCAGCATCGATGGCTTCCCGATTTTGACGTTAGAGAATAATTCAGAAAATACTTCTTAGTTTGTCGATTATGATAAGAACTTTTATAGACCTTTCCCAACGATCTAATTAGCATTAATTGTAACCCACATGGACCAATCACGGGTTAATAAAATTTGAAATCCCCGCCATATGATACTTAGCAAAATTCAAAAATCTTATTCTGCAGTTCTCGAGTTAAAGAATTGCTACTCGAGAACAGCTTCTACATCTCGAGACAACAACTACAAAGTTCTCGAGAATAAGTACTTAGGAAGAATTTCGATCTGGCTTCTTGAGACTCAAGGAACATTACTCGAGAACTTGCTTCTATTACTCGAGAACAAGTAAACACTTCTCGAGAACAAACTAGACTTCTCAAGAGGAAAAGGCTAGATGGCGTAACGAAAAGTCTCTGCTTATCTAGTACTGACTTAGCTTCTCGAGTACTGACTTAGCTTCTCGAGTGTTTACTTATCTTCTTGAGTACTGACTTAGCTTCTTGAGTACTGACTTAGCTTCTGCTTCTCGAGTACAGCAAGTCTTACTCGAGAACTACTTCTGCTACTCGAGAACTATTTTGAAAGATTTCTTAACACCGTTAATTCTTCTTCTTGGAGACCAGCATCACATTTCTTCTTCCAAATCTTTAGTACATGAAAAAGAAGTGTGTCCAAATAGAGAGGCTACACATGAGTCAACACCATGGATCACACAATGGGGGATTATATTGTATGGTCCTATGTTTAGTGACTCATTGTAGACTGACATTGGTCTACACTTAGTAGTTTAGTCCTGCAAGTACATCTAAACAAGCACCATCAAATACAACTACAATTCACCTTAGTTTTAGGGGGACTTCTTCAAATCAAGGTTATTGTGATAACAAAACCCAACAATCTCCCCCTATTTGAAGAAGTCAGAACCCCAAATACTAAGTTGAATTACATGGATGAGAAACTAATATAAAGTGAAGAAGGATGCATTGCCTTACATTTCTTAGAGAATACTGATGCCTTTCTCGAGCTGTCTACCTTCAGTGCAACGGATTTATCTCTTGATGAAGATTTGCTAGCCTCTTCTTCATCTTTTCTCGTATTGATTTGAAGTTCATAGGACATAAGCTTCTCGAAGAGGATCTGAGGGTCAGTTTCTGCTAATCTCCCAAATTCCTTGATGGCACATATTTTGTTATCCCATTCCTTTGTCAAGGATCTCAAGAACTTGTCGTTTAGTTCATCATCTGTGAACACCCAACCATAGTTCCTTAGGCCATTGACGACTTTGAAAAAGTTTTCATATGTGTCGGCAATTGCTTCCTTAGGGCCTTGCTTGAAGGCCTCATACTTCTGATTCAGAAGGGATCTTCTATCATCCCTTACTTTTTTGTGCCTTCCATCAAGATGATAAGAGACTGCCACATTTCCTTGGCGGATTGGAAGTGAATCAAATTATGCAGCATAGAATCATCGACTACACTTGTGATGATATTTTTGGCTTTCTTGTCTAGAGAGACAAATGCAATCTCATCATTGTCGAGGTCCCTCAATTTCTTTCGCACCTTCTTAGTAGGATCAATAGTGGAAGCGATCATAGGCATATGAGGGCCTTCTTCCACTATCATGAAAATACGGGGGCCAACAGCTTCCATGAATAACTTTACTCTTTCTTTCCACATGGGAAAGTTTGCCTTATTGCATACTGGAAGCTTAGTGGAGTCCTTGTATCTGTCCATGCTTGTATAACTCAAAAGATAACTTGGGGAAGATCTAATCAAGGTGTTAACCTTTTAATGATCAACCTCCCTCTGATACCAATTGAAAACGAGTTTAAGTTGTCTACCAAAATAACCTAGAGGGGGGTGAATAGGTGAGGTCTGCGTCTTTTTGCGAAATAAAAAATTTAAAAAACGATGCGCAAAAAATAAGCATACACACAGAGAACACCTGATTAATAGTTATTCCCCAACCTTGGGTACGTCCACTCTCCACCTCACCGATCTTGCAACACGCTAGACTCAGCTACTTCACTATTTCCTCGGATTGAAAACTAATCCTACAACTCGGAGCAATGCCACTACAACTCGATCCACAAAAATGGATCTACACTCGAAAGAGAAACTTCCTACAAACTCAGAGACAAAATCTCCTACAAAAATAAAATGATTTACAAATAATTATACAAACTGAATATCTCAGATCTGGAAACTTCAAACTTTATTCTTCTTTGAACTTTGAAGCTTTCTCAAAAACTAGATTGATGAAGACAAGCCTAACTTTTCTGGATCTGAAAACCTAGATCAACACGATTAAGAAAATTAGTCTATTGAGGAAGAACGTCTTGATCTGTTGAAACTTTCTTGGTCTGAATTGCTTGGATCAGAGAAGATCAGCGGTGAGGAAGATGAATCTTACCGACGGCGATGGCTTCCCGATTTTTACGTTAGAGAATAATTCAGAAAATACTTCTTAGTTTGTCGATTATGACAAGAACTTTTATAGACCTTTCCCAACGGTCCAATTAGCATTAATTGCAACCCACGAGGACCAATCACGAGTTAATGAAATTTGAAATCCACGCCATCTGGTACTTAGTGAAATTCAGAAATCTGATTCTGTAGTTCTCGAGTGAAAGAATGGCTACACGAGAACAGCTTCTACTTCTCGAGACAACAGCTACAAAGTTATAGAGAATAAGTACTTAGGAAGAATTTCGATCTGGCTTCTCGAGACTCAGGGAACATTACTCGAGAACTAGCTTCTATTACTCGAGAACAAGTAAAGACTTATCGAGAATAAACTGGACTTCTCGAGAGAAAAAGGCTAGATGGCGTATAGACAAGTCTCTGCTTCTAGAGTACTGACTTAGCTCCTCGAGTACTGACTTAGCTTCTCGGGTACGGACTTAGCTTCTTGAGTACTGACTTAGCTTCTCGATTACTGACTTAGCTTCTGCTTCTCGAGTACAACAAGTCTTACTTGAGAACTACTTTTGCTACTCGAGAACTATTTTGAAAGATTTCTTAACACCTTTAATTCTTCTTCTTGGAGACCAGCATCCCATAGCTTCTTCCAAATCTTTAGTACTTGAAAAAGAAGTGTGTCCCAATAGAGAGGCTACATATGAGTCAACACCATGGATCACACAATGAGGGATTACATTGTATGCTCCTGTGTTTAGTGATTCATTGTAGACTGATATTGGTCTACACTTAGTAGTTTAGTCCTGCAAGTACATCTAAACAAGTACCATCAAATACAACTACAATTCACCTTAGTTTTAGGGGGACTTCTTCAAATCAAGGTTATTGTGATAACAAAACCCAACATCATGGCGCAATCTTTTATCTTTCTTACTGGACTAATATATGGACCGATGGGGCCTAGTAATAAAATTGATGTTTACCTTCAACCATTGATTGAAGAGTTAAAAGAATTATGGAATGATGGTTTGGCTACATATGATGTGTCAAAAAATCAGATGTTCACTCTACGCATCGCATTATTTTGGACAATTAATGACTACCCGACATATGCAAACTTATCAGGATGGAGTACAAAAGGCCAGTATGCTAGTGCAACTTGTAATTTGCAAACTAAATCACAATGGCTAAGAAATTGTAGAAAATTTTGCTATTTGGGGCATCGTCGATGGTACCCAGTGGGCACAGGTTTTGAAGAGATAAGGCAGCTTTTATTGGATGTCGTGAATTTGAAGCTAAACCTCTAATGTTAAAGGGAAGTACTATCACAACACAACTGAATGATGTACTTACTGAATACAAAAAGGATGATCTTAAAAAGAGGAAGAGAGAAGATAATTATAGGGTTAAGAATGTTGGTCAAAAACATGGTTGGAAGAAAAAAAGCATCTTCTTTAAATTTCCATATTGGGAGTATTTTCAAACACGTCATTTCATTGATGTAATGCACCAAGAGAATAATATGGGTGAAAATTTGCTTTATACAATTTTGGGTGTTATAGAAAAAAACAAAAGATGGCTTAAAAGCAATACGAGATTTAAAAGAAATTGGTATTCGAACAAAATTACACCCATAACATCTTGCATCTGGTAAGGCCTTCTTATCTCCAGCCCATTTTTCAATGAATAAAGTTCATCAAGATGTTTTCCAACAAGTGTTAAAAAATATCAAAGTGCCGGATGGTTATGCATCTAATATTTCTCGATGTGTACATTTGAAAGAGAGAAATATTTGGGGTCTTAAAAGTCATGATATGCACATTCTTGTGCAACAATTCCTTCCAATAGCCATAAGGAAAGTATTGCCACCAGATGTTGTGAAAGTTTTTATCGAGTTATCTAATTTCTAAAGACAATTGTGCTCAAAGGCTATTAAGTATGTGGACTTGAAGATTATGCAAGAACGCATAGTTCTATCACTATGTCATCTTGAAAAGATATTTCCACCTTCTTTTTTATATATTATGGAGCATCTAACAATACATTTAGCTGAAGAGGCCTCTGTTGGTGGTCCGGTGCAATTTCGATGGATGTATCCTATTGAAAGGTAATGAACATTTCATATATTTGAGTTTATATATTTATTTATATAATATTGTTTGTATTAACTTATTATATATATTGAAATTAGGTATCTACTTACCTTGAATAGATATGTTCGTAACCATGCTCATCCGAAAGGTTCTATTGAGAAAAGATATCTAATGGAGGAATGCATGAACTTTTGCGAACGATATCTTGTTGGCATTGAAACAAAATATAATCGGCAAAATAGAAATTATGATGGAGGACATGACATTGGTCGTCCATTTAAAAAGGGGAAAAAGATATAACTTAATGAGGTTTCTTGGATACAAATGCATCGTCATGTTCTTTTCAACACAGATGCAATCACACCTTTTCTAACGTGAGGTGTCATATTTTTTTCCCATCAATTTAATTTAGTGTTTCATTTTTACAATATCAAAACGTGTTCTTATATAGGAAACACGTTGAAGAACTCAAAAATACAATCCCTCGTATGACCGAACATAAAATTGATAAAGCTCATAATGAATCCTTTCATTTATGGTTTAAACATTATGTAAGTTCTTCAATATAGTAATGAAGGTCAACTTTTTAATGAATCATTTCATTAATTTCATCCATGGTTTGACTATCTCTACATGTTAGATCTATTTATAACAATCTATCCAAAGAAGTTAAGCATCTTAGTGAAGGTCCAGATAATTGGGCATGGAGATATGATGGATATTTTATTAATGGATTTCGTTATCACACAAAGTACAAAGATACAAAAAGAACTACCCAAAATAGTGGTGTGATGCTCAAAACAAGTACAACTAGTTGTGCTAGCTCCAATGATAAGAACCCACGTGTAGGGGGTGTCACTTACTATGGAAGGTTAAGGGACATTTTTGAGATTCACTATGGTAATGATTTTAAATTCATCCTATTTAAGTGTGATTGGGTTGACCCTCAAGTTGGAAAAAAACTGGATGAATTTAGTTTCACTCTTGTGAACTTCAATCATTTGTTGTATAGACAAAATAAAATGATAGATGAGCCTTTTATATTATCCACTCAAGCAGAGCAGGTTTGTTACGTCAAAGATCCTCTAGATCCAGATTGGGAAGTCATTATGAAGTTGACAGCTCGGGATTCGATTGATGTTGAACCTCAAGTTGAACCACTCAACCAACAACATTTGGATGAAATAATATGTGTACGTGATGATGATACTAATTAGGTTAGGGAAGGAGTTGATGGTGATGTTGTTGATGATATTCTTTTAGATATTGATGACAAAATAACTAATGAAGAGTAATATTGTATGTTATCATAATTTTTAGCTTGCCAAATTGCTATATTTTGTCATTTTAATTTAATATAGTTTGATTTATAATATAGTTGTGATGTACGTGTTTTGAAATAGTATTGTTTGTTCTATGATCTTCTTGCAGGCATGGGGAAGAAAAATACTCGAGGAAAAACTATGATTGAAAAGTTTCAACTCTCTCAATCTGTCGCCGCACATTCAATCTCCTAACCTAATATAAATCCTTCACCAATATCCCAACCCATCACCACTATACATTCAGTTTCTTAAGCTACTACACCTGCTACACCAATCTCCCAACCCATTGACACATCATATTCACTATACAATGCAGGTATTTGGAATCATAATTTTTTTGCTTGTGCACTATAACAACATATATAAGTTATAGACATTTTTAATGCAGATCTTTCGAACAATCATGAAAGTACTAATAAAAAGAGAGGTCGAGGCCCTGCTTAAGGCATCCCAATGTGGGGGACAGGTGAGCGATTTCATGTTGATTTTGATAGATATGGGTACTCTACTGGTAAGTGCGAGCAACCATTTGTTAGCCAACTTGGGGTTCTAGCTAGAATGGGTTTAAACTGCCACTCACATATCAGCGATGGATGGATATACCCAATGACATGCTTGATGCGATATGGAGAGAGGTACAAGTATGTTACTTTATTCTTCTTTTACATTAATGAACACCACTCTTAAAATAAACTCAATTTTATTTCATTGAATAATTGTAGGAGAATACAGATGTCCCTCTAAATTATCAAAGTAGATGCTTATATTTAGTTGGATTGCGGTGGAGGGAATGGAAATATCATGTTAAGCGTGATAATTATGATATATACAACTAATGAGGAGCGCCTTGCCAATGTCCAAGATCGTGTTACTGCCGGGCAATGGAGAACTCTTGTCCAATATTAGGGGCAAGAAGCTGTTAAAGTTATATTAAAGCAAAACTCAATCAACCGTGAACATCTTGGAGGATACCATAAAATGGGGAGTTCCTCATTTCGTTCTGTTCGATCGTTGGAAAAAAAATCGAACATCTTTATATAATATATATATACAATGACAATTTATTTTTTTTTGTTGTTTTAGATGGAGAAACAATGTAACGATCAGGTAGATAGAATTATTGTTTTTATAAGAACACAGACATATAAGAAGGGTATAATTGATTTTGAAGCTCAGGAGTCCATTATATGTTTTGATTTCTTTCTCCCATAAATAATTTCAAAATAATACATATAATATTAACAACATTTCTTATTTTTATATATTCATATCATAGGAAGATATGAACACTATTCTTGAAAATGTGCCTGAGGAGGAGCGCATCGTAGAATATAGATATTCATGCTTCTCTCGGGTAATGGGAGAGGATGGACATGGATGTTTGCGTACATGAGGCTTAATGAGGATAAAAGATCTTAATTTACAACCTAGTCAAGAAGTAGTTGAGTAAATCCGTACTCAACCTCGAGAAGAAATACAATTGCAGTTTAATATTCAAATTGACGAAATGAAGGCACAAATGGAGGCACAAATCGAAGAAAAGATGGCATGCCTACAACAAGAGGTGCGAGCTCATTTGGAGCTTGTTAGCTGACCATTGACACCAATAACAACCACTTCTAGAAGTCGGGTAATCCTTCGATACCTTCTAGCACCGGTCAATTAAGTATTATTGTTTATTACTTAATTATTAACATGTTTAACATATCTATAATGCATATTTTTTTTATGATGGTGATGAAATAATGCCCAGGAAGATGCAGAATTTCAACGGATGATGCACTACCCAAATTAAAAGCTTTAGTGTTGATCTACTAATATGGAAAAAATCATATCAACTCGATTTTTTGATCTATTTTTAATTTCCTTCTTGAACATATTTTTTCTATTTATTTCCATCATGTTTTGAGATATATTTTGGTGAACTTATATTTATTTCCATGATGTTTTGAGATAGATTTTGGGAATGTGTTCTTGTTGCAAACAACACAGAAATTAATGATGCTTTTTGGTGGAATTAATAGCACAAAGTATTATTTTTTTCTCTCTTTCAACATCTTAAATAACCTACTTTAGTAAGGAAACTTTCAGTTCCAAAATTCCTTGATCTTGAATTCATGAGTTTTTGGAAGAATGCCTTTCTTAGTTGATGTACTGTGTTAGTTTTAAAAAACGACTAAAATTGATGGTGCCATAAAATCGATGTTGCTTCCCTGTGATCATATTTTGTGCAGGTCTTCATTTTCTGTCATTAGCATTTTCATTTACTTTTCCTCATTGCTTTACTTATTTGACTTTGTCTGTATAAGAAGTTGTTGTAGCGAGACCTCAAGAAATAATAGATACAGATGTCTAGTTTGCATAATGCCTTATGAAAGCAAAGGTATTATCCTATGCTGAATTCAATTAAATTCAACTGTATAGCTTAGAGAGATGCTTATTCATGTTATTACTAAGGTGAAGACATGGAAGTACCTTTCACTAGAAGTCCCATCTCATGCAACAACCATGTTGAGAAGAATCATCCTCATATAACCGGTGATGAAACTTGTGTTGATGGGAAACTAAGTTCTCAAACTGATAGCTTTAGAGATTCTGATAGTGATATCAACAAATTTGTTGTCTGCTTCAAAAAACAAATTTCTTGAATCAATTTGGTTGCCTGACAGACATATTTATGAGTCTGCAGATAATCTATCATCATAAGTTTTGTCAATACAATAAATACTGGGAACACCAATAGCTGAAGATTTTGAAGGCTCCATACCCAACAGTCCACCATTGGTCCATATATTTACTGAAGGTTTTTTAAGGGAGTCAACTAGAAATCCTTGAAACTCTACAACTATGGATTCAGTAATAGTAGAAGGTAAGATAATTGATGTGTTAGCTAACTGAGTAGACATATTACCACCAGGATCTTCAAAAATGTTTCTTGGTGAAAAACATGATTAAGACATTTGGACGAAGTTACTTCAGTGCTAAGGGTTGATGAACTTACATCATATGCAGTATTAGGCGTGATCATATCAGACAATGTTGGGGATGAATAACCATCGGAGGAACTGTAAGATGTTATATGAGTTTTAGTATTTGACATAACAATCAGCTTTTCGACACTGCTTTGATATTCTGGAAACTGACAAATTTGTCTTCAAGGGGAACTTACATCAGAAATTGCAAGGCTTATTCACTTGAAATCAATGTAAGCAATTCTATTCTTGGTTCAAGGGTCTATCATGTGTATCTTAAAAGTTTTTTCCTTGGTCCTACGTGCTTGTTTTACTGAGATTTTCGAAGGAGTTGATCTTAAACCCATTATATATCGTGTATCTAAATCCATATATCTTGCAATAGATGTTCAACCTCTGGGATTAGATCATGGGACTGGTGCTTCTCTGGAGAAAAATCCACGTATCATGCTCTGTACCTAAGGTCTTGGACTGTATATAATGGTAAGTAATCATCATATCTATATATTGTGCAATTTTAATATTGCACTTGTAATGTTTTGGTCATGCTTTTCAAGCCTTAGATCATGCTGACTTCCATTTTTTGTTATTCCAAGGAGAAATATGCTGTTCATGGGGTCTTATTACACCACAAGTAAGTTTAGATAGTGTTACAAGCAGGGATAAAGAGAAGATAGTTCCCGATTCCTCTATATTTGAAAGTTAGCATTGTATTAACCTTATCATCCTGTATATTAGTGTTGTTTAAGGGCGGGCATTGATTTATTCATAGTTTTAATGACTTCATGAATAGTTTTAGTTTATCACTGGAAGTTTCTTACTTTGTATGATCTGAAGATGGATTTCATGTAAATACAAAACTGCAAACGGACAATCTCTAGTAATATTTGGAATAGCAGCACAACAGACAGAAGATGTTCATGTATCAGATTGTCCATACTTTATGGTATCTGGAAACTCTGCTGCTCCCACAGCTAAAGAAATGTGGTGCACAGTTAGAGAGGTATACTTAAAATTTTTGCACTTCAGAATGTTTATATCCATGGAATATTACCAGTTGCACAGTTAGAGAGGTATTTGATTCTAGCTGATTCGTCCATCCTAGGCTCCGTTTGGTTCAGCTTTTTTAGAGCTGCGCATCTTTCTTCCTCACCTCCGTTGGCTCTCCTCCTTGGCGGATTTCTCTCGGAATCGTATCACAGGCCTTTAATTGTTTTTAGGTGCATGAAATAGTTTTCGTGATTGGAGCAAAATGAGTCGTGAAGGAATTACTTGCGTAGAAAGAAACATTTAGTTGACTAGATCCCGGTCCATCATGCGCACCTGTTTAGAAATATTTTGTTGATTTAAAATTTCATTTCACAACATCTAAATTATCGATAGACCTGATTTTCAAATCTTAATGCTCAAGTTCTGGATTTATTGTCCTCAATAACCTTGTTATGGCAAATGAAATTTGTGATGAGCTGATAACTTTTTGTTAATCAGTGATTGGAATATTTTAAATGCAATTATTGCTTATACTTAAGTTGGAGTAGAAAAAGCAATTTAAACTTTGGGAAGAATGGATAAATATTTTTGGTGAATTAAATTGATTAGTTTGGGCACTTGATTACTTTGCAATTGATCTTCTTAATAAATCTGGCTGAGGTTTCCTGGTTGGTTAACTTTTTGCAGCTTTATTGTAATTGACCCCTTTTTTTGTGTATTACTTGATTACAATGAAGTCTTCTTATATGCAAAATTCAATACTGAAACTTAGTCATTATTTTTATGGAGGACATTTCAAAAATTTAATCACAGAAAACACTTGCTCTATTTATATTTTTCTTAGTTTTAGAGAGAAAAATTTATGAGATCACACCCATTCCTCATATTTGTTGATATCACTCCAATTTTTTATTTATATTTCTATTGCAATGAGTACTTAAATTAGACTCTTGGGGTAGTTATTATCCCTTTTATAGGGATGGTTCATGAGGACACTTATAACTAAACATAGAATATTACTAGTGTACCAGAGAATTTGGATTACATTTTGATTTATGTTCTCTATGACAGTCATAATGGTATCCAAAGTGGAGGTTTTTTTCTTGGTATCATGATCATTGGTTGGAGTAGTTATTTTGAGGCCAAAAATATAGAGCACTCCGACAAGATTGGTATGCTATGAACTTTGATCTCTTCTTCTTTATTTCTCCTCAATAAATTTTCTCTGCTTATAACTCTCTTAACAGAACAACTCTCTTTTGTCTCCCTGAATGTGCTGTTTGTGCTTAGCTCTTTTGTCGAAACTTTGACCTAATTCTAACTGAAATTGTACTTCATTCTATGCATTTCAATGATCCTTTTGAAAACAACATTTTTTCACAAGTATATGTTTCACTTACAATAGAATGATAGCTAGAAGTTGCAAATTTTGGTATTGAATTATTCTAGAGAAGGTGTTGTTACAATGGAATGATAGCTGGAATTAGCATGCCCATTGCTAAGCCAGAATAATAGCTGGAATTTTCATGTGATACATACGCTAGGAATAATTGTAATGTTCATCTTTTGATAAAATTAAGGGGAAATTATCTTTGATACTAGAATGAGTTTAAGGGTCCATTAGGGGTATTTGCCTACCTGTGCATGGCTTGTGCCATGTGCATGACACCCAAAAATGGATGGTGTGGGCTTATCCTTGTTAATTTTTTTATTTGATATGTCAAGTTGTAACTTTGAATCCACCAAAATATTTAAAATACTCTTGTCATGGAGTTGATTGGAGATGTAAAATCTATAAAATATAGTTTACATTTGTTTTACTCTTAATTAATTTCCATTATAGTCTAGGAACATCACATTAGATATTTGACTAATTGAGCATGCGCTAGGTATATGTGCGCCATATACTTTATTTTACCTGACACCATACTTAGATATTTTATAGATCTCGGATATAAACACCAAATTTTGTATGCAAATGATCTCTTATAGATTGTCGTGCATGGCATGTATTATAGTGCACACATCATCTGCTTGCATGAGGAAATGTTGACGAGTGGACAGCATGAAAATTGTGAACGCGACGATTGTAAGTGTAACAAGCTAGAAGCGAGCAGTGGAATCTTAATGGGTTGGCATACCAATTGGCTTTTCTTAATTGTTTGTTTATTTATTGAATCCATGTCGAGACCCATTCGTAGTATACACATGACAGACCAATTGGCATTGTGCCAATTTATTGTCCAAGCACACAGTTTATTTTTCACCTTCTTATCTCTTATTCATATTTGTTATTGCTCGAATGATGCAACATCTTTCCAAAATTTGTTTTATTAGATTTCATAGGTACTAATATTTTTAGATCCTTCATACTTGTATTACTCAATTTTGATGGTTAAATTTAAAAAACGTTTAAAATATTTTAATGCAATCTCTTGGATGATCTGGTTGATCTTTGTGAAACTACTATCGTCTAAATAGAATGCTATTCATACTAAATCATGGTTTGATTTACTTCAACTTATGCAAGTTTACGTAACTGGATGCTCTTTTAAAAAATCATGTAGTTCTCAGGATTGCACAGTTAAGGTATGGGAGAATGCGCAAGGAAAGTTGAGCAGGGAGTTGAAAGTACTATATTTGAACTTTGTTGGTTGTGAGGCTAAAGAATCAGCTTAAATTTTCTAAATGTTCATTGGCACATTATTTATATGGCCTGCAATGTTTGTTTGGATTTGGTGAGGTTTTGTCTACTTTATTATTATGATTGCCACATGTATTGGTTATATCCCTTACTTTGTTCAATTCTTCGTTTGAGTACTGGAAGTTATGGCTTAAGCTTGATTGTGATATAGTTTAGCTTCGTAGAAAGATAAGATTTGATCTTTACTTTGTTGGCTATACAATTCATGACATAAGACTTGTTTATTGATTTATTTATAATTGGAAGTTGGAATTTCATGAGATATAGAGTATTTTGAAAGTGTTTTTTAAAAAAAACATAAATTAGAATTTTCCACGACTTGTAACTGTAGCAAATACTTTTTTTAAAAAATGATGAGTTCACTTTTAGCCAGGGTTTCATACCGCAGCTAATAGTTGGCTTATTTGCCATGGCATTTTTCCTATGGCTAATACTATTTTGCTACGGCCAATTCGTGGCTAAAAGGTTTTAGCCACGCCGACTTTAGCCATGGAATTTTCCCGTGGCTAGACCGTGGCTAAAACTTTTTAGCCACGGTTTTGGACTTTTTGTCAGGGAAATTTGCCCTGGCCAAATGTCTATTTTCTAGTAGTGTCCCCTACACGCAAAACTAATTTACCATCAAAAATGTCCAAAAGAGCTCTAGATGTGGCTAAGAATGGACGACCTAGTATGAGTGGCACTTCGATATTTTCATCCATATCTAGAATAACAAAATGAGTGAAATATAAACTTATCTACCTTAACCAATACGTCCTCTACTATTCCTCTAGGATACTACCAACCGATCTGCTAGTTGAATACTCATTCTTGTAGGGATAAGTTCTCCTAGACCTAGTTTCAAATATAGTTTATAAGGCATTAAGTTTATACTAGCTCCTAAGTCCGCTAAAACTTTATTCACTTATAAATCACTGATTAAACATGTAATTGAAAATGAACTGGGATCCTTAAGTTTTTGTGGTAATTTGTTCTGTAAAATAGCGGAACATTCTTCACTAAGTGTTACTAAAGATAATTCTTCTATTTTCTTTTTATTTGAAATTAAATCCTTTAGAAATTTAGCATACTTAGGCATTTTAATGATTTCATAAAAAGGTAAATTGACATGTAATTATTTAAACATAGATAAGAATTTACCATATTTTGCATCCATGCGCTCCTTATTCAGCTTTGCTGGATATGGTATTGCTGGTTGATATTCCATTGGCTTTGAATGCATCTCATTCTGGCCTTCACCAGTTGACTCCTCTTGGGGTGCTTCCTTTGCAAGCCTTTGGTCTTGTAATTCCTTTCCACTCCTCAATTGGATTGCTTTTGTAACACCCCAAAAATCTCAAAACTGGAATTGAGGTGCAGGCTGTTTGACACGGCCTGGGACACGGGCGTGTCCCAGGGCGTGTCGGGGGTACACGGCCTGGGACACGGGCGTGTCCCAGGGCGTGTCACTCAAGAAAATGCCAGACCGAGTCAGGGAAGTACACGGCCCAGAACCAAGCCTTGAACACGACCGTGTCAGATTTGACACGGGCGTGTCCGAGGGCGTGTGCCTACCCGTGTACTGCTCTGATTGATTTTAGCGCTCGTTGAGTACCGTGTAACAGGGGTGACACGGGCGAGTCACATGACTGACACGGGCGTGTCAGGTTCGACACGGGCGTGTCGATGCCCATGTTCTGGTAGTTTTCAGTCGGTACGAGTGTCGCGTGTGCCGCTTAAGGGTACACGGCCTATGACACGGGCGTGTCACAGGCCGTGTAGGACAAAAAGTATAATTTTTCAGGCAGATCTTGGCCATTCATTTTCCTTAAAGAAGATCCAGTGGCTGGGGCTCATTCCTGGGCTGGTAAGGCCGGGAAAGGAGGAGGAAAGGCTCATTTTTGAGTTCATCTTCTCTTTCTAGCTTTAAGAGAGAGGTGAGAGCAAGGTGAGGAAGAAGAAGTGGAATCCGGCTGCCGGTGGTGCTACGGTGGTCCAAATCTCAAGCCGAGTTCGGATTTGCGACGGCAACGCTGCTGCGAAGGCTTTCATCCGTCTCAAATTTCTCTGCATGGATCCGAAGCGAGTTCCTAGGGTAACGATTTCCTTCTTGGACTTGTGAAGTCCTTAATTCCTGCATTCCATAGGGAAAAACCTTCCCCACGAGTGTGCGGTGAGTTATGGCGTCCCTTGGGGTAGATATGTGAAGTCCCCCTTGTTAGAGTTCGGAATTGGAGTACGGATCTAGGCATGCTGTGTGAAGCCCATCTGGACAGATTGGTCTGGATTGCTGATGCTTGTTTGCATATTGGAGAAGACTCCGTGATTATTGCGTGTATGCATGATGGATAAAGTACTGGAGGAAGTCCAGGAAATTGTGAGAGTTGGGTGCAACTCTTGTGGCCGTGAGTTGCCAATTTGTGTGCGGTTGAGCGTTGGGCTGCAACTGTATGAAAAGGCTTCGTGCCGAACAGGCAAGGTGAAACCGACCCGCGCCTTTAAATGTGGCCTCAAGTACGATGTACTTGGTTGGACAAGGTGATTTGAGCAACGGGGGGTGGCTGATCTGTACCTGCGTTATGTAGGCTGGACATGAGAGCGCCAAGGCATTGGGCTTTCGTCAGCGGCATAATGAGAGTCCTGGTCCTGCGTGCCGGACTAAATGCTCAATGGTGAGATCCGGTGTTTCCGGTGCACCCGAGAGTGCCATGAGTGCACGGGACGTCGGGCCGTCGTGCCGGCGTTTGTGATATGTGACTGTGCGGTCGTGCACGTCTTGCTTGAATTGCTATATATCATATTGGACGATTGCTATGCAGGGATGGTATTCCGCTGCCCCGTGCCAGGGGCAGGGTCGTTATAATTGGTCAGCTGAATGCTGACCGTTGCCCGGTTTGCCACCGCTTGGTGGATTGGCTCTTACAGGTACTGGAGGTGCTGGTCCGAGCGGGACTTAGCGGGCTGAAGCCCAAAGCTGCGTTGCTGCCCTCGAAGGCATTGTTTTGCTTCTTTTGTTCATGTGTGGCCGGCCTGCGTGCCGATGTCTGTAATCCACACTCTTGTTAAGAGAAATTATTGTAAGGCCTTAAGGCCAGACTCTTTTGATGTTTGTATACATTCCTATGTTATAGTGGACAGTGTTCTGTATCTTGAGTTCAAATATTCAACCGTGAAACTTCCGCTAGAATGCTCTGTGTTAGGATGCGTTGGTTATGATATTAATTCGTAGCGTCTCTGCCTGTTTGTGGAATATGGTGTGGGGCCCCGGCCGGACCCTCTATTATATTCTTCTTGATGGGTAGAGGTGTTACAATTTGGTATCAGCTTGTTGGTCGATCTCTGCCGAATTCGCGGACGAATTCTTTTAAGAGGTGGCGAGCACGTGTCAGTGCTGTCATTATAACACTTAACTTGAACTCAAGAATGTCCACTTAGGAATGCAAATACACTTGTTTGTTGAACTTGTGTATTCTTTTTGTATGGTTGCCATTTTCATTGGTCGTTAACCAGTGTATTTTACACATATAGGTGACCAGAAGTGTTGCGGGTCAATCCGAACCACAACGTTCTGTTGAGAGTGCGGCACCAGCCGAGGTGCCCACAACTCCTCCATCCGCTGAAACAGTCCGTCTCATCATGGAAACGGTACTTGCTGTAAAGAATGCTCAGCAGGCTGGGCAGGCACGTCCTGTAGTGGTGCCAACGCAAGCTGGGGTATGGCAAGAACCGGTAGAAGCCGAAGTTGATCCGCGGGTAGCAGATCAACAATGGAAGCAATTCTTGAGCTTTCACCCTCCGCAGTTTCATGGGGCGGGTACACCGGCTCAAGCAGAGGATTGTCTTGTAAGGATCAAGAGGATTATGAGAACTATCAAGGTTGAGGAGGAACAGAAAGTCATGTTAGCCACTTTCCTACTGGAAGGAGAGGCGCGATTGTGGTGGGATGAGATTGAAATGCATCACTTGGCCGGCAGGTAATTGGCGGAGATTACAATGGAAGAATTTTCTCGATTGTTCTTAGCAGAACATCTGCCGATACAGCAAAGGATATCGATGGAAATGGAATTTCAACGGTTAGCACAGGGAGATCGAAGTGTGGATGATTACCTGCTTGAGTTCACCCGTTTGGGAAGATATGCGGGCACGATCTTCGCCGAAGAAGAGCGTAAGACTAGTCGGTTTTATGCGGGACTGGGAGATGAGCTGCGGTATTTGCTCTCGAGTTCTGTGAGTCAGGGATTCCAAGCCTTAGTCTGTACGGCTCGTTCTTTGGAGACGGACATGAAACGGGGGCAAGCAAAGGGAAACTTGGCGGTTGCGAAGCCAGAGTTTAAGCCGCCGCGTCCGGAAAAGTTTGTCTACCGAAAGAGATGGAATAAGAAGTCTAAGTCTTCTAGACAAGCTCCTTCTGCGACTGTGACGGATACATCTGGGTATGGATCTCGTGCTTGTTATACGTTCGGGAAGGTTGGACACTTCGCACGTGAATGTCGATCTGGTCCTCCAAAGGGTGATAAGATGATGGGAGCGTCTTATGCAGAGAAGGGGAAGGTTGTGGTGGAGTCTTCTGCCTCGCACGCGCAGCCCAGGGTCTTCAACCTTGGACAATAGGAGGCCATTAAGCAGGCGAATGTCGTCACAGGTGCGCGTAGGTTTTAATGTTCTTGTTTTTGATGTGCTGTGCTTGTTTTAATTGTAATGTTATAGGGTTTGTCCTTATACGAGAGTATCCAGCACGAGCACTGTTCGACACAGGTGCTTCACATTCATTTCTGTCTGAGGACTTTGTCTTTCGTGTCGGGGTGCCTATCCGTACCACAACAGACAGTGTAAAGGTGTTGTTGCCTAACGGATGTTTGATGTGCGCGGATCGATCTTGCGGTCTTGAGGTCAAGATAGGGAGTCAGGAGTTCAAGGTGGAAACATTAGTATTGCCGATCAAAGAGTTTGATATAATCTTTGGTATGGACTGGCTTTCAGAGTAGCGTGCCTGTATAGATTGCACTTCAAAGGAGGTCACACTTGGGCAAAATACCGAACAAGAGACCAAGTTCATTGGTATGTAAGGAATGAGTGGGATGTTGTTATCCGCTCTCCAAGTTGTTAAGGCAGTTCGGAAGGGTGCAGAGTTGTTCTTCACACTCATAGAGGCGGTGGCGCCGAAGGCCAGTGTGAGTGAAGTGTCGATTGTGTCGGAATATGCTAATGTGTTTCCAAAGGACCTTCCGGGGTTACCTCCCCAAAGGGAAATCAACTTCGCTATCGAGCTGGTGCCGGGTGCGAAACCTGTGGCCCGTTCGCCGTATCGGGTAGCGCCAAAAGAAATGGCCGAACTGAAAGTTCAGTTGCAAGAGTTATTGGAGCAGGGATACATACGCCCAAGTATGTCACCTTGGAGCGCGCCTGTTCTTTTTGTGAAAAAGAAAGACGGTGGTTTGCGACTATGTATTGATTATCGCGAACTGAACAAGCTGACGGAGAAAAACAAGTATCCAATTCCACGGATCGATGACTTGTTCGATCAGCTAGCAGGCTCAACCGTCTATTCAAAGTTGGATTTGAAGTCCGGGTATTATCAGTTGCGGATTAGGGAAAGTGACATTCCTAAGACAGCGTTTGGCACATGCTATGGTCATTATGAGTTCACAGTGATGTCGTTCGGCTTATGTAATGCGCCTTCGGTCTTCATGGATCTCATGCATCGATCGTTCCGCGAATACCTGGATCTGTTTGTGATTGTGTTTATTGATGATATCCTTGTATATTCACAATCGGAGGAAGATCATGCAAACCACTTGCGATTGGTATTGCACACCTTGCGAAGGAATAAGCTGTATGCCAAGTTCTCTAAGTGTGAGTTCTGGCTCTCATCGGTGGCTTTTCTAGGCCATGTGGTAAGTGGAGAGGGCATAGCGGTGGATCCGGCTAAGATAAGTGCCATTCGTGATTGGCCAGTGTTGTCTTCGGTGGCCGTGGTCAGGAGTTTCCTTGGACTGGCGGGCTACTATAGACGGTTCGTGGAGAGCTTCTCCCGGATTGCTTTGCCTCTGACTACGTTGATGAGAAAGGATCAGAAGTTCGTTTGGACGCCGGAGTGCGCACGAGCTTTTGATGAGCTGAAGAGTTGTTTGACCACGGCGCCCGTTTTGATGTCGCCATGTGGTACAGATGGTTTTGAGATATACAGCGATGCGTCAGGAAGCGGCTTAGGCTGCGTTCCCCTGCAGTTTGGCAAGGTGATCTCCTATGGCTCATGTCAATTGAAAGTGTATGAGCGTAATTACCCCGTCCATGACTTGGAGTTGGCGGCGGTGATCTTTTCGCTAAAGTTGTGGCAGCATTATCTTTATGGCGTGAAGGTGGATATTTATACAGATCATAAAAGCTTAAAGTATCTGCTCGATCAAAAGGAATTGAATATGCGACAAAGGAGGTGGATGGAATTCCTTGGAGATTATACCTTCGACATTCACTATGTTCCCGGAAAAGGAAATGTGGTCGCTGATGCCTTGAGTCGTCGGAATCCGGTGCGGGCAAATTTGTTGCGGATACATGATGAGCGGTTAATCCAGGAGTTGGAAGCTTTTGAGATATCTTGTGTGGAAAGAGATTCTTCTACTGATGCATGCGTGAACTGGTTGGAGGTTCAATATGAACTTGCTGACAGGGTTCGGCGGGCAACGGAGTTAGATGAAAGTCTCCAACGCTATGCAAAGGAGGGGTCTGGTGATCAATTCTCCTGGGATGACGGTTTATTACGGAAAGATGGCCGATTGTGCGTCCCTAGTGCGGGTAAATTGCACGAAGGATTGCTATATGAAGCACACTTTACAAAGTACTCAATTCACCCTGGGAGCACAAAAATGTACAAAGACATGAAGAAACTGTTCTGGTGGCCTGGTTTAAAGAAGGACATAGCCGCGTATGTGGCTAAATGTCGTACTTGTGCTTTGGTAAAGGCAGAATGTCAACGGCCGAGTGGTTTCCTGAAGTCGTTGTCGGTTCCGCAATGGAAGTTTGTGGATATTTCTATGGATTTTGTGCACGGATTGCCGAGATCTCAGTGTGGCCATGACTCAATCTGGGTGATTGTAGACCGGTTGACAAAGGTGGCTCACTTTATACCGAACAAGCGGGACGATTCAGTGGAAACGTTGGCGAAGCTCTATGTGGAGCAGATTGTTCGATTGCACGGTGTTCCCCGGAGCATCGTAAGTGACCGAGATGGGCGCTTTACCTCAAAGGATTGGAGATTAGTTCATCAGATGTTGGGCACGAAGTTAGCATTCAGTACGGCCTTTCACCCGCAAACGGATGGCCAATCTGAACGAACCAACAGAACGATGGAGGATATGCTCTGTATGTGCGCCCTGGACTTCGGTAAGAATTGGGAAGAGCATCCTGTTATGGTGGAGTTTGCCTATAATAATAGCCATCAAGCGAGTATACGCATGGCCCCATTTGAAGCGTTGTATGGTCGTAAGTGTCGTACACCGCTAGCTTGGGCAGAAACTGGCGAGACCAAACTTTTAGGCAAAAAGGAAGTCGAGGATGCTACCTCAACAATACGCTCTATTCGAGAGAGGCTCCTAATAGCCCAGGATCGGCAAGCCAAGTATTACAATGCTAAGCACCGGAACGTGGAGTTCGCGGTGGGTGACTGGTTCTATTTAAAGATTAAGCCCTTCAAAGGCGTATCTCGGATTCGGCGGTTGAAAAAGCTAAGTCCGCGATACCTTGGTCCGTTTGAAGTGGTGGAGCGAGTTGGGGAAGCTGCCTATCGGCTAGCTCTTTCATCAGAATTGAGTGGATTGCATGATGTGTTTCACATCTCGGTGCTACGCAAAGCAGTCAAGGATCCAGCTCAAGTAATTGACAATGATCGAGTGCCGGTTGAGTATGGGCTAACGACAAAGGTGAAGCCTATACGGATCGTGGATCGAGCCGAGAAACAGTTGCGGAACAAAGTGATCGGGATTGTCAAAGTTCGATGGGACAATTGTGGCCGAGAAGAGCTAACATGGGAGTGCGAGCAGACCTTGCGAGCCGAGTTTCCCGAGTTATTTTCGTAACTTGTTCGCTTGTTGTATATGTAATAGAAACATATAAATGTTTTGATATTTTCTCCCTACTGTCTTCAAATTTCGGGACGAAATTTTATTAAGGAGTGGAGGATTGTAACACCCCAAAAATCTCAAAACTACAATTGAGGTGCATGTTGTTTGACACGGCCTGGGACACGGGCGTGTCCCAGGGCGTGTCGGGGGTACACGGCCTGGGACACGGGCGTGTCCCAGGGCGTGTCACTCAAGATAATGCCGGACCGAGTCAGGGAAGTACACGGCCCGGAACCAAGCCTTGAACACGGCCGTGTCAGATTTGACATGGGCGTGTCCGAGGGCGTGTGCCTACCCGTGTACTGCTCTGATTGATTTTAGCGCTCGTTGAGTACCGTGTAACAGGGGTGATACGGGCGTGTCACATGACTGACACGGGCATGTCAGGTTTGACACGGGCGTGTCGATGCCCGTCTTCTGGTAGTTTTCAGTCGGTACGAGTGCCGCTTAAGGGTACACGGCCTGTGACACGGGCGTGTCACAGGCCGTGTCGGCCAAAAAGTATAATTTTTCAGGCAGATCTTGGCCATTCATTTTCCTTAAAGAAGATCCAGTGGCTGGGGCTCATTCCTGGGCTGATAAGGCCGGGAAAGGAGGAGGAAAGGCTCATTTTTGAGTTCATCTTCTCTTTCTAGCTTTAAGAGAGAGGTGAGAGCAAGGTGAGGAAGAAGAAGTGGAATCCGGCTGCCGGTGGTGCTACGGTGGTCCAAATCTCAAGCCGAGTTCGGATTTGCGACGGCAACGCAGCTGCGAAGGCTTTCATCCGTCTCAAATTTCTCTGCATGGCTCCAAAGCGAGTTCCTAGGGTAACGATTTCCTTCTTGGACATGTGAAGTCCTTAATTCCTGCATTGCATAAGGAAAACCCTTCCCCGCGAGTGTGCGGTGAGTTGTGGCGTCCCTTGGGGTAGATATGTGAAGTCCCCCTTGTTAGAGTCCGGAATTGGAGTACGGATCTAGGCATGTTGTGTGAAGCCCATCTGGACAGATTGGTCTGGATTGGTGATGCTTGTTTGCATATCGGAGAAGACTCCGTGATTATTGCTTGTATGCATGATAGATAAAGTACTGGAGGAAGTCCAGGAAATTGTGAGAGTTGGGTGCAACTCTTGTGGCCGTGAGTTGCCACTTTATGTGCGGTTGAGCGTTGGGCTGCAACTGTATGAAAAGGCTTCGTGCCGAACAGGCAAGGTGAAACCGACCCGCGCCTTTAAATGTGGCCTCAGGTACGATGTACTTGGTTAGGCAAAGCGATTTGAGCAACGGGGGGTGGCTGATCTGTACCTGCGTTATGTAGGCTGGACATGAGAGCGCCAAGGCATTGGGCTTTCGTCAGCAGCATAATGAGAGTCCTGGGCCTGCGTGCCGGACTAAATGCTCAATGGTGAGATCCGGTGTTTCCGGTGCACCCGAGAGTGCCATGAGTGCACGGGATGTCGGGCTGTCGTGCCGGCGTTTGTGATATGTGACTGTGCGGTCGTGCACGTCTTGCTTGAATTGTTATATATCATGTTGGACGATTGCTATGCAGGGATGGAATTCCGTTGCCCCGTGCCAGGGGCAGGGTCGTTATAATTGGTCAGCTGAATGCTGACCGTTGCCCTGTTTGCCTCCGCTTGGTGGATTGGTTCTTACAGGTACTGGAGGTGCTGGTCCGAGTGGGACTTAGCGGGCTGAAGCCCAATGCTGCGTTGCTACCCTCGAAGGCATGGTTTTGCTTCTTTTGTTCATATGTAGCCGGCCTGCGTGCCGATGTCTGTAATTCACACTCTTGTTAAGAGAAATTATTGTAAGGCCTTAAGGCCAGACTTTTTTGATGTTTGTATACATTCCTATGTTATAGTGGACAGTGTTCTGTATCTTGAGTTCAAATATTCAACCGTGAAACTTCCGCTAGAATGCTCTGTGTTAGGATGCGTTGGTTATGATATTAGTTCGTAGCGTCTCCGCCTGTTTGTGGAATATGGTGTGGGGCCCCGGCCGGACCCTCTATTATATTCTTCTTGACGGGTAGAGGTGTTACAGCTTTTTCATGCTCCTTCGGGTTTGTTTCAGTATTACATGGAAGTGTTCCTTATTGCCTTTCAGATATCATCCTTGCGAGCTGAATAATCTGGTTCTACAAATATCGAATAGAGCCCTCTTGATTCTGGAAAGCTACATCAGTTGTTTGCATGAACTTGGTAAGTACATCTTCTAATGTTGTCTTCCTTTGCTCCGGTTGTTGTGGTTATCCAAACACAGGTTGCTTGCCTTAATTTTCTTATCCTCCCCAAGAGAAATTGGGATGGTTCCTCCATCCAGGATTGTATGTATAACTATATGGGTTGTTTTATTGGTTGAAAGGAGGTCTAGTGTTGTTGCCCATATAGTCAACATGTTCTTGCACTTGAGGTTCACAACCAGGCATTCCACTAAATGAAGGGTCCCATTATTGAGGTACCATGGAGGGTGATGCTAAAGATAGGTTATCCACCTTCTGGTGAAGCTTCTCCACTTGAATAGCTAAAGCAGTGACGACATCCACTTCATATATTCCTGTAGGCTTATTAGGCTTTGGTCTTACGGTAGTCCATTGATAGTTGTTCATTGCCATGTCTTCTATCAACTGCTGAGCCGCTTCAAGTGTCTTATTATTCAAGGTGCCTCTACTAGCTGCATCGATCATCTGTTTAGTGCCTGGGTTGAGACCATTGTAGATGGTCTGAATCTGAAGCCAGGAAGGTAGTTCATGATGGGGACACTTCCTTAATAGATCCTTGAATTATTCCCATGTATCATATACAATTCAGATTCAAGTTGAACATACGTAGAAATGTCATTCCTTAGCTTTGCAGTCTTTGCCGGTGGAAAATACTTCATTAAGAACTTCTCAACCATCATATCCCATGTAGTAATCGACCCTCTAGGTAATGAGTTTAACCACTAATTCGCCTTGTTCCTTAGTGAGAATGGAAATAACCTCAATCGAATGGCATCATTGGTAACTCCATTGATCTTGAATGTATCACATATCTCTAAGAATCCGGCTAAGTGTGTGTTGGGATCTTCATCTTGCAGGCCATCATATTGGACATACTATTGAACCATCTGTATAACACTCGACTTTAACTCGAAATTGTTTGCGATAATTAGTGGTCTAACGATGCTTGACCCAGTACCCTGGAGATTAGGTCTAACAAAGTCAGACATGGTTTGCTCGTCCTGATTTGCCATGATATCTGGATTATCTGGATGATGACCTCCTTGGTTTACTGTTTCCTCTTCTGAAAGTCCGTTTGAATTAACTGTGTTATTAGTTCCCACGTCCCTTTGGTTGGTATTATGAATAATTCATTTCGGGTAAGGATGAAATGGTGCTAGCCCAGAAATTCTCCCCTAGTCATAGAATAACAGACTACAAAACAAAGATTAAGCGATATAATTATACTATAAACTAATTTATAATTATTTGTTAGTAATAAAAAAATGGTAGATTAATAGAGTTTAAGATTTCAAAATATTGAAAACGAGTCCCCGGCAACGACGCCAAAAACTTGATGCGATAATTTTGCTCTAGGTATAAACTATGTAGATATGCATAGGCTAGATTGATTTTAATCTCAGGCAAGTGCACCTATCAATTATAGTATAGGAGAAATCTACATCTCGTGTCATATTCTACAGGGACTTTTCAAGTACTCATACTCACTCTCACTCTATTATCATACCTATAATTAAAATTGGTTGTTTAATCTAAACTAACCTAACTAGGACTACTTGGATAAAGAGACATTGGAGAATTAAGGATAGTAAAAAGCAAATAATCTAAGAGTAATCACATGAGAATAATCACTCATTAATTCAATTCTATCTAATCATATAATAATAAGATTATCAAATTCGTTGTATTGTAAGGGTTAAACATTGCTCGAAATCTCTCTCGAGCAATTCAATACCTAAACTTAAGTTGAGTAAATTTTCTCTCGAATAATTCACAACACTCAAATTTGTAGTAATATAAAATACCCTATCTAATACATAAATTCATAAAATCATATCTCTAAAATACCATGAATCCAACTATCTGTATTACCATTATGCAAACAATATATCTCTCGATCATGCAATTTGAAATACAAAGACAAATAACACCAAAATATGAACATATAAACATCATCACAACCTTCAAATTTCTCTACTATGAATTTAAAGAGAAATTTGATGTTGTAATTGTATAGAAAATAGTATAGCAGACTTTTCTAAATATAACTTTATCTTAAAATTCCTCCAATATATCTATTAACTATCTTTCACTCTTTCCTAAAAATAGAATTACAGTCATCCATAACAATTGTGAGGAGAAAATAACAATCTCCATAAGATATGCCTTTGTATTTCAAAACTTATAAGTACCAATATTGATAGTCAGGAGCTTGCCTTTACACACCCTCTCCACGACACTAGTTAAGATTAGAAAGGTTTGATCCTTAGGACTTGTATTATGGTGTAACCTTTTGGCTTAGGATAGAAGAGTATAAGTGGGGTAATCAACGATAAATTCGATGGTTCATATCGCACCTAGATAATGATTGAGCCTTTTTGCTATGTAATTAACTCAACAAACATCAACGTTATAAAAGCACCCCCAGACTATACAATTATTATACTTCCCACATTTTTTCCTTCTGATGGATATTCTATATTTTTGTTAATTTTTCTTATCCAAGGGTCCATAGTAGGGACCATTCTAAGTGGGTATACGCACTCAGGCCACATATCACTATGTTTTTCAAGGGTCCATAGTTGGGATCATTCCAAGTGGGTGTAGGTGTACACGCACTTAGGCCTCATATCACTATGGACAAACTCATTTCAAGAAGATCTTAATGATAGGTGTGCTAATAGGTAAGGACTTGGCCTTGGTGAATTTTAGTAGTAGAGTATCAAAAGGCATAGAGATTAGGTCAAATTGGGTGTGCAAGGGTATAATGTTTAGGGTTTTGGGATTGCAAGGCACAAGCTATCCAAAGGGAGGCCTAAGTCATTTCCTCCCTCACTAATTAAATTATGTGAATGTGTTGAGGATTGCTAGAGGGTAAGTTCTAGACACCAATATAGAGTATTCTTTATTTTGATTTCCTAATACAAAATTATCAAAATGTTACATTCATGGACTCGCTTTATTATAGATAATTATATTTTCTAAAATAGAGTGATTGTTAGTTAATTGTTGAAGCCAAAGTTGACCTCAACGACTGTTCACAAACCAAAGTGCAACGGACGCCTACTTCTCTCAAATCTCGACCCCTGACTAGCTGCTAAGGTCCTTAAGACTGACCCAAAGCCTCAGCTGGGAGGTCCCACCTCACACCCGAAAGATCTCAGAGAGATTCCCCTCCAAAACCAAAAGCTGGACCGGGAGCTCTTCAGAAAGCACTGGAGTTAGAGAGTAAATTGAGAAGCCTGCTTTCCAAAGAGTCCCTATGGGTCTTTTTATAGTCTTCTCCTGACCTGAAAATACTGAAATACCCCTGATGGGTCTGCCAATAGCCAAATCCCGCTGTCATCCCAGGGGTATACAGGTAATTTAACCTGAGGATAATGAAATAATAATAATAAAATAATCCTTTTTCCTGGGTGCCAGTCCCCACCACATGAACCTACTTTGGCGAGAAACCCGGGCGAGAAGGCTCTCGCTGAGCCTTAGCTGAGCTTACCTTGGCGAGACCTCCCGTCGAGAGGGTTCTCGCCCTTGGTGGTTTTGACGTCATTGCCGCTGGACGTGTAGACCTGAGTCCTGGCGCGAACGATCTCACCTACCAATAGGCGGGAGCACCTTAAGGGAGAGAACTCTGCCGATCCGCCCTAGGGCTAACCCGGGCCTGACCCAACCCTGACCACTGAGGTCTTAGTCCTCCCGGGCCTCCCCAACGAATATGGGGTTGTACACAATCGCCGCTCTTTTCGAGCTAGCCCTGTGCTCGACAAGACAAGTCCAACCCCAAAATATTCGCTGGACACGTGCCCGCCAGCCAAGAGAATCTTTTGGCGGGCCCTACTGCGGCTATAAATACACGCCGACGGATGACCATAAGTCTTGCCTTCGAACTGCTGTTTCTTCACTGAGCTCTCGCCCGGGATTCTATGCGCGATACCAAGATGTCTGCTAAGCGTGCTGGAAAGCCACTTCCGTAGGACCTTCAAGATCGGTTACTCGCGGCTCAAGCACGAGCCTTAGCAAATAGTGCTGCGGTAGCGCCCTTACTATCGAGGAAATCTTCAGACACCGGCCCCTCTGAGCCGAAGAAGAAAAAGGGGAAGAGGAAAGCGAAGGTGGTCCGGCGAGACCTTGCTCGCGAGAACAGGGATTCACCTTCTCCTACTCCCATTCCTGTGGGGGACCCCTCCCCTCAAAAGGCATGCCTTCTGACCATGCTTACCGAGCTGATTACGCTATAGGCCCGATAGTTAACGTGACCTTTCGTAGGAATCCGCTCCAAACGACGTCGTCGGGTCTTCCCCGATTCCCCCAGATTTGTCAGCCCTCCCTCCTGAGGATCGAATGAGGGTCTCGGAGACAATTCCTCCAGCCGAGACCCGGGTGATAGGTATCCTTTCCGCCACTTCTCAATATTTCAACCGTACTTTTCCTTGTCTGAGCTATCTTCTCGCAGAGCCAGCTTCCGCCGTCCCGGGTCTTGTCACCCGGGGGGATGAAGCGAGAACCGGCGAGATGCTTCCTTCCGCGGCAGATCCCTCCCTGCAGGCGAGAGGGGTGGCCTTTGACCCTTCCGTTACTAAGGATGTTGATCCTCCCTTGAGAGATGACAACTCTCTCCCTGCTTCCGGCCAGGCTGGGACTATTGAGCGCAAACCCTTCCGCCCAGGGCGTGGAAAGCCTCTCCACCTCCTTTATGGAACTGACGGAGGGGTCGGGCCTTCTCACCCGACGCCAGTCAATGGCTCTCGCCAGACTGCAGGTATGCGAGACATTCTTGTCGGCTGGTCGTTATGCCTTAATCAAAAACCTTGGGCGCACTTTTCGCAGGGGATCTCAGCTCTCGGTCGGAAGCCAACGAGGAGAGAGAAGAAGAAGATGAAGAATACGAAGAAGAAGAAGAAGATTCCCTTCCTCCTTCACCCGGCGAGACAAAAGAAACCTTGAATGGCGCCGGGAATGCGAAGGAGCGGAGGAGGAAGATCTCGGCCATTCTGGCCAAGCTCATCCGGCGAGAACGCGCCCATGCTGCCGCAGTGAGAGCGTTCCGCGAATCCGTGGAACAAAGGCTGGAGGCCCTGGAGCGTGATTTCTTCTTGGGCGAGATTGATCGACCGGGAGGGCGTACTGCCGAGTCTTCGCCAGGGAGATGCATCGCGCAGATCCGGGATCATGCTAGGCGGATCAACCTAGGGTGTACCACCCTATCATCTTACTTCAATCCGCTGGTGCCTCCGAGAACCAGGCGGCGGGAGCGAGGGCGATAGCGCTGGGAACCGTATTAGTTCATCTAGGTCTCGCCCCTTCTCCCTTATTAGCCTTCCCTTCCGCCATGTACCTTTATGCCTTTGTAATAATTATTATTAACTTTATTCAGCTCTCGGCGGCGAGAGCAAATTATTAACCGTTTCTTCTTTCATTATGCTGCGAATTTTAAGAATGTGTTGAAATTAGGATGCTTGCGCCAAAACTAAGTGGCTTGCGCCGAAACTAGAGATGATCGTCGACTGTCGTCATCCCGCGAGGGAAAAACCGAGGCGTCGTCGGCCCAGATCGTGACAGCTGTACCCTGCCATCAGTTTCTCTTTCCATCGGACGAAGCCGTAACGACTACGGTTCCCTATAAATAGAGAAGTCTACCAACCGCATTTACTTCTCTGATCCGGAACCTCAACTCCCCTTCCTTGCTTTCGCCCAATTGCTTCCACCTCTTCCTCTCTATTGTTCTCGCTATTACCCCCAAACTCAAAATGCCGGGCGAGAACGAGGGTCGCGCTCATTGTGCGGAAGCATTCTGCAAGCATCTCTTCCCCTCCTGCACGCTCACCTTGGACGAATACAACCTGATCGTCAACCGCTTCATTCCCGCTGGCTTCTCGGCGCGGAACCGGGGTAATCACGACAAGGTGAATACCCCGGAAGCGGGAGAGCTGGCCATCCCCCTTGAACACTTCGAGGTGGGCTTCCGCCTACCCCTCTGGCCGGAGATTTGGCAAGCCCTCCGCTACTATGGGGTGGTTCCCGCCCAGCTGAACCCGAACTCTATCGCGATCCTTGTGGCATTCATCTGCTACATGCGATCCGAGAGGATCGAGTTTAGTCTGCCGATCTTCCGTAAGCTCTTCAACTTCAACGCAAAAGGCGGTGTGGTCTTCTTCTCCGGGCAGCTGCTCAAGACCACCGGCCTCGCCAATAAACATCACCATTGGGGCGAGAAGTTTGTCTACATCACCGGGGACTTCGGCAATGTCCAGCTCCGACCCGTCCAGTACGAGAATGCTGCTTACAAGCCGCCCGTTCTGGGGTCGCGCGAGAGCGCACTCCTGGAGTTCTTCGGAACAGAGGAGTTTGACGTTCTCTTCCTCCAGCGAGACGTCGACTCCCTTCCTCCCGTTCACCCGGGCGAAGGTATAGTCCCGCCTTAGATTTGATCTTTCGTTAGGATCTTCCTGTGTTGAACAACGCTATCTTTGCAGGAGAGCGGGAGGTCCCTCTACGCCAACCTTTTGCTGTGGCCCCGGGTGTCAAGGATCGGGTTGCGAGAGGCTCTCTCGCTCTCACGGAGGCCAGCGCTCGCGCCTGCCAGGAAGAGCCCGTTCAGCCTTCGGCGCTCGAAGCTAAGAAGCGAAAAGGCGCCGCTCCCGCCTCGCGATCGCTAAAGAGGCGAAAGCCATCTGCTGCAGACAAGGGCAAGGACTTGGACATGTCGCCTGCCCGACATCCCGCCTTGGGCAAGTCCTTCGAAGGGCTGCTCCAGATGGCCAGCGAGATGGGTGCTTCCGCCAGGAGGCGTACCGAGGCTACTGCCGAGAACCCTCCGGTCGTCGACATGGTGGGAGGAGAGGGAGTCGTCGCCGAGACCTCCGTCCAGACCCCGCCCAGGGAAGTGCCAAAAGGGCACAGAAATTATGGCCTCGGTGTGAAGCACGTCGACGCGGAAGGGAAGCCTATGCTCCAATGGGATCCCGAATCCAACAGGGTTGCAGTTTCAACGCTCCTCCCCAGCTGGTCGGAGCGGGATGAGGTTACTGGCGAGGCCTTCTCGCTGGGCTACGGCCTTTATAGCCGAGAGGGCGCTAGTGTCTTCGACCAGACGCCCACCCAGCTCCTGGCTTTCGATACTACCCGGGCCCTGCTTCGCGGGTTCGAGCTTGCGCATATGTGCGCGCGTCGAAGCATCAACATCGACAAGAACTTCGCCGACATGTACAAGGCGAGGGAAGAAGCGGTGGCCAGAGCACGCTCTTCGGAGACAGAGCTCGCGAGTGCTCGACAAGAGTTGGCGGATGCTCAACAAGCGCTGTCCCTACGCCCCGCGGCCGAGGTAAGCGGGATCTTCCTAGACCCTTGCTCTCGCTACTCGAAGTCGCTTGCGCCGTATTTACTGAGTTGATCTCTTCTCCACAGGATTCCGTCCAGGACATGGCGCTCCGCGCGGAGTTGGCTGACGTACGTTGCGAGAACGTCCTGCTGAGGGACCAACTCCGGCGTGCGGAAGCAGCGAAAGGCCCGCCTCCGACGCTTGATGAGAGACTAAAGAGTCGACACTTCTCGGTGTATGACATCGACAAGCTGCTTCAGGCGAACGCTCAAGCTACCGTCAGGATGACGGTCGAGACGCTGCGAGACGCGAAGCTGCTTCAGTAGGACGGCGTAACCATCGACGCCCGTCAACTCTTGCCCTGGCTATTCGATCCAGTCCCGAAGCCTCCCGACTTGCCCGACTCTCCTCCTTCGGACATCCCGAAGTCTTCCTCCGCTGCCGGCGAGACGTCTAGGGCGAGCTCGGGCGAGGACTCTGGCGAGGATTCGGGCGAGAGTACCAGCGGGGATTACAGCGCGTCCCCTTGAAGTGCCATTTCTTTTTCTTTTGATACATTTTTGTAATGAGCGAGAAGCTCCAAACCTCTGTAACTATTTAATATAATGTAATGTTTTGTTTTTCACTGCCGGTGTTTGCTTGAACGAATAGGTTAGAGAGCCAGCGGCTTCCGCGCGAGCTTCCGCCGAAACCCTTAAGTCTCTTTAGGGTCACCTTGACTAGGCTGGAGCCTTGCACCATCGATTAGGTCGTTATGCCCAGGTCTGTCGGGGGCCTCCTTCAACGAGATCCCCCCAGCCGAGACCTTTTTGTCGAGACCCCTGACTGGCCGAGACCTCTACTGGCTGAGACCTTTAGGGCTGTCTATGATCTAGGCACGAGTCATGACAAGATACCTTCGCACAAACTGGATCTATGTTCCACCGGCGAGCCTTCGTACCTGCCAGCTAGATGGGATCCTGCGCAGCGAGTCTACCGGGGGCTGAGCCGGGCTTGTTGTAACACTGAGTAACCATAAATCAAGAACCAAGGACCACGAGTTAGGGACCCAACCTATCCCCCACGGGAGAGCCTTCATACCTGCCAGCTCGATGAGAGCCTCCGCAGCGGGTCTACCTGGGGCCGAGCCGAGCTCGGGGTGTTGATGAAGATCGAGCCAAACCTCTCCCCCACAGGAGAGCCTTCGTACCTGCCAGCTAGATGAGAGCCTGCGCAGCGGGTCTACCTGGGGCCGAGCCGAGCTCGGGGTGTTGATGAAGATCAAGGCAAACCTCTCCCCCACAGGCGAGCCTTCGGACATGCCAGCAAGATGATAGCCTGCGCAGCGGGTCTACCTGGGGCCGAGCCGAACTCGGGGTGTTGATGAAGATCAAGCCAAACCTCTCCCCCACAGGCGAGCCTTCGGACCTGCCAGCTAGATGAGAGCCTGCGCAGCGGGTCTACTTGGTGCCGAGCCGAGCTCGGGGTGTTGATGAAGATCGAGCCAAACCTCTCCCCCACAGGCGAGCCTTCGGACCTGCCAGCTAGATGAGAGCCTGTGCAGCGGGTCTACCTGGGGCCGAGCCGAGCTCAGGGTGTTGATGAAGATCGAGCCAAACCTCTCCCCCACAGGCGAGCCTTCGGACCTGCCAGCTAGATGAGAGCCTGCGCAGCGGGTCTACCTGGGGCCGAGCCGAGCTCGGGGTGTTGATGAAGATTCCTTCACCCAGGCCTATTCTATCATCATGATGGGGAGACATAGTCGGTTAGAGCAAAAGCATTTTTAGGGAATAAAAGACCTATTCTTGTGATAGAATTTTCTAGAGAGTCAACATTTTGAAAAGACTACTTTGAAATGATAACATTTATTCACCATATTACAATCCTTCTCTCCCCTCAAGGGTAGAAACATTTTAAGTCATCACCATTCCAGGTGTGGCTCAAGGTCCTTCCCTCCACATCCTAGAGGTAGTAACCCCCATTAGCCAGAGCCTTCTCTACTGTGTAGGGCCCTTCCCAGTTGGGGTTGAGCTTGCCCACAGGGGCCGACCTTCTTGCTGCGTCGACCTTTTTTAGCACCAGGTCCCCCTCGGCGAATTGCTTAACCCTAATGTGTTTATCGAAGTACCTGGTCATTCGCCTTTTTATCTCTTCTTGTTTGATGGCAGTAACATCCCGTAGCTCTTCTACCATATCCAACGAGAGGCGCAATCCCTCCTCGTTCTCCAACCTCCAAGCTTCGCCTCCTTCACCCGCGGCTGCGACCCGTGGAGACCGAACCTCGAACTCTACTGGGAGGACAACCTCACACCCATGAGAGAGCTTGAAGGGGGTCTCCCCTGTGGCCGTGTTCGGAGTTGTTCACAAGGCCCACAGGACGGAAGGGAGCTGCTCCACCCAGTTGCCCTTCAGGTTCTCCACCTTCTTCTTGAGCAAGTTCACGATGATCTTGTTCGCCGCTTCCACCTGGTCGTTGCTCCGGGGGTGATGGACAGAGGCAAACCTGAGGTCAATCCCCAGTTGGGCGCAGAAGCTGATGAACTCTTCACTAACAAACTGAGGACCGTTATCCGTCACTATGGCTTGGGGTAGCCCATGCCTGCATATGATTTCCCCCCAAATGAAGTTCCTGATGACCTGGGAGGTAACCTTGGCTAGGGCTTTGATTTCCAGCTACTTTGAGAAGTAGTCGATCATGACTAGGAGGAACCTCCTCTGCCCGCTAGCTGGAGGAAAGGGTCCAACCAGATCCATTCCCCAATTGGCGAAGGGTCATGGGGCCATGATGCTCCGAAGCCTTTGTGCGGGTAAGAGCTGGAGGGGGGCATGTACTTGACATTTCAGACATCTCTTAGCAAACTCGACTGTATCCTTCCTCAAGGTCTGCTAGAAGTACCCTTGTCTTATCACCCTTGCCTCCAACGTTCTTCCTCCCGAGTGACTGCCGCACTCTCCCGAATGCAGCTCTTCCAGGATTCTCGGGACCTCCTCCTCGGTCACACATCTCGCGAGGAGCCCTGATAACATTTTCCGGTGCAAGCCCCCTTCCAACATCAGGTAGTGGGATGCCTTTCGCCTAAAGCTTTTCGCCTCCTTAACCCCCTCTGACAGCTTGCTTGTGGTAAGGAAGGTCACCAATGGGTCCACCCATGAGGATTGCCGACCCACCTCCATCGATTCCCCCTCTTCAATTGCTGGTCGGAAAAGTTCAGTTACGGTCCCTCCTCCTCGAGGCCCAAACTTTGCAAACCGGTCAGCTGCTGCGCCTTCCTCCCTGGGAACGTGTTGAATAGAGAAGGAACGGAACCCTTCGATGATTGCCCTTACCCTGGATAGAAACTTCACGAGGGTAGGCTCCCGAGCCTCAAACTCCCCTCTGATCTGTGACGCTACCACCATCGAGTTAGTGAAGGTCTCCACATGCTGGATTTCCAATTCCCTTGCCAATCGAAGGCCGGCTATCACCGCCTCATACTCCGCCTGATTATTGGTAACAGGGAAGTTGAAAACCACCGCCTGTTCTATGGTAACCCCTTGAGGACTCACCAATACTACACCCCCTCCCAGGGAGTGCCTTCCTGAGGCCCCATCGACCATCATATTCCATGCTTCGTGGGGCTTCGGCTCCTCATTCTCAGCCTCAGTGACATAGTCTGCCAGAAAGTCCGCCACGGCCTGAGCTTTGATGGAGAGCCTCGGGAAGAATGAGATGTCGAACTCGCTTAGTTCGATAGACCACTTTGCCAGCCTCCCCGAGTTCTCTACCCCCTCGAAGATCTTGCGAAGAGGATGGTCGGTGACCACCCTAATCGAGTGCGCTTGAAAGTATGGACGGAGCTTCCTTGCCGAAACAACCAATGCATAAGCCAGCTTATCCAGGATGGGGTAGCGGAGTTCCGCCTTTTTCAGGATTCGGCTTATGTAATAGACGGGCAACTGCTTCTTCCCCTCTTCCCTAACCAATATGGAGATCACAGCTTCCACCCCTACCCCGAGATACAAGGCCAGGTCTTCCCCTTCTTTGGGGCTTTGGAGCAGCGGAGCCTGGGAGAGTTGCCTTTTCAGCCCCTGAAAAGCCTCTTCGCATTCAACCGTTCATTCGAACACCTGATTACAATGGAGCACTTTGAAGAAAAAAGAACACCTATCCACGGACCGAGAGAGGAACCTGCTTAGCCCAGCCAACTTTCCCGTCAGGCGCTGGACTTCCTTGGCGCTGCGAGGTGACTCCAAGTCCAAAATAGCCTTCACCTTGTCCGGGTTAGGTTCTACCCCTGCCAGAGTCAAGAGGTGTCCGAGAAACTTCCCGCGACTGGCTCCGAATACACACTTCAAGGGGTTCAACCTCATCTTGAACCTCCGCAGGGTGGCAAACGTTTCTTCCAAGTCCCACAAATGGGAATCCACGCATTTTCTTTTGACCAGTAGGTCATCAACGTAGACCTCTAGATTCTTCCCCCTTTGGTCTCGAAAGACTCGGTCCATCATGCGTTGGTATGTTGCCCCTACGTTTTTCAATCTAAAGGGCATCATCTTATAGCTGAAGCATCCCTCTCTCTTGATGAAGGAGACATCCTTGACATCGGGAGGGTGCATCCGGATTTGGTGGTAACCTGAAAAAGCATCCAAAAAACACATAACAGAAAAACCAACGGCTGAATCAACCAGCGCGTCGATTCGAGGCAGGGGATAGCAATTCTTGGGGCATGATTTATTTAACAGGGAAAAATCGATACACATACGCCACTTTCCTCCCCCCTTCTTTACCATTACCACATTGGAGATCCAGCCTGGATACTGGATCTCTGAGATAAAGCCTGCCTCCAGAAGCTTCCTGACCTCCTCTCGGATGGGCTCCTCCAGCTTGGTGGTGATGGCCCTCATCTTCTGGCGCATGGGGAGAGCCCTCGGGTCCAGGTTCAGGAGATGACAAGATACATCCGCTTTGATACCCGACATGTCTGCCGCGCTCCACGCGAAGATGTCGATGTTGCTCTGGATGCAGCCTAGCATCCGCGCCTGGTCCTCGAGGCTTAAGCCTCCACTGACCCGTACCTTCTGTACTTGCCCCGCTCTAGTGAGTACCTCCATCTCCACCACTTCCTCGGCCGGCTCCAGCCTCGACCGCTCCCATCCTGCCCTTGCCTCCTCCTGCTCAACTTCTTCTCCTCCGACCTCTTCAACCCTCATTGCTTCGACCAGGCCTTCTTCTTGCCTCTGCTCTCCTTCCCCTGCCTCTCCCAGGCTCATCTCTCCCATCTCCACTACCTCCTCCATCATCAAGTCCCCCGCCTCCTACGGGCTCGCCTCCTCTACTTCTATACCTCCTTCCTGACCTGCCATCTCTTTCTCCAGCTCCTCCGCCTCAGCCATCCATGACACGGTGTTTACCGCCGTCACATATCACTTCCTTGCCACCTTCGGGTCCCCCCTGATCCTAACCTGCACCCCTCCGTTGCTGAACTTGAGGCATTGATGAAATGAGGAGGGGACACAGCGAAAGGCACTGATGAGAGGATGCCCAAAGATGGCATTGTAGCTGCTTGGGGCGTCTACAATCACGAACCTACAGTTCCGCGAGATGCCCCCAAGCTTCACATGCAGGCCCACTCCCCCTTCTACCTCCTTCCTCTCTCCAGAAAAACCAAAAAGCGGTCCGTCGGAAGCCAGGACCCTTTTTCCTTCCACCCTCATTTCATCGAAGGCCTTCTTGAAGATCACGTTCACGGAGCTCCCGTTATCCACCAGTATCCGGGAGACTGTGAACTTCTCCACCGCTGTCTGGATCACTAGTGCGTCACAGAACGGGTCTTCGTAGTCTGGCATATCTGCGGATGAGAAGGTGATCTTTTCTTCTGGGGGGGGGAGCTAGGGAGGTCGAGGCGACCCCTCTCCGGAACATGGTTTGAAGGCTCCCCTTGCGGGTTGCCTCAATCCCTACTCCCCCATGGATCACTCCGATCCCCCCTCGGGTCCCCACATCGACCCTGTCTTCACATCTATCCTCAGCCTCTCCGTGTTGCACCTCGACGATCCTTGTAGGCGGATCCTTCCTTCCAGCTCCTCTGGACTCCATCATCTCTAGAAATTCTTGGCAGGTGGCCGTCGCGTGACCTTCCTCCTGATGGAAGTCACAATAGGGCAACGCCACCCTGCCCCCTCTTCCTTCTCCTCCTCCTCTTCTCCCTGCTCCTCGAATTCTTCTTCCTCTTCCTCTTCCCACCTCCATGGCCTCCTGCGGTGGTGGGGGGTGACCTCTCGGTCCCTGCCTCCATCCTCCCTGCTCGAGTCTTCTCGGCTCCCGGAGGTTATCTCTTCCTTGAAAACCCGCTTGGCCCTGGGGGCGGCCTTCCTGAGGCCTCCAACCCAATCGGTTGTTCAGCTCATTGGCCCCCCATGCTGCTGTCCCTGCCCTCGGGGTTCTTCCCTCCTCCTATCTTCCCTTGGCTCCCTCTGCTCTCTCACTTCTCTCTACCTCCCTGCTGTCGTGATGGCGACGACGGCCCTCAACATGATGATGGTACCGGCATGCTTACGGATGAATGTGCTCCTCCAATCAAAAATGCGCGTCGCCGTGACAAATATTTTGATAAGCGTCATCGCCGTTACAATCTCCGCCCACGGCATTTTAATAATTAATTAGTACATATAATTATTCTATTATAAGTATTAATTAAATATTCTGTTATTGTTTTTATTTAATAATTGTTTGTTTGGACTTTATTATTATTTTCATGTTGTTGGGCTGCATTTAGCCTTGGGATGTTGTAAGCCTATAAATAGGCATGATGTTGTAGGATTTATTATTGAAGAATTGAAGAGAACTTTTAAAATTTGAAATTTCCTATTGATTTGGAAATCTCCTCTTCCCTCTCTCTTTACTTCTCCTCTATAGCTGAAATTGGCTTCCTTCCCCCTATAGGGTTCGGCCATCCTTGGAACCGCCGCCCTCCTCCTCTTCTCTCCCCCTTCAAGGCCGCCGGCCATCCTCAATCTCCACCGTGAAACTGGCCCCCTATCCCACCGCCGGCTCCTAGGTGTGGCCCCCCATAGAGACAAAGGTTCACCACCTTTTCTCTCTCCCATCCCACCGGCCGGCCGAGTGCAAGAAGACGTGGAATTCGGGAACGTTGCTCTGGCGTGACGCAAGGAGGGCGACGAGTTTTCTCTCCATCCGCCGTGACTCTGGTGGAACCGTTGTGAGGCGATCAACTTTTCTCATAGATCAACTTCTAGATCTATCTCCGAGCGGGGAAACAAAATTTCTAAAAACTTTGAGATTTATTTTCCCTCTAGATAATTTATGTGGTGGAAAACGTTGGCGTGCAATCTTGATAGCTTTGGAATCATCGTGGTTTTCTTGAACGAATTTTGCGTCTATCTTGATTTGTTTAAATTCGAGAAGGCTTGGCGGGCCTCGTTTCTTTTTGTTGGGAGAGATCTACCATTTCTTGCGAATCGTATTTTTTTTGGTAGATCTCTTTTAGTACAACTCCGCTCGTTCGGACGCAATAGTCGTCCTTTTAGCTTGATCGAATCTCGGCCTATAGCCGTTGTTCGGTCTATAACGGATTGGCTACCCGTACGTTAGCATTAGAACGGTAAAAATTGCAAACGTGTGAGCTAGAATAATTTTCTGTGCGAGTCGCAAATTAGTTGGGACCTCGAGAGAGAACCTTAACTGCGCTAATATTCGTGTCGCGCGTATAACGCTACATCAATTTGGTATCAGAGGGAGGTTGTGTCGATTTCTTAATTGGCACCATCCTAATTAATTTTAGAGCGCCGACACGCACTTGAACAATTTTTTTTTTTCAAGCAAAATAAAACAAAAAAAAAATTGTGGTGTGCCAATAGCGGCCAAAAATCTTATTTTTTCAGCAAAAAAGTTTATTGCTCTCTTATTTATTTCCAGCAAGAAAATTAAAAAAAAACTATATTTTACCCTAGTTATTAAGTGATAACAAATCTTTCTTTATTTAAAATCATTATTAGGGCTAGTTATTTATTTCCTATTTTGCACCACCTTGATATTTTATTTTTAGTATTTTTAATTCGGAACTTTTGGGGCTGAAATTTTTACTCAACATTAAGGACTCAATAAGGAGGTTACACAAAAATTTCCATAATTTTCTAGGTTCTTTTCGTTGGTCCAAAAAAATCGTAAAAGTTACCATAACGGATTTTTTTTTCTGCGCTGGACAGATTTCTAGTGTCCACTAAATTAGGCATAACTTTCTCCTACGTCCGATTTCAGAAATTTAAAAACCTTTGGATCCATATAAAAGTTCTCTACAAGTTTTATATTAATAATATTTTTGAAATTGGAACTATTTCGGGTCCTAAAATTATTTTTTCCAGCACTATACGTGTATTAGATTTGTGCACATGAAAATCCAATTATTATAACTTAAAAAAAAATTTCTCACCTCACTCCGATTATGGCCCAAGACGTTTATGCTTCCCGATTAGACTATTCGTATGCTAGAGTTATGGCTAATTACATCTCAAGGAAAACCCACCGTCCCCACACTCTTCCTCCCACTTATGACGGTTATGGGAATCCACAAATTTTTACGGACTGGCTTAAGGAAATGGAATTTTATTTTGATTGTCACGATTGGGATGACCACGAAAAGGTTGTCGTCGCCCGAGAGAGGTTAATAGGTCAAGCCCATGTGTTTTGGCTAAACGAAGAGCGTCGTGTGGGTGATTATAAATATGCTTGGCCGCACATGCGTAGTATTCTCACTAACCAATTTGGCCCCACCGTGAGAGAGTATAGTTATGGGAATAGACCCGCATCTGCTTTTAGGAGTGACCATATACCTCAGGCTAGAACCTTTCCCCACAAAGCTAGTACTGTTCATGGTGTGCCTACCTCCACCTTTAGGGAAAATAAACAGTTTAGGCCCAATGTTTTAGATTCGAAAGATTTTTTTGACAGGCTCGAAGAGAAAATAAACAATTTTAGGGAAAACATTTTCATCTCTTATGAATGTCATGAGCCCACGGGGTGAGAGTATTCTGGTCAGTAAGAGTAATCCCATGATACTTACACACGATGCTGGGGAAATGTCTGAACCCCATACTGTCGAGTGCCCTGCGCATCCAACAACCTTACAGTCTCCTCCCGAACATTCTGATGTTGTTTTTGAGTCTTTTGATGATTCTGAAAGTGAGGGAATCCCTAGTGATTTAGAAGACGATGTATGGGATGATTACATTTCGATCGGTGAGAATAGTACGTTGTCTATTATTAGCCTTACTAGCATTGTGACTGATCACCCTAGTATTGAGAGCCCTCTCCAAACTACGATCCCCATCATGTTAAAGCCTACGATTACACCTACTAAGGATATATCTGAGTTGTTTGAGGAGCCTGTGAGTGTGGGTTTCCCTATTATTATTGATTACCCTGACCTAAGGGATGTTTCAACGGTGTTGGAAGAGTCACCTTGGGATGATCTTAGTGATGCACACCCGGGAGATAGTTCTTTCATATTATCATCGTTGCTTGAGGTTCAAGCTAGATTAGATTCTCCCCGGGATTCAATTTGCCCAATTCTCTATCCTGATTTAGACGATGTACCTACTTCATGGGAAGATTTGGTTGGCGAAGGTTGTGTTGTTTTGGAAGCTTTTCCCTGTGTAAGAGAGTTACTTTTGGATGACGGTAGCGCTGGGGATCCGAAAGATAGTTCTTTGATGTTATCTCCTTTGCCTGTAGCCCAAAGTGAATTAGAAAATTTGTCGGGTTCGATTTTGCCTACTACTGAGACCGTTACTGATCCTGATTTGGATGAAATATCTAGTGGGTTGGAAGACATTTTGGCTGAGTTGGTAGAGTCATCTTGTGATGAATGTTTATCAGAGAGTGAACTAGGTGATGACGATCGAGCCGAGTTTTCTTTGAGGACAAATCCACTGTTTGATCTTCCCGTTGATTTTGATGGCTTACCGGAGGATTTTTCCTGGACATTAAATCCGTGTTTTGACGGTGAGTATGACTTAGCTCCTCCTCCGGAATCGTCCATGTCGACTCTCCCTCAGGTTCACTTGACTCGTTTAGATGATTTGTTAGGAGACGAGCTCGTCATTTCTAGTCCGAGATATTTGGAGATGCGTATGTACCTAGCTCCCCCATTAGGCTTACATAGGCGGTTGTGTGTGGGCGAGTTGTTAGTTGTCACGTTCGGTCTTTCCATTCCATTTCGTAGATCTGACTATGCTTTTCCTAGGATGGACCATACAATTGACCGATTGGCATTGGGTAAGGTTTCGTGTTGGACTGCTAGTGATTCCTTGGCTATGGCGCTTTTTGATGAGGTGTCCCCTAGACACACTTATTTTCCAAGCCCGGTCGCACGCATTTATCCTCCACCTTTTGATGATCCATGCATGCACACGTTAGTGAACGTAGTTGGGTATGTTGAGTTGTGTCGCACGCATTTCCTTTCGAATCCGGGAGCGTCCAAATCTATAGTTGGTGGTGAGTGTTTCCCGCTGGCATTTCATTATGACATTTTTAAATCAAAATTTAAATCAAAATTTAAAACTACAACGTTGGACTCCACGGAATTTAAAGCACCTGTGCCACCTGACTTAGTCCTGTTATTTTTTATTGTTGATTCAAGTCAATTCGCACAAGAGTTTGCTTCGCATGTTCACCACTTGCATAAGCACATTAAAGACACACTAGCCACACAATATGCGACTTATCAATCTAATGCTAACGTACATAAGTGGGTGTCTCCTTTTAAAATTGGCGATTTAGTTATGGTGCATCTCATCCCTGAACGGTTGCCTTCGGGCACCATAAAAAGTTAGCGAATCGGAGAGCTGGTCCATTTCGAATCTTAAAGAAATTAGGAGAAAACGCATTTTTATTAGAGTTACCCACTGATTGGGGAATTTCCCCTATTTTCAATGTTTCGGATTTAACGCCTTATGTTTCTCCACCACTTGAATTATCTGCCTGTCCGTTTGGGTCCACTGAAATTTCTAATGGGTTTGGGGGTGAGCTTGTTCCTGGATCGCTCTCTACATCGGTCTCCACTGGAGGTATGTTGGATGTTGATGTAGAAAAAATTTTTTCCTTCTTTGATTAATGCTTTTCCAAGGTTCCCGAGGACCACCTTTTTGCCTGACAGGTTTCTTCTAGATGAAGTGCTCTCCTCTCCAAGTGGTGTCATTCACCGCTACTTGTTACGATGGCGTGATCGCCAAGGATGGTGTGATCGTTTGGTCTCCGATGACTCTTGGATACTTGAATCGGAGGTTGCTCTTTTGGATAATGATCTTCTACGACAGTACATTCAAGGCAACTCATCGGAGATGAGTACTTTCGAGCGGGGGAGGATTGATGGCGACGATAGCCCTCAACATGATCATGGTACCGGCATGCTTACGGATGAATGTGCTCCTCCAATCAAAAATGTGTGTCGCTGTGACAAATATTTTGATAAGCGTCATCGCCATTACAATCTCCGCCCACGGCATTTTAATAATTAATTAGTACATATAATTATTCTATTATAAGTATTAATTAAATATTCTATTATTGTTTTTATTTAATAATTGTTTGTTTGGACTTTATTATTATTTTCATGTTGTTGGGCTGCATTTAGCCTTGGGATGTTGTAAGCCTATAAATAGGCATGATGTTGTAGGATTTATTATTGAAGAATTGAAGAGAACTTTTAAAATTTGAAATTTCCTATTGATTTGGAAATCTCCTCTTCCCTCTCTCTTTCCTTCTCCTCTATAGCTGAAATTGGCTTCCTTCCCCCTATAGGGTTCGGCCATCCTTGGAACCGCCGCCCTCCTCCTCTTCTCTCCCCCTTCAAGGCCGCCGACCATCCTCAATCTCCACCGTGAAACTGGCCCCCTCTCCCACCGCCTGCTCCTCCTAGGTGTGGCCCCCCTTAGAGACAAAGGTTCACCACCTTTTCTCTCTCCCATCCCACCGGCCGGCCGAGTGCAAGAAGACGTGGAATTCAGGAACGTTGCTCTGGCATGACGCAAGGAGGGCGACGAGTTTTCTCTCCATCCGCCGTGACTCTAGTGGAACCGTTGCGAGGCGATCATCTTTTCTCATAGATCAATTTCTAGATCTATCTCCGAGCGGGGTAACGAATTTCTAAAAACTTTGAGATTTATTTTCCCTCTAGATAATTTATGTGGTGGAAAACGTTGGCGTGCAATCTTGATAGCTTTGGAATCATCGTGGTTTTCTTGAACGAATTTTGCGTCTATCTTGATTTGTTTAAATTCGAGAAGGCTTGGCGGGCCTCGTTTCTTTTTGTTGGGAGAGATCTACCATTTCTTGCGAATCGTATTTTTTTTGGTAGATCTCTTTTGGTACAACTCCGCTCGTTCGGACGCAATAGTCGTCCTTTTAGCTTGATCGAATCTCGGCCTATAGCCGTTGTTCGGTCTATAACGGATTGGCTACCCGTACGTTAGCATCAGAACAGTAAAAATTGCAAACGTGTGAGCTAGAATAATTTTCTGTGCGAGTCGCAAATTAGTTGGGACGTCGAGAGAGAACCTTAACTGCGCTAATATTCGTGTCGCGCATATAACGCTACATCATGTCGGCTCCTTCACATCATCCTCCGCCAACTTGGCCAGCTTCCTCGCAAACGCAGGGTTTGCCCTCTCGAAGTCTATCTCCTTTGCCGCCCTCTCCATGAGCTCCTCAAAAGAGAGAGGGGGTACTCTCTTCAGCTCCATGCTAAAAAATCCCGGCCTCAGCCCCAGGGTGAAGGCAAGCATCAGTGCATACCCCGGGACCTCCTGGACTAGGAGAATCTCCTCTTGGAACCGGTCAATGTAATGACCCAACGTCTCCTTCGGCTTCTGCCTTACCGCAAACAGGCACTCAGCCTCCTTCTTCCGCTTCTTTGAAGTCGAGAACCTCAACAGAAAACCCCTGCGCAGGTCCTCAAAACTGTAGATCGAGCTCGCCGGCAACTGGTGGAACCAGTCCCTGGCCTTTTCTTTCAGAATGATAGCAAAAAGCCTGCACTTGAAGGCATCCGACATCTGCCTTATCGACACCACATCCTCAAACCATTGCACGTGCTGAACCGGGTCATCCTTCCCGATGTAGTAGGTCATATCCGGCTCCCTGAACCCCTCCGGTACTGGGGCCGAGACGATGAGCTCACTAAAAGGGGTCTCGCCCCCTGCCTGGCGAGAGGGCCCGTCCCGCGACCTCGGCTGGCTGGACCGATCTGCGAGACTGTGCCCGGGGAAGAGCTCCCACACTGTCTCCTCCTTCTCGCCCAGATCCACCGGAACCTCCTTTCCGGGACGCTGGCCTGGAAAAAGCTCCCGCGCAGCCACATCCCTCTCGCTTGCCTCCATCGGGACTTCCTTCCCGGGGCGCTGCCCTGGGACGTTCTCGCCTAACAGCGGGACCGCCTCTACAGGATCCTGCGGCGTCTCCCACTCATTCCTTGCCGAGAAGGCCAAGCTGATCGTCTGCATGACCTCTCGCCTGAAATCCTCTAACATCTTCCTCGTCGCTTCTTCTCCCTGGGTGGGTGATTCTCCTGCGCTAGATCCTTCACCTTCACCTCCTGCCATGGGACTCGACGCAAGATTTTCTTGCACCGACTGCTTCCACGCTCACCGCACCAGAACTGTTGAAGCCAAAGTTGACCTCAACGACTGTTCACAAACCAAAGTGCAACCGATGCCTACTTCTCTCAAATCTTGACCCCTGACTAGCTACTAAGGTCCTTAAGACTGACCCAAAGCCTCAGCTAGGAGGTCCCACCTCATACTCGGAAGATCTCAGAGAGCTTCCCCTCCAAAACCAAAAGCTGGACCGGGAGCTCTTCAGAAAGCACTGGAGTTAGAGAGTAAAATGAGAAGCCTGCATTCCAAAGAGTCCCTATGGGTCTTTTTATAGTCTTCTCCTGACCTGAAAATACTGAAATACCCCTGAGGGGTCTGCCAATAGCCAAATCCCACTATCATCCTAGGGGTATACAGGTAATTTAACCCAAGGATAATGAAATAATAATAATAAAATAATCCTTTTTCTTGGGTGCCAGGCCCCACCACATGAACCTACTTTGGCGAGAACCCCGGGCGAGAAGGCTCTCGCTGAGCCTTAGCTGAGCTCACCTTGGCGAGACCTCCCGCCGAGAGGGTTCTCGCCCTTGGTGGTTTTGACGTCATTGTCGCTGGACGTGAAGACCTGAGTCCTGGCGCGAACGATCTCGCCTACAAATAGGCGGGAGCACCTTAAGGGCGAGAACTCTGCCGGTCCGCCCTAGGGCTAACCCGGGCCTGACCCAACCCTGACTATTGAGGTCTTAGTCCTCCCGGGCCTCCCCAACGAATATGGGGTTGTACATTAATAATATAGAGGACTAATACTAAAAATAAGTTATATAGAGAAAATTAAACTAATGAATTTCTATACATAATTACTAATCAACAAATTTGAACACTCAAGGTGTCTATATCAATTCATTTTAATCAGCGTGCAAAAGTAAATTAGCTAGTTATAATCCCAAATGAGTGAATTAATGAAAGCTTAAATAAGTAAAAACAATTTTATTAGGGGTGTTGGGGTGTTTAACAATCTTGAGTACTATACTATGCTAGCAAAAATATAACCAATTGTAATCCTATCCAGTATGGAAATATTAAAATTGAAGAACATCCACCCCCAGACTTAAAATTGGCAATGTCCTCATTGTAATGTAAAGAACTGAGAGAGCAAATTCACCAGCATGTAAAGAACTGACTATCATGAATATAAAAGAGCATACAAAGTAAAAAGGAGCAAATATGATAAAATATATAATATCTGATAGTATAGGTACAAATAGCTGATACTGAATACATGTCCAATATACTGATGATACATGTCAAAAATATGCTGGAGGGTTGGCATGATCGTCGGGGAAGTGAGGCGAGCGAGGAGCTGTCCGTAGTGGGCTGGAGATCCCCAAGTGATCCCTGATCTGATATATGGCATCCTCTGTCCGCTTCTGCGAATCCTCAATACCCTGTAGTCGCGGCGAGAGCTCGGTCTCATAAAAGTAAAGGAAATCATGCGAGTACTGGGAGAGTGATTGAGGAGGAGCAAAAGACTCTCCCTGAGTATAAGTGTACTTGGTTGGAGGGATTAGGGGCTCAGGGAGCGCGATCTAGAAGTTGGGAATTCATATAAAACAAATAATAACTTCAAATCTAGGATGAATCTCATTGTTTGAAAGCATACGTACGAATAAAATACCACAAATTTGATGTAAAAAAAACATACATGATTACTGAATTGTACAAAGATAAATTTCATGCGAAATATAAATAAATAATGTTAGATCCATCAAGAGAAAGGAAAGATTAAAAGAGATACATGAAGATTAAAACCATACGAATAATCTCCTTCAATTCCTCCTTCCCTTGAATGCTCCACTTTCGTTCTCCAGAAGTTCTCCAATTGCTTTGATCCAAAAAGTCCCAATTCTATTTTTCCTACAAGTTTTTATAGTCTCCTTGCAAACAGGGTCGAACACGGGTTCCAACACGGTCGTGTCACAGGCTGTGTGGACGGTTCAAATGCGGTTAAACACGAATTGATGTGTCTAGTCGTGGGTTTTGTTGCCTGACTTGACTGATGACATGGCCGTGTTGTTCTTTATGTTCTTTGCACACAGCTTGGTTGGCAACAAGTCTTCAATTTTTCCCTAAAAGGACACGGGTAGGGAAACGGGCGTGTTCCTACTCGTGTGGTGCTCTGTCTTTTCTTCCAAATCTTTTGATCTTTCCTGAATAGGTTACGGGTAGGGACACGAGCGTGTTCCTACCCGTGTGTGACAAATTCCAGTCCTGTCATCAGCCATGTTGGATCCGTGAACACCTCTATTTGCTCCAAGACTTTTAGTTCCACTTGTTTGCAATACTTGCATTAAGAAGATGAATGAATAAATGGATAGCTTAATATAGAAAATAATAGAAACTCCATACTGTGCTCTTCTATTCATGATAATATAAATTCTTAACTATTCTCGCGCAATTACTACAAAGGGGAGGTAGAAAATAGTGGACATGATTACAATTATGATAGTAAAAATACATAAATAATTGTAATCATTAGTACACCTAAGAGCCAAGTTGGTGCATCACCCTACTCTTAAGAGAGAAGGTGTGCATATAGCCACCCTTGGTGTACAACCCCGTATTCGCAGAGTAGGGTCCCCCCGGAGGCGCAAGACCAACTATGAGTTTTTAAGCTTTTGGAGAAGTTTTGAACTCTTGGTGGCCAATTTAGGCCTAACCCTTGTAATATACTAGTAGAGGGAGAAAAAATCTACCTCTCCCCACAGCCCCTTTTGGGGGGTGGGTGCGACAAGATGGCCGGCACCTGCCCCGACTTGATAGGTTCAAGGTGGGAACGATAGGACCGGCTGGAGGCAAGGATCCCGCTCCCTGCACTCTCTCCCCGGGCGGTCAACTCGTGGGGGCGAGAGCGACCTATGACCAGGCTCTTGCCCCGGGCAGTCAACTTGCGGGGGCGAGAGCGGCCTGCGACCAGGCTCTTGCCCCGGTCGGTCAGCTCGCAGGGGGGTGAGCGCCATAACCAGGATCTCGCCCCGGGCGATCAGCTCGTGGGGGCAAGAGCGGCCTGTACCCAGGCTCTCGCCCTGGGCGGTCAGCTCGCGGGGGCGATATTGGCCTGCGACAAGGCTCTCGCCCCAGGCGGTCAACTCGCAGGGGCGAGAGCGGCCCGCGGCTAGGCTCTTGTCCCGGGCGGTCAGCTTACGGGGGCTAGAGCGGCCTGCGACAAGGCTCTCACCCTGGTTGGTCAGCTCGCGGGGGCGAGAGCGGCCTGCGGCCAGGCTCTCGCCCCGGGCGGTCAGCTCGCGGGGGCGAGAGCGGCCTGCGGCTTAGCCTCCGTCCCCCTGGACCTCTTTGGGCCGTGTTTTTACCGTTATGCCCCTGGGGTGGAGTTATCTCTTTACCCCCCGGTGTGGATGTTTTCTTTTGGCTCAGGGCCTATTTTTCCTAGGGGTATTTGTGACCTTTTGGTCCCTAGGCTTGGAAAAACTATAAATAGTCCCCCTTGGGTACCTTTGGGGGGATGAGTTTTTTGGGCTTCCTCCTCCTTAAGGTTCTTCTTGGTTGAGTGAGAGAGCTCTAAAAGGTACCCAACTCAGCCATTAGGGAGGGAGGGGAAGTGCTCCTATGACCTTCCGGGTGTGTGGTGGGACCTCCACGCTAGAGCCGAGGGCATGTTCCTAGTTTCCTAAGTCTTTGGTCAGTGACGTTCCCCCGAGTGTAGTAGGTGTGAGGTCACCCCTTTCTTGGGACCTCGAACTCCACGAGAGACCAAATTTTTAGTTTCAACATTTTGGTGCGGTGAGCGTGGAGAGTGACCAGCACAAGAAGCTCTCAGGAGAGTGTTATGGCTGGAGATCAGGGAGGTAGTGATGACCTCTGCGAGCTCCCCAACTTAGGACCCTTCATAGGAAGGGAGGAGTTCATGGCTTCCATCTCCGACATCATGGAGATGCTGCGAAGTTTTGACCCTCGGGCTAAAAGCTCAACCCACACCCCCAGAGACTAGCTCCTAGGGGTCTCGGCGAGCTGACCCAGAGTGGTCTAGGCGAGTTGCCTCCCAGGGGAATAGACGAGATGACCCCAGCAGGGGTAGAAGGAAGTGCACCAGGGAGAAGGAATGGGAAGGAGAGGATAGGAGAGGGGGTCGAGCGAGACCTCACCGGTTAGGAGTTGTTCCCCATCCTGGCGAGTGCTATCCCTACAGGCGAGCAGGTCGTGCGAGTAGAGGTTGCGAGAGCACCCCTCAGGGGGTCACCCTTCAGCGAGCTGATCATCTCAACTCCTATTCTCGAGGGGTTCAGAGAGCCTGACATGGCTTACTATACCGGGAAGGATGACCCCGTCCAACACCTGCAGTAGTTCGAGGATGTCGTCTCCATCAGGCTGATGATGGATGCCTTCAAGTGTCGCCTCTTTACGATCACATTAAAGGAGAAGGTAAGTGACTGGTTTCATCAAGTCCCTCCGAGGTCGATCTATGGGTTCGAAGACTTGAGCCGGAGCTTTCAGCTTCACTTCTCTACCTCTAAGAAGAGGAATAAGAGTCCTGAGTATATCTTCTTGATAAGACAAAGGGCCAAGGAGTCGCTGGCCCATTACGTTGATAGGTTCCAAGAGGAGATCCTGGATATCCAAGAGATGTCAGGGTATGCCTTCCAGATGGCATTCACGATGGGGTTGCGCGAGGTGTTCTTTAAGATGAGCCTGACTTGAAAGGGCCCTCTTTATTTCGAGGAGCTGATGGAAAGGGCGACAGAGGAGATAGCCATGGAGGCATCCAACCCGATATTTGTCAAAAAGTTGGCAAAGCTAACAGAGATGGAGTCAAAGGAGCAAGGTGGCTCGAGAAATCAAGAGGGAAGATGGAGAGAGGAGCAAAGAGCTCAGGGGGTCCAGGGGCAGGAAGGCCCGGAGCTAGGTTGGAGACATTAGGGAGGACCTGCCCAGGGTCCAGGAAGAGATCTCATCCAGGGTAGAGGGAACTTTCATGGGGGCCAAGGGAGGTTCAACTTCCAAAGGCAAGCCCCAAGACAACTCTTACCCCCACCACAGGAAGCCTTAGTGATAGGAGGGGGAAGAGGTATCAGGAGAGATCGCCCAGCCCGCCGAAGGAGGGGAGGATCACTACCATACTGTAACTTCCACCAGGTGGAGGGGCATGCCACGACTACCTGCCCTGAGTTCCTGGAAGTGAGTGGGGAGAGAGGCCCTGCCCAGCAGCAGCAGCCGGTGCAGGTTGAGGAGGTTCCACCCAGAATGGGGGGGATGACATATACGAGGACCGGGTCGATGTCCACTAGATCCCGCTTTGCTCCGCTATACTTGCAAGCACATTCCACCGTACTGTGATAAACATTAGCAACGGTCAGCATTAGCTGACCAAATTATAATGACTCCAACCCTCATTCGGGGAGGTTGTGCTCCTTCCCTGCAGGCATTAGTATAATCACAAAATAACAATCAAAATGTGCAACTTAAGAACCATTAGCCATAGACGTTGGCGCCAACGCCCAATGCCCCGTGCTCTCAGGCACACTCTTGGTGCACAAGACCTCAAGGGTCATACCACAATCCTTTGACGGTCATCAACGTTTGAGCTTTTAGTCTCACAAGGGCCAAAGCCAGAGACAATGCCCCAAGCCTCCGACAAAGTCATAACAATCTGCAGATCCATTATATGACTCACTCCAAGATGGATGACAAGGGTTGGGTACAGTTCAGCCTTTTCCCATTCTCAATTCGTCAGGCGCGCCAACCACGATGCGGGTCGGCATCCCCTTTCCCATTTATGTACTATTCATAACCCCGTTATGAACTTAAGTTAGCTCTCATAGCTACCAAAGCTGAGCAACTTAAGCTCACGCTCCACAAACGGGCCCTCATTTCTTCGAGAGACAGGCCATCACGACCCCAAGGTCTTAAAAGATAAGCCTCACAAAATAGCCTACATGTCTCCCAGAGACATTCTTCTGCATACGGCCACAAGGTTTCCAAGAAACAGGCCTTACCATAGCAACACAACGCTCACTGGGAGCTACCACCGTCAGTAGCGCTACCGCTGCGCGGTAGGGGGATAGACTATCGGTTCTTCCCTCAAAACGGGTGTTTTCCTAGAGTCTAAACCCAGTACTCTCAACGCAGTCATCTGCACACCCCGTGACTCCAAAATTTACACAATAACCACGAAGTTTTCCCGGTATACAAAACATACAAACATTACCAATCTAGACCAACCCATCCGGATGGTCTTAACCCAGCATGCCTATTCCGTACTTTGATTTCGGATCTAAATGTAACACTATGAGGATACATGGGTCAACCCGTCGGGAGAACCACATCCACGTGTTTGTGGAGTGTCTACCCTCTAATGCCAAAAGAAAGGACATCACATGTCCAAGGAAGAGGATCGTTACCCTTGTAGTCCTCCTTGGCGCCATCTGATAAAACTAGACAGTTGAAAATGACTGCTTTAGGCTTGCCTCTGTAGATCTGAACTAGCTTTGTGAATCCAGACTTTGAGTCTCTAACTGCAACGAGAACCCTACTTCCTAGCGCTGCTACTCCTCCAAAAAACCAGGCCAAACTCTCCAACTCCAGAATAATGAAGAGGAAACGGTCGAACCAGGCATATAAATATATAGCTACCACCACGCGATAACTATCTACCGCTGTGCGGTACCGCCTCGTTTCGCGTGTAACCGCCCAATCCCTCCATTCACAGGCCGACACATGTCCACGCCGTTACAGATTCGCTATCGCCGAATGTTAGGATGCTAGCGCCTTTCGGTAGCCAGCGACCGTTACATCATGACTTCCCTTGCTACAACCACGCGATAGCTACTACCGCCGCACGGTAGTAACTCATGCGCTTTGACAAATTAATTGCCAAGCTACCGCTTGCTGTAACCCTACAGTTGGGCATTAACTTCCCGAGAACTCGGACAACAAAAGGCTAACGCCATGCGCTAAAACATATTGCCACGCATTAGACTAGGCGTTGAGTCGACTCAACGATCTCAACATTGTCGACGCTATCAATGGAGCTACCACTGCGCGGTATCTAGCTACCACTGGGAAATAACCTCCAAAACACCATTTACTGCCTTAAGAAAATTGGGGCATTACAAATCTCCCCCACTTAAAGAATTTCCTCCTGAAATAAAGTCATGCAGGAAACTAAGAAAATTTGATCAACATTAACTGTATACCTCAATTGAAAAACTCGGGGAACTCGACCTTCATGGTTTGTTCCTGCTCCCAAGATAGCTCCTCTCAGGCACAGTTGTCGCAGCGGACTTTGACCATCTTGACATCCTTATTACTAAGTCGCTTGACATCTACATCCTCTATGTGAATAGGTTTGACCTTCGTTGTCAACCCTCCATCCACTAGTACTTGATCTACGACGATCACTAGCATAGGCTCTTGCACTGCCTTCCATAACACAAATATATGGAATACGTCATGTAGACCACTCAGTTCCGTTGAAAGCTTCAACTGGTATGCCGCTTCACCAATGCTCTTCAACACCTCAAACGACCCAAAGGCATCTTGGACTTAGCTTTTTCAGTCGACGAATCCTCGACACACCCTTGAATGGTTTGATCTTCAAGTATACCCAATCGCTTACAATAAATTCGATTTTTCTATGCTTGGCATCATAGTACTTAGCTTGCCTATCTTGTGTAACCAGCAATCGCTCCTGGATTGTACGGATAATCTAAGTTGTTGGGTATTTCATCCACAATAACCTAGATTTGCATGAAGTCACCCTTGAACTAAGATGAATTAAGTTGTATTTGACATCCTTGTTCTAGTTGTGTGTGTGCAGATTACCATTGCAAAGTGTAGACCAATGTCAGTCTATAGTGGGTCATGAACACAGGAGTATACAGTGTAATCCCTCACTGTGTGACCCAAGGTGTTGACTCATGTGTAGCCTCTCAATTGGGATACACTTCATATTCAAACCTTGGATCATGGAATGAAGATTAAACTCTTGAAGAGAAGAGAAAGATTTCTTCTAAAGTTCAGAAAATTCTCTAAGTCCACTTCTCGAGAAGTACCTCTTAGTTCTCGAGAAGTCCTTAGAGTTCTCGAGAAGCTTAGCCTCTTAGTTCTCGAGAAGTCCTTAGAGTTCCCGAGAAGCTTAGCCTCTTAGTTCTCGAGAAGTCCTTAGAGTTCTCGAAAAGCTTAGCTTCAAAGTTCTCGAGAAGTGCTTAGAGTTCTCGAGAAGCTTAGCCTCTTAGTTCTCGAGAAGTCCTTAGAGTTCTCGAGAAGTTCCAGCTTTTGGTTCTCGAGAAGTCCAGACAGGTTCAAGAATTTTTTCTAAGTCAGAGTTCTCGAGAAGTCTTCTTAGTTATCGAGAAGTCTTCTTTGTTCTCGGGAAGTCTCAACTATAGTTCTCGAGAAGTCTTCTTAGTTCTCGAGAAGTCTTCTTTGTTCTCGAAAAGTCTTGGCCAGTTCTCGGGAATTCTCAACTATAGTTCTCGAGAAGTCTATCTTGTTCTCAAGAAGCTTGGCTTAAGTTCTCGAGAACTGCCAGCTCTATTTCTGGAATTGTCAAAGTTGCCTCAGAAATCTCTCTTAAGTGTTAATTCTCGAGAAGTCTCCATAGTTCTCGAGAAGTCAAAAATTCTTCTAAGCAGTATAGTTCTCGATAAGTCCTGATAGCTCTCGAGAACTCAGTTTCTAGTTCTCGAGAACTAAAGGTACTTCTCGAGAACTGTAAGTCGAATTTTTCAAAAAATTATGTTAAGTCCAGATCGGCCGAAATTTTCAAATGACTTGACGTGATTGGTCCACGTGTCGTCATTAATGTCTTTCTAGCCATTTTGGGTAATCCTATATAAAGTCTTATCATTAAGAAAAAACTCTAACAATTACAAGGAGCGGAATTTCGTACATTCTAAATTTCTGGATCGGCCTTCTCTTTCCAAAAGAACACGTTCTGAAGCCGCCGCCGCCTCTCACGAGTAGATCAATCTTATTGCTTTCAATCCAAGAAGACTTGCTATTCAAGGGATCACCATCTTCTCCTTGATCGAGTAGGTCAAAGCTTTCTCAGGTCAGATCGTCAAGTCTTCTTCAACCATTTCTGAAAGAGCCATCAATTCAAGAAGAAGACCTAGGGCTGAATTTTTCCAGATCTGAGAAATCTCTGTTTGTATTTTTCCAAATCTTTTTGTTATCATTGTAGGAGATTTTCGTCGAGTGTAGGAGCATTGTTCTCCGAGTTGTAGGAAGTTTTCATCTTCCGAGTGTAGATCCATTTGGATCGAGTTTGTAGGAACTTGGTTCCGAGGCGTAGGATTGTTTTCAGTCCGATATAGTGGAGTAGCCGAGTGTAAGACCCCCCTCCCGGAACACAACACACGGCACGAGGGGAGTCTTATGCCCGAAATAGCCGCCTTGCGGTAGCACTAACACACGGGTTAGCCTTTACCATAAGACGCCTATTCCGCCGGCTACAATGCATATCACATAAACCATGCCAAACCAACCATAACAGAAAAGTAAAGCAGTTCAATTCACAGCTAAGTTTAAGTCCAAAAGAGCGGAAGATAACAAGCACAACAGGCTTGTACAAAAGAATAAGAGTCTAGAAATGTTTTGCCAAACGGCTACATGAAAACACTCACGACTGTCACTGACGGTGCCGATGGCACCACCACCTCAGGTCCTATCGTCCGGGCCTGGCTGTCCTGCTGCATAGTCCGTTGCTGCTCTACCTGCGGGGTTTCCTCCTAAAAAGGAAGACGTAGCAACCGTTAGTCATAAGACTAAGTGGCTTCACATCCGCTCCCCCGGCGACTCCTCGGCACCGGGCGGAGAAAGGAACAAGGTACAATATGTATATATATAAGCAAGTAAACAAGCAGGTGACTGTAAATATGGTGGATTACAAACTACGCTACACAACTAGCAGTTCTACAAATATCTATATATATGACAGCAGGTATAAGTAATCAGAATAGTAACTTAACTTATAAGAGTGCCCATACAAACTTATAAGTTAAGGATCGGCTTAACAGTAAAGTAACCCATCGTATAAGAGTGCCCATACAAACTTATACGATGAGGATCTTGTGTATGCAATGAATGACATGATATGAATGTTATGCTATGACCGAATCATGCGCACGCACATGCAAGTTGCTATGTCGACACAGACTTGAAGTTCCCACTTTTCGAGCAGGTAGCTAACCTCTCAGGCGTCGTCCGTCGTGGCCAGACGGCGACAGTGGAGCGGGCGTCTCCACTACTAGGTGGTATCACACTACCTATCCTAGGCCCCCGTACGCCTCAACGCTAAAAACACAACAGCGGAGCTCACATGCATACTACGGCTCAGAAGGGGTCTTGGGTAGATGTGCACCAAGAACACAGCCCAACCTGGCCTTTGATTTCGAACCGGATGGAACCTCGGAAACGCACGAGGTGCAAGCCCAACTGTTCTCATGGCGCGGAGGAGATCTCGGGTTATGGACACCAAGTATCTAACCCTACCACCCAAGGTCTACCCATTGGCTCCCATCGGTGTGACGACTGGCGAACCCGTAGACCTGCCACAGTCATTATCTCAATATCGCGACTCGATGAATCGTCGCACATCACATGCCCCAAAACAACTCACTCGATGCTACCCGTAGGGAGGCTTCAACTCTAAGCATCGGTTGTTAATAAACCCCTTGGGCTCGGATTACGGTTACAAATACTCTTCACATAGTGTTCATCATATTCACGCCCACCTAATCAATGAATTCACCTCAACACTACGCATAATAGATATGTTCAACACCAAACTGTATAAATATATTCTATACCAATCTCAACTCTTAGTATCTAGCCTTCCCATCCAATCCATTTCTCTACCATTACATGGTTATTCCTTATTACACAACCAAATGAGTAACCATGCTAAATTATAGTAACAACAACATTATAGATATATGGGAGCAAGATAACAAATGAGCAAATCACAACCATTGCAAGAGTGCTAGCATTATAAATTAACAAGTGCATTAACATAGGATAGCCCGATACTAAAATTGGGATTCCCGGAGCTACAGGAATCCGATCACAATGCACAACCGCTCGTTGGAAAGGTATTCGCGAGGGCTACGACTTTCGTGTTGAGTCGATCGCCCAGATCTGGTCGCAACATACCAGAAATTCAACTCGAATACGTACAGGAAACAGTTTCCTGTACAGGATTTTCCCGAACGCAGCGGACTCGAACCAGCTTTCCTGTGGCTACAGGTATCGCATGGAAACGTGCAACCACTCGTTGGAAAGGTAATTTCAAGGGCTACGACTTTCGTGTTGAGTCGATCACCCAGATCTGGCCAGAATACCTCTGAAATTGGCCACGAAAGTCGCCGCGTGCAGAAATCAGATTTCTGCACGCATCTTAAGGCGAGATGAACGGCATCCGTTCATCTTCTTCCTTGCAACGACCTCGCATAAACTTCTCCAGAAATCACACCCAACCTTATTTCTCCTTTCAAAGCCAAACCCTCAACAAAAACCCCTCTCATCTCCACTTTGAATGATGAGAGGGTTGAGGGAGACTAAGCCTAGAAAACCTAGGCATGGCTTATCCTAAGAACTCTCCTCCTCACCATCAAGACTCTAGGGAGTCGATGTCTCTCCTAAAATAACTATAGATCTAGCACCAAGGGAGAGTGGAGGAAGCTCACCTCAAGTCCAGTGGTACCACCATGGCCGGCCATGAGCCTCGCACTCCTTCGTGGCGGCATTGTTTTTCCCTTGACGGCGGCGGCGTTTCGATTCCTCCAAGGATGGCTCCGGCAAGCTCCTTTCCCCTCCTCCAGCAAGCTCTCTTCCTCTCAGAAGTTTTGGGGCTGAAAAGGGGATGAAATGCTAGGGTTTCACAACTTTTTCCTTTTTATACACCGCAGACACGGGTAGGCACACGGCCGTGTTCCTACCCGTGTTCAGGTGACACGGCCGTGTCGCCTGCCGTGTTTAGGGCCGTGTTCATCCCAGAACATCTTTCTGCTGGGTCGGGGTTGCGACACACGGGTAGAGACACGGCCGTGTCTCGACCCGTGTCCTCGGCACACGGGTAGGGACACGCCCGTGTCCCAATACCCGTGTACCTCTCTAACTGGAAACTTAATATTGGCATGAGGCACACGGGTATGGACACGGCCGTGTCCATACCCGTGTCGGCCAAAATCACCGTTTTGCCTTGTTTTCCTCATCTCCCATACGTTCGCACCTGTTCACCCACACCCCCATTGGGCTCACCACAGCCCCCTTGACTCAAAAGCGCAATCAAGGGGCCTAGCGCGAATTGGGACGTTACAAATCCTATAAACAAAATAAAAGATTTCGTCCCCGAAATCAGGGTAAGGCTATGGGAGTGAAACACATAAAAGGGAACTATGCTTTCAAATAGAATTTTTACCTGGGGTAAATAATTCCGGGTAGCGCCCTTGCATCAAATCCCTTGGCTCCCATGTGAACTCCTCCTTCCCATGATTAGACCATAGCACTTTCACCAAGGGAACACTTTTGCGGCGCAAGGTTCTTGTCACGTTATCAACGATCCGCACCGGCTCCAGTCGCACAGACCTATCAGACGCCACGGCACCATCCGCCGTGGGGATATACTGTTCAGGCCGCAACAAAGCCTTCCGAAGCGACGATACATGGAACACGTCGTGAAGGTTCTCCAGCTCCGGTGGTAACTCCAATCGATAGGCCAGAGGGCCAATCCTTTCCACTACGACATAGGGCCCGACATACCTTGGGCTGAGCTTCTTGACTCCACGCACCCGCGACACTCCGTGCATCGGTCGAATCTTCAGGAACACCTTATCACCCACTTGAAATTCCACCATACGGTGCCTTGCGTTGTAATATTTCGCCTGTCGGCTTTGAGCCTCTAGCATTCGATCCCGAATCAACCTAACCACCGCGTCCGTGTCATCAATATACTCATTTCCCAATGTCTTCGGATCTTCGTCTTGCACCCAGGACAAGGGTGTTCTACACCTCCTTCCATACAAAGCTTCATGAGGTGCCATTCCAATACTGGCTTGATGACTGTTATTATAAGAGAACTCCACGAGAGGTAAGAGTCTCTCCCAAGGTTCTCCTTTATCTAGCACACACAACCTCAGAAGGTCCTCCAATGTTCGGATGGTTCGCTCAGATTGCCCGTCCGTTTGTGGGTGAAAGGCTGTGCTAAAGGCGAGGCGCGAGCCCAAATAAGTCTGTACAGCCCTCCATTCTCTTGAAGTAAACCGACCATCCCGATCGGAGACGATCGTCTTCGGCACACCATGGTACCGCACAAATTGCTCCACAAAGAGACGCACTAGGACGCCCACCTGTGCCTCCTTCTTCATTGGGATAAATCGGGCTACCTTGGTCAACCGATCAACTATCACCCACACAGAATCATTCCCCGAGCGCGAGCGAGGTAACCCGTGGACGAAGTCCATGGAGATGTCCTCAAATTTCCATTCGGGGATGGGCAACAACTGTAGCATCCCACCAGGGCTTCTGCACTCCGCCTTCACCATTTGGCAGGCCACACAATAAGTAACAAAGTACTTGACATCTCTCTTCATGCCCGGCCAACACATTGTCTTTCTCAAATCGGTGTACATCTTCGCGATCCCCGGGTGCACCGAGTACTTGGAGCAATGGGCCTCCTTTCGAATATCCTCCCGAATGTTGTCACCTTCGGGGATGTAAAGCCGGCCACGAAAATGGACGAGGCCGTCTTTTAGGGAGTATTCTTCCGTAGTCCCATCCACAATTGACTTGAAAGCCGGGGTTAAAGCCGCATCCTTCTTTTGTTCCGTTCGGATTCGGTCTCGTATGTTGCAAACTATACTCATCGCGGCCAAATATTCGGTATACTCTTCCGATTGATTCTTAAAGACCAAAGTGACTTCCATCTCTTGCAGTGTCTGGATTAACTCCATCCTCATCAAGTGGGATTCCGTGCTCGTTCCTGGTGCCTTTCGGCTCAAGGCATCAGCTACGGAATTAACCTTCCCGGGGTGGTAGTTCAAGGTGAATTCATAGTCGCACAAGAACTCCAACCACCGCCGCTGTCTCAAGTTTAACTCCTTTTGGGTGTGAACGTACTTCAGATTTTTGTGATCCGAGTAGATCTCGCAGTGGACGCCATATAAATAATGCCTCCAAATCTTCAAGGCGAATACCACCGCTCCCAACTCTAGATCATGCATCGGGTAGCTGGCTTCATGCTTCTTCAACTGTCTTGAAGCATAAGCGATCACATGCCCATTCTGCATCAACACAGCTCCCATCCCTTGATACGACGCATCCGTGTAAACTTGAAAGCCCTCCTTCCCAGATGGAAAAGCTAGGATGGGTGCAGTCGTCAATCTGTCCTTCAACTCTTGGAATGCAGCTTCGCACTGGGGTGTCCATTCAAACGGCACACCCTTCTTGGTCAGCGTAGTAAGGGGAAGGGCGATCTTCGAGAAGCCTTTCACGAACTTGCGATAGTACCCAGCAAGTCCAAGAAAGCTCCGTATGTCGGCCGCTGACTTCAATGGCGACCACTCCTTCACGGCCCGCACCTTGGCCGGATCTACAGCTAGCCCCGCCCCACTAATCACATGGCCCAAGAACGCGACCTCTCGAAGCCAAAACTCGCATTTGCTGAACTTGGCAAACAAAGTGTGCTCCTTTAGCTTCCTCAGCACTAAAGTTAGATGTTCGGCGTGTTCTGCTTCGGTCTTGGAGTAGACTAGGATATCATCGATGAACACGATGACAAAGATGTCCAAATAAGGGCTGAACACCTTGTTCATCAAGCTCATAAAGGCAAAAGGGGCGTTTGTGAGCCCAAACGGCATCACGGTGAATTCATACAAACCATATCTCGAACTGAACGCCGTCTTCTGAATGTCATCTTCTTGTATCCTCAGCTGATAATATCCCGAACGCAGATCTAACTTGGAGAACCAATACGATCCCACCAATTGATCAAATAATTCATCAATGCGCGGTAGGGGATAGGTGTTCCGCACCGTTAACCGGTTCAACTCTCGATAATCAATACATAACCGCAGGGTGCCATCCTTCTTTTTGACGAACAAAACGGGCGCTCCCCATGGCGACGAGCTTGGGCGAACGAACCCTGCTTCCACCAATTCCTGAAGCTGGACTCTAAACTCTGCAAGTTCCTTCGGAGCCATTCGGTATGGAGCTCGCGAGACGGGCTTGGCACCCGGAATTAGCTTGATTTGGAAGTCCACTTCCCTATGCGGAGGTAGTCCCGGCAATTTCTCGGGAAATACCTCGGGAAATTCTCGCACCACCCGCACATCCTTGACCTCTAATGTCAAGTTCTTCAACTCGAAGCAAATTACATAGACCTCGTCCCCTTCCATATGAGATTTCATAACTTGGATTGAAGATAATAATTTACGGGGTGCGAATTTAATACCTTGGAAGATGACTTCCGAGTCTCCATGCCTCAATATAACTTGCTTCTCCGCACAATTGATCCTGGCGTGGTGCCAGTCCAACCACTTCATGCCCAGGATGAGATCGAACTCCGGGATTCTTAACACTGTAGCCGGAGTTTCAAAGAACTTTCCTCCAATAAGGGTGTCGAAGTCGCAACTTGCTGACGACGTCATCTCAGAGCCGTCCGGAAGGCGCACCCTTTGAGTAGTGCCCGTGAAGTGTTGCACTCCCTCCAAGTCCTTCACGAAGTCCGCCGAAATGAACGAGTGAGACGCACCCATGTCAAATAACGTATAGGCGGGTCTCCCGCTAACCATGACAGTGCCTAGGTTCCAAAAAGGTAATCACTATTCAAAATTGCGCGTATCATTTGTATCGTAAATCTAACAAGTCATATATTATTAATAAATTTTGCACGTACCGGTGATGACTTCCTGCGGATTTCTCTCCTGAGTCATATCCAATGCGAATACATGCTCCCGTGCATGTCCTTGATTTCTCCCTGGTGGTCCTCTTCCTCGGCCACGCATGTGCCCTCGCCCCCGTGGAGCTACTGGAGGGGGAGCAATAGGAGCACCCCCGATCAGTCGCGGGCAAACTCGTCGGACATGCCCCGGTTGGTTGCACTCAAAACATATCACCTCACGTCGGCCCCCAGGTTGTTGATAATATTGCTGCTGCGGTGGTGGTGGTAAAGCTAGTGGTTGCGGAATTGGGTACTCCACCCGATAGTTCCGGTTGACCCACCGACCGCCTCTGTGGTTTCCCCTTCCTCTGCCATGATCATTCCGCCTTCTATTACTAGGGCCGACTTCAATTACTCCTTCCGCAGGTCTCTTGCCACATCCCATGTGGTCCGCCTCCAGTCTCTTTGCCATGTCGATGATTTCTGCCAGGCTTCCATCGGCTATAAACAAAAGGGCCTGCCGCAGGGGGTCCCTCAACCCTTTGTAGAAGCGCTTCGCGTAGCCTCTATCATCCAAATCATAGGAATCGGCAAACCTAGCGAGGTGTTGGAACTCCCTCTGGTACTCCGTTACCGATTTCGATCCCTGCTTCAGCTGCAGAAATTTTTCTTCAAGTCCATCCCGAGCAGAAGAAGGGATGAAGTGATCCAGAAAAGCCTCGGTGAACTCGTTCCAACTGATGTCCGTGTACAACCGCCCTTGGAAGGTGGAGCCCATGAGGGACTTCCACCACCTTTTGGCGTGCAGCTCGAGCAGCGTCACTACCAATGTCACCGCCATGTTGTTCGGACATCTTATGCCAGCCATCAATTCCTGCACGGTATCAAGCCATTCCTCGGTGCGCACCGGCGATTCTGTCCCAAGATAGGCAGGAGGGGACAGGGCACGGAAGGTGCTCAACCAGTTGGAGCCTGACGCTTGTTGTTGCACCGGAGCTTGCTGGGCTTTAAATGCATCCAATATGGCTGACAGCGTTTCTCCCAGTTCCGACTACTGGAATTGTGAAGGGACGGAAGGGGTAGGAGTGCCCCCAACCGGCTCCACCTGCGCTGGGACCTATACGCAAGGTACAGATTAGGGTCAGGTTGGCTAAAACTAATGTCAAAGTTGGACAACTTAGTGCGAATTACATATGGGCACACCACTGCTTCCGCTAAGTCGGTTTGTCCCCAAACCGACTAATCGAACGGGAGTGGCCCATTGTTACATGACTGCTCTAGTTGAAGATCGGCTAACTCTGATACCATTTGTAAGACCCCCCTCCCAGAACACAACACACGGCACGAGGGGAGTCTTATGCCCGAAATAGCCGCCTTGCGGTAGCACTAACACACGGGTTAGCCTTTACCATAAGACGCCTATTCCGTCGGCTACAATCCATATCACATAAACCATGCCAACCCAACCATAACAGAAAAGTAAAGCAGTTCAATTCACAGCTAAGTTTAAGTCCAAAAGAGCGGAAGATAACAAGCACAACAGGCTTGTACAAAAGAACAAGAGTCTAGAAATGTTTTGCCAAACGGCTACATGAAAACACTCATGACTGTCACTGACGGTGCCGATGGCACCACCACCTCAGGTCCTATCGTCCGGGCCTGGCTGTCCTGCTGCATAGTCCGTTGCTGCTCTACCTGCGGTGTTTCCTCCTAAAAAGGAAGACGTAGCAACCGTTAGTCATAAGACTAAGTGGCTTCACATCCGCTCCCCCGGCGACTCCTCGGCACCGGGCGTAGAAAGGAACAAGGTACAATATGTATATATATAAGCAAGTAAACAAGCAGGTGACTGTAAATATGGTGGATTACAAACTACGCTACACAACTAGCAGTTCTACAAATATCTATATATATGACAGCAGGTATAAGTAATCAGAATAGTAACTTAACTTATAAGAGTGCCCATACAAACTTATAAGTTAAGGATCGGCTTAACAGTAAAGTAACTCATCGTATAAGAGTGCCCATACAAACTTATACGATGAGGATCTTGTGTATGCAATGAATGACATGATATGAATGTTATGCTATGACCGAATCATGCGCACGCACATGCAAGTTGCTATGTCGACACAGACTTGAAGTTCCGACTTTTCGAGCAGGTAGCTAACCTCTCAGGCGTCGTCCGTCGTGGCCAGACGGCGACAGTGGAGCGGGCGTCTCCACTACTAGGTGGTATCACACTACCTATCCTAGGCCCCCGTATGCCTCAACGCTAAAAACACAACAGCGGAGCTCACATGCATACTACGGCTCAGAAGGGGTCTTGGGTAGATGTGCACCAAGAACACAGCCCAACCTGGCCTTTGATTTCGAACCGGATGGAACCTCGGAAATGCACGAGGTGCAAGCCCAACCGTTCTCATGGCGCGGAGGAGATCTCGGGTTATGGACACCAAGTATCTAACCCTACCGCCCAAGGTCTACCAATTGGCTCCCATCGGTGTGACGACTGGCGAACCCGTAGACCTGGCACAGTCATTATCTCAATATCACGACACGATGAATCGTCGCACATCACATGCCCCAAAATAACTCACTCGATGCTACCCGTAGGGAGGCTTCAACTCTAAGCATCAGTTGTTAATAAACCCCTTGGGCTCGGATTACGGTTACAAATACTCTTCACATAGTGTTCATCATATTCACGCCCACCTAATCAATGAATTCACCTCAACACTACGCATAATAGATATGTTCAACACCAAACTGTATAAATATATTCTATACCAATCTCAACTCTTAGTATCTAGCCTTCCCATCCAATCCATTTCTCTACCATTACATGGTTATTCCTTATTACACAACCAAATGAGTAACCATGCTAAATTATAGTAACAACAACATTATAGATATATGGGAGCAAGATAACAAATGTGCAAATCACAACCATTGCAAGAGTGCTAGCATTATAAATTAACAAGTGCATTAATATAGGATAGCCCGATACTAAAATTGGGATTCCCGGAGCTACAGGAATCCGATCACAATGCACAACCCCTCGTTGGAAAGGTATTCGCGAGGGCTACGACTTTTGTGTTGAGTCGATCGCCCATATCTGGTCGCAACATACCAGAAATTCAACTCGAATACGTACAGGAAACAGTTTCCTGTACAGGATTTTCCCGAACGCAGCGAACTCGAACCAGCTTTCCCGTGGCTACAGGTATTGCATGGAAACGTGCAACCACTCGTTGGAAAGGTAATTTCAAGGGCTACGACTTTTGTGTTGAGTCGATCACCCAGATCTGGCCAGAACACCTCTGAAATTGGCCACGAAGGTCGCCGCGTGCAGAAATCAGATTTCTGCACGCATCTTAAGGCGAGATGAACGGCATCCGTTCATCTTCTTCCTTGCAACGACATCGCATAAACTTCTCCAGAAATCACACCCAACCTTATTTCTCCTTTCAAAGCCAAACCCTCAACGAAAACCCCTCTCATCTCCACTTTGAATGATGAGAGGGTTGAGGGAGACTAAGCCTAGAAAACCTAGGCATGGCTTATCCTAAGAACTCTCCTCCTCACCATCAAGACTCTAGGGAGTCGATGTCTCTCCTAAAATAACTATAGATCTAGCACCAAGGGAGAGGGGAGGAAGCTCACCTCAAGTCCAGCGGTACCACCATGGCCGGCCATGAGCCTCGCACTCCTTCGCGGCGGCATTGTTTTTCCCTTGACGGCGGCGGCGTTTCGATTCCTCCAAGGATGGCTCCGGCATGCTCCTTTCCCCTCCTCCAGCAAGCTCTCTTCCTCTCAGAAGTTTTGGGGCTGAAAAGGGGATGAAATGCTAGGGTTTCACAACTTTTTCCTTTTTATACACCGCAAACACGGGTAGGCACACGGCCGTGTTCCTACCCGTGTTCAGGTGACACGGCCGTGTCGCCTGCCGTGTTTAGGGCCGTGTTCATCCCAGAACATCTTTCTGCCGGGTAGGGGTTGCGGCATACGGGTAGAGACACGGCCGTGTCTCGACCCGTGTCATCGGCACACGGGTAGGGACACGCCCGTGTCCCAATACCCGTGTACCTCTCTGACTGGAAACTTAATATTGGTATGAGGCACACGGGTATGGACATGGCCATGTCCATACCCGTGTCGGCCAAAATCACCGTTTTGCCTTATTTTCCTCATCTCCCATACGTTCGCACCTGTTCACCCACACCCCCATTGGGCTCACCACAGCCCCCTTGACTCAAAAGCGCAATCAAGGGGCCTAGCGCGAATTGGGACGTTACACCGAGTCTAGTGATTTGCTAGATTGGTGAGGTAAAGTGGACGTACCAAAGATTGGGGAACCACTATAAATTTTCTTGTCTTTCTGTGATTACTTGATTTCTTATGCTAGATCATTAAAAATTTTGTTTCGCAAATAGACGCACGATTCACATATTCACCCCCCTCTAGGTGATTTAGGTTGACAACTTTACACTTTCAATTGGTATCAGAGTGAGGTTGGTCGTTAAAAGTTTAACACCTTGATCAATTTCGTCTCGAAAGTTGTCATTTGGTTATTCAAGCAATGGACAATGTCAAGGATTTTTCCAAGCTTCCCCTGTGCACAAAGAATAATTTTCCCATGTGGAAAGAGAGAATCAAATTTTTCATGGAAGCTATGGACCCCCGGATCTTCATGATTGTTGAAGAAGTTCCTTACGTCCCCATGACTACCTCCACTATAGATCCAACCAAGAAGATTCCTAAGAAATGGATGGATCTAGATAAGGATGAGATTGCACTTGTCTCTTTGGACAAGAAAGCTAAAAATATTATAGCAAGTGCAGTCGATGACTCGATGCTGCAGAATCTGATTCACTACCAATTGGCTAAGGAGATGTGGCAGTCTTTAGTTACTCTGATGGAAGGTACTGAAGAAGTGAGGGATGATAGAAGGTCCCTACTGAACAAGAAATATGAAGCCTTCAGGCAAGGGTCAAAGGACACCATTACAGATACCTTTGAGAATTTCTTCAAGATAGTTAATGGCCTAAGAGTGTATAGCCAAATCTTCACAAATGGGGAGCTGAATGATAAGTTTCTGAGGTCTCTCACAAAGGAATGGGACAACAAAGTATGTGCCATCCGGGAGTTTGGCAGACTAGCTGAGACAGACCCACAGAATCTATTTAGCAACCTGATGTCCTATGAACTGCAGATCAATTCCAGAAAAGCTGAAGAAGAGAAAAGTCACTTCTCCTCAAAAGAGAAGTCGGTTGCATTATAGGCTGACAGTTTAAGGAAGGGCAAAGCTGCCTCACCAGCACCTGCTCAAGAAGTAAGTGAAGAGGAATGCTCTGAGCCAAGCACCTCAGGCTCAAAACTATCTGAAGGAGAGTTCTCGTTGCTCTCTCGGCAGTTCAAGAAATTCTTGATCAAGAAGAAGTTGTGGATATGCAAGGATGCCTCATACAGAATATCACGACATGACGGTGATCAGCGAAAGAAAGGCTCGGGTAGCCATGACAGGTATAACTCTAAACAGAACAAACAGATTTCTACTGACATCATTTGCTACTGCTGCAACAAACCAGGTCACGTCATAGCTGACTGCCCCAACAAGAAGAAGGAGGGTGGCAGAAGAGAGGAAAAGAAGTCCTCGTACCATAAGAAGAGGACAGAGAAGAGTCTGTTGGCCAAGAAGGGCAAGACTCTCAGCGACTTCGACTCATCTGAGTCGAGTGAAGAAGTGGAAGGCTACTTTGTGCTTATGGCTCAATCATATGACGAACAAGAGCCCCAGTTTATTGGGGAGGTAAAATCTCACACTCCTCTCTCTGAATCTGAAAGTTTTGAGCATGATCATGAGGACAGCTCTTCTGACGATGAGTCGGAACTTATGGCCCAGTACAAGAAGTTGATCATGACTTACGACAAATGTCGCCGAGTCGTGAAAACTCAGGTTAAAGAGATTAAGTCTCTAAAGGCTATTGAGAGCAGCTTGAGAGAAGAAGTCGCTAAGACTAACTCTCTTCAAAAGAACTTTAATTTTGCTATTGAAGAATACAATCAAGCTCTTAAGCACCTCGACCTTAAAGAGGAAATCATCAAAGATTTGGAAAAACAACTCGAGGCTGAGAAACTTGTTGAAAGTTTCTCTAAGCCTAAGACAGTTCTTCCACTCGTTGCTGAATTCTCAGCTAAGGCCCAAGGAGCTGGACTAGGCCATGTTGCCGCTCCTAGTAAATCTTCTAGGAGAAACAAGGCTCAAAGGAAGAATAAGGCCGCTAAGAAGGCCTTGGCCAAATAAAAGGGGAAAGCCCCTCTCGATCAGATTGTATTTAAGAATGTAATCTTTCCAACAAACAAGTTTGATCTGGACTCATCCTATGGTCAATTGACCAGGCCTACTTATGTAGAGCCAAAGTCTCGGTACCAGGGGTGGACTCGCCCTCGGAACTTTGGTGAGAGAGTCTTTAAGGCACCTTATGAAGAAGTGATTCTTCAGAGCTATGGTCCTTATAATCATGGCCACAACTTTAAGAAAGCACTTAAAGTAAAGCCCGTTGGGGAAAGGCCTCTAAAGGAGAAGAAATCATGTGACTGTCATCACCATGAAGCCTCCTCCTCCAAGAGTGCTACCCATGCTAGACCACCATATCAAAAGGTCAATTAGGAGTACATAAGGCAAAGATACAACCGGTTTGACTGTTGGTGTTGTGGCAAAATTGGTCATTTTGCCATCGATTGTTGGTTTAATACCATGAAGGTCGCTACTACTCAAGTTGGCAACATGAGATTGACCACTCAGGATGCTAATCTTCGTAGGGGGTGTGTTCTAACCCGAGACCAAGGACCCAAAGATGTTTGGGTTCCTAAGGCAAAGTGATTATGAATGCAGGTATATCCAAAGGCCACCAAAATGCCAATCTGGTACTTGGACAGTGGATGCTCTCGGCACATGACCGGGATAATAAGCCTACTCCAGAATTTCACTCCAGTCTGCAATGGACCAAAGGTCATCTTTGGAGGTTCGGACCGAGGGATAACTAAAGACTACGGTATGATCACTAACGGTAGTGTATCATTTTCGGATGTAGCTTATGTGGAGGGATTGGAACACAATCTCATAAGCATAAGTCAACTGTGCGACAAAGGATACATAGTTGAGTTCCACGCTGACAAGTGCTTGATAAAGTCTGTTGATAATATGGAAACAATTCTATCAGGCACTCGAAGCAGGAACATATTTTGCTTAAATTTCATTTGTATAGATTCTTCTACACCAGTGTGTCTTTTGGCAAAAGATAGTGCGTCTCTTAGTGACCAATGACACAAGAGGCTAGCACATATTAATTTTAAAACTATTAATAAATTATTATCCCAGAACTTAGTGCGTGATGCCCCAAATATCAAGCACGTCAAAGAGAGACCATGTCATGCATGCGTAAAAGGAAAGCAAACAAGGGCTACATTTAAAAGCATTATAGGCAAAAACTCTAATAGGTGTTTACACCTACTTCATATGGACTTGTTCGGTCCACTGCAAATTAGAAGCTTAGGAGGTAAGGATTATACTTTGGTAATTGTTGATGACTACTCGCGTTTTGCGTGGGTGTTCTTTCTGAAACACAAGTCAGATACCTTTGATATCTTTACAAATTTTGTCAGGTAGGTCCAGAATGAATACAACTGTTCCGTAGTCAAAATCAGAAGTGACAATGGAACTGAATTCAAATCTGGGGTCATGACAGAATTTTGTGAAAGCCTAGGTATCTTTCATGGTTTTTCTCTCCTCATACTCCACAACAAAATGGAGTAGCTGAGAGAAGAAATAGAACACTAATAGAGGCCTGCAAAACTATGTTGAGTGATGCTTCACTACCGGAGTACTTCTGGGCTGAAGCCGTCAACACTGCATTCCACGTGCAAAATCGAGCCCTTATAAACAAGAATCATGATAAGAAACCTTATGAACTTCTAAAAGGCAGGAAACCAACAGTTTCATATTTTAGAATTTTTGGCTGTAAATGCTTCGTGCTTAACAATGGTTAGTATCATACTACCAAGTTTAGTGAGAAAAGTTTTGAAGGTATTTTTGTAGGATATAGTAGCCATAGTAAGGAATATAGGATTTTCAATAGAAAAACTCTGCTTGTAGAGGAATCCATACATGTTGTATTTAATGAGACGAGCTTGCTGCAAGGCGAATCGTCTAGTGTGCTTGTTGAAGCTGCTGGTACAAGGCGTAAAGAGATCAGCTTGGATGAATCGACCGAAGGTAAAAATGAAAAGTTAATCAAGATCACCTCTCCAACCCCTATTGGAGAGGTAGAGGGTCAAGATAAAAATATTGTCCAAGTTGATGAAGTCACTCCAGTGGCTAAAGAAGTTCCAGATGCGAGGAATTTAGAGCTCATACATCTGAAGGATCACCCAATGGACCAGATCATAGGAGATCCCCGGGATGGTGTCAGAACTCATCAAGGTACAACTAACGAGAATCTATATTTAAGTTTTCTCTCACAGGTTGAACCAAAGAAGTTTGAGGAAGCAAACTCAGACGTATCATGGATCTTGGCCATGGAAGAAGAATTGAATTAGTTCAAGCGCTGCAAAGTTTGGACGCTTGTTCCAAGACCCAAAGGTAAGAATGTCATCTTAACGAAATGGGTCTACACGAACAAGCTATAAGAGAATGGGATAATCATCAAGAACATGGTCAGACTCATCGCCAAAGGATACCGTCAAGAAGAAGGGATTGACTTCGACCAGACATACGCTCCAGTGGCAAGACTGGAGGCCATCAGGTTGTTCCCAGCTTATGCTGAACTGATAAGGTTCACTGTCTATCAAATGGACGTGAAGTCCTCCTTCCTAAATGGTGACATAAAGGAAGAGGTGTACGTGGAACATCCCCCAGGTTTCGTTGATCCTAATTTTCCTGAGTATGTTTATTTATTATCAAAAGCGCTATACGATTTGAAACAAGCTCCTCGAGCTTGGTACGAAACGCTATCAACCTTTCTCCTCAAGAACAAGTTCACAAGGGGAAAGATATATAAGACATTATTTCTTACGGAAATTAAAGGCAAGATTTTGCTAGTGCAAATCTATGTCGATGACATTATTTTTGGTTCTACAGACGACAACCACTGCAAAAAGTTATCTAAACTTATGCAAGGGAAGTTTAAAATGAGTAGTATGGGAGAGCTGAAGTATTTCTTAGGACTTCAGGTGAAACAATCTGAAGATGGAATTTTCATCTCTCAGACTAAATTCACCAAGGAGTTGATTAAGAAATTCTGAATGGAGAGTGCAACCTCTATGAGGACTCTAATGGTCTCAGCTATGTCTCTGGACAAGGATGAGAAAGGGAAACCTTTTGATGAAACCAAGTACAGAAGTATAGTTAGATCCTTGCTCTACCTTACTGCCAGTAGACCAAACATAATGTTCTCTACATGTGTCTGTGCTAGATTCCAAGTGAACTGTAAGGAATCTCACTATGCTGCTGTAAAGCGGATTTTGAGATACCTTAAAGGTACACCGAATCTTGGCTTACAGTACCCAAGAAGTAATGACAGCGAACTAATTGGTTTTTCAGATGCAGACTTTGCAGGTAGCAAAGATGACAGGAAAAGCACTTCCGGGACATGTCAGTTCCTAGTAAGAAGGCTTATATCATGGAACAACAAAAAGAAAAATTGTGTCGCAATCTCAACGGCCGAGTCAGAATACATTTCTATCGGCAGTTGTTGTGCACAGTTGTTGTGGCTAAAGAATCAGCTAGAAGATTACAATATGAAGGTCAAAGACATTCCATTGTTCTGCGACTCATCCAGCGCGATCGCAATCGTAAACAACCCGGTCTCGCACAACCGGACAAAGCACATCGAGCTCAAATATCACTTTATTTGGGAGCATGTGGATCAAGGGGATGTGGATCTGCAGTACGTGCCAACAGATCGGCAAGTTGCAGATATTTTCACAAAGGCGCTGGACGAAACCAAGTTCAATTTCTTCAAAACTGAACTTGGGCTGCTGAACAAAGAAGAATAGACCAAAGTGGAACAGTTCAAGGCTCAAGAATTTAGGACTCTTCAAAAAGGTCAGAAATTTCACAAGAGGAAGGTAGCTCTCGAAAACTAAGTATACCTCTCGAAATATGAAATAACAGTTCTCGAGAACTTAGACTACTTCTCCAAAACTTCTGATCAGTCTCTCGAGAAGTCTATTAAGCTCTCGAGAACTATATCATACTTCTCGAAAAGTATACTGACATCTCTCGAGAACTAAACCTACTTCTCGAGAAATGCCCGTCTTCTTTTCTACTTATGCTTAATTTCTTCTATTTTTGAAAACCCGCTTGATTTCAGTCCTAACCCTAGATTAATTAGACACTTAATTGACATTACTAGGATTATATATATATAAAGTTTTAGAAATCAATAATCAATCGACATTTCAAATTTCCTCTTCTCAAAAACTCTGTCTTCCGCCGACAGAAAGCTTCATCGCAGACATCGTCTTGCACTCCGTCTGTCACCGCCGTCAGCGTCCATGGCGTAGAGTTCGAAGATAGGAGTCGGCAGTGAACTTGTTGTCGCAGGGATTGCAGACATTTCAGATGATTTCTAGAACTTGCACCTTCTCCTGGAAACTTCCGGACTGATTTTCGTTCTCTCAGAACCCTGCAAGATTATTTTTCTAGATATAGAGGAATTCTTCAGGAATGCCAAGATGAGGCGAAATGGTACAGTGTTGAAAACTAAAGTCAGAGGGATAAAAATCAAGTTGGATAAAACAAAAGTTTTAAAGCTTCTGAAGATGCCTGTTGTGGATGAAGAGGATGACCTAACACTTGAAGATTATGACAGAACTTACTCCTTCTGTGGAGTTTCTGAGGAGTTCATCTCTTTAAGGAGAAATCTCTACAATGATGTAGGAAAGTTTCTGGTAGATTTACTTGGAAAAATCTTATGGTGCAGAACATGGTCCATTAGTTTCATAACTAATGACCTATTTGGTGTTATGACAGCTGTAATCTGCAGGAAGAAATTTCAATATGGCATGATGGTATTTGAGATGATCAGGGACAACATTCAGGATCCCAAATTTGCAAGGATAATCTCTTTGTTGCTGAGTGAGATTGATCCAGTCACTTTTAAAATTTCCAAAGGCACTCCAGTTCATCACTTGAAGAAGATTTCATTGGCCTCCATCCAAAGATGGGAACTCAAGCTGAAGAATTCCAAGCAGTTAGCTAAAGAACTGGTAGCTTCTGCCTATGAGGTCAGGACCCCATCTCCCTCCTCTCATCATGTTGCTGAACCTTCTGGTGCAACAACTGAGGGGGAGCATGCAGCCTTTATTCCTACTGTCAGACCTACTCCTTCCTCTCCAGCCAGATCAGATAGCAGATCTCCTTTCAGAATTCCAGTCAGATCTCCTCTCAGAATCCCATTGAGATCTCAAATCAGGAGCCCTGTGGCAGATTCTCTAGATGCCACCCTATCAGATGTTCCGGGACAGGAAACCCTCAAGGACACAAGTGCAGCAATTGACAACATGATTGAAGAACTCATTTCAGATGAACCACTTCCTCCCCTTCACAAAGAAACCTTTGCAGATCCATCAAAAGAACCTTCTCCACCACCCTCAACCCAAGCTACTCCACCTCTTTATCCCTCTCCAAGGAAAGCATCTACTCCACCAGAGACCATTCCTCTCACTGAAGAGGATGAGCCAGAACCTGAAGAGGTGGAAGACCCTCTCAGGAACCTTGACTTCTCCCTCCCATGATTTTTTGATGAGGAGGTTGATACAGTATCTCACACTGTAAGAGCCCAAAGCTCTGTGGTAATAGAAGAAATTCCTCCATGGAAAGCACCTCCCATACCTCAGAATGCTACATCTAGTACCCCTCCTACTGTCATTGTATCTACCACTCCTCCTGCTGCTGCTGCTGAAACTGTAAGTTCAGATATTATATCTAAGATTGAAGGTATGCGGCTACCCAAAGACAATATTTTGATAAATCTCTCAAGTCAGTCAAAGATCAGGTCACCTCTCTAGAAAAGGAAATGAGCAGAGGATTTGCAGAGATCCAACACAATATAGATTCTCTTAAAGAGCTGTTCAAAATTGGTGGCAAAGCCATTAACCACACCCTTACCAGTATTGGTCAGGTCATGGACCAGTCTGTCACACTAGAAAATAATCAAATTCAGTTGGAAAAGAAAGCTCAAGAACATGTAATGAAGATTTGTGAGGAAGTTGGTATATTCAAAGAAGACACCATAACAAAGCTTTGTGTAGGATTCAAAAAGGGGGAGAGTTTAGTGAAAGAACAAGTGGAAAAACTTACTGCAGATGCAAAATCTCTCTGGAATGAGAAATTGACTGAGATAAATAGGAATGTTTTAGATCAAATCCAATCAGTGAAATTCCAGACTTATGACACAGCAGTCTGGATGCACAACCAGATATTCCCTGACTTTCAGGCTGATCCAAATCTTATTCCTCATCACCTGAACCCCCTTGCTAAAGGTCAATCCAGCCAAATGCCTCAACCTCAAATGCCTACTTTTTCTCCAAGGCCAGAAGATCAGGATCTTCCTCCTGCTTCCTATGACCAGGTTTGGGATGATGTTATTCCTAAGGATTTATCAGAAATTCACAACTCTAAGAAGAGAAAGTATAGAGAAGGTCCATATGAAAGCAAATCTGTTCCCCAGCCAGATGCAGAGAAAAGGAAAGCAAAGGAGTTTGCTGAAGTTTGGAGCCCCACTTCTAAAAGCTTAATTCTTGACACTCTCAAATTGGTTATGGACTTTAATGAGAACAGAAATCTCCACTACAGCTAATCTGAGTGGGAATTATATGAGAAGTCCATGACCAAGAGAAGGATATATGATAGAGAGTTTGGCAAGAATAATCCCAAATCTCCTCCAAAGCCTCCTAGGAACTATCCTAAACCCTTCAGCTATCAGAGGAGACAGCAAGAGAAGCAAGACAGAAAACATCAAAGCAAATAATAAACTCTTGTTGATTTGTTTTTTGAGAATTTGGATGAAATGGTTGTTGATTAGAAATCTAAAACATTACATAAATACAATCTCTAGTTTTGCCTAATTGTGTGTTCAATTAATCTCTTATTGCATTTAGATTAAATTATTCTTTTCCAATTCTTTCTTAATTGTCATAATTCACCTTAGTGTAGATGGTTCTGACTTCTACAAATAGGGGGAGATTGTTTGGTTTTGCATCCACAATAACCCAAAATTTCATGAAGTCACCCTTGAACTAAGATGAATTAAGTTGTATTTGACATCCTTGTTCTAGTTGTGTGTCTGCAGATTACCATTGCTAAGTGTAGACCAATGTTAGTCTATAGTGGGTCATGAACACAGGACCATACAATGTAATCCCTCACTGTGTGACCCAAGGTGTTGAATCATGTGTAGCCTCTCAATTGGGATACACTTCATATTCAAACCTTGGATCATGGAAAGAATATTAAACTCTTGAAGAGAAGAGAAAGATTTCTTTTAAAGTTCAGAAAATTCTCTAAGTCCACTTCTCGAGAAGTACCTCTTAGTTCTCGAGAAGTCCTTAGAGTTCTCGAGAAGCTTAGCCTCTTAGTTCTCGAGAAGTCCTTAGAGTTCTCGAGAAGCTTAGCCTCTTAGTTCTCGAGAAGTCCTTAGAGTTCTTGAAAAGCTTAGCTTCAAAGTTCTCGAAAAGTGCTTAGAGTTCTCGAGAAGCTTAGCCTCTTAGTTCACGAGATGTCCTTAGAGTTCTTGAGAAGTCCCAGCTTTTGGTTCTCGAGAAGTCTAGACAGGTTCAAGAATTTTTTCTAAGTCAGAGTTCTCAAGAAGTCTTCTTAGTTATCAAGAAGTCTTCTTTGTTCTCGGGAAGTCTCAACTATAGTTCTCGAGAAGTCTTCTTTGTTCTCGAAAAGTCTTGGCAAGTTCTCGGGAAGTCTCAACTATAGTTTTCGAGAAGCCCATCTTGTTCTCAAGAAGCTTGGCTTAAGTCTCGAGATCTGCCAGCCCTATTTCTCGAATAGTCAAAGTTGTCTCAGAAATCTCTCTTAAGTGTTAGTTCTCGAGAAGTCTCCATAGTTCTCGAGAAGTCCAGAATTCTTCTAAGCAGTATAGTTCTCGAGAAGTCCTGATAGCTCTCGAGAACTCAGTTTCTAGTTCTCGAGAACTAAAGGTACTTCTCGAGAACTGTAAGTCGAATTTTTCAGAAAATTGTGTTAAGTCCAGATCGCCGAAATTTTCAAATGACTTGACGTGATTGGTCCACGTATCGTCATTAATGTCTTTTGTAGCCATTAAGGGTAATCCTATATAAAGTCTTATCGTTAAGACAAAACCCTAACAATTACAAGGAGTGGAATTCCGTACATTCTAAATCTCTGGATCGGCCTTCTCTTTCCAAAAGAACATGTTCTAAAGCCGCCGCCTCTCACGAGTAGATCGATCTTATTGCTTTCGATCCAAGAAGACTTGCTATTCAAGGGATCATCATCTTCTCCTTGATCGAGTAGGTCAAAGCTTTCTCAGGTCAGATCGTCAAGTCTTCTTCAACCGTTTCTGAAAGAGCCGCCAATTCAAGAAGAAGACCTAGGGCTAAATTTTTCCAGATCTAAGAAATCTCTGTTTGTATTTTTCCAAATCTTTTTGTTATCATTGTAGGAGATTTTCTCCGAGTGTAGGAGCGTTGTTCTCCGAGTTGTAGGAAGTTTTCATCTTCCGAGTGTAGATCTATTTGGATCGAGTTTGTAGGAACTTGGTTCCGAGGCGTAGGATTGTTTTCAATCCGAGATAGTGGAGTAGACGAGTCTAGTGATTTGCTAGATTGGTGAGGTAATGTTGAAATACCCAAGATTGGGGAACTACTATAAATTTTCTTGTCTTTCTGTGATTGCTTGATTTCTTGTGCTAGATCGTTAAAATTTTTATACCGCAAATAGATGCATGATTCACCTATTCACCCCCTCTAGGTGATTTAGGTTGACAACTTTACACTTTCGGAAGTCGTATCTTCGACGTCCTTCCACTTATACAACTTGGACTCGCCAGTCTCCAGCCATGACAACGGACTACGACACTTCCTACCATAAAGGGCCTCGAAGGTGTAAGACCCCATTTTTTTTTCTTTTTCAACCATCGGGGTCTTAGGCCCAGAACCGCCGCTTTGCGGTGACTCCTTCACGTCCTGAAGGGTCATCACCACAAGGCGCCGATTCTGCCGGCCAATTCGATCACAGAAAAGTAGCATAATTATTGAAGTAAGAACAATGCAGTCCACAATAATACATCACATGTAAATAAGATAAAATCTCCACGAAGGGAGTGTCCACAGAAATCATCAGAGTACTATAAATACGGGCTTATGCCCGGTACAATATGTCCTCACTACAAGTCTCTCATGCGGAAGCGAAAACAGAAACTACTCAAGGTCGAGACTCACGGTCCCGGCTGTGTGAACTCTGGAGCTAGACTGCCCCATCTCTAGGCGCACCGATCTCTGGGGCTGCTCCTCCATGCTGGGCTCCACGATCCCCTAAATGATGCGGTTCGAAAACCGTTAGTCATAAAGACTAAGCCCTATCATCCCCTACCCCTTCCCCCATGGCTCCTAGGTACCGAGCGGGGAGGAAGAAAGGGAAGGACATGATGGTAGAGATAAATCAAGAAACAGGTGACTATGGACTTAATCTAGCAAGATGTATTCGGTGAGCAGTTAATATGATTGTTATAAAAGGTCTAGCAATAAGAAAAGCAAATATATGAATTTAAACCTTCACTTATGCGGGAACACATAAGCAAAAGGGATCTTTTGCAAGGCTCCCATCGTATAGAGTGTCCCATACCACTTATACGTTGGGGTGTCGGTTATCAAACAGCAATGGTTATTATATATTGATATTAACCTTTGATTTATAAACTTGCCCACACAAGCTTATAGACCAAGGGGTCGTTTTGCAGGTCCTAATGTATAAGCGTCCCATACCACTTATACTTTAGGTGTCAGGGTTAAATGAATCGATTATGCTATGACATGCTAGTGGGTATGATGAAACATGCAAGTGCAACTCACACACCCGACTCTGTGCACACAGACCTTTAGTTCCCCCTTTCGGAGCCGTTACCTCCCAGGATACCTCCGTAGTGGCAGACGGAAGCGGTGGGTTGGGCCTCGCCCACCTCAAAACCAGTAAAAGCACCACTGGTCTGACCTATCTTACGCCTCAACGCTTGGTGCACTAAGCGGACGCCTGCGTACTCTTGCCGGCTGGCGCACCGGACTTCTGTTGGCGAAGTGCTAACCACCTCGCCGAGTCAACGATATCGGTGTCGGTGCAATCGAACTCCCCGATATCGTAAAACCCACCACCTTAACTTTTCCTATCTTATGCACATGCAAGTTTAATCGCAAACACACAAAAACCGAGCCGAAGCTCCCCGGACCAAAATGTCCGTCTCCAAAACAACCGAGCCGAAGCTCCCCGGACCATCCCGCCCGTCTCCAAACCGACCGAGCCGAAGCTCCCCGGACCATCCCGTCCGTCTCTTAACCAACCGATCTGAAGCTCTCATCAATCTTCCTGTGCCAACAGTGTTTGTGAAAAGTGCAGCCCTAGTTACCTAGTTACTCTTGTCTATTTGTTATTACAGTTTACGTTAGCCCAGGACTGCCCCCGGTATGCCCCGTGAAGGGCTCTCAAGGGGCACTAGGAACCAAGACGACGGCATTACGGCCCGAAGTTCCCTTTCGCAAGGCACTTAATATTATTGGTTTATTTCCCTTAGCCCGATTCCCTTCTCATATTACAATAGACTATCCTAGGGTAATTTTTAACCTTCCTCTCTTCGGGAAAAGCGATCTTTCGCCCAACCCGAGCACCTCTTAACTCCAGCTATAACCACTTCTCGCCATTCTTTATATCTTCCTATAGTGATTTCCTCCACCATTGCCCACCCAGACATTATGATTAGCTCCAGTGCCTTCCTCAGATCATGTCCTATTGCATTTCACAAATTGCTATATGCAGACCGACCTAGGCTACATGTCGAACCGGTTATGCAATGATCCATTACTCATCCAAATGCCCTAAATTATTTACTGGAGACTTACCATGATATAAATGACCTAAGTCCAGAAAATGGAAATTTTCCTAATTTATTTGGCATTTAATTAAATTCCTCGAAAATCCCAAGGACTACCGGTTTGAACATGAACTATCCTAAGTTCTCATGCAAGATGTCCAGCAAATTTATGATAAATACTAGGTTATCTCATTAGGTTAAATCCTAAGTATCAAAATTTTTCTATCATTAGAAGGGCATGAAAACTATTTTAGAAATAATCTCTAACTTCTGTTGTTTATGAATCAAGTACAGAAAATATTCTTCCAAAAATTATAAATAATTTATGTCATGCAGATAAAGACCTAAAATTAGCACTGGCCAAGTTTCACAATTTTCCAGCAAGTATTTTATCCATAATTAATTTTTAAACTTAAAAGCCCTTCCTATCATCTGTGAACAAAGTACTAGATTTACTCAACATAAAAATTCTATAAAAATCCAGGGATCAATGTTCTACTGGTCAAGATTTAAATCCAAAATTTTAACTGATTATAATTAATTTAAAACCTCCAAATATTTGAAACAACAAATCGGGCTAATAATCCTTTAACACATGAAGTATGATATTTATTAATCATAAAATTCTAGGAAGATTACCATAAGTCTAAAACATCCTAAAACCCCCTCCTCCCGAGTTTCATAATTTTTGGATTAGATTTAGTGCTTAAAATAACTAAATTACATTTCTATCCTAATTCAAACTCTCAACTTCCGATGTACCCAATTACCTCCAATTCCTTCACTATTTCAATCAGAGGGTTTTCAGCAAATCATGCCACTCTCCTCCAAATTTCAAGGGCATACAAGAGCTTTTGCTCCTATGTCCTTCACAAACCTCAAAACCCTTCATTTAAGATTTGAGTTTGGATCCTAGGGTAAACCAACCCTAAACCACTCCATTTTTCTCCACGCAGGTTATAACACCATTCTAAGTCAGAGATCAGAAAATCAGCCTCTGTTGAGGCGATTTGACCTTTCCAAATTCTCAGTGCACTTTTTATTAAAAGGTGTCTCACTAACGCCTAGTTAAGGGTAGAAGATTTCTCACCCAAAACTCCTCCAAATCAATTGGAATTTTACACAGACCTAGGTTTTATATCCAGGGACCACTCACCAAAATTTGGGAGGGTTTGGAGGTCATTTGACCATCAAAATAAATTCCTCTAATTTTATTAAATTAAAACAAAAACTTTAGGCAAAGTATCTCCAAAAATTCCCATTTTTGGACGGCCTCTCGATATACATATTATAGACCTCCAGCTCAAATTTCAAGTCATTTGGACATGTTATGAACCGTGGGCAACCATTTCAATTTCTGGTTAGCCTAGGTCTTGATCCCACCAAAATGAGCGCTGTGGTCAAACCACTCACCCAAATTGAATAAAATCAATTTTAAATTAAAGTAGACCCAGAGTGCTACAACTTTTGTGACTGGTCATTTTTCCTAATTCGGCCTCTAAGTGCCTCGTTTTGCAGCCTCAAAATATATTCAAATAATCCATTTTTCCATTATGTAATATATAATAATCTATGTATTATAATATTAATTCTACTGTTCATCTTCTTCATGAACCCGAAAACAGACAGAAAACCATTTTTTTCCTGTAAGCGTTCCGTGATCCGTCGCCGGCCGTTCGGTCACTTCCCTGGCCAGCCACCACCACCACCACCTCCGTTGAGGCGATGGCTATCGGTCGGCGGTGGTTTGGCCGCCGGAGGTGGCGGTTTCCGGCGAACTCAAAAATACCTTTTACATGGTTTTCTCATGAAAACGAGAGACGGGTCCGGCTCCGTTGAGCGCGAACCTCCTTTCTAAGAATCCTAAGATCTACCCATGAAAGAGAAGGAGCAGAGGAGGACCTTGTTCGCGGTTTGAAGGCGAGAAGAACGACGGGGTGCCATGGCGCGGTGGTGGCGTTGCTGAATTTCCCCTACAGTAAGAACAAGGATCTGATCCGATTACTTGAGCGTGTAACCTTCTCCTCTTGCCTCAAGTGGGCTTTTATAAATCAGAAAGTGGGAAGATGAATGGGTAAAGCCTTAATGGCCATGAAGGTTCTCCCCTTAACGTTTCGGTTACAGTGAAGGGATAAGAAATGGTGGAAACTGAACAGGTGTGTCCAGCTGGCGGCTTCCTATTGGACCATATCTTCCTCATTTATTATATAATTACAGAAGGAACACGGCCTGAAATTACTCCTGGTGTAACTTCCCACACCAGCATTTATTACCACGCGTGTTAGAATAATTTCGGGCCTGAACCGTCGTTTCGGCCAATGTCACGGGCGTGACACATAGGTCACGGGCGTGACAGGCCCGAATAGCCAATTCTGGGTTCGACGATCGTCGAACTGAGATCGACGATCGTCGATGGATGGTCACGGGCGTGACACCTTGGGTCACGGGCGTGACAGGCCCGAACGACAGATTTTGGGGTCGACGATCGTCGAATTGAGATCGACGATCGTCGAAGGCTGGTCACGCCCTAGGTCACGGGCGTGACCTCTAGGTCACGGGAGTGACATGCCCGAATGGCAAATTTCGAGGTCGACGATCGTCGAATTGAGATCGACGATCGTCGAAGGCTGGTCACGCCCTAGGTCACGGGCGTGACACTCATGTCACGGGCGTGACATGCCTGGGCCGCAAGGTTGACGATCGTCTCACGGCGATCGACGATCGTCGATGGGGTCACGCCCATAGTCACGGGCGTGACACCTTGGTCACGGGCGTGACATGCCCAGACAGCACGTTCGACGATCATCTCGTGGAGATCGACGATCGTCGAAGTAGTCACGCCCATGTCATGGGCGTGACGGGTCGGTCACGGGCGTGACTTACCCGTGACCCGAAAATATTGATCGCTTTATTTAAAATTTTGGGCTTCCTAGGGTTTTGTCACAACCAACCGACTCCTAGGGGTCTAGTCGGAAATGGGATGTTACAAATCCCAATAAACAAAACAAGAATTTCGTCCCCGAAATTGAGGTTGAGCCTACGGGGATTTCTATCGGAATAAATTAAACTTGTAACATCCCATACGATCTTTCTATTGGGTTCAGGCGACTGTTCGTCTGATAATGAAGACAATCTCCCCAATAAACAAAAGATTAGCCCCTACCTTTCTGATTAAGTGCGCATGCCTAGGTCCTGGATTTTCCTTATCTAGTCTTAACATTCCAAAACAAGAAGGCAGTCTATAGTATACCGAGAGGTGGTGAGATGTACCTGACTGAACAACTCCGGGTATCTTTGCCTCATCAGATCCTGCGGTTCCCCTGTATGCTCCTCCTGACCGTGGTTTCTCCACAGAACCTTGACTAAGGGGATCTTCTTGCGGCGCAAGATCCGCACTCCTTTGTCGTCGATCCGAACCGGCTCCAAGTGAACAGATCGGTCTGAAGCTACCGGCCCTTCGGTGGTCAAAATCCGCTGCTCCGGGCGTAGTAGAGCCCTTCTCAGCGAAGAGATGTGGAAGACGTCGTGTAGAGCTGCCAGCTCTGGTGGCAACTCTAGCCTGTAGGCTAGGGGTCCGATCCGCTCCAGGATCCGGTAAGGGCCCATATACCTAGGGCTGAGTTTCTTCCTCCGACCGTGCACCCGTGAGACTCCGTGCATGGGCCGGATCTTCAAGAACACTCGATCCCCTACCCGAAACTCCACCTGACGATGCCGGGCGTCATAGTATTTAGCCTGTCTGCTCTGCGCCTCAAACATCCTATCTCTGATCAGTCTCACCTGAGCCTCGGTGTCTTCAACAAAATCCGATCCCAACAGCTTCGGATCCTCGTCTTGAACCCAAGAAAGCGGGGTCCTACATTTCCTTCCATACAAGGCTTCGTAAGGTGCCATCCTGATGCTGGACTGGTAGCTACTATTATAGGAGAACTCGACCAACGGTAGCATCTTTTCCCACAACTCCCCTCGGTCTAGTATACACAGCCGTAGTAAATCCTCCAAGGTCCGGTTGGTGCGCTCGGTCTGCCCGTCCGTCTGAGGGTGGAAGGTCGTGCTAAAAGTCAACCGGGTGCCCAAATATGCCTGCACTGACCGCCACTCCCTGGATGTAAACCGTCCATCGCGGTCCGACACTATCGTCCGGGGCACGCCATGATATCGGACATACTGCTCCACAAACTTCCGTACCAGCACTCCCACCGAGTCATCCTTCCTGATCGGTACAAAGCAGGCCACCTTCGTCAACCGATCGACAATCACCCAAATCGAGTCGTTCCCTGTCCGAGACCGGGGAAGACCATGTATAAAATCCATCGCTATATCGTCAAACTTCCACTCCGGCACCGGGAGTGGATGTAACAATCCTGCGGGGTTCCTGCACTCCGCCTTCACCAACTGACACGCCTCGCAATGGGTCACAAAGTACGTAATGTCCTTCTTCATGCCCGGCCAAAACATCATCCTCTTCAAATCAGCGGTCATCTTTATGATCCCCGGGTGTACCGAGTACCGGCTGCAATGCGCCTCCATCATAATATCCTCTCGGATCTGGCCTCCTGCGGGTATATATACTCTGCCTCTGAAGTGGAGCAAACCATCTCTCAGGGAATAATCTCCTGTCGAACCTTCCTCCAAAGCTCGGAACATCGGCTCCGCCCACGCATCTGTCCTCTGTCCGTCCCGAATGCGATCCCGAATATCGTCTATGGCCACCATCGATGCCAGATACTCCCTATACAGAACTGGGTCATCCTCGGACACTAGGGATATCTGCATATCTCTGAATGACTGGACTAGCTCCATGGACATAACCTGGGGCCCAGCTTCGGAAGTGGCAGCACTCCGGCTCAACGCGTCGGCCACCACGTTTGCCTTCCCTGGATGGTAGTGCATCTCATACTGATAATCTGCTAAGAACTCCACCCAACGCCTCTGCCTGATATTCAGCTCCTTCTGCGTGTCCACGTATTTTAGGTTCTTGTGATCGGAGAAGATATCGCAGTGGACTCCATAAAGATAATAGCGTCAGACCTTCAGAGCAAAAATGACCGCTCCCATCTCGAGGTCGTGCACCGGGTAGTTCCTCTCATGAGTCTTCAGCTGGCGGGAGGCATATGCTATGACATGTCCGTTCTGCATCAGCAACGCTCACATCCCTTGGTATGATGCGTCGGTATACACCTGGAATCCTTCCTTTCCGGATGGAAGGGCCAGAATAGGGGCCGAGATGAGTCGGTCCTTCAGCTCCTGGAAAGCCGCCTGGCACTGCGGGGTCCAAACAAAAGGTGCCTCCTTCTTTGTCAAAGATGTGAGGGGGAGGGCAATCCGAGAGAACCCCTCCACGAACTTCCGGTAGTAACCGGCAAGTCCAAAGAAACTGCGTACATCGGTGGCTGTCCTCAGCTGCGGCCAATCGCCAACTGCCCGAATCTTTGCTGGATCTACTGCTAACCCGGCTCCGCTGATGATGTTGCCTAGGAAGGCCACCTCCTTCAACCAGAACTGACACTTACTGAATTTTGCATAAAGGCGATGCTCCCGCAACCTCTCCAAGGTCAGTGCCAGATGCTGAGTGTGCTCCTCCTCCGTCCTAGAGTAGATCAGGATGTCGCCTATGAATACTATGACGAACACATCCAAGTAGGCCTCGAAAACCCGGTTCATGAGACTCATGAACGCCGACGGAGCATTCGTGAGCCCAAAGGGCATCACGGTGAACTCATACAGGCCATATCTGCTACTAAAGGCCGTCTTCGGGATATCCTCCTCCTGGATCCGCAGCTGGTAGTATCCTGATCTCAAGTCCAGCTTCGAGAAATAATGGGCCCCCTCCAGCTGGTCGAATAATTCGTCTATCCGTAGGAGCGGATAGGTATTCCGGATGGTCAGCCTGTTTAGTGCTCGATAATCGATGCACAGGCGGAGTGTCCCATCCTTCTTCTTCACGAACAGGACCGGTGCTCCCCATGGCGAGGAACTCGGTCTAACAAAACCTGCCTCAACTAATTCCTGCAACTGAGTCCGAAACTCTGCCAACTCCTTTGGGGCCATCCGATAAGGGGCCCTAGACGCCGGCTTGGCTCCCGGCACAAGCTGCATCTGAAAATCCTGCTCTCGGTGTGGAGGTAGTCCTGGCAGTTTCTCCGGAAAGATGTCAGCGAAATCTCGCACCACCGGGATGTCTGTCACCGACTCCTTAACCTCCGCCATCTCAAATAGAATCTGATAGACCTCCTCTCCCTGCAAATGGGCCTTAACGGCCTGTACCGAAGATAAGAGTATACGAGAGACATGTCTTATACCTTAGATGGTAATGAAAGAGTCCCCGTGTCTCACGGTGATCCTCTTTGCCTGGTAGTCAATCTGGGCATAGTTCCAGTGCAGCCATACCATGCCCAGGATCAGGTCGTAGTCCGTCAGCTTCAAAATCGTCGCTGGAGCCTCGAACGCTTTTCCACCAATTTCTGCCTCCATATTGCAGTGATCCGTGGTAAGGAGCTCAGATCCATCTGGTAGTCGCACCCTCATCCTCGAGCCTGTGAACCGCTCCACACCCTCCAGTCCTTCTACGAACGTCTCCGACATAAAGGAGTGAGTAGCTCCAGTATCGAACAGCGTGCGGGCCGGCTTGCCGCTGATGAAGACTATACCTGGGGTGATTAAACATCTTAGGGTTCTATAAAGAATTTTCTTTCCTTGTTAACCTATCTAGTGCGGTTCTGAGTTTTAACAACTAAAAGGGAAATTCTATGAAAATAAAGAAGCATTGCTGCGTACCTGCTATGACCTGCTCCGGATTTCGAGGCTGCGCATGGTCCAAAGCATATACCTGCTCTCTTTCCTGTCTACGATCTCCCCACTGGTATCCACGACCACGGCCGCGTCCTCGGCCTCCGTAATGCTGAGCTGGTGGGCCGCCCTGATGTGCTGGAGGTGGTGCCCCCCTCATGGGGCAGTTCCTCCGAATGTGCCCAATCTGATGACAAAGAAAACACTCTGGTGGGGGATACGCCATTCCCCCGGGTCTCGGCATCTCCTGCATCCGAAGAGGGGGAGGGGCTAATACCACCTGTTCCCTCGGCTCCTGCCTCACGTCCTGACGAGGCTGGTCCTCTGTCCTCCTCCCCTCTGGTACAGCACCCCGCCGCTGGTCATTCCTACCTCTCCGTCCCTGATCCTCTGCTGGTCGCTTCCGGCCCCGGGTGGTGTGCCAGTCAGCCTCAATCCTTTTGGCCATCTCCAAGATCCGGGAGATGGGCCCGTCAGATACAAACAACAGAGCCTCCATCAAGTCCTCCCGCAGGCCCTTATAGAACCTCCTGATATACCCTGCCTCGTCCAGCTGGTAGGAATCTGCGTATCGAGCCAGATGGTCAAACTCTCGATGGTACTCCACCACGGTCCGGGTACCCTGCTTCAGCTGTAAGAACCGCTCCTCCAAATCATCCCTAGCCGACTGCGGAACGAAATGCTCCAGCAGTGCGGCCCTGAACTCCTCCCAAGTAACCTCCGCAACCTCCCTATCAGCAAATGTCGTGTCCAACAGCGTCTTCCACCACCTCTTTGCATGAGACTCCAGGCAGGAGACAACTAGAGCCACCCTCTCCTCCCAGGAACATCGTATCCCGGTCAGCATCTCGTACATGATATCTAGCCACTCTTCCGTCCGAACCGCCGACTCTATCCCCAAATAGGATGGGGGAGAAAGACCCCGGAAGATGCTGAGCCAGTTGGCACCCGGATTTGGCTGCGGAGCCGGAACCTGCTGAGCCCTGAAGGCCTCCAGGATGGCAGTCAGGGTCTGTCCCATGTCCGACTGAAGGAAAGGAGTGGGGGCCGGTGGGGGTGGTGCAACATCCTGAGCCTGTTGAGCTCCACCTTGTGGCGTAGTCCGTGATGGAGGCTGCGTAACAAAAACACACGCTGAGAAAACGTTCAAATATTACATAAAGGTGGACAATTTATATGTGATCCCCATATGGGCACACCACTGCTTCCGCTGCTTAGTTTGTCCCCAAACTAAACTCGAGCGGGGGTGACCCAGGGTTTGTGGACTGCTACTTCCTTCTGATCGATATTCCCTCTGATACCACTTGTAAGACCCCATTTTTTTTTCTTTTTCAACCACCGGGGTCTTAGGCCCAGAACCGCCGCTTTGCGGTGACTCCTTCACGTCCTGAAGGGTCATCACCACAAGGCGCCGATTCTGCCAGCCAATTCGATCACAAAAAAGTAACATAATTATTGAAGTAAGAACAATGCAGTCCACAATAATACATCACATGTAAACAAGATAAAATCTCCACGAAGGGAGTGTCCACAGAAATCATCAGAGTACTATAAATACGGGCTTATGCCCGGTACAATATGTCCTCACTACAAGTCTCTCATGCGGAAGCGAAAACAGAAACTACTCAAGGTCGAGACTCACGGTCCCGGCTGTGTGAACTCCGGAGCTAGACTGCCCCATCTCTAGGCGCACCGATCTCTGGGGCTGCTCCTCCATGCTGGGCTCCACGATCCCCTAAATGATGCGGTTCGAAAACCATTAGTCATAAAGACTAAGCCCTATCATCCCCTACCCCTTCCCCCATGGCTCCTAGGTACCGAGCGGGGAGGAAGAAAGGGAAGGACATGATGGTAGAGATAAATCAAGAAACAGGTGACTATGGACTTAATCTAGCAAGATGTATTCGGTGAGCAGTTAATATGATTGTTATAATAGGTCTAGCAATAAGAAAAGCAAATATATGAATTTAAACCTTCACTTATGCGGGAACACATAAGCAAAAGGGATCTTTTGCAAGGCTCCCATCGTATAGAGTGTCCCATACCACTTATACGTTGGGGTGTCGGTTATCAAACAGCAATGGTTGTTATATATTGATATTAACCTTTGATTTATAAACTTGCCCACACAAGCTTATAGACCAAGGGGTCGTTTTGCAGGTCCTAATGTATAAGCGTCCCATACCACTTATACTTTAGGTGTCAGGGTTAAATGAATCGATAATGCTATGACATGCTAGTGGGTATGATGAAACATGCAAGTGCAACTCACACACCCGACTCTGTGCACACAGACCTTTAGTTCCCCCTTTCGGAGCCGTTATCTCCCAGGATACCTCCGTAGTGGCAGACGGAAGTGGTGGGTTGGGCCTCGCCCACCTCAAAACCAGTAAAAGCACCACTGGTCTGACCTATCTTACGCCTCAACGCTTGGTGCACTAAGCGGACGCCTGCGTACTCTTGCCGGCTGGCGCACCGGACTTCTGTTGGCGAAGTGCTAACCACGTCGCCGAGTCAACGATATCAGTGTCGGTGCAATCGAACTCCCCGATATCGTAAAACCCACCACCTTAACTTTTCCTATCTTATGCACATGCAAGTTTAATCACAAACACACAAAAACCGAGCCGAAGCTCCCCGGACCAAAACGTCCGTCTCCAAAACAACCGAGCCGAAGCTCCCCGGACCATCCCGTCCGTCTCCAAACCGACCGAGCCGAAGCTCCCCGGACCATCCCGTCCGTCTCTTAACCAACCGATCCGAAGCTCTCATCAATCTTCCTGTGCCAACAGTGTTTGTGAAAAGTGCAGCCCTAGTTACCTAGTTACTCTTGTCGATTTGTTATTACAGTTTACGTTAGCCCAGGACTGCCCCCGGTATACCCCGTGAAGGGCTCTCAAGGGGCACTAGGAACCAAGACGGCGGCATTACGGCCCGAAGTTCCCTTTCGCAAGGCACTTAATATTATTGGTTTATTTCCCTTAGCCTGATTCCCTTCTCATATTACAATAGACTATCCTAGGGTAATTTTTAACCTTCCTCTCTTCGGGAAAAGCGATCTTTCGCCCAACCCGAGCACCTCTTAACTCCAGCTATCACCACTTCTCGCCATTCTTTATATCTTCCTATAGTGATTTCCTCCACCATTGCCCACCCAGACATTATGATTAGCTCCAGTGCCTTCCTCAGATCATGTCCTATTGCATTTCACAAATTGCTATATGCAGACCGACCTAGGCTACATGTCGAACCGGTTATGCAATGATCCATTACTCATCCAAATGCCCTAAATTATTTACTGGAGACTTACCATGATATAAATGACCTAAGTCCAGAAAATTGAAATTTTCCTAATTTATTTGGCATTTAATTAAATTCCTCGAAAATCCCAAGGACTACCGGTTTGAACATGAACTATCCTAAGTTCTCATGCAAGATGTCCAGCAAATTTATGATAAATACTAGGATATCTCAATAGGTTAAATCCTAAGTATCAAAATTTTTCTATCATTAGAAGGGCATGAAAACTATTTTAGAAATAATCTCTAACTTATGTTGTTTATGAATCAAGTACAGAAAATATTCTTCCAAAAATTATAAATAATTTATGTCATGCAGATAAAGACCTAAAATTAGCACTGGCCAAGTTTCACAATTTTCCAGCAAGTATTTTATCCATAATTAATTTTTAAACTTAAAAGCCCTTCCTATCATCTGTGAACAAAGTACTAGATTTACTCAACATAAAAATTCTATAAAAATCCAGGGATCAATGTTCTACTGGTCAATATTTAAATCCAGAATTTTAACTGATTATAATTAATTTAAAACCTCCAAATATTTGAAACAACAAATCGGGCTAATAATCCTTTAACACATGAAGTATGATATTTATTAATCATAAAATTCCAGGAAGATTACCATAAGTCTAAAACATCCTAAAACCCCCTCCTCCCGAGTTTCATAATTTTTGGATTAGATTTAGTGCTTAAAATAACTAAATTACATTTCTATCCTAATTCAAACTCTCAACTTCCGAGGTACCCAATTACCTCCAATTCCTTCACTATTTCAACCAGAGGGTTTTCAGCATATCATGCCACTCTCCTCCAAATTTCAAGGGCATACAAGAGCTTTTGCTCCTATGTCCTTCACAAACCTCAAAACCCTTCATTTAAGATTTGAGTTTGGATCCTAGGGTAAACCAACCCTAAACCACTCCATTTTTCTCCACGCAGGTTATAACACCATTCTAAGTCAGAGATCAGAAAATCAGCCTCTGTTGAGGCGATTTGACCTTTCCAAATTCTCAGTGCACTTTTTATTAAAAGGTGTCTCACTAACGCCTAGTTAAGGGTAGAAGATTTCTCACCCAAAACTCCTCCAAATCAATTGGAATTTTACACAGACCTAGGTTTTATATCCAGGGACCACTCACCAAAATTTGGGAGGGTTTGGAGGTCATTTGACCATCAAAATAAATTCCTCTAAGTTTATTAAATTAAAACAAAAACTTTAGGCAAAGTATCTCCAAAAATTCCCATTTTTGGACGGCCTCTCGATATACATATTATAGACCTCCAGCCCAAATTTCAAGTCATTTAGACATGTTATGAACCGTGGACAACCATTTCAATTTCTGGTTAGCCTAGGTCTTGATCCCACCAAAATGAGCGCTGTGGTCAAACCACTCACCCAAATTGAATAAAATCAATTTTAAATTAAAGTAGACCCAGAGGGCTACAACTTTTGTGACTGGTCATTTTTCCTTATTCGGTCTCTAAGTGCCTCGTTTTGCAGCCTCAAAATATATTCAAATAATCCATTTTTCCATTATGTAATATATAATAATCTATGTATTATAATATTAATTCTACTGTTCATCTTCTTCATGAACCCGAAAACAGACAGAAAACCATTTTTTCCTGTAAGCGTTCCGTGATCCGTCGCCGGCCGTTCGGTCACTTCTCTGGCCAGCCACCACCACCACCACCTCCGTTGAGGCGATGGCTATCGGTCGGAGGTGGTTTGGCCGCCGGAGGTGGCGGTTTCCGGCGAACTCAAAAATACCTTTTACATGGTTTTCTCATGAAAACGAGAGACGGGTCCGGCTCCGTTGAGCGCGAACCTCCTTTCTAAGAATCCTAAGATCTACCCATGAAAGAGAAGGAGCAGAGGAGGACCTTGTTCGCGGTTTGAAGGCGAGAAGAACGACGGGGTGCCATGGCGCGGTGGTGGCGTTGCTGAATTTCCCCTACAGCAAGAACAAGGATCTGATCCAATTACTTGAGCGTGTAACCTTCTCCTCTTGCCTCAAGTGGGCTTTTATAAATCAGAAAGTGGGAAGATGAATGGGTAAAGCCTTAATGGCCATGAAGGTTCTCCCCTTAACGTTTCGGTTACAGTGAAGGGATAAGAAACGGTGGAAACTGAACAGGTGTGTCCAGCTGGCGGCTTCCTATTGGACCATATCTTCCTCATTTATTATATAATTACAGAAGGAACACGGCCTGAAATTACTCCTGGTGTAACTTCCCACACCAGCATTTATTACCACGCGTGTTAGAATAATTTCGGGCCTGAACCGTCGTTTCGGCCAATGTCACGGGCGTGACACATAGGTCACGGGCGTGACAGGCCCGAATAGCCAATTCTGGGTTCGACGATCGTCGAACTGAGATCGACGATCGACGATGGATGGTCACGGGCGTGACACCTTGGGTCACGGGCGTGACAGGCCCGAACGGCAGATTTTGGGGTCGACGATCGTCGAATTGAGATTGACGATCGTCGAAGGCTGGTCACGCCCTAGGTCACGGGCGTGACCTCTAGGTCACGGGCGTGACATGCCCGAACGGCAAATTTCGAGGTCGACGATCGTCGAATTGAGATCGACGATCGTCAAAGGCTGGTCACGCCCTAGGTCACGGGCGTGACACTCATGTCACGGGCGTGACATGCCCGGGCCGCAAGGTTGATGATCGTCTCACGGCGATCGACGATCGTCGATGGGGTCACGCCCATAGTCACGGGCGTGACACCTTGGTCACGGGCGTGACATGCCCAGACAGCACGTTCGACGATCGTCTCGTGGAGATCGACGATCGTCGAAGTAGTCACGCCCATATCACGGGCGTGACGGGTCGGTCACGGGCGTGACTTACCCGTGACCCGAAAATATTGATCGCTTTATTTCAAATTTTGGGCTTCCTAGGGTTTTGTCACAACCAACCGACTCCTAGGGGTCTAGCCGGAAATGGGATGTTACAGAAGGGCTCCATTTGAATGTAGGATTTCACGTGCGTTGGTGAGGCGAATTTTTAAAAAAATTCCAAACACCAAACAACATATAAGGATCAGATATCTTTCAAAACAATGCAAAAAAGACTTAACAAAAATAAACCCTAACTCATCACATCTAATCCATCACAGGCGTTATAAATTATACCTCTAGAGAACAATCTCTAGGCGGAAGAGGAAAGCGCGCCGGAGAAAATGATAGCGATTCCACCGCAACAACGAGGCCGAACGCCTCGCCTCTTGGTTCATCTTGAACCCGAACAACGTCAAATCTCTACTCGGTTGACGGGGAATAGAGTCACTAACTTGGATCTTCTCTCCTCTTGCACCGATGAGTCCAAGTGGCCGAACCACACTAGTCACCATGTAGGGAAGAGGAAGGTGGAGAGGGATCTAAAAACCGTTGTGGAGAAGGAGCAAAACTCAAGCCATCACTTAAGCTGTGGCCGACCGGGAAGAACCAACCAAGGTCGGCGAGTTGCACGGAGATGGCGGCGGCAAGCTTGCCCGGAGAAGGAGCAGCGGACGCCAAGGCTGTGGCTGCGGCAATCTTGCCCGGCGACGGAGCAGCGGGCGGCGATACCGGCGTCAAGCTTGCCCGGCGGCAGAGACGGGGCTGCACGATGAAGGTGGCCGGAAAGCAGCAGATCGCAAAAGCCCCTTTCCTCCTGTGTCTTGCGGCTATGGTTTAGACAAAACCGTGAACCTCTTTTTATTTTGCTGCCTACTCCCCTTGGTTTTTATCTTATATATATATAAAATATAAACTTATATATATATAACTATATATATATTATATACATATATTTATATATTTACATATATATATGGCACATACATATATACTTATATATATAAGACTATATATATATATATTATGTACATATATACCATAATACAAATTACTGTGCACTCTTACCAAAATGATTACGAGGACTCACTCCGTCATAATATTTCTTTTTGATAGTCACACAGGAATTTTATCTAAGCATGTCGAGTCACGACATTTGATGTCCGCACTTATTATAGTACTTAGATTAAATGTTCCATAAAATCAAATACTCCAAATAAGCCGAACGGATGTTGTTCCCGTTCATTAGGTGCGACCTTAAAGAGGAACCATGTCGTCAAGGCTATAATATAACATCCTATATTATGGACTATAAGAGGCTTTGTCACTGCATAATAGTCGCCCCAACAACATGGTAACTAGGTAACGCAATGAACGACCCGCGTCTATCTCTTTGTCACATGATATCATAAATATTGTGCAAACTCGGACTGTGTCATTTCGCACTATATTTATCTTTCTTGGTCTCACAAGTGAGTTGTATTTATAACTACGTTAGTTATAATGCATGCTATACAACCTCGCTCGGCCAAGGGGCCCGACTATATCATCACCAAAATAATTTGGGGACAAAATGATATTTCGATTCGCACATTTCCTACGCGTAAGTATGAACAACGAATCCTAGTATATATCATTATCAAAGGATAGTTTTCAACTATAATCACATTGCCCATACTGACACGTTAAATCTACACATCTTGTATCTCCAACTTAATAGACACGTTAAAGCATTATTGACACTTAACATATTCCACATAATGCTACAACATAAAATAGGTCACTCTCAATGTGTATGAAATCACACGCATACACACTCATATGATTAAACGATAATCATTTATCAACATTTATAGAACTCAAATGTACTTTAATCGATATGACAATCTTAACTCGGCAATCAATGTTCCTATTTGATTAAAACGATTATGAGGATAACTTAAGATTACATGACTCAATAAAAAACCATGGTTCTATGGTTCAAGACCAAGCGCATCTTCTCAAACCTTACATGATACAAGTCATATAATCAAGGAAAAAAATGTTACAACATTCTATAACATGAACATAAGTAAAAAGATAACTTTCAAAACACCACTTCCTTCAGTCTTTCACTTGTTTTCAAAGTTTCTTAAATTATAGAAACTACAAAAGAAAAGGAGCAACCTTAAAATCATTTATCAAGCCACTCTCCATGGTCACGTAACCTCATGGATTCGAAATGAATTTCGCCCTTAGCTTGAGATAAAGGTTTGGTGAAAGGATCAGCTGTGTTGTTGTTAGTGTCTACCCATAAAAGTGCAATCTTCCCTTCCACGATAAAGTCCCGCGTTATAAAATACTTTCTATCCATGTATTTTTGTCTTGTGATGCGACCTTGGCTCCTTAATTTGAGAAATGGAGGCAATATTGTCACAAAACAATTTCAAGGGGGCTTCACTTGATGGAACAATTCCAAGTTCTTCGAGGAATTTCTTTATCCATACTCCCTCTTTGCTAGCTTCCGCAGCGGCCATGGCTTCTGCTGCGGTGGTCAAGTCAGCGGTAGTTGATTGTTTCCAACTACGCCAACTCACGGCTCCACCATTCAGAAGGAAAACGAACCCAGATTGAGATTTCCTGTCATCCGGATCTGTTATGAAACTAGCATCTGTGTAGCCTTCTACAACTAGTTCCTTATCCCCACCAAAAACAAGAAACTTATTCTTGGTCCTTTTCAGGTACCTATGAATATTTTTGACAGCGGTCCAATGATTAGGATCGGGTGAAGCTTGATGTCGGCTCGTTATGCTCAGGGCATATGCAACATCCGGTCTTGTACAAGTCATGGCATACATGATGGAGCCTATTGCTGAAGCATAGGGTACATTCTTCATGTATTCAATGTCTGTGTGCGATGAGGCACAATGAGACTTGCCCAACTGTAAAGATGTCTTCATTGGCACATTTCCCTTCTTAGAGTTTTCCATATGAAACCTTTCTAAGACTTTGCCAATATAAATACTTTGACTCAGGCCAATGAGTCTTCGAGACCTATCTCTAAATATCTTGATCCCCAAGATATATTGAGCTTGTCCCATGTCCTTCATTGAAAAGATGGTTTTCAATGAGTCTCTTGTTTGTTCCATTATAAGTATATGATTGCCAATTAATAATATATCATCTACGTACAAAATCAAAAATATGACGTGACTCCCACTAACCTTCTTGTATACACAAGGTTCTTCCTTGCTTTGAATAAAACCGACAGTTTTAACCTCATCGTCAAAGCGTTTGTTCCAACTCCTTGATGCTTGCTTCAAACCATAAATGGCTCTTTGAAGTCTACATACTTTCTTGATATTTTCCGGATTTTCAAAACCTTGAGGTTGTAACATGTATACCTCCTCAACTAGTTTTCCATTTAGGAAAGCTATTTTGATGTCCAACTGCCATATTTCATAATCATGGAAGGCGGCGATAGCCAACATGATCCGAATTGTTTTAAACATTACAACCGGCAAAAAGGTTTCATCGTAGTCAATCCCTTGGACTTGGCTGAAACATTTTGCTACAAGCCTTGCTTTGTAGGTTGTCAAGTTCCCATTCATGTCCATCTTCCTCTTGAAAATCCATTTGTTGGGAATGGCTTTCTTTCCATCAGGAAGGTCAACCAAGTCCCATACTTGATTGTCATACATGGATTGCATTTCAGATCTCATGGCCTCTATCCAGGCCTCTGAATCTTTCCTTCCCAATGCTTCTTCATAGGTCAGGGGATCTTCAGTGTCTATTACCAATACATCATGAAAACACATGTAAAGGTCGGGCTTTCTTTTTACCCTGGTAGACCTTTTGAGTTCTCTTTGCTCATCCCGTTCACCTTGAGGCTCTCGAATTTCTTCTACAACCTCATGTGGAATTAATTCATGTTCAACACGAGCCAAACAATTGCCTAGTGGCGCATTACAAAGCTCCTCAACATGAATTTGTTGAGGTGGATTGGCCACACTCCCACTGAGCAAAGGAACTATATGTGATAGCTCGTGGTCATCTTGAATATCAAAATTCTTATCATGATCACATCCTTGTAGGTCCTCTTGAGTTTCCTCAAGTGTTATCCTACGATCACATCCCTTCATTCTTTCGAGAAACTCTTTCTCCAAGAATGTAGCACCTTTCTTTACAAATATAGTATTTGTTGACTTGTGCCAAAAACTATACCCTTTAGTTTCTCTAGGGTATCCTATGAAAAAACACTTGTCTGCTTTGGGTTCTAACTTTGTCGATTGCATACATTTTACATATGCCTCGCAACCCCAAATCTTAAGGAATGATAAACTAGGCGGTTATCCAAACCATGCATCATATGGAGTTTTATCAACAGATTTTGTTGGAACAATATTAAAAGTGAGAGTTGCAGAAAAAAGTGCGTGACCCCAAAAATATAAAGGCAGATCGGTCTGTCATATCATGGAACGGACCATATCAAGCAGGGTTCGATTTCTCCTTTCGGAGACACCATTCCACTGCGGGGTACCAGGGGGAGTAAGTTGTGGTACAATACCACACTCCTTTAGGTAAGTAGTGAACATGTTGCTCATGTACTCACCTCCGCGATCGGTCCTCAAGATCTTGATTCTCTTGTCAAGTTGGTTCTCTACTTCATTTTTGTATTCCTTGAATTTTCCAAGGGATTCACTTTTATGCCTCATGAGATAAACATAGCCATATCGGCTATGATAATCCGTGAAGGTAATGAAGTACCTATAACCTTCTCTTGCACTCGTACTCATTGGACCGCATACATCTGAATGTATCAATTCCAACAAGTTATTCACTCTTGCACCTTTCTTGCTGAAAGGTGTCTTGGTCATTTTTCCAGCTAAACATGATTCGCATGTCCCAATTGCATCCAAATCAAATGAGTTTAAAAGATTCGTTTGATGCAATTTCCTTATGCGTTTCTCATTTATGTGACCAAGACGATGGTGCCATAAGAGTGTCTCATTCATATGAGATATCTTGAGTCTTTTGTTATTAATATTCATTACATGTTTATCCTCAACTATGTTAAGCAAATACAAACCATTGGAAACAATAGCATTTGCATAAAATAAACCATCCTTCTCAATTGTCATTTGCGAATTAATAATCACAAAGCGAAAACCTTCTGCATCTAAACATGATACAGAAATAATGTTTCTCAAAATATAAGGGACATGATAAACGTTTTTCAATATTAAAACTAAACCACTAGATAAACGAAGGTCTCGGGTGCCAACTGTAACCGCGGAGATTCTTGCACCATTCCCGACCTTTAGCACAACCTCTCCTTTCGAGAGCGTTCTTCTATCCCTTAGTGACTACACATTAGAAACTAAGTGAGCACATGATCCGGTATCAATTACCTAATCAAGGATAGTTGTGGTTAAGTTTAAATTCAGTTTTATAACATATATACCTTTAGCGCGCTTACGTTCAATCTTGCCTTCATCCAAGTCCCGTTTGTACTTGGGGCAGTTCATCTTGTAGTATCCCTTTTCATGACAATGGAAACACTCGGTGAGATCTGTAGGAGAGTTCTTCACCTTGCTTCCCTTGGAGTTGCTCACATGAGCTCCTCCCTTATTGCCTTTCGAAGAGAAACCTCTACTTTAATTTTTGATTGCATCTTTGCCTTTAATCTTAAAGGGATTCTTGCTACTCGACGCAACGGCCAAGACAGAATTAGCCTTTGTCTTGCCCATGTCCACCTCAGCAGTTTTGAGGGCATTGTGGAGTTCATTCATGGTCATCTTCCTTTCACGCATATGGTAGTGCATAATGAAATCCTTATAGGAATTAGGAACCCCAGTATGATATCCTCAGCTATGTCATCGGGGAGTTGAGAATTCAGTTTCTCTAATTTCTGTAGATAGCCCTGCACCTTTAGGAAGTGCACTGAGACAGATTCACCCTCCATCATCTTGCACCTTGTGAGTGCTATGGTGGTCTTGTAGAGCTCTTTCCGAGCACTATCGGTGAACATCTTCTCTAATTGCGCTATGATTTCCTTTGCGGGAGTATCGAGAAATTTCCTTTGCAATTGATCGCCAATGCTGGCCAAGATCAAAGTTTGCACAACACGCTGTTGTTCATTCCACTTCTTTTGTTCCTCCTTTTCAACATCAGTTGGTTTGACTTTCTCCTTCACTTCTTGGCATTTGCCATCCAGAATTTGTTGGAGATTTTCCAAACGCAACACGATGTTCAACTTTAGGATCCAATCAGAATTGTTTGAACCGTCGTTTGCAAGAGGACTCTTATCAATCATGGAACGCAGAAAATTTGGAAGGGTTGACATGATTCTAAAGGAAAGAGAAAATAAAATTTTACTTGAAGTTCATATAAATAAAAAAAACTGCTATTGCTATGACAAGAAAAACACAGCATCGCACAAGATCCTTTCCGAACAAGTGGACTCATCCATTCGTTTGATTAGGTAGGTACAAGCACCAATCAATACCTTTAAGCAAAGCTTAACCCTTATGACTCTTGAACAACATACTATTTCATGTTCTGAATAATAAAACACAATAATATGAAAACCTTTTCACAAGATATTCAAGCCTAGATCTCGAAAACCTTGTTTAAGAAAACTCATTTTATTGGGAAACTAGTGTGGACGCAGTGTAACACCCCAAAAAGGCCCAAAAGACTCAACTTGAAAATTTAGTAGCAGGTCAGGTTACACGGCCTGGGACACGGGCGTGTCCCAGGGCGTGTCGGGTGACACGGCCTGGGACACGGGCGTGTCCCAGGGCGTGTTCTATTTATTTTGCAAGCTTGGCCTATTCCGGGCAGAGCCGGACACGGCCTTGAACACGGCCGGGAACACGGGCGTGTCAGGCTGGACACGGGCGTGTCAGCTGCCGTGTTCCGACCCGTGTTCTGGTTGCAGCTCGATGGAGCAGGAGACACGGGCGTGTCTCAGGTTTGACACGGGCGTGTCAGGTCCGACACGGGCGTGTCGATGACCCGTGTGGTTCAGTCGGTTCAAGCTGTGTGCACCGCTGAAGGGGTACACGGCCTGTGACACGGGCGTGTCACAGGCCGTGTCGGCCAAAAAGTGAAATTTTGGGGTGATCTTGGCCGTTCAGTTTCCTCTCTTTTGATCCAAAGGCTCAGATGGTTTCTTGGGCTGAATAAGTCGTGAGAGAAGGAGCTTCATTCTTCTTTTATTCTTAAGGAAGAGAAAAAGAGAGAGGAAGAGAGGAAGAAGGAGGAGGAGACCAAGCCACCGGCGAAGCTCCCGTGGTCCGATTCGCGATCCGAAGCCGGCGTTGTGACGGCCAGGCTGCTGCGGTTCTTTCTCACCGGCTAGTTTGCAATGGCACCGAAGAGATCGACAAGGGTAACGATCTCCCTCCTTGGACATGTGAAGTCCTTCTTTTCTGCATTGCATAGGGAAAGCCCTTCCCCGCGAGTGTGCGGTGGGTTGTGGTGTCCCTTGGGGTAGATATGTGAAGTCCCCCTTGTTAGAGGCCGGAATTGGAGTACGGCTCTAGGCATGCTGTGTGAAGCCCATCTGGATGGAATCTGGATTGGTGATGCTTGTTTGCATATCGGAGAAGGCTCCGTGATAATGGCTTGTGATGCCTTGTTCCTACCTGTTGCTTGGTGCGGCAGGAAGTACTGGACGATGTCCAGGAAATGAAGAGGGTTGGCGGCAACTCTTGTGGCCGTGCGTTGCCACTTTGTGAGTAGTTGAGCCGTTGGGCTGCAACTCGTTGAAAAGGCTGTGTGCCGAACAGGAAAGGTGAAACCGACCCGCGCCTATAAAATGCCATGGATACTTCCGTATTCGAGGTGGCTCGGCGACTTGAGCAACGGGGGGTGGCTGATCCGTACCTGCGTTAGGTCCGTCCGACTTGGAAGCCTGGTATAGGTTTTGTTGGAGCGCCTAATGAGAGTCTTAGGCCCGCGCGCCGGAAAGACTGAAATGCTCAAATACCGTGTAGACGGTGGTGTTGACCCTGGTATTCCGGTACACCGAAAATGTGCCCTGAGTGCACGGACTGTCGGGCCGGGCGGCCGATGGTTGTGATGGCTTGAATGTGCCTGCGCGCACATAGTTGCTATTGTTGATGCCATGCTTGCAGGGAAAGAATGCTCATGCCCCGAGAAAGGGGTAGGATTGTTATAATTGGGTCAGCTGAATGCTGACCGTTGCATTGTTTGCCACCGGTTGGGTGGAATTGTTCCCGTGCAGGTGCTGGAGAGCCAAGTGGTAAGTGATGGGCGGGAGAGCCCTACTGCTGTTGCTGCTGCTGCTGCGGCTAGCCTGGAAGGCTAAGCGAATGGCTTTGTTTTGTTTTCTCTTTTACTCATGTATGGCCGGCCTGCGCGCCGAGGTTTGTAAAACATGATGTATGTTCAGAGGAATTGTAAGGCCTTAAGGCCAAACTCTTGTGGTTGTGTACATTCCATGGTTTATATATAAATGTGGTTTTATATATTGGACATTCCGGTTAAGAGTTCAAAGTTGTAACTTAAAGCTTCCGCTAGAATGCTCTGAGTTAGGATTCGTGTTTGATTTGGTACTCTCCTGTGACCTCACCGTCTGTTTGTGGCATATAGTGTGGGGCCCCGGCCGGACCTTCTACTATACGTCATTTAACGGATGGGGTCGTTACATTTTGGTATCAGCTTTTCGTCGGTCTTCCTCTTTCGAATTCGTGGTCGAATTCTTTTGTGGGGTGGCGAGCACGTGTTTGTGCGACCTGCTGTAACGCTAATGAACTCTGGAATGTCCAAAGGAATGTACAAAATCTTGTTTGAGGAATCTGCGCGTTCCTTTTTGTGTTGTTTTGCTTGCATACGTTCGCTAATGTGTGTCTTGTCCACCTATAGGTGACACGTAGTGGTGCTGGGCAGTCTGAGCCCCAGCGTTCTGATGAGAGTGCGGCACCAGCTGAGGTGCCAACACCTCCTCCATCTGCGGAAACTGTTCGTTTAGTTGCTGAGGCGCTCTTTGCCATGATTCAGCCGACCGGGCAAGCGCAGCCGGCGGTAGCGCCAGTTCGTGTTGTTGTAAGACCCGAGCCGGTTGAGGCTGTAGATCCACGAGCAGCTGACCGACAGTTGAAGCAATTCATGAGCTTCAGTCCTCCGACGTTTGCGGGAATGGGATCCCCAACGCAGGCGGAAGATTGGTTATCGCGTGTCAAGAGGATAATGACAGCGATCAGGGCGGAGGAAACTCTCAAGGTCACCTTAGCCACCTTCATGCTGGAAGGGGAGGCGCGGTTGTGGTGGGATGAGGTAGAGTTACACCATTTGGCGGGCAGGCAATTAACACAAGTGTCGATTGAGGAGTTCTCTCGGATCTTTCTGGCGAAACATGTCCCAGCGGCGCAACGTATTGCTATGGAAAACGAGTTCCAACGGTTAAAGCAAGGGGAAGATAGTGTGGATGTCTACTTGCACGAGTTTACCAGGTTGGGACGATATGCGGGAACAATCTTCGCGGATGACCAAAGGAAAACGAATCGGTTCTATGAAGGATTGCGGGATGAGTTACGATTCCTGCTTTCGAGTTCTGTGAGCCAAGGGTTCCAGGCGTTGGTTGATACTGCGTGCGCGTTGAAAAAGGACATGAGGCGAGTGCAAGGGAATAAGGGCTTGGTGGTGTCTAAGCCAGAGTTTCAAGCACCTCGCCCAGGCAAGTCGTTTTACCAGAAGAAAGGGGGCAAGAGGTCCAAGCCATCTGGGCAAGTAACTACGACCGTTGTGTCGGGAGCGACATCAAGGCCGGATGCTCGTACGTGCTATAACTGTGGCCGGGTGGGGCATATAGCTCGTGATTGTCGAGTTGTGCAGCCCAAAGGGGAAAAGAAGACGGGTGCGTCATATGCTGAGAAGGGCAAAGCGGTGGTGGATTCCTCTGCTTCCCAGGCGCAGCCCCGAATCTATCAACTTGGCCAACAGGAAGCGATTAAGCAAAGTGACGTCGTCACAGGTACGAGTTGATTTAGTTTACTTGCTGTGCTTTTGGTTTTGGTTTTGTTTAGCTTGTGCATGATGTGTGTGTGCTGCAGGCTTTGTCCTGATTCGGAATAACTTAGCGAGAGCCCTGTTTGATACGGGTGCTTCGCATTCTTTTCTGTCTGAGGATTTCGTATCTCGCATTGGGGTACCGAGTCATGTGACGGTGGATAGTACAAGGGTGCTACTGCCGAATGGCTGTGTGATGCTTGCGGATAGGGCTTGCGATGTGGATGTGCAAATAGGAAGTCGGGATTTCGGTTTGAGTGCAGCTGTGCTACCGTTATCGGAGTTTGATGTGATCTTTGGTATGGACTGGCTCTCGGAGCAGCGTGCCTTTATTGATTGCAACTCCAAAGAGATTACACTGGGCCAGAATACCGGGCTTGTGACGAAGTTCGCTGGTATGCGAGGAGTTGGCGGAACGTTGTTGTCTGCACTCCAAGTCGTCAATGCTGTGCGGAAGGGCGCGGAGTTATTCTTCACGCTAATTCAGGCTGTTGAGCCAAAGGCCAGTGTCGGTGAAGTGCCAGTTGTGTCAGAGTTTGCCGATGTGTTTCCTAAAGATCTTCCTGGGTTACCACCCCAGCGGGAGATTGACTTCTCTATTGAGTTGGTGCCAGGTGCGAAACCTGTGGCCCGCTCTCCATATCGCGTCGCGCCAAAAGAGATGGCTGAGTTGAAGGTCCAACTGCAAGAGTTGTTGGAGCAGGGTTATATACGCCCAAGTATGTCACCTTGGAGCGCGCCTGTTCTCTTTGTGAAAAAGAAAGATGGTAGCTTACGGTTGTGTATTGACTACCGCGAGTTGAATAAGCTGACGGAGAAAAACAAGTATCCGATCCCACGGATTGATGACCTTTTTGATCAGCTGGCGGGATCAACGGTCTATTCCAAGTTGGATCTGAAATCGGGATATTATCAGCTAAGGATTCGGGAAGGTGACATTCCCAAGACAGCGTTTGGAACACGCTACGGTCATTATGAGTTCACGGTAATGCCGTTTGGCCTATGTAATGCGCCTTCGGTATTTATGGACCTAATGCATCGAACGTTCCGAGAGTACTTGGATTTGTTTGTTATTGTGTTTATCGATGACATCTTAGTATACTCTCAGTCGGAAGAGGATCACGCAAACCATTTGCGGTTGGTCTTGCATACCCTGCGGAGGAATAAACTTTTTGCCAAGTTCTCAAAGTGTGAGTTCTGGCTCTCTTCAGTAGCCTTTTTAGGCCATGTGGTAAGTGGAGAGGGTATCGCGGTGGATCCGTTGAAGATAAGTGCCATCCGAGATTGGCCAGTGATGTCTTCAGTGGCCGAGGTCAGGAGCTTCCTTGGACTTGCGGGCTACTATAGACGGTTTGTGGAAAACTTCTCACGGATTGCTTTACCTCTCACCACGCTGACGAGGAAAGATCAAAAGTTCATCTGGACGCCGGAGTGCGCTCGAGCTTTTGAAGACTTGAAGAGTCGTTTGACCACGGCGCCTGTGTTGACATCGCCATGTGGTACCGATGGGTATGAGATCTATAGTGATGCATCTGGGAGCGGCTTAGGCTGCGTTCTTCTGCAGTTTGGGAAAGTGATTGCTTATGGCTCGCGTCAGTTGAAAGTGCATGAGCGGAATTATCCCGTCCATGATTTGGAGTTGGCGGCGGTAATCTTTGCGCTCAAGTTGTGGCGGCACTATCTCTATGGCGTCAAAGTGGATATCTATACGGATCACAAGAGCCTAAAGTATTTGTTGGATCAGAAGGATTTGAATATGCGACAACGAAGATGGATGGAGTTCCTCGGGGACTACACCTTCGAGATTCACTATACTCCCGGGAAGGGAAATGTGGTCGCTGATGCTTTGAGTCGGAAGACTCCGGTACGGGCAAGCTGGTTGCAGAGGCATGATCAGCGTTTGATCCAAGAATTGGAGGCAATGGAGATATCGTGTGTTGACAAGGGTGCGTCAACCGATGCGTGCTTGAACTGGACGGAGGTGCAATATGACCTTACGGACAGAGTTCGGCGAGCAACGGAGCTTGATGAAAGTCTCCAGCGCTATGCTAAAGATGGGCCGGATGATCAATTCTCTTGGGATAACGGGTTGTTACGGAGAAATGGTCGAGTATGCGTCCCAAGTGTGGGTAAACTGAGGGAAGAGTTGATGTACGAAGCTCACTTTGCAAAGTACTCAGTTCACCCAGGGAGCACAAAGATGTACAGGGACATGAAAAAGCTGTTCTGGTGGCCCGGATTAAAGAGAGATGTGGCTCGTTATGTGGCTAAATGCAACACCTGTGCGTTGGTGAAAGCAGAATGCCAGAAGCCTGGCGGGTTTCTGAAGTCGTTACCTATTCCGGAGTGGAAGTTCGATGATATTTCGATGGATTTCGTGCACGGGTTGCCGAGATCTCAACGCGGTCATGATTCAATCTGGGTGATTGTGGACCGGTTGACGAAAGTGGCGCACTTCCTTCCAAACAGGCGAGATGATTCAGTGGAAACCTTGGCCAAGCTGTATGTGGAGCAGGTTGTTCGACTGCACGGTGTTCCCCGGAGCATCGTTAGTGACCGTGATGGGCGGTTCACATCGAATGATTGGCGGCTCGTTCATCAAATGTTGGGTACAAAATTGGCGTTTAGTACGGCCTTTCATCCCCAAACGGATGGCCAGACTGAACGAACCAACAGGACGATGGAGGATATGCTCCGCATGTGCGCCCTAGACTTTGGTAAAAGATGGGAGGGGTATATATTTCTCGTCGAATTTGCCTATAATAATAGCTACCAAGCGAGTATTGGTATGGCACCATTCGAGGCGTTGTATGGTCGGAAATGCCGTACACCCTTAGCTTGGGCAGAAGCAGGCGAATCGAAGCTGAATGGGAAAAAGGAAGTCGAAGAAGCTACTTCGCTCATCCGCTCTATTCGGGAGAGGCTATTGATAGCCCAAGATCGTCAAGCCAAGTACTACAATGCCAAGCACCGGAACGTGGAGTTCGCGGTGGGTGATTGGGTATATTTGAAGATCAAACCCTTCAAAGGTGTGTCCAGGATTCGGCGTTTGAAAAAGCTAAGTCCGAGGTATCTTGGTCCGTTTGAGGTGGTGGAGCGTGTTGGGGAGGCTGCTTATCGACTAGCACTGTCAGCGGACTTGGGTGGATTACATGATGTGTTTCACATCTCAGTCCTTCGTAAGGCGGTAAAGGATCCAGCTCAAGTCGTGGAGGCTGATCGGGTACCGGTCGAGTATGGGCTAACGACGAGGGTTAGACCCATTCGGATCGAGGATCGAGCCGAGAAGCAGTTGCGAAACAAGGTGATCGGGATGGTCAAGGTCCGATGGGACAATTGTGGCCGTGAAGAGCTAACATGGGAGCGAGAGCAGACCATGCGAGCCGAGTTTCCCGAGTTATTTGTATAACTGTAGACCGTGTACTTTTTGTTATAACATGCTTATAGCATTGCTGGTTTTCTTTCCTTACCGTGCAAATTTCGGGACGAAATTTTGATAAGGGGGAGAGGGTTGTAACACCCCAAAAAGGCCCAAAAGACTCAACTTGAAAATTTAGTAGCAGGTCAGGTTACACGGCCTGGGACACGGGCGTGTCCCAGGGCGTGTCGGGTGACACGGCCTGGGACACGGGCGTGTCCCAGGGCGTGTTCTATTTATTTTGCAAGCTTGGCCTATTCCGGGCAGAGCCGGACACGGCCTTGAACACGGCCGGGAACACGGGCGTGTCAGGCTGGACACGGGCGTGTCAGCTGCCGTGTTCCGACCCGTGTTCTGGTTGCAGCTCGATGGAGCAGGAGACACGGGCGTGTCTCAGGTTTGACACGGGCGTGTCAGGTCCGACACGGGCGTGTCGATGACCCGTGTGGTTCAGTCGGTTCAAGCTGTGTGCACCGCTGAAGGGGTACACGGCCTGTGACACGGGCGTGTCACAGGCCGTGTCGGCCAAAAAGTGAAATTTTGGGGTGATCTTGGCCGTTCAGTTTCCTCTCTTTTGATCCAAAGGCTCAGATGGTTTCTTGGGCTGAATAAGTCGTGAGAGAAGGAGCTTCATTCTTCTTTTATTCTTAAGGAAGAGAAAAAGAGAGAGGAAGAGAGGAAGAAGGAGGAGGAGACCAAGCCACCGGCGAAGCTCCCGTGGTCCGATTCGCGATCCGAAGCCGGCGTTGTGACGGCAAGGCTGCTGCGGTTCTTTCTCACCGGCTAGTTTGCAATGGCACCGAAGAGATCGACAAGGGTAACGATCTCCCTCCTTGGACATGTGAAGTCCTTCTTTTCTGCATTGCATAGGGAAAGCCCTTCCCCGCGAGTGTGCGGTGGGTTGTGGTGTCCCTTGGGGTAGATATGTGAAGTCCCCCTTGTTAGAGGCCGGAATTGGAGTACGGCTCTAGGCATGCTGTGTGAAGCCCATCTGGATGGAATCTGGATTGGTGATGCTTGTTTGCATATCGGAGAAGGCTCCGTGATAATGGCTTGTGATGCCTTGTTCCTACCTGTTGCTTGGTGCGGCAGGAAGTACTGGACGATGTCCAGGAAATGAAGAGGGTTGGCGGCAACTCTTGTGGCCGTGCGTTGCCACTTTGTGAGTAGTTGAGCCGTTGGGCTGCAACTCGTTGAAAAGGCTGTGTGCCGAACAGGAAAGGTGAAACCGACCCGCGCCTATAAAATGCCATGGATACTTCCGTATTCGAGGTGGCTCGGCGACTTGAGCAACGGGGGGTGGCTGATCCGTACCTGCGTTAGGTCCGTCCGACTTGGAAGCCTGGTATAGGTTTTGTTGGAGCGCCTAATGAGAGTCTTAGGCCCGCGCGCCGGAAAGACTGAAATGCTCAAATACCGTGTAGACGGTGGTGTTGACCCTGGTATTCCGGTACACCGAAAATGTGCCCTGAGTGCACGGACTGTCGGGCCGGGCGGCCGATGGTTGTGATGGCTTGAATGTGCCTGCGCGCACATAGTTGCTATTGTTGATGCCATGCTTGCAGGGAAAGAATGCTCATGCCCCGAGAAAGGGTAGGATTGTTATAATTGGGTCAGCTGAATGCTGACCGTTGCATTGTTTGCCACCGGTTGGGTGGAATTGTTCCCGTGCAGGTGCTGGAGAGCCAAGTGGTAAGTGATGGGCGGGAGAGCCCTACTGCTGTTGCTGCTGCTGCTGCGGCTAGCCTGGAAGGCTAAGCGAATGGCTTTGTTTTGTTTTCTCTTTTACTCATGTATGGCCGGCCTGCGCGCCGAGGTTTGTAAAACATGATGTATGTTCAGAGGAATTGTAAGGCCTTAAGGCCAAACTCTTGTGGTTGTGTACATTCCATGGTTTATATATAAATGTGGTTTTATATATTGGACATTCCGGTTAAGAGTTCAAAGTTGTAACTTAAAGCTTCCGCTAGAATGCTCTGAGTTAGGATTCGTGTTTGATTTGGTACTCTCCTGTGACCTCACCGTCTGTTTGTGGCATATAGTGTGGGGCCCCGGCCGGACCTTCTACTATACGTCATTTAACGGATGGGGTCGTTACACGCAGTATTCCCACAAGAAGAGTAAATTGTGCCTCACACAGATTTAATCTCCTGTGGACTAATACCAAGCTCACACATGTTACACCATATCTAGTGCTTAGAATCACACTCATGCTCTTCCAGGATGACTAGCTTAGGTGGATAAAATGAGGAGGAAAGCATCTTAAATTTTTCACTTCGCATTCCAACAGAGAATGGAAGAATTCCAAAAAAAACTAACTCATGGCATTCTAAAATACATCCATCACAAATAATTACATTCCAGAGTTTGCAAAAATAAAAGAATGCCAAAGATAGAATAAAACCCGCTAGTCGGAATCCTAACATTGGATAAGCCCATGTACACTACCCTTCATGATTCATCCAGATCATTTTAAATCCAAAAAAAATAATCTCCTCATAATCCATACTACGGTGAATTATTCAATATGAATCAAAAGGGGTAGGACATAGCAAATCCAAACCATTAGGCAACAAAACTAGCAACTAAGGAGATACATTGAAATTAGATATCCAACCTCGCTTTGATACCACTGTAGGATTTCACGTGCGTTGGTGGGGCGAATTTTTAAAAAAAATTCCAAACACCAAACAACACATAAGGATCGGATATCTTTCAAAATAATGCAAAACATGCTTAACAAAAATAAACCCTAACTCATCACATCTAATCCATCACAGGCGTTAGAAATTATACCTCTAGAGAACAATCTCTAGGCAGAAGAGGAAAGCGCGCCGGAGAAAATGATAGCGATTCCACCGTAACAACGAGGCCGAACGCCTCGCCTCTTGGTTCACCTTGAACCCGAACAGCGTCAAATCTCTACTCCGTTGACAGGGAATAGAGTCACTAACTCAGATCTTCTCTCCTCTTGCACCGATGACTCCAAGTGGCCGAACCACACTAGTCGCCGGGTAGGGAAGAGGAAGGTGGAGAGGGATCTAAAAACCATTGTGGAGAAGGAGCAAAACTCAAGCCATCACTCAAGCTGTGGCCAATCGGGAAGAACCACCCAAGGTTGGTGAGTTGCACGGAGATGGCGGCGGCAAGCTTGCCCGGAGAAGGAGCAGCGGACGCCAAGGATGTGGCTGTGACAATCTTGCCCGGCGACGGAGCAGCAGGCGGCGATGCCGGCGTCAAGCTTGCCCGGCGGCGAAGAGGGGGCTGCACGATGAAGGCGGCCGGAATGCAGCAGATCGCAAAAGCCCCTTTCCTCCTGTGTCTTGCGGCTAGGGTTTAGACAAAACTGTGAACCTCTTTTTATTTTGCTGCCTACTCCCCTTGGTTTTTATCTTATATATATATAAAATATAAACTTATATATATATATAACTATATATATTATATACATATATTTATATATGTATATATATATATATGACACATACATATATACTTATATATATAAGACTATATATATATTATATACATATATCCCATAATACCAATTACTATGCACTCCTACCAAAATGATTACGACGATTCGCTCCGTCATAATATTTCTTTTTGATAGTCGCACAGGAATTTTATCTAAGCATGTCGAGTCACGACATTAGATGTCCGCACTTATTATAGTACTTAGATTAAATGTTCCATAAAATCAAATACTCCAAATAAGCCGAACGGATGCTGTTCCCGTTCATTAGGTGCGACCTTAAAGAGGAACCATGTCGTCAAGGCTATAATATAACATCCTATATTATGGACTATAAGAGGCTTTGTCACTGCATAATAGTCGCCCCAACAACATGGTAACTAGGTAACGCAATGAACGACCTGCGTCTATCTCTTTGTCACATGATATCATAAATATTGTGCAAACTGGGACTGTGTCATTTTGCACTATATTTGTCTTTCTTGGTCTCACAAGTGAGTTGTATTTATAACTACGTTAGTTATAATGTATGCTATACAACCTCGCTCGGCCAAGGGGCCCGACTATATCATCACCAAAATAATTTGGGGACAAAATGATATTTCGATGCGCACATTTCCTACGCATAAGTATGAACAACGAATCATAGTATATATCATTATCAAAGGATAGTTATGAACTATAATCACATTGCCCATAGTGACACGCTAAATCTACACATCTTGTATCTCCAACTTAATAGACACGTTGAAGCATTATTGACACTTAACATATTCCACATAATGCTACAACATAAAATAGGTCACTCTCAATGTGTATGAAATCACACGCATACACACTCATATGATTAAACGATAATCATTTATCAACATTTATAGAACTCAAATGTACTTTAATCGATATGACAATCTTAACTCAGCATTCAATGTTCCTATTTGATTACCACGATTGTGAGGATAACTTAAGATTACATGACCCAATAACAAACCATGGTTCTATGGTTCAAGACCAAGCGCATCTTCTCAAACCTTACATGATACAAGTCATATAATTAAGGAACAAAATGTTACAACATTCTATAACATGAACATAAGTAAAAAAGATAACTTTCAAAACACCACTTCCTTCATTGAATACTCACCTGGTAGATGTTGTTGTACGCGAACTCAATCATATATAGGTGATCCTCCCACCTTTTTCTAAAATCCAAGGCACACATGAGAAGCATATCCTCTATCATCCTATTGACTCTCTCGGTCTGACCATCCGTCTATGGCTGAAAGGCCGTACTGAACTTCAGCTTTGTCCCCAACAGTTAATGTACCAACCTCCAGTCATTAGACGTGAAACGCCGATCCCGATCACTCACGATGCTACGGGGGATACCATGAAGATGAACAATATTCTCCACATATGTCTTGGCTAGCTTATCTACTTAATCGTCCTTCCTATTTGGGATAAAGTGTGACATTTTTTCAAACGATCTACGATCACCAAGATGGCATCATTTCCCTTCTGCGATCTCGAAAATTCGTGCATGAAATCCATGGATATATTATCGAAATTCCATTCCGGTATAGGCAAATACTTCAAGAATCCTCCGGGCTTCTGGCATTCATCCTTCACTAGAGCACAAGTTTGACACTTAGCCACATAAAGCGCTACATCCTTTTTCAGCCCGGGCCCCCAAAATAGCTTTTTCATGTCTTTGTATATCTTTGTGCTCCCAGGGTGGATTGAGTACTTGGTGTAATGAACCTCGTACATAAATTCCTCTTGTATTGTACCCACTTTTGGGACGCACAAACGACCGTCCTTCCACAACAACATATTATCAACCTTAAACTGGGCATTAGACCCATCCAAGGACTCATCCATGAGCCGCTTCATGTCGTCATCCAAATCGAAAACCTGCCAAATCCGATCAGCGAGGTCATACTATACCTCAATCCAACTCAAACGTGCTTCTACACTCGATATCTTATCAACACAAGAGATCTCTAAGGCCTCCAAATCTCGAATGAGACTCTCATCGTTCATCATTAACCAATTAGCCTGCACGGGAGCTCTGCGACTTAACACATCAGCAACTGCATTACCTTTGCTAGGAGAATAATGTATTTTGAAGGTATAGTCCCCAAGGAACTCCATCCACCTTCGCTGACGCATATTTAAGTCCTTCTGATCCAAAAGGTACTTCAAGCTCTTATGATCTGTATAAATGTCGACATTCACACCGTATAAATAGTGCCTCCAGACCTTCAACGCAAATATTACGGTCACCAACTCCAAATCATTGACCAGATAATTACTCTCATGCACCTTCAGCTAGTGCGAACCATATGCTATTACTCTCCCATACTATAACAAAACAAATCCTAAGCCGCTGCCTGAAGCATTATTATAGATCTCAAAGCCTTCTGTCCCATATAGAGAGCAAAGAATAGGCGTCATGGTCAGAAGACTTTTCAATTCTTTTAAAGCTTGAGCACACGCTGGCGACCAAACAAATTTCAGATCCTTCCTCATCAAGGTCGTGAGATATAACTCTATCCGTGAGAAGTTCTCCACGAAACGCCTGTAGTAGATGACAATCCCCAGAAAACTCCGGACTTCTGCCACAGAAGACAACACAGGCCACTCCCGAATAGCCGCAACCTTTACCGGATCCACCGCGATACCCTCACCACTGATAATATGAAGAAGGAACTCTACAAAAGATAGCCAACACTAACGCTTAGTGAACTTGGCGAACAACTTATTACTTCTCAAGGTCTCCAAAACAATATACAAGTGCTCCAACTGATCATCTTCAGATTGGGAGTACACCAGGATATCATCGATGAACACTATCACAAACCGATCTAAATACTCTTGAACGTCCTGTTCATCAAGTCCCTAAACATCGACGGTGCATTTGTCAGCCCAAAAGGTATGACTGTGAACTCGTAATACCCATATCGAGTACTTAATGCTGTGTTGGGAATATCACTTAGCCTTATCCTCAACAGATAATATCCAGACTTCAAGTCCAGCTTCCAATACATAGTTGATGAGTCCAAGTTATATACATATTTTTGGACTCATCTGTGCTAGTTTTCTTATTGATGCACTACACTTTAGATCCAAAATTGTTCATATTTGTTATTATGTCCATTCCATGTTAAGTGCACTTTTAGCCCGTTTTCATTGTGATTTCATAGTTTGTGTACTTTTGCCCTACTTGGTGTTTTTCTATGTATGGAGAATGTGGTATGCTAGTTTCGGTGGCTCTTCTATTTTCGTTGTAGGTACAAAGGTCGTGTGCATGTCCCGGGATTTTTTGGAAATGTTTTCTTCGTAAGGGCCACTGATCAAGTGTTTTTACACGCGCACGGTTAGGGGACTCCTTAGCACACGACCGCTGGTTGTGCGCGGCCGGTTCATCGAACCCCAAACAGTACAGGATCTATAGTGCACGATCATTGAACCTATAACGCATGACCACTGCTCGTGCACACTATTCTCCTTTTTTCAAAGTTTTGTCTGGGGCATTCGCAGGAGCATTGGACATAGTGCGCACGACCACCGGTCGTGCGCCACTGCTCATGCACGTTTATTCCATTATTCTGGAGTTATGTCTGGGGAAATCGCATGACCATTAGACATAGTGCGCACGGCCACTGGTCGTGCACCACTGCTCGTGCGTGTTATCCCAGTTTTTCTTGAGTTCTGTCATTGCTAATCGCATGATCATGGGATCAAGTGCGCACGACCAACAGTCGTGCGCCACTGATCGTACAAATATATAATATTTTTTCTGTTTGCTGTAGGTTTATTTAGAGCAGAGTGCACAATCATCAACTGTCAGTGCACACGACCACTAGTCGTGCGCCACTGATCGTGCGTTCTGATTTTCTACTGCTGTATTTAAGCCCGTGCTCCATGATTTAGGTCAACGCCTTTCATTTTTCCACCCCGCTGCTGCGTGTGAAGCACAGATTTTCACCCCACAGGTCCTCATCTCAACTCCATCCTCTAGGAAGCTTTCTCCCGCGATCCAAATACATCTTCAACTCTTCAGAGAGTTTCCGGCCACCAGTAGTGTGCAGCAAGGATCTTTCAGTACAACTCATTTGGGTAATGGGAGAAAAGATTATAGGAAGGGGAAGAAGTTGGAGGAAGACAAGTGGATTGACAACCCATTTACCTCTAGAAGCAACCACGGTCCGAGTCGTGAAGTGGACTGATAACCCACCACTCCGGCCATGAACCATGGCTAGGCTTTCCCCCTATTGGTTTATTCTACCTCTTCTCATTGTGAAGTGTATTCTTATGCTTGTAATGAACTTAAACTTAATTTTATTTATCTATGAATGAAGTCTATTTTTATTAGTTACATCCTTTGTTATTAGCTGTGTTGCACTCGCCTCCATTCACATCCACTCCACTCGCGCACTACAACCACTCTAGTCTAGTGTTGGTAGTTGAAGAGGTGATTGCGACCCTCACTTTCCACACTTGTGTTCTTTCCATCCGCTTGCACTCCGTCCATTCGCCTAACGAAGCACGGCATAACGACCTGCACTTGTTCCATCTACAAAGAGAAGCGGTGCTTACGACCCACATTAGTTTTCTTTTTGTTTTGATAGCATTAGGAATCAAAAACAACCCCCTTGTTGTTTTGTATTACTCTTAGTAACAATATTTCTATGATGCTATCACGATACCCATCCTGCATTCCCTCGAGATCGACATTCAGAGAAGCTATTCCCAAAATTATTACTTGACAGCGACCGGTACACTTGCCGACACATCAAGTTTTTGGCGCCGTTGTCGGGGAATTAATGCGTAAGTGATCTGGGTTATCGAAGGTGGTTACTCAAGAGTTGTTGTTTTTGATTTTTTTTTGTTTTGTTGTTATCTTTGGTGTATGCAGAGGCAAGGATCATGAGAGTTTCTTGTCTACGATCCTGAAATAAAGAGGACCGCTCGAGCACGAAGGCATACCGCAAATGTTTGGCTAGAGATGGATCACAATCTAATTCAGCTGGGAGGCGATGGAAGAGGATAAGAGCCCATCTTAGGGCCAAACATTGATGAGAACATTGAAAACCGGTAAGTACAGCCGATGCATAGGGCTGGTCTGAGAGGAAATAGAGCTGCTGCTGGAGGGGAGCATGTTGATGAGAATGAGGTAAATAGGCCAAGGCCTCGCACGATAAAAGACTAAACTACCCCCACTATTGGGAGTGTGTATCCAGCTCTTGGGCCGGCCATTCCTAACCTGAAGTTTGAAATCAAACCAGCCATTTTGAACATGATACGCAACAATGCTCAGTTCTCCAGGTTGCTGAGTGTGGACCCACACATGCATCTCTCGGATTTTTTTGAGATATGTGGGACCTTCCGTTATGGCGGAATACCCGATGAAACGGTGAAGATGAAGCTATTCCCATTTTAACTGCGTGATAAAGCAAAGGCGTGGCTGCACAGCTTACCTCCGGGAACTGCCACAACGTGGGATACTTTAATCGCGCGATTCCTGGAGAAGTTCAATCCGGTAGACAAGATTGTGAACCTACGCCGGGAGATTGGTAACTTCCGCCAGTTCAATAAGGAGAGCCTGGCGGAGGCGTGGGAATGCTTTAATGACTTGCTGTGGAAATGCCCAAACCATGAGTTCTAGCCTTGGAACTTGGTGGGCCAGTTCTAATTTGCCATCAAGCCCAATTATAGGGCTATGATTGACGTCGTTGAAGGAGGTTCATTGATGAACCTTACTCCTGAGGTAGCCCTGAGGCTTCTGCAAGATACAGCATCACACAACATATATTAGACTGTTGGGAGAAATACCCAAAGATCAGTTGTACCCACTACAATACTTGTCATGGAAATATCTTGCCAAGGATGCAGCGGGGACGACCATCACACATATGAATGCCCGGGCGATGAACTATCTAGTGAGCTGTATAATCTCAATATGAACGAATCTGTGAATTTCATTGCTAACCAAAATATGGGTGTGTAAAATAAAAAACAGGAATGCGTATAACCCAGGGGTGAGAAACCATCCAAACTTTTCGTGGAACCAAAATGCCGGTGGCCAATGATGGAAACCAGGGCAGCATCAATTCCATGCTTCAGCCTCTGGGAGCCAACCAAGGCCACCAAATCTGGGTTATAATCAAAACCCTTTGACACCTAGGAGGAGTAATTTGGAATAAATGATGGAGAAGTTTGTTGAGGTCGCTAAATCGAATATAGCTAATCAGACCGCATCTATGAAGAATCTGGAAGTGCAATTGGGATAATTGACCCAGGTGCTAGCTGAGCGTCCCCAAGGGACTCTTCCAAGCAACACAGAAAAGAACCCCGTAGATCAGGGGAGGTGTCTTGCTGAGAAGGAAGAGGGGGTGTGTAGAGATCTAGTGATCTCTTGTACGATAAAAAACATCGAGACACCCGCCCTTTGTGATTCCGGATCTTCTAGAAATGTTCTCGCGTTGCAATATATCGAGAACTCTAATTTAAAATTAAATATGGATGATCGTACTTCTCTTATTTTAGCAAACGGTGTTCTGGTGGAGACTGAAGGAGAGGTGAAAGAGGTTGAAGTTACGGTGGACGGAACCAAGGTTCTAGTGGATTTCCAAGTATTGGGGCCTGTCGAAAATACTTCGATCCCAATCTTGGGAGTCCCAGTTTTTAGGGAAAGCAACCCCACCTTGGACTTTTTTAAGGGGGAGGTGGTTTTTCTAAATGTATTGAAACCGACGTGTTTCCCTAGCTTCGTGACTGAACCTCTGTACCCCATCCTATTTTTATAACTGATGAACTGTTTAGTAATGTGGATCATAGAGATAAACAAGAGACGTGGAAGATGAAGGCAAGAAGAAGTACTTCTGAAGAAGAGTGTGGTGATGAGGAAGAGAAGAAGGAGCTGTTGGTTCATGAATAAGCTGCTGATGAAATTCCTGAGTTTAGATCTTTGTGGGAGCATGATTCTCCACCTCCTCTTGCTGAATTGAAGGATAAACAGTTTAAGCGTAAGGTTTCATGGGTGGATCCAGTTTATACTATGGTGTCAGAGACGATGAAACCTAAACCCTTGGTTGGAGAGTCAGTTGTTTACGTTAGGTGGCGTTCTCCCACTGTGGAGAAAAAGAAAAATGAACGTTTTTTGTGATTCGCTCGTTTTGTTGCTCTCCAGGGAGAGAAGCAAGGGGCTTGGGTCTGGTTGGGTAAAACCAACTTGAATCCTAAAGCTGCAACCCTTGGACTTTCTCACTCTTGTGGTAAGGTATATCATATATCGACATTTAGTTGATAGTTGTTGGATATTTGATGCTAGTAACTACTTGCTGGACTTGCGTAGTTTTTTTTTATTTAGTTTGTTGTGGACATAAAACTCTATATCATGCTTAATACAACTATTCAGTCCACTTTAAGGACGGTAAAGAAAAGGGCTTATGGGAGACTACCCGATTTTGCTGCTTTTAAATTTCTTAAATATGATGCTATGATATATATATAGTCTTTGTGCTGTGCTTGGAGGTAATGTCTTTTGCAAGTGGAGATCATTTGGGGCCATGGACTTTCTTTTGAAAATAATTTCAATCGACTGGTATGCTCAGTTTTGAGCATAGGTACTTCTTACCCCTAACTATTTATATTCTTTTGAATGTTTAGTTTTTCTTGTTGTCGCATTCAAGTCTAGGGTGAGAGCATGCCTGTGGTCATTACACGAGCACACATTTTCTAGCATACCAGTTGTTATTTATTGATTTCAAAATCACTGCAGCACACACTGAATCACCCACATGAGCGCAATCTTATCCACACGCGCAAATCGAGTTAAATGGATTGCTTGCGTGTAAACTTTAAAATAGTGGTGCTGGCTTAGGATTTTAGGATAGAGTAGTGCGAAACTCATGCAGTGCTCCTAATCGAGTACTCATGGTCTGTGTATAAATAGTATATTTTTAATTTTTCTTTATGCTCGTAGATTTATAATTTTTCTGCAGATGTAAATATTGTTTGTACTACTCAAAAATGTGAATATGGTGAAATCGAACTGTAGTGTAGGGATGTGTGTAGCCATCACTAGACTCATTTTGCTCGAGTTAAGAAGAAGGATCATCTTTCTCAGTGGCTAAGAACTTGCCCTAAGCTACTCTCGAAATATTGGTGCATGGTTAGTCAAGCGTGAGTGTGACGTAGGCCATCAATTTGGTTAGTTTGAGCCTTGTTTACCTTGTCCTAACTGCTAACCGTTGCAAGCCAAGTTTGTGCCTACGCCTCCATTGATTCAGATCCACCTTCATTCACCAAAGCCTAAAGCCAATCCCCCTATCGTAACCAAATCCATGAGCTCCAATGAATTTTATATTTTGACGAGGTGTGATGTGTGGAATTCAAGTGATATGGTGGATGAATTCATGAATTTCTACGTGCTAAAGTTGGGGATTGCAATAGAAAAAAAAGTAAAAAATAAAAAGCAGAGAATAGAATAAGATTTTTTTTTTAAAATTAATTATAATGAGAAATGGAATCCCCATCAGGTTATCATGATATTGGTCAGGTTAGGCCACACCTAGTTTTCAAGATATGTCTGGGGATGTGGCACACGTGCAATTATGAGGGGATGTATTTATTTAGCTCATTGTTTGCTCGCTTGGGTTGCGTGTAGCCTCCATGTTTATCTTTGACTACTAAACCTTAGCATAAGCCCCATGATTATCCTAAATCCATATGGATTCACGCTTGAGTCGAACTAGTACTGTGGAGAGAGTGTGACGGGCAAGCATATGGTCACCGACATTAGCGGATTCCTTTGGAGGTGATCCCGAGCCTCGGTCTTTGGCAAAGCTCACCTTAGTGACCTGCCTACTTTCTTCCTATATATGACCGAATGATTCTCTAGAATTCTAATTTTGAGTATATACAATATTTATTTACACCTGTCAAAAAGTATAAATTCTATAGTATAATTAAAAAGTTTGTCTATTATATTTTCTATGCCCATGATATATTTGATTTCTCTCATTACTATATTTGGAAATTACTAAGCCATCTAACTATTTTCTAGTCCATGGAGTGATGATTTGCTCAGGACGAGCAAATTTTTAAGTCTAGGGGTGTGATGAGTACAAGTTATATACATTTTTTGGACTCATCTAGGATAGTTTTCTCGTTGATGCACTACACATTAAACCCTTAATTGTTCATATTTGTTATTATGTTCATTTCATGTTAAGTGCACTTTTTGCCCGTATTCAGTGTGATTTTGTAGTTTTTGTACTTTTGCCCTACTTTGTGTTTTTCTGTGTATGGAGAATTTGGTATGCCCATTTCGGTGGCTCTTCTATTTTCGCTGTAGGTACAAAGGTCGTGTGCGTGTCCCGGGATTGTTTTGGAATGTTTTCGGCCTAAGGGCCACTGATCGTGCATTTTTACATGCGCACAGTTAGTGGACTCCTTAGCGCATGACCGCTGGTCGTGCGTGACATATTCGTCGAACCCCAAACACTACAGGATCTATAGCGCATGATCATTGAACCTATAGCGCATGACCACTAGTCATGATCCACTGATCATGCACACTATTCTCCATTTTTCCAATTTTTGTCTGGGGCATTTACACAAGCATTGGACATGCGCCACTGCTCGTGTGCGTTTATTCCTTTTTTGGAGTTCTGTCTGGGGCAATCGCATGACCAATTGACATAGTGCACACAACCCCTGATCGTACCCCACTGCTCGTATGCGTTATCCCTATTTTTCTTGAGTTCTGTCTTTGCTTATCGCATGATCATGGGATCAAGTGCGCACGACCATCGGTTGTGCGCCACTGATCATGCGCATATATTTTTTTTCTATCTGCTACAAGTTTCTCTGGAGTAGAGCGCACGATCATCAACAGTCAATGCGCACAACCATTGGTCGTGCGCCACTCATCGTGCACTCTGATTTTCTGGTGCTGTATTTAAGCCCATGCTCCGCAATTTAGGTCAACGCCTTTTATTTTTCCACCCCAATATTGCGTGACAAGTGCCGATTCCCCCCCCCCCACAAGTCCTCCACTCATCTCCATACTCCCGGAAGCTTTTTGCGATGATCCGAAGCCATGTTCAACTCTTCAGAGAGTTTCTAGCCACCAGCAGTTTGCAACAAGGATCTTTCGGTACAACTCATTTATGCAACGAGAGAAAAGATTGAAGGAAGGGGAAGAAGACAGAGGAAGACAAGTGGATTGAAAACCCATTTACCTCTGGAAGCAACCACGATCCGAGTCGTGAAATTGACTGACAACCCACCACTCTGGCCATGAACCATGGCTTGGCTTTCCCCTTATCAGTTTATTCTAGCTCTTCTTATTGTGAAGTGTATTCTTAAGCTTATAATGAACTTGAAATTATTTTTATTTGTCTATGAATGAAGTCTATTTTAATTAATTACATCCTTTGTTGTTAACTATGTTGCAATCGCCTCCATTCATATCCACTCCACTCGGGCACGAGAAAAACTCTACAAAGGCTAGTGTTGGTAGCTGAAGAGGTGATTGTGACCCGCACTTTTCGGACTTGTGTTCATTCCATCCGCTTACTCTCTGTCCATTTGCCTAACGAAGCATGACATAGCGACCTGCACTAGTTCCCTTCCAACAAGCGAAGCGGTGCTTACGACCTGCATTAGTTTTCTTTTTGTTTTGATAGCATTAGGAATCAAAAACCACCCCCTTGTTGTTTCGTATTACTCTTAGTAACGATCTTTCTACGACGCTATCAAGATACCCATCATGCATTCCCTCGAGATCAACATTCGGGGAAGCTATTCCCAAAATTATTACTTGACAACGTCTGGTGCACTTGCTGATGCATCAATAGTCGATCCAACTAGCTGATCGAACAAATCATCGATCCTTAGAATCGGGTACTTGTTCTTCTCTGTTAGCTTATTGAGTTCCCGATAATCAATACACAGTCGCAGACTTCCATACTTATTCTTCACGAAGAGGAACAGGGCAATCAAAGGAGACGAACTTAGACTCAGAAACCCTTGCTCTATCAATTCCTAAAGCTGTGCCTTTAACTCCGCCATCTATCTCAGTGCTAAGCGTAAGGAGACAGTGACACCGGCTTGGTACCAGGAACCAACTCAATGGTGAACTTGATCTCTCTCTAAGGTGGGGCACCAGGGAAATTTTTAGGGAAGACGTCGGAAAAATCCGACACCACAGGGATACTGGCCAAGTCATGCTTGGGCTTCTTCACCTCTAAAAGTGTGAAGAACAACTTTGCACTCTCATGAACTGCTTTAATTAATTTGAGAGCAGACACCAGTGTCTTGCTCACACCCATCAAACAAGAGCAAGTAGTTTCTTGGCTCGTATTCAACCCCAGCTTTATAGTCTTAGAACCACAATCGATGTATGCATACTGCTCTGAGAGCCAGTCCATGCGAAAGATCACGTCAAACTCTACTATCAGCAGTGATCACGCTTCCAAGTCAAAAGTTTGTCTTCCAATCAGCACTTTAATGCAATAGACTCTATCCATGCGCATCGAACAACCATTAGGTAGAAGCACATCCAATATATCCTTAGCCACAGAAGAGGGCACTCTAATACGTGATACGAAGTCATCAGATAGGAAGGAAAGTGAAGCTCCTATATCAAATAGTGCTCGATCCAGATAGTCCATGATCACGACAAAGCTTAAAACACGACAGTCATATGACCAAATCATAAGACGCAAGGTATGCAAAGTATTACAACTAAAATATAACACATACCTGTCACCACATTGCCCAGCTTGGTGGCCTCCTGCTAGCCAAGGTTGTAGACTCTAGGTTGGGTTGGAACTTGATGGGATGTAGTTTAGTCCACCACCTTCCCCTTTCTAGCATAGGACGTTCCTGCCTTCTATTCTGACTTACCACTCCAACAGTCGTGGGACTTATGCCCCGTATTCCAACAAGTGAAATAGTGTAATGTACCTCCACACCCAAATGATGCCCCAAAAGTAACCGACGAAGAAGCGTGTACGGAAGGTTTGGTCTTTTTGTTCCACCTTCGGTACCCAGTCTTCTACGGTCATGGTAGCTTGAACTCTAGGCTCTTCACTGCCAAGACTTTCTTACTATGGACCCTCTTCAGATCTTGTTCCATAGATCGGGCCGTATTGATCAGGGTCAGAAAGCCCTGCGTCATCGGACTTGAGAGCAGTAACCTTAGATCATCGCGTAGTCCTTCATAAAATCAATTAGTCTTGCGCTCCTTATTCGAAAAAGTGGAGCCCGCATAGCGTCCCAATCTTGTGAACTCATGTAGATAGTCATTCACACTACTCTCTCCTTGAGTCAGCCTCTGGAACTGATTCTCCATTGCTATTTTCTGCGCTGTTGGGACGAATCGTGCCAGAAATATTCTCGAAAACTCCTCCATCGATACGTCATTGAGTTGTCTCCCAGCAAAAAGATGTAGCTCTAACTCATCCCACCACATCCTTGCCTCGCTGTCTAGGAGGAAAGTAAGTATTGTAGCCTTCTGCCACTCCTCAGGCTCCATAGCTATGATGATTCTCTCTACCCTAGAAAGCCAGTCCTCATACTGAGTTAGGGTTCTAATCCCCGAGAATACTTGCGGATTAAAGCTCATCACGTGCTTTAACTGCTTATTCTTAGCTCTTCGCCGCACTACAGTCTTTGCCGCTAATTGATCCGCCATTATAGGAAATGCTACGCCAAGCGGCACATTACCTAACCTAGGAGCAGGAGGCTACACTTGCCTCCTCGGTTGGGCATTGATCATAGCGAACACTGCTTCTGATACCATTCGTATGGTTTCTACAGAAGGAGGGGTTGCAGGTGCGTCGTTACGCGAACTACTCACTGCCGAGTGCTACTGTTGCGACTGCCCCGCACCGCTCCTGGTCACCTATAGTCGCAAAAACACTCAATTAGGCGACAACTAGATTATCGGAAGGCAATCATTGGAACACCCAGGTTCCTCAAACATGTGTATTTTCATTCCTAAGTGAACATTTATGGGTTCTTTTATGTTATAACAGCAATACACATACCAGTGCTCACCACCCCTTAAAAGAATTCACCCACGAATTCAAATAAGGAAGACCGACACTAGAGTCTGATACCAACTTGTAACGCCCCATCCGTCACATAGCATATAATAGAAGGTCCGTCTGGGGCCTGACGACATATAGTACGAAAAGACCAAGGAGTTACTAAATTGAAACCATAATCAAATATTTTACATCCTAACATAGAGTGCATTCTAGCGGAAGTAATTAAAGGTTATAAATAGAACCCAACAACATGAATGTCCACTACCACAACGGTATGAAAAACAAATTTATAAAGAAGTTTTTGTCCTTAAGGAGTTATATTGTTCATTTAAAATTAGAGTATCTTGTAAACATCAACACGCAGGCCGGCCACACATGATAACAAAATAAACGCAATGACACATTCCTTTGGCCTTCAAGGGCTAGCTTAGCTATCCTGGGCATTATCCCGCTAGATCCCGCTTTGCTCTGCTGCACCTGCATGCACATTCCACCACACAGTGGCAAACAATATCAACGGTCAGCATTAGCTGACAAAATTATAACGACCACACCCCTCATTCGGGGTCGCGGTGCTCCTTCCCTGGAGACATTAGTATAATCACAAAATAACAATCCAAATGTGTAACTTATGCACCATTAGCCATAGAAATTTGCACCAATTCCTAACGCCCCGTACTCTCAGGCACACTCTTGGTGCAAAGGACCTCAAGGGTCACACCACCATCCTTTGACGGTCATAAACGTTTGAGCTTTGTCTCACAAGGCTCACAAGGGCCTAAGAAAGAGACAACGCCCTAAGCCTCCAACAAAGTCATAATGATTTGCAGATCCACTGTATGACTCACTCCAAGACGGACGACAAGGGTTGGGTATAGTTCAATCTTTTCCTGTACTCAATTCGTCAGGCGCGCCAGCCACGACGCGCGTCAGCATCCCTTTTTCCATTTCCACACTATTCATAACCCGGTTATGAACTTAGGTAAGCTCTCATGGCTACTAAAGCTGAGAAATTTAAGCTCACACTCCACCAACTGGCCGTCAGGTATTTTAGAGACAAGCCATTACGGCCCCAAGTTCTCACAAGACATGCCTCACAAAATAGCCCACAAGTCTCCCAGAGACAGGCTTTAACATACGACCACAAGGATTCCTAGAAAAAGACCTTACCACAGTAACACAACGCTCACTGGGAGCTACCGCCAGCGGTAGCACTACCACCGCGCGGTAGGGCTACCATCGCACGGTAGGGGTACAGACTATCAGTTCTTCTCCGAAATGGGTGTTTTCCTGGAGTCTAAACCCAGTACTCTCAACGCGGCTTTCTGCACACCCTGGGACTCCAAAATTTACACTATAACCACGGAGTATTCTCCGGCAAATAAAACATACAAACATCATCAATCCAGACTAACCTGTCTGGATGGGCTTCACCCACAATGCCTATTCCGTACTTCGATTCCGTATCTAAATGCTATACTACGGGGATACACGGATCAACCTGTCGAGAGAAACACGTCCACGTGTTCGTGGAGTGTCTACCCTCTAACGTCAAAAGAACGAACTTCACATGTCCAAGGAAGAGGATTGTTACCCTTGTAGTGCTCTTTGGCACCATGGGAGAAATCTAGACGGTTGAAAACGCCCGCTCTAGGATTGCCTTCATAGATCTGAACTCGCTTTGTGAATTCGAACTCCGAGTCTCTAACGATGGCGAGAAACCTCCTTCCTAGCGCTGCTACTCCTCCTTTAGAAAACCAGGACAAACTCTCCTACTCTAGAATAATGAAGAGGAAATGTCCAAACCAGGCATATAAATATAAAGCTACCATCGCAAGGTAACTATCTACCGCCGTGCGGTACCGCCTCGTTTCGCGGGTAACCGCCCAGGCCCTCTAATCAAAGGCCGACACGTTTCTACGCCATTATAGATTCACTAATGCCGAACGTTAGGACGCTAACGCCTCGCAGTAGCTAGCGACCATTACATCACGACCGCCCCTGCTGCTGTCACGCGATAGCTACTACCGTCACGTTGTAGTAATCCCAGCGCTTTGAAAAATAAATTGCCAAGCTACCGCCTGCAGTAACCCTACCGCTGGGTGTTAACTTCCCGAGAACTCGGACATTAAAAGGCTAGCGCCGCGCGGTAGAAAAGTACCTCCGCGCATTAGACTAGGCGTTGAGTCGACTTAACGCTCTCAACGCTATCGACGCTATCAATGGAGCTACCGTCGCGCGATACCTAGCTACCGTCGGACGATAACCTCCTGAACACCATTTCCTGCCTTAAGAAAATTGGAACGTTCCACTTTTAGTCCCACGTTGCGAGATACGATATTTTTTTGGTCTTTAAATGAATTTGAGCGCCTTTTATGTTGAAGATGTAGTTAGACATTTACATGTCTAGAGATAGGGTATTTTTATCTTTAATAGTAGCTCGTTTAAGAATTTTTTTCAACATCGAATGAGTAAAATGGTAATTTCACATTATATAGTAGTAGGTCTATTAAAATTATAAATTTAGAACCCCCTACTATGCTAGGTGTAGGAGCCTTATACAAAAGTAGACAGACGGTCGTGATTGATTTGATGGTATGTTGGTGATTGAATGGTTGAGATGTTATGATTGTCTAGATCAGACATTTCAGATTGATCTGATGGCATGTCGAGTTACACGGCATGCCATTGAAAGTATTTCATTATATGACATTTTTAGGAAAAGTGTCCAATATGAAAGTTGTAGATCTCAACGAGATCTACATCTTTCTTGTTGGACACTTTTCCAAAAATTGTCATATACTAGGCATATTTTCAAAAGACGTGCGGAATCTGGATTTAGCTTAAATCCAGGTTCCGCGGATTTACAACCCATATATATATATATATATATATATATATATATATATATATATATATATATATATATATATATATATATATATATATATATATATATATATATATATATATATATATATCAGAATAACATATATACGCTCAAACTTTTTTAAGCATAAAAAATCTTGAGTTTGTTATCCCACAATACATGTCGGATTTAGACAAATAATATATGCATTTTATAGTCAAGAACGAGATATACAACTTTTATGTTGAATTTTTTTTTCAAAATTTGCAAGGTTTGACTGGAATCTTCCAGAAAGGTTGCTGGCTCGAAATGAATAACATAATATTAAATTTCAAAATTCGAGCCAGCAACATTTCACGGCAGAATCCGGCTAAACCGTGCAGATTTTGGAAAACTATTCAACATGAAAGTTGTAGATCTCATTCTTGGCTACAAAATGCATTTATTATTTGTCTACTTACGACATGTATTGTGGGAGAACCAACTCAATCTTTTTAGGCTTAAAAAGCTTGAGCTTATATATTCCAAACTTTATATATATATATATATATATATATATATATATATATATATATATATATATATATATATATTAGTGTCAAACATTGGACTCCGCACCCTACACCAAACACGATAGTACCTCGAACCCGAGTATATAGGGCTCTGACCCTATTAGTAAAGTAATACAGCTTATTAAAGTAAATTCAACAACAATTATTTTACCTTAATACATATATTATCATGTATTTTAAATCAAATTTAATAAAATTGATGATTTTAATGGTAACTTTTCGAAAATACCGTTAACATGCCTAATGACAATCTTTCTCAAAAAGACCACTGACTTGTGTAATGATAGCCTATTATAGTAGGTTTAAGAGCTTTACTAAAAAGTTTTTTTATATAAATTTCCATCATTATTTTTAATTGAGTGATATGATGTAATTACCTAAATTAGCATTGTATTTTATTTTTTTTAGATATACTATAATATTTGTTAAGTCAGTTGAGTAAAAGAGTAAAGCTATATGTGGCAATTTTAAATGTTGCATTAAAGTCAAATTTTTTCTTATAGTGGTAAAATATATATGTATATATATATATATACATATATATGTACATATATACATGTATATAAATGTACATATGTATATGTATATATATATACAAACGATCTTCTCCGTACGGGCTACACTCGTGCTCGAAGTTCTCGGACGGTCTTCATTCGCATTCAGGCGGGCTTTGCTCGTGGTTGATGCTCCGGGAAGCCTTTGGCCGCATAGAAGCGAGTCCCACTTCAATGCAATTCACCGGCTCGGCACCGCAACAGTCACTCGCGGCACCCGAAGCCGTACGATTGTTTGATTTTGCATACACGCTTGACGCTTGCAGTGCCGAGTCGGTGAATTACTTGGAAGTAGGGCTCGCTTCTATATGGCCGAAGCTATGGCTGCCCGGAGCATCAAGCACGGGCGAAGCCTGTGCGGAAGCGAGCGAATCCCGCCTGGTTGCGACCGAAGGCCGCCCTATAGCTTCGAGCACGGGCGTATCCCATGCAAAGAAGCTCGTTTATTATATATATATTATTTTGTTTATTTTAATTTACTTATTTTAATATATTTATTTTAATATATTAATTAATAGGTTGGAATCAAAATGTTTCTTGCCCGCAATGTCTACTCCTCCCCGCCGACGAAGTAGAACTCCAGAGTCTGCACTCGAATGTTCCCGTACTCCCCAAGCGCAAAGCACGTATCGAATATCGAACCCCTCCCGTAGAGCCGCATACACAGCCATCAGCAGTTGCGTCACCGTTATCCAAGTGTCCTGATCAGATGAAGGGGTTTGTGGTTTCAATCTTACCTAACATTGCCTTAGAGTGGAGGAGGAAGACAAAAAATTAGGAAGCTTCTCCTCTTTCCCTAGCGAAAAATGGCGGCCACCAGCAATGACGGCGAAGCTTCTTAAAACTTCTAGGGCGAGATGTCGGCGATGGAGCAGTACTACATAACGCAGATATCAGGATCCTCTCCATTTCAAATGAAATGGAGGGGATCCATTTCATGGTGATGATGGATTGCTTTTTGATCCAACGGGTTAAATCATTCCTATCCTTTTATATTTTTTTTATTCTAAAAAATTCTGTCCACAAGATTTGATTTGGACTTATCCTGTCCATTAAAGCTTGAAATGGATCCCCTCCATTTCATTTGAAATGGAGAGGATTCGGATCCATAATGCAGAGGATCCCGGCCACACAATCTTTCTTCACCTCGCTTGGCCCAGTGGCGCCGTCCTCTTCGCCATCGTAGTCAGTGGGGTCCGGTTATGGCGGCAGGAGCTCCGCCGGTGGCGGCCGCTTCAGTTTAAATTTTTTTTCAAGTCCACCACACGCGAAGGAGGATGGCCAGCCAATAGGAGAGGTATAAAATCAGAAACGCAAATGTAAAGGATGAAACACTGTAGCACCACTGTAGCAATGCGAAGTTCCCTTATAATATAGTATTAGACATACTACGCTCGTGCTCGATGCTCTCGAGCGACCTTCGGCCACATCAAGGCGGGCTTCACCTGCCTCTACACAGGCTTTTCCCGTGATTGATGCTCCGGAAAGCCGTCGGCTGCATAGACGCGTGCTTCGCCCGCTTCCACCCAATTCACTAGCTCGACGCCGCACACGCCACTTGCGGCCCCCAAGAGCTCTATGGTTGTTGTTTGATTTTGCATTCACCCTTTTAGGGGCCGCGAATGGCGTGTGCGGTGTCGAGCTTCTAAATTGCGTGGAAGCGGATGAAGCACGCGTCTATGCAGTCAAAGGCCGTTTGGAGCATCGAGCACGGAAAAAGCACGTGCGGAGCCGGGCCAAGCCCGCCTTTATACGGTCGAAGACCTCCCGAGAGCATCTAGCATGGGCGTAACCCGTTCGAAGATGCTTGTATCTTGGAGAATTTTTTTTTTCTATTTGTTAAGTATTATTTTTTGATTTAATAAATTTACGTAATTAAATTAAAACGGTGTATTTTTCAAACTATATACTTCCAAATTTTGTGTGAATAAATAAAAAAAATTTAATTGGATCAAAGTTAACCCAAGAAAGAAAAATTATTACCTGTTCACGGGACAGAATTTGATTTAATAAAAAAAACAAAATGATGATAATAATGAAAATCTACTTTGATTGTCGGAACAGTTATTTTAGGCTCTGTTTGGGACAACTTATGATGATTAAAAAGTTTATAATTGGAAATTAATGCTTGCATAGAGATTTTATAAAAACAATAATGAATAAACAGTAGGCTGTTTGGATAGTTTATCCATAAGTGCTTATTTAAAATTTCATTCATTTATAAAGGTCTGCTCATTTTGACGTGTTTTTTCGACCGGATGCGATTTTTTCACCCGAGTACATGTTTTCGCACGGGCACAAATTTTTCACATGGGGGGGGGGATTTTTTTCTCCCGGCGTGAATTTTTTCGCCCGGGTGCGATTTTTTCGCCCGGACCCGGTTTATTCTTACGGGCACGGATTTGTCTCCCGGATGCGAATTTGTCGTCCGGGCGTGAATTTTTCACCCGAGCATTATTTTTTTGCGCCCGATGCAAATTTTCTGCCCGGGCATGACTTTTCGCCCCATCGCGATTTTTCCACACGGATGCGATCTTTTTTGCCCGAATGCTATATTTTTGTACGAAAGTGAGAAAAATGTGTTAAGCCGAAAAAACTCGCGTCCGACCGAAAAAAAACGCGCGCCGGCAAAAAAATCGATGCCGGAAGAAAAATTCTCCCCTAAAGGAAAAAATAACTCACCGGCGGAGAAAACACGCCCGGACGAAAAAACTGTGCCCAAGCGGAAAAAATGCGCCCGACAGAAAAATCGCGCCCTGGAGGAAACATCGAGCCCGGGCAGAAAAATTGCGCCTGGGAAAAAAAATACGTCCACGGGCGAAAAACTACTCCCCCGGTCGAAAAATATGCGCCGTGGCAAAAAAATCACGCCCTGACGAAAAAATCACGCCTGGGCGAAAAAATCAACTTTGGGTTTTTTTTAAGGAATAAACGCTTATGAGAAGCATAAGCTGGACTCGAATAGAAAATCAGTTTATCATCAATTTTAAAATAAGTGATTTTCTATAAGCTGCACAAACAAATATCTGAAAAACTGCCTTTGCATTTTGAATAGAGATAATTCAAAAGCATAAGTTGTCTCAAACAGAGCCTAGTCCATAGCAGAGCTTCTCCATTGTAATGTATTTTTTTTTTAATTCTTGCTTCTCCACCGTCCTTGCTCCACTTCGCGCTGCACTTCGCTCTCGATGCCCGATCTCTCCGGCGAGTCTTCCATTGGCGATATCCTTCCACTTGCTGCTCTCTTCTTTCCGCGGACGACAACCCCTCCACTCCTGCGGCCTCGACCTCCAACATTAACACGTCATTGCCGCCTTCCCCCAAACTCCAAACCTCCTCATCTTTCACCTAGATCCAGCCGGTGAACTCTTATTCCAACCAAGATTTGATTGAGATCTTCCTCCTTCCTCCATGGCCAAAAATATGCAGCTCTTCTGCGATCCGGACGCCAATCTTCTCAAGCTTCTCTCAGCATCGGGGACACCGTGAGGAATTTTTTTATATATAAAAATGGGGGTGGTGGTAAAATGGGAAGACACGTAGATTTCTCTTACACTAACGAATAAATTGCTTATAATATAGTATATATATATATATATGAGTGATTGGCATGGGGATCCGCCCCTATCCAAAGAGACATTTGACATGGGAGCGAAATTTGTCATTGGGGTGATATTTGTTGTGGGGGGCGACATTTGTCCTGCGAGATGACATTGTCGTGGGCAGCGACATTGGTCGTGAGGGGTGACATTGGTCGTGGGTGGCGACATTGTTCAAGTAACGTCCCAATTCGCGCTAGGCCCTCACACGAGTTTTGAGTCAAGAGATTTGACTCGGGCTCGGGACGCACTGGCAAAAAGTGTCAAGTGCGTTGAATGGAGTGTAGGGTTGAGTGACATCCAACGAATCGAAAGGAAATGGCCTAAGGGAAAATCGACGAGAATGGGAGTTGAAACTCGCCGATCGACGGGTATCGGGAATGATACTCGCCGATCGACGGTTATCGGGAGTGATACTCGCCGAATTAGGTTAAGTGAAAGTCGCCGATCGACGGTTATCGGGAGTGATACTCGCCGAATTAGGTTAAGTGAAAGTCGACGAGAATGCCCGGCGATTCTCACCGATCGACGAGAATGCCCGGTGATTCCCACCGATCGTCGAGTATCGCTGACAGATACTCAACGCACTCAACGCACGAATTTCCGATAAGTTGGCTAAGTGAAATTCGCTCGGTATCATTGTTGATACCCGACGAATTCGTCGAGAATGCCCGACGATTCTCGCCGATCGTCGAGAATGACGGTTGATTCTCGTCGAATTTGACTTGTGCGTTTTCTTCGCCCAGGAAGATTCGTCGGCTTGTACAGGCGGACCAAACCGGACTTTGGGATTCGTGCTGGATGATTCCTTGGACCGGGTCACTTCAATATGACCCATTAGGGGCGGTCCAATGGGGCGTTGACACGTGGCGAAAGGAATTTAACCTAATACATCGGTTTATAAGAGGAGATAAAGCCGAACCCTAGCCATCCTTGCCGATCGTTCTTGCCTTCATCGTGGACCTCGTGAAACCGACGGAGCCAAGGGAAGCAGTCGGAGTTCCTGGAGGCGGCCTTCTTTCTCTCTCTCTCTCCTTCCTTTGCCGTGAAGAACAACTGCACCAAGCAGGAGATGACGCCAAGAAGAATGACTAGATCCATGGCCGGAAATGGTGTTACCGCTGGAAACGAGGTGAGCTTCCTCCCCTCTCCCTTGGTGCTAGATCTGTAGTTAATATTCTAGAAGAGATATCGACTCCTTAGAGTCTTGATGGTGAGGAGGAGATTTCTTAGGGAAAAGCCATGCCTAGGTCGTTTTCTAGGTTTAGTCCCCTCCAACCTCTTCATTCTTCAAAGTGAAGATGAGAGAGTGATTCGTCGAGAAATATGGCTTCGTGAGGGTGAATAAGGGTGGACGATTTTCTGGAAGAGTTTTTGGGAGATTGGTTCAAGGAGGAAGTTGAACGGATGCCGTTCATCTCGCCTTAAGATGCGTGCAGAAATCTGTTTTCTTCACGCAGCGACCTTTGTGGCCAATTTCGGGTGTGTTCTGGTAATATCTGGGTTTTTAACTTAACACAAAAGTCGTAGCCCTCGAAATTATCTTTCCAACGGGTGGTTGCACGTTTCCAAGCGATACCTGTAGCCACGGGAAAGTCAGTTCGAATCTGCTGCGATTGGGGAAAAATCCTGTACATAGCAGGCTTCGAGTGAATTTATGGTGTGATGCGATAAAATATGGGCTTTCGACTAAACATGAAAGTTGTAGCCCTTGAAATTATCTTTCCAACGAGTGGTTACACGCACTCCTCGAATTTCTATAGCCTCGGGAATCCTTGGTCGAAGTTGCTGCCCGGAATAAGGCTGCACCTAAATTCTTGGCTGTGTAACGTGGAATGCGATTTGGTGGAATTTAATGTTGCGATCCAACTCGAGGCTTGGGTGAACTCTTTCGACATAATAATCATAGTGATATGATAAGTTGAGGTTATAAATCTGAATTCGTATAACGAGTTGTGGACAAGCTTAATTGAAGGAAAGAGCCTGATATAAATGGGTAGTTATAAATTGATAGATGTATAAATGTTTTAACTATGGCCATGATGTATGTTGAATGGATAAAAGGAAATTAGTAATCCAATGCTTAGAGTGCCGTCTCCCTATGGGTAGTATTGTGGAAGTAACAAGTGCGGTGTTTTCCGTCACTAGTTGGAATGAGATTGAGATGAGTAAAGTTGGACGGTTGGGCTTGGTCCTCGTTGTTCACGTCCCGAGGCTCCTTCCGCATTTGATGGATGGTTGGGTTTGGTCCTCGGTGTTCACGTCCCGAGGCTCCTTCCATGCCACGATATTGTGGCATTTCATGTAGTGTGAGTCGACACGTGGTCGTAATCCCGGGTTAAGGATAGTGTGGCAGGTCTACGGGCTCGCCAATCGTCACACCAATGGGAGTTGACAGCTAGACCTTGGACGGTTGGGCTTGGTCCTCGGTGTTCACGTCCCGAGACTCCTTTCGTGCTGAAAGTGAGGATAGATACAACTCTAGAGGGGGGTGAATAGAGTATTCAAAAATTATGATACCCTACTCAACTCCCTTAGAGTTAATTTGCGGAATGAGTTTATAGATATTTGAAACCCTAGAGCCTAACACAAAGTGAAGTGCACTAGAGAAAGCTAACTGTAACTACAGTTGAGCTTTGGTCCTATCACAACAACTAGCAATCCTAATTATTTCTACTCACAGCCACAGTGCAATTATTAAATGAAGCAACACAGACGACACAAGAAGTTTATAGTGGTTCCCTCTAAATAGGTACGTCCACTCTTCTACCACCCTGGTAGGAATCCACTACAGGTTTTTGTTCAGGTGCCCTGCCACCAACTGATCTGCTTCAGGTAGATCAAGTAGACCCTTTTAGCTTTTGATCAGGAGCTCAAAATCCAACACAGGTTTTTGATCAGGTGCCCTACCACCATGGTTCACTTTTGAAGGGAGTAATAACCCTTTATACAGGAGGTTGAGAGAGTTAAAGTTTATTCTCCATTGTTAAAACAGATTAGAGAAGCTAGTGGATTGCACAGAGCTAGAAAGCTCTAAAGAATCAAGGCTCCCCCTTGCTTAGAGAATATCCAGGAAGAAGTCTTGCTTCAGGGTGCAGGAACTCTTCAGAATTCTTGACAGAGAACTGTCTTGAAATTCTGAAGGAGAAGCTTGAAGAAGACTCTTGATTTGTAATAGGTTGTTCTTCTTTTATCAGCTTCCTTTCTTCTTCTTCTTCTTCTTCTAGGCACTGAGTAGATGTTCCTGTAAGCATGATGGACTCAGGGTTGAAGAAGAATGTTGAAGAGAGATGATCTTCTCAATTAAATGTATCAATGACTGAGAGCTGTATATTTCCTCTTGCTTTGAATCTGTGTATCTCTCTATGTGTTGTATATGTTGTTATTTTTATCTTTGTCTTTTGAGAGCACTTTATATATTGGCCTTTGCAACGGCTCTAATCTTTATTTGAATTTTGTCTTCTTTTGAAATCTGCAATCTGGGCTGCAAATAACACAAAACAAAACATATCCTGCAGGCAGACATGCTATAAAGGGATAAAGCTTTCTAAGAAGCTGCAAATCCAATCTGATAAAAAGGAGTACTAAAGAAAGTCACATCAGACTAAACTCTTTAAGGCCAAAGAAGACTTTTTGAGTCTAACGGCTATAAAGGACAGCATGGCAGATAAAGCAAAAAGATATTTCAACTAATAAGACAAAGAACTTTGTCAGATAAAGCATGACTTATGCACTAAGGATGGGGCAAAGATTGCCTTGAGATGTATGCATAAAATCGATGAAATAATCTTTAATAAAATATGCTAAATAAATAGGAATTAAATCATAGAACAGAAAGAGTACAAAATTACTAAAGACAGACAAAAGAACGTCGAACGACCCTCGGAGATCGTCTACCGAAGCACAGAGATCGTGGACCTATCAGAATAGATAGTCGAACGACACAGATAGGCGAACTATCAAAGTAGATAATCGAACTACCACAGCAGATAGTCGAACTATCAGAACAGATAGTTGAGCTATCAGATAGTTGAACTATCAAGGCAGATAGTCGAACTATCAAGCAAAACAGATAGTCGACCTATCAAAACAGATAATCAAACTATCAAGCAGAATAGATAGTCGACCTATCAATCAGATATTCGAACTATCAAGCAAAACAGATAGTCGACCTATCAAAACAGATAGTCGAACTATCAAGCAGAATAGATAGTCGACCTATCAATCAGATAGTCGAACTATCAAGCAAAACAGATAGTCGACCTATCAAAACAGATAGTCGAACTATCAAGCAGAACAGATAGTCGACCTATCAAAACAGATAGTCGAGCTATCAAGAAGAACAGATAGTCGACCTATCAATCAGATAGTCGAGCTATCAGATAGTTGAACTATCCAAGCAGAACAGATAGTCGACCTATCAAAACAGATAGTCGAACTATCAAGCAGAATAGATAATCGACCTATCAATCAGATAGTCGAGCCATCAGATAGTTGAACTATCCAAGCAGATAGTTGAACTATCAAGAAATCTGTCTGGTCAAAAGAAGTCGAGCGGGGTTCGACGATCGACGAGGCAGATACCACAGAACGTCGAGCTAACGAGAGTTGAACTAACTCAGAGATAGACGATCTGCTGACAGACAAACGTCGACCAACTGATAGACGATCGTCGACCAGTCGATAGACGATAGTCGAGCGGCGTTCGACTATAGTCGAACCAAAAAACAACTTAACCAAATTTTCATCTGGATAAGTGACAACTCTACAACTAGAGCAATCTAACTAAACAACTATCCTTCGACCATAGATAAATCTTGGGTCAAGAAACTAAATGAGAAGACTAAACTCAAATCCAATCTAGGGTACCAACAATCTCCCCCTATTTGGGTTAAGTCTCTCAATAACAAAACAAACAAAATAAACTACTGCAAATAAATATAATACAGGAAAGGAAATATCTAAGCAGCAAATAACATCAATCAAACAGACAAATAAACAACTGTCAATCAATGAAACTTAAAAAGCATCATAATCTGGTTTAGATACAGAGGAACCAGGAAGAAAAGAAATTTTTCTGAAGGGATCTAACGCTTCCTTCTTTGATATCTTTAAGTCTTGTTCTCCAATAATTCTAGATTCTCCTGTTCTTGGTACTACTGCTTCAGGATGCTTTTCCATATATTTTGAAGGATCAAAGACCTCAGGTCTAACCTGGAATTTTTCTATCTCCTTCTTTCTGAATTTAGACATAGTAGTTAATCCTGTAATATCTTTTCCTTCAGCTTTGGCTTTTCTGATCTGGGCTGATCCAACTAGTTCAAGAAATCTAGCCATCCTGAAATTAGGATTAAGCTCTCGACTTTCATATTGATTTTCACAAGTTGAATCTAAAGGATTTACAGTTCTGAATTTTGTAGATAGTTCTAACATGCATGCAACTGGCTCTCTATTTTCTTGAATAACTAAGGAAGATGGAGGAGCAAACTCAGCATATTTCTTACTTGATTTTTCAGAGAAAATAACTCTTTTACCTTTTGAATCAGTTTTCTTTGCTTGAGCTGGCTTTGAGGAAGATATGCTTTTGGTTTCTTTTGAAGGTGATGCTCTTCTCTTGGGAGAAGGAGGAGGAGAAAAAGTTAGCTTCTGATATACAACCTCCTTTACTTGCTCTCTTGTATCAGCTTTTTGCCTTTTATATCTAGATTGGGATCTGCTTTGATATCCTGGATTGCCTTTTCTTTGATGAGATTGAGATGGAGTGAATCTAGCAGACGGGGCTGAAGGATTTGCAGACATATTTCCAGAAGCTCTTGCACTGGGAGGTGGAGGAGGAGGACCTCTAGGGGTCCATTTAGGTGCTGGACTATCATACCTTTTACTTTTCTTTCTTTGCTTTTGCTGATTCTTGGAAAATCCCATCCAGTGCTGATATTCTATGGACTTGGGATCTATTCCTTTCAAGATATAATAAGGAATGTCATGATCAGGATTAGATGGAGGAGGAGCAACAACTTTCCTTTTACTTTTAGCAGATTTCTTTTTCTTGGTTCCTTCTGAATCATCAGTGTCATCTTCATCGTCAGATTGAGATGATAGAGGTTGATCATAAGGATCAAAAGCCTCTTGCTCAGCTTTTTCTTTGTCTTTTAATGCAGCTTTCTCTTTCTCTTCTTCTAAGGCATCCTGTGCCAGAAGAGTATCCAGATCCAGTCCTAGGGTGTCATCCCAGACTGTAGACTTTTCTTCTTGAACATCTGAAACTTTTTCTATCTCAACTGCAACTGTCAAGAGTACCAGTTCATCATTCACAGCTACCTGAGTTGGAGGAGAAGATACAAGATCTTGAATAGCAGGTTCTTGCACTGCTTCTGGAGCTGGTTCTGGAGCAGCTTGAACTTCTTCCACTAGATCTGAAGTATCAGGAACACAGATTTGCTAAATGAAATTGAAACATCCCTTCTAGGTATTCACAGACTAGCATGTCAGTTAACATGTCAAGGAAATGAGTAAATGAATTACCTTCAGGTTTCTCTTCAGAACTTCCTAACTCCCACAAGTCATCTAGAAAGGAGGTAAAGACTCCTTCTAGGAATAGAGCAACGAAGGGAGTAAAAGCTTCTTCAAGGCATACTTTGAATGCAAATTCTGCTTCCATTATAATATCAGAAGGCTTCTGAACTGATGCTGGAATTGCAGAAGATGTTGCAATGACAACTGGAGCTGCTGTTACATCTTGAATCTCAGCTTGGGGCTCTGCTAGACGAGAAACAAGGGCAGTCTTGAGGCATCTTCCTCGAACATCTCCCCCTGCCTGATTTCAGTAGAAACTGAAGTCAGGCCCCTAACTGAAGATGGCTCGGCAGACTTAGAGTGGGCTAAGATGGAGGATGTCAAAGAAGAGATGGAAGATACAAGAGGAGCAATTGATTCTTCAATCATGGTTTTGATTGAAGGAGTAATTAACTCCAAGATTGTTGTAATGAAAGCTGGTGTGATTTCGAATGATGATGGGGGAATCACAGTAGATGGATGATCATCAGGGATGGTGTTCTCCTGATGAGATGGAGAGTGAACTGGTGATTGATGGGTGGATGCATGAAGATCAATATGATCTGAATGAAGAATTGGAGACTGAGGAGGAGTGGATAGCTCAGAAGCCAATAAATCAAAACTAGGATGAGAAATCCTAGCAAGATGAGACAAAAGTGGAGATGCTGGTGGTGATGCATGGAGAATTGAGGAAGGGTCAAGAAGAAGAGATGCAGTAGATGTAGATGGTAATGCAGATGTGGATGACACTTCAGTTGAGGTGGATGGTAATGCAGAAGAAGTGGATGGAATGTAGAGAATGGATGAGCCTACTTCATGTAGGTGGGGAGTGACTGAAACAGTCCTTTTGCTCTCAGACACAACTGGAGCTACCCCTATTGGAGAAGGCTTCAGAAAGCTTCTTTTCCACTTAACAAACAATGTTGGATCCATCTTCTTACTAGCATTAAGGGATGTGGAGACTGTAACCAACAGTTGGGGGTATTTCTCTCTTAGAAATATCCCAAGTACCCTACCCAGGGTTACTTCCTTCTTGTTATTCTTCTTTCTGATCAAGTCAAATATAATTCCTGCCCAATTTATCTATTTCTTATTTACTATAGCACACATCAAGGCAAACTGTTGCCTGGTGATGTTATCATGAGCAGAATGCTTGCCCAGAAGCACTTTTCCAACTAGTTCAGCCAAGAACTTTATCCTTAACGGAAAATTAACCTTTAGCAGTTTAGAAGGAATGCCTTCTGCATGTCCTAATTCGATCAACATCCTCCCAAACTCTGGGGTATCTTGTTCATATTCCTCTTCACCATTCAGTAATCCGAAAATATCAGTTAATACGACAGGAGTCAAGCTTACCTCTTCGCCGCCAACCATCCCAGTCATAGATTTGTCACTAGAAGACGAAGTGAAGGCCCACTCTTTAATCTTTGGGATGTTTATCTTGATCCTTGTGGACATTAGCCGTTCCTGTCCTTGTTCCTTGTAGAGCTGGAGGATTTCTACTATCTCAGAATCACAGGCGCTGAAGGAGTCAAAATCTACGCTGAAGCCGGCGTCAAACTTCATCACTGACAGAAGGGCTGGAGCAATCGCCATTGATTGGGTTGGAGAAGACGAGAGAGACGACGAAAGCGAAACGACAGAGAGCGTGAGGCAGAGATCAAACAGAAAGACGGAATACGAAAAGACGAGCTCCGTCGACGATAAAAAGAACGATCTATTAACCTAGGTCGACCATCGGTTTTATATTAAAACAGCAATCGTCGATCTACTTTAACAGATACTGGAGACGATGGTCGAACGGTCATTCGACGATCGTTTACTGAAGTAGAGTAGTCAATCAATCGTTCGACTATTTCTGTCTTCACAAACAAACAAGCGGTCGTTGCCCGTAGGTCGACGATAGGCTCGACCTGTTCTACTATCGTCGAACGTCGTTCGACGATCTTCAAACAGATTTCAACACAGGTAGAAGTCACACTTAGTCTTTTCCATTAATCATGCCTAGTTGAACTAAAAAGAACAGATGCTTCTGTTCATCTAAGGGCTTGGTGAAAATATCATCTCTCTGAAGGTTAGTGGATATGAACTCAAGGCTGATCTTGTTCTTTTCCACACAATCTCTCAGGAAATGGTGTCTAATCTCAATGTGCTTGGTTCTAGAGTGGTGCACGGGATTTTGTGCAATGGAGATAGCACTGGTACTATCACACATTATTTTGGTGTTCTTGTGTGTGTACCCATAATCCAAAAGCTGGTTTTGAATCCACAGGATCTGTGAACAACAACTAGTAGCTGTTATATATTCAGCCTCTGCAGTTGAAGTTGAGACAGAAGCCTGCTTCTTACAGAACCAAGAGATTAATCTCTCTCCCAGGAACTGACAAGTTCCTGAGGTACTTTTCCTGTCAAATCTACAACCAGCATAGTCAGAATCAGAGTATCCAATTAACTCAAATTCTGATTCAGCTGGGTACCATAATCCTAAATTTGGACAACCCTTCAGGTATCTCAAAATTCTCTTGAGAAGAATATAATGGGATTCCTTGGGGTTGAACTGGAATCTAGCACATAGGCATGTAGCAAACATTATATCTGGTCTACTTGCAGTTAAGTACAATAGGGAACCAAAAATGGCCCTATAGTTTTTCTGATCAACTGGCTTACCCTGATCATCAGAATCTATAACTACATTAGTATCCATAGGTGTATGCATTGCTGAAGCATCAGCCATCCCAAACTTCTTTACCAATTCCTTGACATATTTGGATTGGGAGATGAAGATGCCATCAGCATCTTGCTTTACTTGGAGACCAAGAAAGTAAGACAGCTCACCCATACTACTCATCTCAAACTTAGAATGCATCAAGTCAGAGAACTTTTTGCACAGTTTGGGATCAGTGGAGCCAAAAATAATATCATCCACATACACTTGAACTAACAGGATTGTGTCCTTGTGATGCTTAACGAAAAGGGTTCTATCAACTACTCCCCTAACAAAGTTGTGCTCTAACAGGAAGCTAGCTAGAGTCTCATACCAGGCTCTGGGTGCTTGTTTAAGTCCATAAAGAGCTTTTTGCAACTTGTACACAAATGAGGGCTGAGTTGAAGAGACAAACCCAGGAGGTTGTTCAACAAACACCTCTTCTTTTAGCTCACCATTTAGGAAGGCACTCTCGACATCCATTTGAAAGACCTTAAACTTCATATAGGCTGCATAGGCTAAAAAGATCCTTATTGCCTCTAGCCTTGCAATAGAGCAAAGGTTTGGTCATAATCTATACCTTCCTCCTGTCTGTAGCCCTGAGCTACAAGCCTAGCTTTGTTCCTTACAATAATTCCATTTGCATCCAACTTATTTCTAAACACCCACTTGGTGCCTATGATCAGTTGGCCTTTTGTTCTTGGAACCAAAGTCCATACCTTACATCTTTCAAATTGATTGAGCTCCTCTTGCATAGCAATGATCCAGTGGGGATCTAGCTCAGCATCTTTTATGGTGAGAGGCTCAACCTGTGAAAGGAAACAAGCATGCATCACATCCTTTCTTAATTGATGTCTTGTTTGTACACCAGCTGATATGTCTCCAATCACTTGAGATGTTGGATGATCTCTAAGTGTGACAAGATCAGCAGGTGGGATGTGATCTTCAGCAATAGTTGGGATTAATTCCTCCTGAGGAATTGGATCAACTATTGGTGGTACAGCAACTGCTTCCATAGAGTCTTCATCACTGTCTGAATCAGTGATATGAAGAGTTGAAAGATGGAGAATCTCTTGAGTGACATCTTTACATGATTCTGGTACCTGCAATGAACTTGAGGAAGGAGCAGTTTCCTTCTCCTTGTAATACATCTGAGATTCATCAAAAGAAACATGTACAGACTCCTCAATTTTAGAAGTTGATTTATTAAATACCCTATAAGCTTTGCTTACTTGGGAATATCCAAGAAAAATTCCCATTGAAGCTTTTGCTTCAAACTTTCTAAGGTATTCTTTGTTATTGTTATGAATGTATACTACACAAACAAATACTCTAAAATAATTAATTTTAGGTTTCTTTCCTTTAAGCAACTCATAAGGAGTTTTACTCTTAAGCTTGTGTATAAGACATCTGTTCAAGACATAATTAGCTGTGCTAACAGCTTCTGCCCAATAAGAGAGAGGCATGTTAGCATCTGCCAATAATGTTCCACCAGCTTCAATCAGGATTCTATTCTTCCTTTCCACTACCCCATTTTGTTGGGGAGTTCTAGGAGCAGAGAAGCTATGTTTGATACCTTCTTTCTCACAGAATTCTTGCATGAGAAGAGACTCAAACTCAGTACCATGATCACTTCTGATCAAGGCAACATGAGTAGAATACTCAGTCTGCACACATAGCAGAAAATCTGTAAGAACTTTGAAGTTATCAGCCTTAGTTCTCAAGAAGAACACCCAAGTGAACCTAGAGAAGTCGTCTACAATTACTAAAGTGTAATACTTCCCTCCTAGACTCTGTACATTTATTGGGTCAAAAAGGTCCAAATGTAATAAATACCGGATTCTAGGTGAATCACTTTTATTTACAGATTTAAAGGAATTTTTGGTTTGCTTGCCTAATTGACAAGCCTTGCATAGGCTCTCCTTCTTGTAGGGGCAAGAAGGTAAACCTCTAACAAGGTTGTATTTAGATAACCTAGATATGTTCTTGAGGTTAACATGGCTAAGCCTCCTATGCCATAATGTGTTGTTATTTGTTACTTCATTAAATAAGCAGATTTCAGATTGAGTTGAATTAAAATCTACTAAATAAATATTACCATGTTTAATACCTACTAACACAACATTACTATTTAAAGTAATATTACAGAGAGAGTTAGTGAAAGATACCTGATATCCTACATCACATAACTGGCTTACTGAGATAAGGTTGTGCTTCAGTCCAGTTTCATATGCAACCCTCTTGAAAGTTACTGCTCTAATGGTAATCCTACCATATCCTTCAGTTTGACCATAGCTAGAATCCCCAAAAATCACCTTTGGTCCAAGCTTGGCCTTGAATCTTGACAGATTGTCTTTATTTCCTGTCATGTGTTTGGAACAGCCACTATCCAAATACGATTTGTCTTTAGTATATGGATAGGTCTTCACCCGCAGAATAGACAATTAGACATTGTGGACCCAGGTAACCTTGGGTCCATTATTCTTCACATAATGAAAACTCGAAATAAAAGAATAAGCAGGTTGGGGTTTATATCCTAAAGGGTAAGATCTCCTAGGTGGGATACTCCAAGCAGTTAATGGGTCCACAGACCTAGGGTTTCTAAGGTTCTGGTTGTAATTTTTAAAATCAAATTGAAATCATCGATCAGCGTTCGACGATTGATGCTCAGATCGTCGAGCTTCGTTCGACCATTGAGCCTTCGATCGTCGAGCAGCGTTCGACGATTTTTGTAGCTCCTTAAATTTTTGCTTTCTCTTTTCTCTCTTAGCTTTATTTAAGGCTTGATTAACTTGTTTTACTTGCTCAGTGTTCTTTATTCCATCAGCTTAAATAAAGTTTACTGGAGTTGAAAGATGATTTTTAAGAACCAATGGGGGTTCACTTGATGAGGCCCCTAAGCCAAGCTTATTATTGCCTGACCTAGTGTTTGTCATGCTGGTGATTTCTAGCAGCTTAAGGCTTCTACCATTTAAAGATTCTTCTAATCTCTTGGACTTTGCTAGTTCATTTTTAAGAAACTTTATTTCTTCACTAGACTTAGTGAGTTCTGCTTCTAACCTAGTGTTTTCATTGGAAATAGATTCTGATTCTATTAACTTATTTCTAAGTTCCTTAATCTCCTTTTCTGAACTAATTAAATCTAAGCAGAGGGATTTAAATTCAGTTTTAAATTCAACAGAAGAAAAATCATAAGAAGATAATACCTGATCTTCAGTTGGCATTTCTTCATCATCAGAACTCTCTACAGCTGAGTGGTTGCTGCAGGCATCAATTGCCATAAGGCAAATTTATTTTGCCTTCTTCTCTTCCTCATCTTCACTGGAGCTTGAGGAGGAAGATTCCTCATCAGAATCACTCCAGGTTTCAGCAACAAAACCTTTCTCCTTCTTCTTATGTTTGTAGGAGGAGGACTTGGAGTGCTTCTTATGATGTTCTTTGTCCTTTCTTTTCTCTTTGTTCTTTTCCTCTAGACACTCAAGTAGAATGTGTCCAGGTTTCCTGCAACCATAACAAATAATCTCTTTAGCAGGAGATCTGTCATACCTTGGTTTATCTTCATATCTTGAAGATTTCTTTCTGAACTCCTTTCTTCCCATCTTTAGAAACCTTTTGGCAAAGAGTGTCATCAGCTCCTCATTTGATTGGCTTCCTTCAGAAGCGTCAACAGCTTTTAGAGCAAGAGTTTGATCTTTCCTTGTTGGAGTTGGAGTCTTGGCTTCAGCCTCAGCTTCCCTGAACTTCAGCACTTGCTCAAAAGATTTGAGCTTGCCAAGGAGAGCTTCAGTTGAGATTTTAGTTGTACTTTTGGCCTCCTTGATAGGCCAGATCCTGAGATCCCATGTGTTGGGGAAGCACATCAATATCTTATCATTGACCACTGTCAATGTAATCTCCTTATCAAGAGTTATCAGCTCATTGATGATTGAGCTGAGCCTGGTGTACATGGCTTCAACTGACTCAACTTCAGTTTTCTTGAAGTTTTCATATTGGGATATAAGGTTGGACCTTCTGTCCTTCCTTTCATCAGCTGAACTAGCTACAATGTGGTTCAGTGAGTCCCACATGGCCTTTCCAGAGGTGCAATCAGCCACTTTTTGGAAGATTTCATCAGACATAGTCTGAGCCAGAATGTTCATAGCTTTCGCATCAGCTATCTTTGCCTTCTTGTAGGCATCATTGTAGTATGGAGGAGGCACTGCACTGAGATTTGTAGAAGTTGTAGCAGTGGCTGCAGCAGGAGGTGTTGGAGGTCCTGTCAAAATAGAAGAAAAAATGTCTTCATCAATAGAGTTCATATATAATTTGATTCTTGCCTTCCAGATGCTAAACTTAGCTAAGTTGGAAGCTTGAGGTCTGGTGCTAGAGTAATCCTTGGACTGGGCCATGAAGTGAATATCTATAAGCTTGATATCTATCAGGATCTTGTGACTCAGGTGTTAGTCTGTACAGTCAGTCAACCTCCCTCTGATACCAATTGAAAGTGAGGATAGATATAACTCTAGAGGGGGGGGGGGGTGAATAGAGTATTCAAAAATTATGATACCCTACTCAACTCCCTTAGAGTTAATTTGCGGAATGAGTTTATAGATATTTGAAACCCTAGAGCCTAACATAAAGTGAAGTGCACTAGAGAAAGCTAACTGTAATTACAGTTGAGCTTTGGTCCTATCCCAGCAACTAGCAATCCTAGTTATTTCTACTCACAGCCACAGTGCAATAATTAAATGAAGCAACACAGACGACACAAGAAGTTTATAGTGGTTCCCTCTAAATAGGTACGTCCACTCTTCTACCACCCAGGTAGGAATCCACTACAAGTTTTAGTTCAGGTGCCCTGCCACCAATTGATCTGGTTCAGGTAGATCAAGTAGACCCTTTGAGCTTTTGATCAGGAGCTCAAAATCCAACACAGGTTTTTGATCAGGTGCCCTGCCACCAAGGTTCACTTTTGAAGGGAGTAATAACCCTTTATACAGGAGGTTGAGAGAGTTAAAGTTTCTTTTCTATTGTTAAAACAGATTAGAGAAGCTAGTGGATTGCACAGAGCTAGAAAGCTCTAAAGAATCAAGGCTCCCCCTGGCTTAGAGAATATCCAGGAAGAAGTATTGCTTCAGGGTGCAGGAACTCTTCTGAATTCTTGACAGAGAATTGTCTTGAAATTCTGAAGGAGAAGCTTGAAGAAGACTCTTGATTTGTAATAGGTTGTTCTTCTTTTATCAGCTTCCTTTCTTCTTCTTCTTCTTCTTCTTCTTCTAGGCTCTGAGTAGATGTTCCTGTAAGTAGGATGGACTCAGGGTTGAAGAAGAATGTTGAAAAGAGATGATCTTCTCAGTTGAATGTATCAATGACTGAGAGCTGTATATTTCTTCTTGCTTTGAATCTGTGTATCTCTCTATGTGTTGTGTATGTTATTATTTTTATCTTTGTCTTTTAAGAGCACTTTATATATTGGCCTTTGCAACGACTCTAATCTTTGTTTGAATTTTGTCTTCTTCTGAAATCTGCAATCTGGGCTGCAAATAGCACAAAACAAAACATATCATGCAGGCAGACATGCTATAAAGGGATAAAGCTTTCTAAGAAGCTGCAAATCCAATCTGATAAAAAGGAGTACTAAAGAAAGTCACATCAGACTAAACTCTTCACGGCCAAAGAAGAATTTTTGAGTCTAACGGCTATAAAGGACAGCATGGAAGATAAAGCAAAAAGATATTTCAACTAATAAGACAAAGAACTTTGTCAGATAAAGCATGACTTATGCACAAAGGATGGGGCAAAGATTGCTTTGAGATGTATGCATAAAATCAATGAAATAATCTTTAATAAAATATGCTAAATAAATAGGAATTAAATCATAGAACCGAAAGAGTACAAAATTACTAAAGACAGACAGAAGAACGTCGAACGACCCTCGGAGATTACCGACCGAAGCACAGAGATCGTCGACCTATCAGAACAGATAGTCGAACGACACAGATCGTCGAACTATCAAAGCAGATAGTCGAACTACCACAGCAGATAGTCGAACTATCAGAACATATAGTCGAGCTATCAGATAGTTGAACTATCAAGGAAGATAGTCGAACTATCAAGCAAAATAGATAGTCGACCTATCAAAACAGATAGTCGAACTATCAAGCAGAACAGATAGTCGACCTATCAATCAGATAGTCGAACTATCAAGCAAAACAGATAGTCGACCTATCAAAACAGATAGTCGAACTATCAAGCAGAACAGATAGTCGACCTATCAATCAGATAGTCGAACTATCAAGCAAAACAGATAGTCGACCTCTCAAAACAGATAGTCGAACTATCAAGCAGAACAGATAGTCGACCTATCAAAATAGATAGTCGAACTATCAAGCAGAACAGATAGTCGACCTATCAATCAGATAGTCGAACTATCAGATAGTTGAACTATCCAAGTAGAACAGATAGTCGACCTATCAAAACAGATAGTCGAACTATCAAGCAGAACAGATTGTCGACCTATCAATCAGATAGTCGAGCTATCAGATAGTTAAACTATCCAAGCAGATAGTTGAACTATCAAGAAATCCGTCTGGTCAAAAGAAGTCGAGCGCATTCGACGATCGGCGAGGCAGATACCACAAAATGTCGAGCTAACGAGAGTTGAACTAACTAGAAGATAGATGATCTGTTGACAGACAAACGTCAACCAACTGATAGACGATCGTCGACCAGTCGATAGACGATAGTCGAGCGGCGTTCGACTATAGTCGAACCAAAAAACAACTTAACCAAATTTTCATCTGGATAAGTGACAACTCTACAACTAGAGCAATCTAACTAAACAACTATCCTTTGACCATAGATAAATCTTGGGTCAAGAAACTAAATGAGAAGACTAAACTCAAATCCAATCTAGGGTACCAACACGTGGCAAGTGAACGGTTGGGCTTGGTCCTCATATTCATTTTTGAGGCTCCTTCCGTGTCACGCATAGGCCAGTTCGGGGCTAGGATCTTGGTGCTAATTTACCCAAGAGAACCCACTGAGCCGTAGTACGCATGTGAGCTCCGCTGTTGTGTTCTTAGCGTTGAGGCGTACAGAGGCCTAGGCCAGGTAGTGTAGAGACTAGCCTTATAGTGGAGACGCCCGCTCTACTGTCACCGTTTGGCCACGACGGTTGACGCCTGAGAGGTTAGCTACCTACTCGAATAGTAGGAACTATAAGTCTGTATCGACATAACGATTGCATGTGCTTGATCATGGGTGTGTCATTGCATTGCATACATAGCATTGCACTTCATTGCATACACAAGACCCTCATCGTATAAGTTTGTATGGGCACTCCTATACGATGAGTTACTTATTGCTGAACGACCCTCAACTTATATGCTTGTATGGGCATCCATATAAGTTGAGTTACTTACTGTTATAACATTATACTCTCTTGCGGCTGTAGATGGTAGAATTGTAGAATAAGAGCTTGTTCATTTATACACTACTTTTATTGCTACCTATGATTTGTATACTTACTTCACCTGCTTGTACTACTGCTTATATATATTGTACCTGTTCCTTTCTCCGCCCGGTGCCGAGGAGTCGCCGGGGGAGCGAATGTGAAGCCACTTAGTCTTTATGACTAACGGTTGCTACGTCATCCTTTTTAGGAGGAAACCCCGCAGGTGGAGCAACAGGCTATGTAGCTGGACAGCCAGGCCAGGATGACAGGGCCTGAGGGGACGGTACCGTCGCTACCGTCGGTTACAGATGTGAGTGAGAGAGATTTTGTTGTAGCCCTTCGGGGCAATTCTATTTTCGTACTCTGATTATGTAGAAGCTTGTTTAGCTTCTCTTTTGCTATATTATAGAATTATACTTGGTGTGGGTTTACTTCTTTTATTATTATGGTTGGGTTGGCAGTTTATATGTTGATATTGGTTGAAGCCGGCAGGATAGGCGTCTTGTGGTACAGGCTGACCCGAGTGTTAGTGTTATCGCAAGGCGGCTGTTCTGGGCATAAGACCCCTCTCGTGCCGTGTCTTGTTTTCCGGGAGTGGGGTCTTACAAATGGTATCAGCTTGCTACGATCCTCCAAGGAGAAAGTCACTTAACAATGGTGCCACCCCCATTTGATTAGTCAGTTTTGGGACAAACTGACTTAGCGGAAGCAGTGGTGTGCCCATATGTAATTAACACTAAGTTTGTCCATCTTTAACCTTAGATTAGCCAACCTAACCTTAGGTTTGTACCCTATGTATAGATCCCAGTACATGCTGAGCCAGTGAGGGGCACCCCCGCCCCGTCCGTGCCTACACAATTCCAACAATCAGAGTCTGGGCAGACACTCACAGCTATTTTAGACGCCTTTAGGTCCCAATCTCAGCAGGCACCTGTACAACAACAGGGTCCAGGATCTAGTTGGTAAAGCACTTTTTGAGCTCTCTCCCCTCCCGCTTATATTGGGACAGAGTCGGCGGTGCGTACGGAAGAATGGCTCGACACTATACAAGAATTGCTGGCAGGAATAAGATGTCCAAACAACAAGGCAGTTAACCTTGTGGTGACACTCTTAGAGCTGCACGCCAAAAGGTGGTGGAAGTCCCTCATGGGCTCCACTTTTCGTGGAAGAGTGTACACGAACATTAGTTGGAGCGAATTCTCTGAAGCCTTTTTAGAGCATTTCATCCCCTCGGCCACTCGGGATGGTCTTGAAGAGAGATTTTTGCAACTAAAGCAAGGGTCCATGTCGGTGACAGAGTACCAACGAGAGTTCTAGCACTTGGCTAGATTCGCTGACTCCTATGAGTTGGATGATAGAGGGTACGCCAAACGATTCTACAAAGGCTTGCGAGATCCCCTAAGGCAAGCCCTTTTGTTTATAGCGGACTCTAGTCTGGCGGAGATTATCGATATAGCGAAGAGATTGGAAGCGGACCACTTGGGAAGTGGTAAGAGACCAACGGAGGGCGTGATGGAAGCCGACCCCAGCAACATAAGGAGATTTGACAATAGAAGAGGAAGAGGATATCGGAGGTGTGGCGGGCGTTTCCCCCAGAACTTTAGAGAGGAGCGCCCGGTTCCGCAACCGCCAGCATTACCTCCACCTCAACAATTTCAGCAACACGGCAGAAGGCAGGAACGAGTGTGCTTTGAAAGCAACCAACCGGGCCACATTCGACGCTACTGCCCGCAACTGTTTGGATATGCGCCTTTTGCTCTCCCTCCAGCAGCCCCGCGAGGGAGAGGGTATGTGCGTGGTCGAGGACGAGGACCACGAGGAAGAAACCCCGGACCCGCTCGAGATCAGATGTATGCCTTGGATATGACTCAGGAGCGGAATCCTAATGAGATGATTGCAGGTACGATTTGAATTAGCCCTTTTGCTTCCATTAATATCTTCTAGTGGCGTAAGATATACTAGACGTCTAGCTTGAGTATTATTAAATGACACTTAGGCACTGTGATGGTCGGCGGGAAACCGGCTTATACATTATTTGACACCGGTGCCTCACATTCTTTCGTGTCTGAAGACTTCATATTGGATATACACGGAGTACAATATTTCACTGGTATTGCTCGAAGAGTACGCCTCCCAGACGGATCTGAGATGACGGCAACCGCGAAGTGTGAGTTGGAGATAACCATTGGGGGAAAGACCTTTGATACCCCCGCCACAATTTTGAGAATACCAGAATTCGACCTCATTCTGGGCATGGCATGGATGGATTGGCACCATGCAAGAATCAACTGCGCGAAGAAGAACATCTATTTGAGATATGGGGATACCTATGTAGTCTTCCAAGGTATAAATTTCGCACCACGAATATTGTTATCCTCAATCCAGACCGTGAAAGCTTATATGAGAGGGGATGAAGTCTACATGATATGTTTCGAACTAAAGGAGATGAAGGTAGATGTGAAGGATGTGTGGGTAGCACGGGATTTCCCTGAGGTATTTCCTGAGAAATTGCCAGGGTTACCCCCGCATAGAGAAGTGGATTTTCAGATTATGCTTGTATCAGGAGCTAAGCCTGTCTCCAGGACCCCGTATCGAATGGCCCCAAAAGAACTCGCGGAGTTTAGAGTTCAACAGCAGGAGTTGGTAGAATCAGGGTTTGTTCGCCCCAGCTCATCACCTTGGGGATCCCCTGTTCTTTTTGTTAAGAAGAAAGATGGAACCCTGCGTTTATGTATAGACTTTCGGGAACTCAACAGACTGACGGTACGGAACACCTATCTGTTACCTCGGATCGATGAGTTGTTCGACCAACTGGTGGGAGCGCATTGGTTCTCCAAGCTAGATTTGCGCTTAGGGTATTACCAATTGAGAATAAAAGAGGATGATATTCCGAAAATGGATTTCAGCTCAAGGTACGGCTTATATGAGTTCACAGTGATGCCGTTTGGGCTCACAAATGCCCCATCAGCTTTCATGAGATTGATGAATAAAGTGTTTGAGCCCTATGTGGATGTCTTCGTCATTGTGTTCATTGACGACATCTTAGTCTACTCGAAGACGGAGGAGGAACATGCCGAGCGTTTGGCCTTAGTTCTGGAAAAGTTAAAAGAGCACGCCCTGTTCGCCAAGTTTAGCAAGTGTGAATTCTAGCTTAGGGAAGTGGCTTTCTTGGGTCATGTAATCAGTGGGTCTGGACTAGCTGTGGATCCGGCCAAGGTGCGTGCCGTGAAGGAGTGGTCGCCCTTGAAGTCGGCGGCCGATGTGAGGAGTTTTCTTGGACTTGCTGGATACTACCGCAAGTTCGTAAAATGATTCTCCAAGATTTCCCTCCCACTTACTTCTTTGACAAAGAAAGGTGTGCCATTTGATTGGACACTCCATTGTGAAGCGGCATTCCAGGAATTGAAGGATAGACTTACCTCCGCCCCCATCCTTGTCCTTCCGTCTAGAAAGGAAGGATTCCAAGTTTACACGGACGTGTCTTATTAGGGGTTGGGAGCGGTGTTGATGCAGCACGGGCACGTAATTACTTATGCTTCAAGACAATTGAAGAAGCATGAAATCAATTACCCGGTGCATGATTTGGAGCTAGGAGTGGTGGTGTTCACCTTGAAGGTATGGAGGCATTATCTATACGGCGTCCACTGCGAAATCTTCTCGGATCATAAAAACTTGAAGTACGTCGATACCCAGAAGGAATTAAACTTAAGACAACGGCGGTGGTTAGAGTTTCTATGCGACTATGAGTTCATATTGAACTACCACCCCGGAAAAGCGAACTCGGTAGCCGATGCGTTGAGTAGGAAAGTACCCGGCTCGAGCCCAGAGTCTTGGTTGATGAGCATGGAGTTGGCACGAATGATTGAGGAGATGGACATTACCTTAATATGTAAGGCTTCTTCGGCATATACGGAGTACTTGTCCAGCATGAGCATAGTTTGTGATATCCGGGACCGCATCCGAGTAGAGCAAGGATTGGATGCGGCTTTGGCCCCGACAATAAAGTTAATCGAAGATGGGACTACCAACGAGTACACACTAAAAGAAGGCATCGTTTACTTTCGCGGCCTGCTCTACATTCCCAAAGGTGGCAGAATCCGGGAGGATATCATGAGAGAAGCACATTGCTCTCAATATTCCATGCACCCGGGAATTTCAAAGATGTACGCCGGCTTACGGAAGACGATGTGTTGGCCAGTAATGAAGAAGGATGTCTGGTACTTTGTCACGCATTGCGAAGCCTGCCAAAGAGTGAAGGCAGAGTGCAGGAGTCCCGGTGGCCTGTTGCAGTCGTTGCCGATCCCTGAGTGGAAGTTCGAGGATATTTCCATGGACTTCGTACATGGGCTACCTCACTCCCGCTCAGGAAATGATTCAGTGTGGGTGATCGTTGATTGCCTGACGAAAGTTGCCCGGTTCATCCCTATGAAGAAGGAGGCTCATGTAGATGTCTTAGTATGTGATAGTTTTACTTTCAAGACAACCTACACACCTAGAGGGGGGGGGTGAATAGGTTCTAATTGCTTGTTTATACTTTTATGCAGAATTCAATTACAGAATTAAAACATCCAGCACAGCAATCACAGAAATTTAATCATCACAGATTGCACAATATTTTATAGTGGTTCCCCAAGGTTTGGGTACATCCACTTTCCCCCTTCACCTATCTAGCAGTATGCTAGATTCGGCCAAACTTCCACTATTCTCAGATCCGCAGATCCTACAGCTCAGAACCTGGATAGGTTCCTACAACTCAGAACCCAGAATGGTTCCTACAACTCAGAGAAGAACCTTCTCCTACACTCAGGCAAACAGCCCTACCACTCAGAGATCAACTCTCCTACACTCAGCCTTTATATCACAGGCTTACAACTCAGATCTGTGTAAAACAGATCCTACAGAAATTTAGAAAAGAAGTTTTAATGTCTTGCCTTTGTTGAGAGAGAAGAGGACAAGACAATTCTTGATCAGCTGATGAAATCAACTGAATCTGAGCTTTCTTCAAAGCTTCTTGAATCTGAACTTAGCTGAGTTGATTTCCAAACAGCTTCTTGAGAAACCACTGACGACTTCCTTCTTCTTCTTCAAATGGGTGGATCCCTCTCTATCCAACACCTTTGATGATACTTCTGAATTCTTGTTAGAACTCTTCTTAGATCGATCCTGAGATCGTCTTCTTAGATCTTCTGATGAAGATCTTCTTTAGTGCCTAGCACTTTCTTGAATTGATACTTCAATTGGATTGTGATCCCTCTTCACTTTTTTATATATATTTTTTCACTTCCTTCTAAATCTGTCTATTTATAGACCTTCTTCATGGTAACCGGCTGATCCGGTTTCTAACTGTTTTCTGACAAGTCTGACAGCATCAGTTAACCGGCGGCAACCCACAGCTGTCAAGTCTTCAAAAAAATCCTGTGCCTTAGTCTTGGACAGCAAAGTGTCGAGACAGTCTGTCAGAAAGTGTCGAGACCAACTGTCTATATGTGTCGACACAAGTGACTTTGGTGTCGACACAGTCTTTGAAGATGTCGATAAGTTTGCCATTAAGTCGACACAGCTTCTTCAGAAAATAACTTGGTCTTGACTCTGCAGTTGTCGACACAAGTCCTGTGTGTCGACACAGTTGTTGTAGATTCAGAACTCAGTATGTGTCGACACTGCCTTCAGGTGTCGACACAAGTATTGTCGACTTCTGCCAATGTGTGTCGACTCTGTCTCACTGTGTCGACACAGCCTCCCAGTGTCGACAAAAATGTGGTTGACTATCTTTTTCTATGTCGAAGTCGACTATCTTTCTCTGTCGAGGTCGACTATCTTTCTCTATGTCGACTTCGACTATCTTTCTCTATGTCGACTATCTTTCTCTGTGTCGAGGTCAACTATCTTTCTCTGTGTCGACTATCTTTCTCTGTGTCGACACAACTTCCGTCAAGTGTCGACACAAATATTCTGAAGTGTCGACACTGTTTCTTCAGGTGTCGACACATGGACTTAGAATATTTTTCTACATTCTTTAATACTTCTTCACCTGCACATGTCAACTTAAAACAACATCAAATACACCTTGATGTATATCATTGAGCTAAGTTGGACTTCTTCAAATCAGGTACACATTTTCCAATGTACCCAACAATCTCCCCCTATTTGGAGAAGTCATAACCCTTAAAGCCAATGATATACACCATTTATAAAAAGTATAATATGATGATATATGACATAACAGGAATACTTAATAAAAAACAAAATATGAACAACCCATCACAGAGTGAACATTATATGATTCCAAACAATATTTTGTTTATAACTTAGTAATGTTTGATTACAGATTTTTACATTGAATGATTTAATCAAAACATTACAAAATACTTTTGAAAGAACGTAAAATTAAGACTGATCAGGCTCTCTTATGACAATCCCTTTGCCAGATTGGATTTGAGCCTTCATAGGAGCTTCAGCAACTTCAGCTTGCTTCTTGCCTTTTTGATCAGCCTTCTTCTGTGTTTCTTCCTTGAGCCTTTGCCTTTCAAAGTAATGATATGGCTTTGGAAAGTACTTGCTCGGCTCCTGAGCATCTGGTGGCAGCCTACCCAGCTTGGCTTTTCTTCTGAACTGTACTATTGCCTCTTACCTAGCTTTATGCTTTTGCCATTCCATTTCATTATACCACTTTCCTCTTTCATGAACTTGGTCTTTTACAGCCTTCCATGCAGTGAGTATAATATTTCTTGAAGTAGGGCTCCACTGCTCAAAATCTAGCTTAAGTTCAGCCTGCTCTCTAAATCTCTTCTTGGATAGTAGAGCATCTTGCTGTTCTTTCCAGTTGGCCTCAGGCTTATCCACTTTCTCAATAACAACCTTGTTAACCTCCTTTGGAGGACTATACATATCCTGAACTTGCTGATCAATCATATCAAAATCTGGAGGAGGGTAAATGACTTGGGCAATCTCAGGTTGATTGCCTTCAAGTAGACCTGTTTGAATTCCTGACTCAGCCACCATAGCATCATCACACAAAGGTGGATATCCCAATGTGGCTCGAATACTATTTGTCACCCATTTGGTGTGCTCTGAGCTAGCATGAACTAACAACCTCTCCCCCTTTAGGACTTCTCTTTCAATATGATCTCTTAGATCATCCTTATGAAATCTTATTTGGCCATCGAGATAATTCACACCTTCTTTAAAAAATGGTTTTAACTTTTGAAGCTTGTCAGATATGTCCTTTTGAGAGGTAGTGATAGCAGTTTTAACTGATTCAATATCATCTTGAAGTTTCTTATCAAATTCTTCCATCTCCTTTCCCCTTGCTTCAGTCAACCCTTTAGTAGTCTTTTTCAACTCATTAAGAATCACATTGTGAGAGTCTTCAAGATTGGCATTCATGTTTATCTGATTTGTAAGAACATAGCCTTGCTTCAGTGCTATATCATCTGCTTTGGTAATAATTGATTGCTATTGTTTTGCCAAGAATACTACAGCATTACCTCCCTTATGGAAGCAATCTGTCATCTCCTTCTTATGCATATTGACTTCAAATCGAATTGACTTTATATCTTGAGCCAAGTCAAATTGAAGGGACTTATTGCTCTCATCAACATATTTTTCAACAGCAAATCTATGTTCATCCAACTTAACTTGCAAATCAACCATAAACTTGTTATAATTAAATTCAGAATGGGATTGTTGAGTTGTAGTCTGTAGAGCCTGCTTATAACTTGTGCTCCTTCTCTTAAAGACAACAAGTTTTCTCTTCTTAGCCATTCTGGCTTCTTCAGTCTCAGATTCAGATAAACTATCAATTTGAACTCTTTCTTAAGGAGGAGGAGGAATATCTATCTCAGTGCTATGTTGTTCAGCCTCAATATGCACATACTCCCCCTCAACCACTTGCTCCTCCTCAATTTCTTTCTCCTTCTCAACCTCTTGCTCGATCTCAGCTTCTTGCACTATCTCCATGTCTAGGGCCTTCTCAATATCTTGCCCCTCTTCTACTTTATCAGTAGTAATATCAACATTAGGAAATAACTCATCTAGAGTATATTCCTTCTGATCCTGAACAGAAGATGTATCATTCAGATCTTCAATATTCAAATCTTTGGAGATATTAATTTGTTCTGCCTCTTGCACTGGGTCAGACATCTTCTCCCCCTGTACTTGTTCAGTATTGGTAATGTCCTGGGCAGGTGAGTACACTTGCTCCCCCTGCACCTGTGCAGAAATAGAAATTTTAGAAATGTCTTTTGTAGGAAAATACACCAGCTCCCCCTGCAACTGTACCTGGTCAGGAGTAGATACATTCTGGGCAGGAGAATGAGCTTGCTCCCCCTGCATCTGTGCAGGTATAGTATCTTGCTGGGCTGGAGAAGACTCAAGCTGATCTTCAACCTGCTTTCTCACTAGTTGTTCTTGAAGCTGCTCAGTATCTTGAGCATGAGAAGGGGATTTCACCGGGGTGTCCTGCCTGCTCTCATCAGGCACATCCTTAGATAGCACCCTATCCCACCTAGAAAACAATCTCATGTCCATCTTTCTCATGTGATTGATCTTTGTTCCTGGTAGTTGTTGCATTACCTCAGGGATCACTCCAGTCAGATATAAACTCATAATTCTACCCAGATTTGGCTTCTTGATTCCTTCCTTGATCTTTTCAAAGATTACAGCTGACCAATCAGTTGGAATTGTAAACACAATTCTGGTCATTAGGCAGAACATATAGGCTGAAATCCTATCATGTCCCCCTGGTTTGCACAGAATCACCTTGCCAACTACTTCAGACAAAAATTTCCCTTGCTGATTCATCCCTTTCCTGTTGAAAGCAGCTCCAATCTTCAAGGTGGGATCCAATCCGCACCATTGGAGAGCCTCCCTTGACTTAGAAGCAGGGACTTCTTCTTCATTCTCAATTATTGGTAATTGGAGAATCTTCCTTAAACTTCTTGGGGTAATCTTCACTGTCGACCCATGAACAGTGGACTTTATCTTGAGAATATCTGAATCCATTGATGCAGAGTTAAAGAATTCATGCACCTCCTTCTTCCATATCTTAGAAGGTTCAGAAACTAAAAACTCTAATCCGGATTCGGAAATTAGAGTGATAACCCGTTGAACATCTGTCGGGGCTTCTGCAAAGGCATTCCGTACCAACTCATAACCTTCGTTGACGTTGTCTTCAATCTTCGGCGCCATTGATCAGTTGAGAAGGCTTGAGAGAAGAGAGAGAGAATGTCGACACAGGGTTTCAGTCTCAAAAACCTTGTAAGCATGTCGACAGATTAAGTTCTTGACCTATTTATACCTTATATTGAAAGAAGATCAAAAGTCGGCAAAAACAGACTATAAGTGTCGACACAGAAGGAGTGTGTCGACACAAGCATCTATTGTCTCGACATCAAGTCTGTCTACTATGTGTCGACACCAATTTGTGTATATGTCGACACCTGGGATATATAGTAGAGCATCAGAAATTCTGTGTCGACTCTTAGTATAAGTGTCGACACAAAATCTGTAAGTGTCGACACCACTATTCTGGTGAAGTCGACACTACATTCCTGGATAAGTCGACAATTTGATTCTTAAGTGTCGACATATATTCTCTGTGTCGACACAATATCTCTGACTTGTCGACATTACTTTACTGAGTCGACACATTATCACTGAATGTGTCGACACCATTTTACTTGGCCAATTTTTGTTGTTCAAAACAACTTGAAAGTACTTCAAAGTACTTGATACTACTTCAATACCATTCTTGATGATTTTGTTAATACACTAATCAATGGTTAACATGCCTAATTCAATTTTAAATTTATTGAATTTGGTTTCATCTAGTGGCTTAGTAAATACATCTGCAATTTGATAATCTGTTTTTACAAATTCCAATGAGATGTCTTCTTTTTCTACATGTTCTCTAAGAAAATGGTATTTAATTTCTATATGCTTAGTTCTACTATGAGAAACTAGATTATTAGCAATAGAAATTGCACTCTTAGAATCACACAAAAGAGGTGTTCTACTTACTTGAATACCATAATCTTTAAGCTGATGCTGCATCCATAATAGCTATGCACAGCAGCTTCCAGCAGCAACATACTCTGACTCAGCTGTGGATATTGCCGCACTGGTCTGCTTCTTACTACTCCATGAAATCAGTCTTCCTCCCAGGAATTGACAAGTACCTGTAGTACTCTTCCTATCCTCTCTACAGCCTGCAAAATCTGCATCTGAATAACCTGTTAGTAGAAAATCTCTATTCCTAGGGTACCAAAGGCCTAGATTAGGTGTGCCCTTAAGATATCTCAGAATCCTTTTGACTGCAGTATAATGAGACTCTTTAGGGCAGGCTTGGTACCTAGCACAGACACATGTAGCATACATAATATCTGGTCTACTAGCAGTGAGATATAGTAGAGAACCAACTATTCCTCTATACAAAGTCTCATCAACAGGTTTACCTGCATCATCTTTGCATATAGGCATACTTGTTCCCATAGGAGTTCTCATGATGGAGGATGACTCCATACCATACTTCTTAATTAATTCTTTGGTGAACTTTGACTGGGATATAGACAAGCCATCATCAGTATGTCTTACTTGGAGTCCCAAGAAGAACTTAAGTTCCCCCATACTGCTCATCTCAAACTTCCCTTGCATAAGTTTGGCAAACTTTTTACAAAGGTTGTTTTCAGTAGATCCAAAGATTATGTCATCAACATAGATCTGAACTAAGATGATCTTGCCTTTGGATTCCCTAAGGAATAGGGTTTTGTCTATTTTTCCTCTTGAGAATTTATTCTCAATAAGGAAAGTAGACAGGGTTTCATACCAAGCCCTTGGGGCTTGCTTTAACCCGTACAAAGCTTTTCTAAGCTTATAAACATAATAAGGTTTAAGAGGATCTACAAAACCTGATGGCTGCTCTACATATACTTCTTCTTTAAGATCACCATTCAAAAATGCTGACTTCACATCCATCTGGTATACTTTGAAGTCTTGATAGGCTGCATAGGCAAGGAACATTCTGATTGCCTCCAGCCTTGCTACTGGGGCAAAGGTTTGATCAAAGTCAATCCCTTCTTCCTGCCTGTATCCTTTAGCAACCAATCTTGCTTTATTTTTCAGTATTACTCCACTCTCATCCAACTTGTTCCTATAGATCCATTTTGTCCCAATTATATTGTGGCTTCTTGGTTTAGGAACAAGCTCCCAGACATTGCACCTTCTGAATTGATTCAGCTCCTCTTGCATAGCATCAATCTAGTGCTGGTATTGGATAGCTTCTTCAAATTTCTTAGGCTCCATTTGTGACAGGAAAATTGAATGCAGAACTGTGCTTTGACTTCTGCTTCTAGTCTGCACTCCCTGTCTTGGATCACCTATTATCTGATCAGCTGGATGGTCTCTTAAATGTCTTGTAGCTGGAGGAAGATTTCCTTCTGGTTGAACATCTCCAGCTCATTCATTATGCTGAACCTCTTGGTTTTCTTCATCTTCTATTGTGTCATGTACTCCCCCTGGACAGTAGCCTTCATTTTCTAATGCTCCATCTTCCCTTGAAGCTTCAGCAATGGAGAGCTTGTCCATTCTTTTGCTTATACCTGTTGAGTCATTTGATCTACAAGATAACTCACAGTTGATTAATCTTGTTTCATCAAACACAACATGCACAGATTCTTCAACAACTTGAGTAGTCAAGTTGAAGATTCTATAGGCCTTACTATTTGTGCTGTACCCAACAAATATCCCATCCTGGGATTTGGCAGCAAACTTAGTCAAATATGACTTACCATTGTTAAGTATATAGCATTTGCAACCAAAGATCCTGAAGTAGGATAGATTTGGTTTTCTACCTTTCATAATCTCATAGGGAGTCTTTTTGTGGCTCTTGGTGATAGAAGCCCTATTGATCATATGACAAGCAGTGTTTACTGCCTCAACCCAGAAATATTCTGGTAGAGAGGTGTCACTCAATAGAGTTCTACCAGCTTCAATTAATGTTCTATTCTTTCTTTCAACAATTCCATTTTGCTGAGGTGTTCTAGGTGAGGAGAACTCTTGGAAAATCCCAAAGTCTTCACATAACTTTGTCATGCTTTCAGATTGAAACTCAGTACCATGGTCACTTCTGATTTTGACCACTGTACTATTTAGTTCATTCTGAATTTGCTTCACAAAATTAAGTAAGACACTTGGGGTTTCAGATTTCTGTCTCAGAAAGAACACTCATGTAAATCTAGAATAGTCATCTACAACCACAAAAGTATAGACCTTCCTACCTAGACTATGAACTGGCATAGGACCAAAAAGATCCATATGCAAGAGGTATAAGCACCTCACAGAATCCTTGTTTTCAAGGCTTTAAAAGGAGGATTTTGTCTGCTTGCCCTTTTGACAAGCTGAGCATATCCCTTCCTTTATACACTTAACTTGAGGACCATTCCTCACTAACTCTTTGCTAAAGAGTTGGCCAATTGTCTTGTAGTTAAGATGAGCCAATCTCTTGTGCCACTTAACACAATGATAAGCATTGTCATCAGCTACAAGACAGATGGGAGAAGCCTTATTCTCACATACAAAATTAAGACAATATACATTTCTCTTCCTATACCCAGTCAAAATGATCTCTTGATCACTTGACCTTTTGATATGACATCCATCCTTAACAAATGAAATGTCATATCCTAAATCACTCTGCTGGCTTATGCTTATTAGATTATGTTTCAAACCTTTTACATAAGCCACTTGGGTGATAGTAATTAGGTTAGAAGAAATGTTACCAAACCCTTTGATGACTCCTTTTTCAGATCCACCAAAGATCACTTTAGGTCCATCTTTGACAGATGAATACTCCTTCAGCAGCGCCTTTGTTCCAATCATGTGCCTGGAACAACCACTATCCAAGTACCATATAGGGGCATGGCTACTTGGATTCACCTGCAACATAGATTTACTTACCCTTAGAACCCAAGCAAGTCTTGGTTCCTTGGTTTAGGTTAGCATAAACAAAGCTACCATTATCTCTTCTAACAGGTGGACTATTGTTCTTTCTAACACTTGTGTTGTACCAGCAGTCTAGTGTAAAATGGCCTCTCTTGCCACAGCACCAACATTCAAACCTATTGTATCTAGTTCTAGATACATCCTTGACAAAAGAATTTCTGTCCATTGCTGGTGCTGCAGCAGCTTCACCCACTGATTTTTTATAACCATTGGGTTTATGAACATGGGTAGGCCTGTTGGCATTTACACCCTTGTTTTTCAGAACATTAGTCTTAATATGACCATGAATATTTTCATGATCATATTGGTTAGAAGGCACTTGCACCTTTCTAAACTTAATAGGGACTGAAAAGTTCAGTGGCTTGACAGGAGCTTTGCCTTTCCTCTTGAATCGGCCAGCCCCGGAGTTACCTTTGAATCCTAATCCTGCCTTACCCTTTTGATTCACAAATTCATCTATCAAGGGTAAGACAGACTTTGGCTTAGAGTAACTAGCCACTAAATCTTTTTCAATTCTTAGTCTGGCCTCCAGACTCTTCACTTGATCATTGGTATAATTAATTGTTCCCATCTGAATAATAGTTATATTCTTCAGCTTGGCAATTTTATTTAACTTCTGATCAATTACTTTCTCTAACTCCGTTGCAGCTACCCTTAGTTTAGCAATCTCATGAGCCTGAGATTTAACCATGTTCTTGCTTTTCTTAAGGGCCTGCAACAAGTCCCCATACTTATCTATCAATTGATAGACATCTCCTTCAGATTCAGATGCATCTACATCACTTGATGCAGATGTAGCTGATTCTGTACTTGTACTACAAAAAGATTTCATAGAAGGACATTGTACCTTATTAGGACCAGACTGATTCTGGCATATGTCCTCTTCTGATCCTGCCATCAGTCCCATGCACTGATGATCCTGTTGATCATAGATGGAGTCTAGCAACTGCAGAAACTCCTCTTCTTCAGATGCAGCATGTAGTCCAATATATACTTCTGCTTCAGATTCTGACTCTGAAGTTGACTGATCTGTTAGGCTTTTATCCTTCTTTGCAACAAAAGATTTCTCCTTCTTGCCCTTTTTATGAGTCTTCTTCTTGTCTGAAGACTCCTTTCTCTTATCAGGACAGTCAGCCACTACATGTCCAGGTCTATTGCAACAACAGCAGACAATCTTTGAAGTAGTAGCCTTGCTGGGCTTTGATCTGCTCTTTTCTTTCCTTGATGACTTTTTCTTCTGATAATAGTCATCAACTTGCTGTGAAGTGGAGGGCTTAGACTTCCACTGCTTCTTCTTCAAGAACCTCTGGAATTGCCTTGTGAATGCAGCAAAGTCTGCATCTGAATCACAACTTTCTGAACCCTGATTATCTGAATTTTCAGAACTGACTTCTGCAATTTCCTTAGGAGGGGATGGTGATATCCTCCTATTCTTTCTGATGGCTTCTGCATTGAATGCCACAGTCTTTTCTCTATGCTCTCCTTTTGAATTCTTTTCCTCCTCCTTCCTCACCATAAGTTGCATTTCATAGGATAGCAGCTTTCCAAATAAGGTGGGAGGAGAGATCTCTGCCAATTTAGCCACTTCTCTTATGACACAGATCTTTGTGTCCCAATCCTTTGTTAAGGATCTTAAGAATTTGTCATTCAGTTCATAGGTACTGAAGACTCTTCCATATGACATTAGCTCATTCACAATTCTATAGAATTTCTTATAGCACTCAGTTATGCTATCAGATTTTCCTTGTCTAAAACTTTCATATTCCTGGTTGAGCATAGATTTCCTGTCCTGCCTTACTTCTTCAAATCCCTCCATATAGACAATCAAAGTGTCCCACATTTCTTTGGAGGTCTTGTAGTGAATCAGATTCTGAAATGTTGAATCATCTATGGCACTTACAATAATGTTCTGTGCTCTTTTATCCATGGTTGCCAAAATGATTTCATCCTTGGTCATTTCAGAATAACTCTTTGGAGTTTGGATATTTGCATCAAGCTCTGATACCTTCTTTGGAATGAAGGGGCCTTCCTGTACAGTGATGTAAATCCTTGGGTCAGATGCCTCCATAAACAACCTGACTCTTTCTTTCCAAATTCCAAAGATTTCCTTCCTGCATATGGGTAATTTCATGGACCCTAGCTCCTTATGATTCTCTTCAGAACCCATTTTCTTGAATCTTGATTCTGCCTTTCAGATCTACCTCAGACTGTTAAGTCCTTTTTGAGGAACCTCCCTCTGATACCACTTGATAGTTTTACTTTCAAGACAACCTACACACCTAGAGGGGGGGGGGGAATAGGTTCTAATTGCTTGTTTATACTTTTAGGCAGAATTCAATTACAAAATTAAAACTTCCAGCACATCAATCACAGAAATTTAATCATCACAGATTGCACAATGTTTTATAGTGGTTCCCCAAGGTTTGGGTACATCCACTTTCCCCCTTCACCTATCTAGCAGTATGCTAGATTCAGCCAAACTTCCACTATTCTCAGATCCGCAGATCCTACAGCTACGAACCTGGATAGGTTCCTACAACTCAAAACCCAGAATGGTTCCTACAACTCAGAGAAGAACCTTCTCCTACACTCAGGCAAACAACCCTACCACTCAGAGATCAACTCTCCTACACTCAGCCTTTATATCACAGGCTTACAACTCAGATCTGTGTAAAATAGATCCTACAGAAATTTAGAAAAGAAGTTTTAATGTCTTGCCTTTGTTGAGAGAGAAGAGGACAAGACAATTCTTGATCAGCTGATGAAATCAACTGAATCTGAGCTTTCTTCAAAGCTTCTTGAATCTGAACTTAGCTGAGTTGATTTCCAAACAGCTTCTTGAGAAACCACTGACGGCTTCCTTCTTCTTCTTCAAATGGGTGGATCCCTCTCTATCCAACACCTTTGATCATACTTCTGAATTCTTGTTAGAACTCTTCTTAGATCGATCCTGAGATCGTCTTCTTAGATCTTCTGATGAAGATCTTCTTTAGTGCCTAGCACTTTCTTGAATTGATACTTCAATTGGATTGTGATCCCTCTTCATTTTTTTATATATATTTTTTCACTTCCTTCTGAATCTGTCTATTTATAGACCTTCTTCATGGTAACCGGCTGATCCGGTTTCTAACTATTTTCTGACAAGTCTGACAGCATCAGTTAACCGGTGGCAACCCACAGCTGTCAAGTTTTCAAACAAATCCTGTGCCTTAGTCTTGGACAGCAAAGTGTCGAGACAGTCTGTCAGAAAGTGTCGAGACCAACTATCTATATGTGTCAACACAAGTGACTTTGGTGTCGACACAGTCTTTGAAGATGTCGACAAGTTTGTCATTAAGTCGACACACCTTCTTCAGAAAATAACTTGGTCTTGACTCTGCAGTGTGTCGACACAAGTCCTGTGTGTCGACACAGTTGTTGTAGATTCAGAACTCAGTATGTGTCGACACTGCCTTCAGGTGTCGACACAAGTATTGTCGACTTCTGCCAATGTGTGTCGACTCTGTCTCACTATGTCGACACAGCCTCCCAGTGTCGACACAAATGTGGTCGACTATCTTTTTCTGTGTCGAGGTCGACTATCTTTCTCTCTCGAGGTCGACTATCTTTCTCTATGTCGACTATCTTTCTCTGTGTCGAGGTCGACTATCTTTCTCTGTGTCGACTATCTTTCTCTGTGTCGACACAGCTTCCGTCAAGTGTCGACACAAATATTCTGAAGTGTCGACACTGTTTCTTCAGGTGTCGATACATGGACTTAGAATATTTTTCTGCATTCTTTAATACTTCTTCACCTGCACATGTCAACTTAAAACAACATCAAGTACACCTTGATGTATATCATTGAGCTAAGTTGGACTTCTTCAAATCCGGTACACATTTTCCAATATACCCAACAGTATGTCTTTTTGTGGAGCAGTTTGTACGGTATCACGACATACCTAAGACGATAGTTTCGGACCATGATGGTCGTTTTACCTCCAAGGAGTGGAAGGCGGTACAAGCGTATTTGGGTTCGCGCCTTACCTTCAACACCGCATTTCATCCACATACGGACGGGCAGTCTGAGCGCACCATCCGAACATTGGAGGATCTGTTGAGGTTATGTGTGATAGATAGGGGAGAGCCGTGGGAAAGACTCTTGCCCTTAGTGGAATTCTCCTACAACAACCGCCATCAAGCTAGTATTGGCATGACACCCCATGAAGCCCTTTATGGAAGAAGGTGTAGAACCCCCCTTGTCTTGGGTACAAGATGAAGACCCGAAGAATTTGGGTGTTGAATATATAGACGACACGGATGCGGTGGTTAGGCTGATAAGGGATCGCATGTTGGAGGCTTAAAGTCAGCAGGCGAAGTATTATAACGCAAAGCACCGTATGGTGGAGTTTCAAGTGGGTGAAAAAGTGTTTCTGAAAATCCGGCCGATGCATGGAGTGTCACGGGTGCGGAGAGTGAAGAAGCTCAGCCTACGGTATGTTGCACCCTATGTCATAGTGGAAAGGATTGGCCCTTTGGCCTATCGGCTAGAGCTACCGCCCGAGCTAGAAAATCTCCACAATGTGTGTTGGAACACCCTATTACTAATTTGGGTAAGGATCACTATGTTTGTCTTAGGAAACCAGGTTGACCTAGTTGTATAGTTGTAAAGGTCAACATTAGAATGAGTCTAGGGCTTAGAACTTAGGTTTGAAGCTGCCCCCAGGACCATTCCAATGTCAAGGATATAGAGCCAAGTCTAAGGCAATTCTCGTCGAGCTCAGGTCGACGAAACGTCGAACTCGGTTCGACGCTCTCTGAGCTCAACTTGATAAATCGTCGAACTCCGGTCGACGATCTTCGAGCTCAGATCGACGATCTCTCTTCAGTTATTCTTCAGGTCGCTGAGCTCGGTTCGACGATCTTCGAGCTCAGTTCGATGTTTTCTGTCTGCATGATCTCATTCCATCTCTGAGCTCAGTTCGACGATCGTAGAGCTCAGATCGACGTTTCTTCTGAGAGATCGACGCTTTTGAGGATTCAAATGCTGTTATTCTTTGGAATGTTTTTGAATGCTATCAGCATTTATGACAAGAAGATCTGCCAGCCGTTTGTCTTTATTCTGGAGCAAGTTTCAAGGAATTGTTCAGGAAATATTTTATTGGACCTTCCTCTAAAAGACAAGACACTTTATGGAAGACATTTATGACTGCCAACGGCTATCCTTGACAAGAATTCTTTTCAGAGAATAAGATCCTTCTTCTTGTCTTCAGAAACATAGAGAGAATATACAACACTTAGAGAACCAGAAGAAAAAGCTGTGACAAATAATAAGTGATCAAGAATTAGAAGAACAATCTTCTTGCTTACTAAAAAGTGTTCACAACTTCATCTCAAGAACTCCAGACACCTCATCTTTTAGTCTTCTTGCTGAAACAATCTTTTGCTGGAGATCAAAGTTCTGAAGACCTATCACCCTAGAGCAAAGCTTCCTTTCCTGAACCAGTCTACATCTCAGGGGGAGCTTTGACAAAAGATCCACTAAGTCTTCTCTCATTTGATTTGAGAACAGAGAAGACAACTTCATTTCCTTTTCCTTTTTATTTTCCTGCTGTAAAAGGGTTCTTGAACTCCTTTCTAAAGTTCTGTCTGGTTCTGAGAGCCTTGTCAAAACTCAGTGGTGGCAAGAAACCTTATCAAAAAATCCAGTTTTGGTTTTTGAGCACCTTATCAAAAGCTCATTGGTGTCAGGACACCTGATCAACTCGTCCTGAGTGGATTCCTACCAAGGGTGGTAGAAGAGTGGATGTACCCAGGTTTTTGGGGAACCACTATATTTCCTTGTGTCTGCAGGATTGTTTGTGTGATTATTGCTGTGTGCTGTGTTCTTAATTTCTTGCTTCTTAAATTTCTTTCTAGCACTCTACACTATAGTGTAAATCAAATTTTATATGTGCTGATATTCTCAAAACTGTGAAACTTATTTGAATAAACTCTATTCACCCCCCATCTAGAGTTGAGATAGATCTTACCCTCACTTTCAATTGGTATCAGAGGCAGGTTGGTTGCTCATACAGGCTAACACCTGAACCAAGTGATCCTTGGTAAAATCTATCCTTTAAGAGGGTTATTTCTTCTTATATATATATTACTCTAAGACATGGCACAGAACAAGGATTATGCAAGCACCAGACCTCCAGTGTGCAATCTATCTAAGTTTGCACTTTGGAAGGCAAGGATTAAATTATACATGAACTCTATTGATGAAGATATTTTTAATTCTGTCTTGACAGTTTGTCCAAGTCCACCAGCAAGCTTAAGCACAAATGCTGTTCCACCTCCCTCAGGAACAGATGCAGACATAATGAAATGGAAAACTGCAGATGCAAAGGCCATGAACATCTTAGCTCAGACAATGTCTGATGAATTATTTCAGAAAGTAGCTGACTGCAACTCAGCCAAAGGAATTTGGGACATGCTCTCTGAAATTGTCTCAGGGTCTGCTGATGAAAGGAAAGACAGGAGATCTCACCTCATAACCTAATATGAGAATTTCAAGAAAGGAGAGACTGAGTCAGTAGCAGATATGTACAACAGATTGAGTCTGATTGTCAATGAGCTAAGGACCTTGGATAAAGAAATCTCATTGACTGAGCTTAATGACAAGATCCTAATGTGCTTCCCTAGTACTTGGGATTCAAGAATCTGGCCAATCAAAGATGCCAAAAGTCTAAATGATATCACTACTGAAACTCTCCTAGGCAAGCTCAAATCTTATGAGCTGCTTATCAAGAACAGAGAGGAAGAACAGAAGGCTGCTTCACCAGCCTCAAGGAAAGAGAAGTCAATAGCTTTCAAAGCTATTGAAGATCAGCCTGAAGAAAAACTCACAGGCAATGAGGAATTGGTCAGCCTACTGGCCAAAAGATTTTACAAGATAGCCAGAAAAGACTTCAGAAAAAGGCCATACAAAGGACATGACAAACCAAGGTATGATAAGTCAAATAATAATAATAACAAAGAAATCATATGCTTTGGTTGCAGGAAACCAGGCCACATTGTGCCTGACTGTCCAGAGAACAAGAACAAGGACAGAAAAGATAGAAGAGAAAGAAGAAAAGAAAAAGATTTCAAAAAGAACAGCTCAGACAAAGCCTCCACTAGCAGGAACAAAAATACAAGGAAGGGTTTTGTTGCTGAGACATGGAGTGAGACAGAAGAAGATTCTGAAACTTCATCTAGCTCCAGTGATGATGAAGTTGATGCTGATGAGAAAGAATTCTGCATGATGGCTATCAATGCCTCACAGCAAAACTCTGATGAAGAATCAGATTCAGATTCAGAAAATCAACCAGAGGAAGATCAGGTAATTAGCTCTTTTGATTTTAATTCTGAGGACTTCAAAAATGAATTTAAGACATTGTGCTTGGATTTACTAAAATCTGAGAAAGAGATATTCTCTCTCAGAAACAAATTATCTGAATACAGTGTCCTAAACTCAAATAACCTCAAACTCTCTGAGGAGTTAGAATGCTGTAGGGAGGAGATAGCTTCACTGAAAAGTGAACTGTCAAAAGCTAAAAAGTTTGAAGAATCCCTAAATGGGAGAAGTATCAGACTGATGGACATTACAAGCACAGTGAACTCTAGATTTAACAGTACACTGGGCTTGGGTGCCTCATCCAGCCAACCTATAGTATTAACAACTCCAATCAAATTTGTCTCTGACAAAGGAAAGGGAGTAATAGAGGTAGCTAAGAAGAATGCAGATCTGCTAGAGAAAAATTCAGTTCAACAGATTGCGTCGAGCAGAGCTCGACGATCGTCGAACAGAGCTCGACGATCTAACCACAGATCGTCGACCTCAGCTCGACGATATCCAAACTCTGAACTTCAGTATAATCGATCTTCGAACAGAGATCGACGATCTGACCCAAGATCGTCGACCTCAGTTCGACGATCGTCGAACAGAGATCAGGTCTGTGAACATTCCTTCAATGGCACATCTAGATTCAATCCTAGAGGTCCCACATCCCAAGGCTTTAACCCCTATACTGAATGGATAGTACCTCCTAGGATATACCATCCTGAAGGCTATAAGAGTCAACCTGGGATGTCTTTTATTTCTGAATTCAAAGGATATCAGCCTAGGCCCAAGGTTAACTGGGTCAAAAACAAGTAAGCTGTTCATGTGCAGGTAAAGACCTATTCAGTATCTAACCAACAATGGTATCTGGATAGTGGGTGCTAAAAGCACATGACAGGGAATAGGGAGAACCTATCATCCTTCATAACCAAACTTGGACCCAAAGTGATTTTTGGTGATTCAAATTTTGGCCAAACCAAAGGATATGGTGCTGCTCAGATAGGCTCAGTCACATTCAAGAAAGTGGCATATGTAGAAGGACTGAAGCACAATCTGATATGTATCAGTCAACTATGTGATGAAGGATACAAGGTGACATTCAATAAATCCCTGTGCAAGATCAAATCAGAGGACAACACAACAGTGTTAACAGGTAAAAGGACAGGTAACATTTACTCAGTAGATTTTCTTTCTTCTAAAGTAGATATCTGTTTATTCAATTCCATATCTAAGCCTAATATTTTGTGGCATAAGAGATTAGGACATCTTAACCTTAGAACCATTGCTAGGCTCTCCAGGGACAACCTTGTTAGAGGACTACCTTCTGGCCCCTACAAGAAGGAAGGACTCTGCAAGACTTGTCAATTAGGCAAGCAAACTAAAAATAGCTTTAAGTCACTTAATAAGAGTGATTCACCTAGGATTTTGTATTTGTTGCACATGGATCTTTTTGGACCCATATCAGTACAAAGCCTAGGAGGGAAGTCCTATACTTTAGTAGTTGTAGATGACTTCTCAAGATTCACATGGGTATTCTTTCTGAGGAAGAAGTCTGATAACTTTAAATGTTTGACAGAGTTTCTCAAATGTATACAGATTGAGTTCAACACTCACATTGCCCTGATCAGAAGTGATCATGGGACAGAGTTTGATTCTCTTCTTATGCAAGAGTTCTGTCAAAGTGAAGGGATCAGGCACACTTTCTCAGCTCCTAGAACTCCTCAACAAAATGGGGTAGCTGAAAGGAAAAATAGAACCCTAATTGAATCTGCTACTACATTGTTGACAGATGCTCACCTACCTCTATCCTTTTGGGCTGAGGCAGTGAACACCTCCAACTATGTATTAAATAGAAGCCTGATACATAAATTAAAGGGCAAGACTCCCTATGAATTGCTCAAAGGGAAGAAACCTAAAGTAAATTATTTTAAAATTTTTGGCTGTATTTGTTATATTCATAATAATGACAAGAAACATCTAGCAAAATTCCAAGCTAAAGCTGATGAAGGAGTATTTCTGGGATACTCCATGATCAACAAGGCCTATAGGGTATATAATAAATCATCTTGTAAAATTGAAGAATCTGTTCATGTTACTTTTGATGAGACTAACATGTGTTATAAGGAGAAGTCTACTTCTACCATAGAACCTTTGCAGGTACAATCTATATCAGAAAGTATGGACAGATTACAGGTTAAATAAGAGGATACAACCTCTCAACCTATTCAGCAAAAGAATGAAAGCAGTGATGATGAAGAAGTACAACATCTTGAAGAAAATCATCCTGAAGAGCCAGTTGTTGTTCCACTAGAGGAAACAACAACACAGGTTGGTGAACAATCAACACCCCTTATTGATTTAGTAACAACAAGAGATCATCCAATTTCCCAAGTAATTGGAAACATCTCAGCTGGTTTGCAAACCAGAAATCTGGTCAACCAGAACCTGATGCACACCTGCTTCCTATCTCAAGTTGAGCCTCAATCCATTCAAGATGTAGAGCAAGATCCACACTGGATCATTGCAATGCAAGAGGAGCTACATCAATTTGAAAGGAACAAAGTTTGGGAACTAGTGCCTAAGCCAAAGGATCATTCCATTGTTGGAACAAAGTGGGTGTTCAGAAACAAGCTTGATGATCAAGGAATTATTGTCAGAAATAAGGCAAGACTAGTTGCTCAAGGCTACTCTCAACAAGAAGGAATAGACTATGACCAGACCTTTGCACCAGTTGCAAGGTTAGAGGCCATTAAAATATTTCTAGCTTATGCTGCTCACAAAGGCTTCAAGGTCTATCAGATGGATGTGAAGAGTGCATTTCTCAATGGGGACATCAAAGAGGAAGTCTATGTTAGACAACCTCCTGGTTTTATCTCTCTAACTCACCCTGATTATGTTTTCAAATTGCATAAAGCATTATATGGTCTCAAGCAAGCTCCTAGAGCATGGTATGAGACCCTAACATGCTTTCTTCTGGAAAATGATTTTGTTAGGGGGAGAGTAGACCAAACTCTTTTTATTAGAACCCATAAGTCCCACACCATACTAGTACAAATTTATGTAGATGATATCATATTTGGATCTATTGATTCAAACTTGTGCATAAAGTTTTCCAACCTAATGCATTCCAAATTTGAAATGAGTAGCATGGGTGAGCTCTCCTTCTTCTTAGGATTGCAAGTAAAACAGCATGCTGAGGGCATATTTATTTCCCAAACCAAGTATGCTAAAGAATTGGTTAAGAGATTTGGTATGTTTGAGGCATCCTGTATGAAAACACCCATGCCTACTAATGTTGTATTGGATGCTGATTAACATGGGAAACCAGTTGATCAGACAAAATATAGAGCAATGATTGGCTCTCTATTGTACCTTACAGCCAGTAGGCCAGATATAATGTTTGCTACATACATATGTGCTAGATTCCAGGTTAGCCCTAGAGACTCACACCTAACTCTAGTTAAAAGGATTCTTAGGTATTTAAAATGTTGTCCAAATCTAGGACTCTGGTATCCAAAAGACTCAGGATTTGAATTAACTGGATTCTCAGATGCTGATTATGCTGGATGTAGAATAGACAGGAAAAGCACCAGTGGAACATGTCAGTTCCTTGGTGACAGACTTGTCTCCTAGTTTTGTAAGAAGCAAACATCTGTGTCAACCTCAACTGCTGAAGCTGAATATATGGCTGCAGGCAGTTGCTGTTCACAAATATTGTGGATACAAAATCTGCTCATAGACTATGGCTACAACTTAGAGAAGTCTAAATTTTTTTGTGATAATACTAGTGCTATCTCTATAGCACAAAATCCAGTCCTCCATAGTAGGAAAAAACATATAGAGATTAGGCATCACTTTCTAAGGGATAATGTAGAGAAAAACAAAATAGAACTTCAATATATACCTACTGATTTGTAAAGGGGAGATATTTTCACCAAGCCCTTGGATGAAAAGAAACACAGTTTCTTCCTAAATCAGTTAGGCATGTTAGATGGAGGAAGCCTAAACTAACTTACAAGATTTTTGAAAAGATAAAACAGACCAAGACTAGGCTAAAAAATCAGTTCCTTTTGTGTCTGTAGAATAGGCTTTGTCTCTGAACTGCGCTCGACGTTTTCCCAGAAAACGTCGAACGTAGATCGACGTTTCCCTAAAAATCGTCGACTAGAGATCGACGTCTCCAAAATCGTCGATCTGAGTTCAGCGCCTCCGTTAGCTCCAGGTTTTCTCTCCTTCTGTTCATAGGCCGTCGAGAGAAGCTCGACGCTTTTCAACATCGTCGAATGGAGATCGACAATATTGACGTCTCTTCAGTTTCCCTCTGTAGCCCAAATCGTCGAGCTGAGATCGACGTTCTGTCGAACCAAGCTCCACGATTTTCCATTTCTCCGTCGAACCCTAATATAAAATCATTTCCGCGGCCATCGTTCATCTTTTGTGCTTTCACTCTCTGCAACTTTCTTCGTTTTTCCCTCCAAATCCTCTATGCTTGGTCGTGTTTGGTTTTTCGTGTTGCAGGTGCAAATGGCTGATTCCAGTGCTGCAATCTCTAAGATAAAATTTGACACAGGATTTGACATTGATATGAACTCGTTTGATGGAAGCGATCAGCGCTTCAAGGATATTCTCAATCTGTTCAGAGAACAATAGCTGACCCAAATAATGGCTACCCGGATGAAGATTGCTTCAGAAGAGATCAAAGAGTGGTGCTTTACAGTGATAGATGAGACTGAGAACTCTGTCGTCGGTATCATAAAAGGGACCCAGGTACAACTGTCCCCAGCTCTCTTAACAGATGTTTTTCAACTTAGTTCTGGAGACGATTCTATCGAATTATCTGGAGAAGAATATGATTCCATGCTTGATAGAATGGGGCACAATGCTGTAAACCCCAACAAGCTGCTGAAGAAAAATTTGTCTATAGAATTTAAATTCTTGGCTGATGTTGTCGGGAAAGTGCTTCTGGCCAAGCACTCAGCCCATGATACCATTTCTAGGTATCAGTTTTGTTTGATGGCAACCTTAATTGATAAGAAACATCTTGACTGGGGATCAATCTTCTTCAACCTGATTAAGAAGAAGATAAATAAGATTGCTGTCAGTTTTGGGAGAATCCTAGGGGTCTATCTGCACTCCAGATGCCCTGAATTGCTAACCTCCTCTGGGATGTTCATTAATGCATCCAAAAGGCTCTCCTGTGCCCTGTTTAGCAAATGGGACAGGCAAATCATCAACCCTACAAGAGCTGCTGCACCACTCTCTTCAGGCACAAGGACTGCTTCAGTCCCTCCACCTCTGCTCTCTGCTCCAGCAGAAGTGTTGCCTGTCTGTCCTCCTCCTCCTCCAACTGCATCTACCCCAGCCATTTCCTCCTCTCCTCCAGTCACCACCATAACCATATCACCCCCTATTACCATTTCCTCACCAGTTCCATCTCCTCAAGCATCTACTTCAGAGGAATTCCACCCTCTCTTCTCTTATTCAACCTTCACCTCACCATCATTCTCCCTCATAGAGGATTCCTTTATGGATGATTCTCCTTCCTCTCCTCCTGAGCCACCCTCTACCTCCTCTTTTCAACAAATGCTTCATGACATCCTTTCCCAACCATCCTTCACACCATCTCTTGCTTCACCTATCTCCACCTCAACCTCTTCTATCTCCACAATTCCACCCTCTCTTCTCTTATTCAACCTTCACCTCACCATCATTCTCCCTCATAGAGGATTCCTTTATGGATGATTCTCCTTCCTCTCCTCCTGAGCCACCCTCTACCTCCTCTTTTCAACAAATGCTTCATGACATACTTTCCCAACCATCCTTCACACCCTCTCTTGCTTCACCTATCTCCACCTCAACCTCTTCTATCTCCACAATTCCACCCTCAGAGCCATCCATTCCTACTCCACCTACCTCCACATCTCTAGCTCCAGCCAACATCCCTCCATCAACCTTCTCTGCTACCTCTGCTCAAGCCCCTCTTGAGCATGTAGATCTTCCAAGGTTGGCAGACAGACTCTATGAGTTGCTAGCTCCCAGGCTGACATCTCTGTTGGAGACTTCCTTGGCTCCACTCCTGAAACAAGTCCAGGAGCTGTCTACCAAACTTTCCTCCTTTTCCTTCTCCCAGGCAATCCCTTCTACTGGGTGCCTTGCTTCAGCTCTCCTTGAACCAAGGCAGGGGGAGATGCCTCATGAAGAAGTGGATGTGCCTCAACCAGCTCCTGCTCCTGCTTTTGTACTGGACCTTCAAAGCTTGCTCTCTAAGTTTGATACAGTACATTTCAGTTTTCTGCCAGTACCTCAGGCTGAAGATTTGTCTAAGGCCATTGTGCCTATATCTGTCTGTGATCCCAGCCATATTGCCTCTTACATAAATTCCTGGAAGGCTGTGGATATTCTTGATGCTGCTACTAAGCCATTGTGCCTCTTGTTGTTGAAACTGTTACTGCTGCTGAAGATATTGAAATGGTTCCAGTAACTACTGGTAATGAAGAACTTGCCTCCTATCTAGAAGCTCCTACACCTGCTGCTGCTCCTGCTCAAGTTTCTACTGCTGCACCTACTAAAATTTCTGATGCTGCTCCTGCCCTGACTGCTGATCAGTTGAAGTTACAAGAGAAATACTTGAAAAGCATTGATGATCTGTATGACAGACCTCAAATCTCAGATAGTGATCAATTCCAAACTGAATCAGATGACTCTGCAAATACCATTGCCAAGAAGAGGAAGGCCAGAAGTAAAGCCATAATGTTAGTTCCCCCAGCTCAGGCAAAGAATTCAAATGACATTCCCTATTATATTATGCATGATTGCCCCATATCTGAGCCCTGGATGCAGTTCTCCAAGAATCAACTCAAGGCTATGAAGAAGAGAAGGAAGCTAGATAAGTATGAGAAAGAATCTTCATAGTATCAGCCTCCTCCTCCTCCTCCAGATTCTGGTTCAGGCTCAGCCTCTCAAGCTCCAGCTTCAAGGCAAAGCTCCTCCCAATCTTATCAGAAATATTATCAAAGGGGGCAACATCAAAGAGGATATCAATCTAAAAGGGGTCATTATAGAGGAAGCCAGAGAGGACACAGATCTCATCAAAGGGAAGGACAAGGCCACACTGACTCTACTTCAGGTCCTTTCCCCTACAGGCTAAAAGACACAGTTGTCTCCAGGACTCCTCCTACTGCTTCTGAATACATCAACAGGTATGAACCTCCTGTTCCTTTTGAGGATCCTGAGAACAATCCTCTATCCTGGACAGCTAGAATGAAAGAGCTGGCTGCTCTTGATAAAATAAAGAAAGCCAGAGAGCAAGGCAAGGACACTTCCAATATAACAACTTTATCAGATCAGAGAAAGAGAGAACTGGAGAAATATACATCTAGAAAATTTTTCAATCCAGAAGACTATATGAAGCTGCACCCTGAGGCTGTAGTTCCAAGGCCCAGATCTCAAACTTCTCTAGGTGCAGAAGATGATAGAAGATCCAAGAAAGAAGCCCTTAATCCCAACAGAGAAATTATGTTTAAAAAGGGAACTGAGAAGAAGTAAATTGTGTAAGCTGAACTTTCATCCTCCTCTGGATAATTGCTGCTATTTTATCTGTGATCTGCTTGCTGCTATATCTTTGCTTGGTTAGCTCTTGTTTTGAATATATGCTTATTCTTTTCCTGATTTTGTTTGTAAATAGTAATCCTAACCCAAATAGGGGGAGATTGTTGGAACACCCTATTACTAATTTGGGTAAGGATCACTATGTTTGTCTTAGGAAACCAGGTTGACCTAGTTGTATAGTTGTAAAGGTCAACATTAGAATGAGTCTAGGGCTTAGAACTTAGGTTTGAAGCTACCCCCAGGACCATTCCAATATCAAGGATATAGAGCCAAGTCTAAGGCAATTCTCGTCGAGCTCAGGTCGACGAAACGTCGAACTCGGTTCGACGCTCTCTGAGCTCAACTTGATAAATCGTCGAACTCCGGTCGACGATCTTCGAGCTCAGATCGACGATCTCTCTTCAGTTATTCTTCAGGTCGCTGAGCTCGGTTCGACGATCTTCGAGCTCAGTTCGACGTTTTCTGTCTGCTTGATCTCATTCCATCTCTGAGCTCAGTTCGACGATCGTAGAGCTCAGATCGACGTTTCTTCTGAGAGATCGACGCTTTTGAGGATTCAAATGCTGTTATTCTTTGGAATGTTTTTGAATGCTATCAGCATTTATGACAAGAAGATCTGCCAGCCGTTTGTCTTTATTCTGGAGCAAGTTTCAAGGAATTGTTCAGGAAATATTTTATTGGACCTTCCTCTAAAAGATAAGACACTTTATGGAAGACATTTATGACTGCCAACGGCTATCCTTGACAAGAATTCTTTTCAGAGAATAAGATCCTTCTTCTTGTCTTCAGAAACATAGAGAGAATATACAACACTTAGAGAACCAGAAGAAAAAGCTGTGACAAATAACAAGTGATCAAGAATTAGAAGAACAATCTTCTTGCTTACTAAAAAGTGTTCACAACTTCATCTCAAGAACTCCAAACACCTCATCTTTTAGTCTTCTTGCTGAAACAATCTTTTGCTGGAGATCAAAGTTCTGAAGACCTATCACCCTAGAGCAAAGCTTCCTTTCCTGAACCAGTCTATATCTCAGGGGGAGCTTTGACAAAAGATCCACTAAGTCTTCTCTCATTTGATTTGAGAACAGAGAAGACAACTTCATTACCTTTTCCTTTTTATTTTCCTGCTGTAAAAGTGTTCTTGAACTCCCTTCTAAAGTTCTTTCTGGTTCTGAGAGCCTTGTCAAAACTCAGTGGTGGCAAGACACCTTATCAAAAAATCCAGTTTTGGTTTTTGAGCACCTTATCAAAAGCTCATTGGTGTCAGGACACCTGATCAACTCATCCTGAGTGGATTCCTACCAAGGGTGGTAGAAGAGTGGATGTACCCCAGTTTTTGGGGAACCACTATATTTCCTTGTGTCTGCTGGATTGTTTGTGTGATTATTGTTGTGTGCTGTGTTCTTAATTTCTTGCTTCTTAAATTTCTTTCTAGCACTCTACGCTATAGTGCAAATCAAATTTTATATGTGCTGATATTCTCAAAACTGTGAAACTTATTTGAATAAACTCTATTCACCCCCCATCTAGAGTTGAGATAGATCTTACCCTCACTTTCAATGTGTTCCATGTATCGTCGCTACGGAAGGCGCTATTGCGGCCTTAACAATACATCCCCACAACAGATGGTAAGGTGGCGTCTGACAGATCTGTGCGATTGGAGCCGGTACGAATCGTTGATAATGAGATAAGAACCTTGCGCCGCAAAAGTGTGCCTCTGGTAAAAGTGCTATGGTCTAATCATGGGAAGGAAGAATTTACTTGGGAGCCGGTGGACTTGATGCAGAAGCGCTACCCAGAGCTGTTCTCCCAAGGTAACTTTTTATGGCGCATAATATTTTGTACTTGCATCCCCATAGCCCTAGCCTGATTTCGGGGACGAAATCTTTTATTTTGTTTATAGGATTTGTAACGTCCCAATTCGCGTTAGGCCCCTCACACGAGTTTTGAGTCAAGAGACTTGACTCGGGACGCACTGGCAAAAGGTGTCAAGTGCGTTGAATGGAGTGTAGGGTTAAGTGATATCAAACGGATCAAAAGGAAATGGCCTAAGGGAAAATCGACAAGAATGGGAGTTGATACTCGCCGATCGATGGGTATCGGGAATGATACTCGCCGATCGACGGGTATCGGGAGTGATACTCCCCGATTTGACGGGTATCGATGGTCGATACCCGCCGGATTCAGAACTACAGATTGGGAATTAGGTTAAGTGAAAGTCGACGAGAATGCCCAGCGATTCTCACCGATCGACGAGAATGCCCGTTGATACCCACCGATTGTCGAGTATCGCTGACAAATACTAAACGCACTCAACGCCAGAATTTCCGATAAGTTGGCTAAGTGAAATTCGTCGGGTATCATTGTTGATACCCGACGAATTCGTCGAGAATGCCCGACGATTCTCGCCGATCGTCGAGAATGACGGTTGATTCCCGTCGAATTTGACTTGTGCGTTTTCTTCGCCCAGGCAGATTCACCGGCTTGTACAAGCGGACCAAACCGGACTTCGGGATTCATGCTGGATGATTCCTTAGACCGGGTCACTTCAATATGACCCATTAGGGGCGGTCCAATGGGGCGTTGACACGTGGCCGAAGGGATTTAACCTAATACATCAGTTTATAAGAGGAGATAAAGCCAAACCCTAGCCATCCTTGCCGATCGTTCTTACCGTCATCGTGGACCTCGTGAAACCGACGGAGCCAAGGGATGCAGTCGGAGTTCCTGGAGGCGGCCTTCTTTCTCTCTCTATGTCCTTCCTTTGCCGTGAAGAACAACTGCACCAAGCAAGAGATGCCGCAAAGAAGAATGACTAGATCCATGGCCGGAAATGGAGTTACCGCTGGAAATGAGGTGAGCTTCCTCCCCTCTCCCTTGGTTCTAGATCTGTAGTTAATATTCTAGGAGAGATATCGACTCCTTAGAGTCTTGATAGTGAGGAGGAGATTTCTTAGGGAAAAGTCATGCCTAGGTCGTTTTCTAGGCTTAGTCCCCTACAACCTCTTCATTCTTCAAAGTGAAGATGAGAGAGTGATTCGTGGAAAAATATGGCTTCGTGAGGGTGAATAAGGGTGGACGATTTTCTGGAGGAGTTTTTGGGAGATTGGTGCAAGGAGGAAGATGAACGGATGCCATTCATCTCGCCTAATGATGCGTGCAGAAATCTGTTTTCTGCACGCAGCAACCTTCGGGGCCAATTTCGGGGGTGTTCTGGTCATATATGGGTTTTCAACTAAACACAAAAGTCGTAGCCCTCAAAATTATCTTTCCAACGGGTGGTTGCACGTTTCCAAGCGATACCTGTAGCCACGGGAAAGTCAGTTCGAATCTGCTGCGATTGGGGAAAAATCCTGTACACAGCAGGCTTCGAGTGAATTTCTGGTCTGATGCGATAAAATATGGGCTTTCGACTAAACACAAAAGGTGTAGCCCTTGAAATTATCTTTCCAACGAGTGATTACACGCACTCGTCGGATTTTTGTAGCCTCGGGAATACTTGGTCGAAGTTGCTGCCCGGATTAAGGCTGCACCTAAATTCTGGGCTGTGTAACGTGGAATGCGATTTGGTGGAATTTAATGTTGCGATTCAACTCGAGGCTTGGGTGAACTCCTTCGACATAATCATCATAGTGATATGATAAGTTGAGGTTATAAATCTTTATTCGTATAACGAGTTGTGGACAAGCTTAATTGAAGGAAAGAGCCTGATATCAATAGGTAGTTATAAATTGATAGATATATAAATGTTTTAACTATGACCATGATGTATGTTGAATGGATAAAAGAGAATTAGTAATCCAATGCTTAGAGTGTTGTCTCCCTATGGGTAGCATTTTGGAAGTAACAAGTGCGGTGTTGACCGTCACTAGTTGGAATGAGATTGAGATGAGTAAAGTTGGACGGTTGGGCTTGGTCCTCGGTGTTCACGTCCCGAGGCTCCTTCTGCAATTGATGGATGGTTGGGCTTAGTCCTCGGTGTTCACGTCCCGAGGCTCCTTCCATACCACGATATTGTTGTACAACCTCGGGATCGCAGCCTCGCGAGAGGGCCCAGGCGAGAGAAAGGAGCCTGGCGAGAGGGCCCAGGCGAGTGAAAGGAGCCTGGCGAGAGGGCCCAGGCAAGAGAAAGTAGCCTGGCGAGAGGGCCCAGGCGAGAGAAAGGGTCCTGGCGAGAGGGCCCAGGACAGAGGGCTGAAGGCGAGCGGGCCCTGGCGAGAGGACCCTAGCAAGAGGTACCCGGAGAGATGGGCCATCTTGGTTCAGGACCATTTCAGGTAGGGCCTGGCCCACCTTTTTGGGTCCCAGGGGTACTTTTACTCTTTTACCCTGGGTGGTCTGCAATTAGCCTTTTAGGACAGCGGAGTTCGGCTATTGGCAGACCTAGCCGAGGGCATTCCGGTAATTTTAGGATGGATTAGTTTAGTTATTTGCAGTCCCAGTTCGAAGGCCTTTAAATAGACCGGTAAGGTGCCTTAGAAAGCAGGCATTCTTGACTCCTCTTATCTTTTCTAAGGCACCTAGCTCAGTATTGGCTAGGGAGGGGAAGAGGTCTAGTTCTAGTCTCTTCCGGGTAAGAGGTGGGACCACCTCACTGAAGCCTCCGGTCTAGTTCTTCGCCTCGAGAGTGATCCCAAGGGAGTAAGCACGAGCTGCCTGTCACAACCCGCATTTTCTCCGAATTAAGAATTATCAGAGTAAGAGAAAACACGCGTCGTGATGCCACGTCAAGCAGGGGATAACTGCTGACGCTCAGGCAAAACCAACTACCAACTTAATGAAAGAAAACATGTGATTAATGATTATAAAAACAGTTATAATTAGAGTTCGTATCCCTCGGCTCAGTGGATCACCTCGTCCACAAAAGAAAAACTATATTTATACGCTGCGGAAAAATACTTTATTTAGATTTGACATCCTAAGGAGCACATAAGGGTCCCAAGAGAACCACTCATGCTATGCAAGACCCTACATTTAATTTATATAATATATAAGAAAACGGTCTTTATACGTGATTTGGAAAATAATGATTACGCTTTATAAAACATGCTGATCCTGAGCTTTATTTATAATAACAATTATAGTTTAAAAATAACTAGCAACCTAGCATAAAACCTTCTCAGAGCAAGTAGACTATCTCCAGAAAATAGTAGCAGCAATAGTATATATATTTAGTGCAAGGTAAAACTACCAGTGGGCGCCAACAACCTGACACGAACCCACTAGCACAAATATATGTCCGTAAGAGAGTACTGAAAACAACCTCACTAACAAGGTAAACAGAACTCCAAAGTCCGGGAGTCCACCAACAACACCACCTCCAACTAGCCACCAGACTGGCTACAGCTCAGAACCTGGGGTATTCCAAAAGAAAACAGAATACCTCAGCAAGCTAAACAAAGAAAAACTGCATGAAAGAGTCAACCAAAGGACAAAGTAACAGAATAACATGAAGTAGAAAGAGTCACAACTGTCCAAAACAGGACCACAAGAAATGCACAACGTGCAAAGAAACAGCAACGACCCAGCCCAGGAACCACATCCTGTAGGGCCTACTAGGCTACCAAGATCCAGAATGTTGCAAACTACCAAAGAAGAAACTTCTAACACCCTAAACTGTGGGAAGTGATAGTAGCAAAAACAACAACGAGGAACCGGATCGAAGGCAAACGCAGTCCCCCAATCCACCATGTCCAAGTCAAAAGCTCGAGGGTCAACACGTGAAAACACAAGGGACCTTCCACCCGACATGCCCAGCCCGTACCTGGAGCAAGAAAACATGGGTGGCCTTGGCTATATCACACAACTCCACCCCCATAAAGAGCTACAACCACCACTACTAACCACGACCCACGATTCGGCCTTTAGGAAAATAAAGAAAACGGCCGACAAGGAAAACCCAGAAATACAACTGGAAATCCACTCGGAAATGAAATACAAGGTAAAGGAAGAGTGTTGAAATAAACCAACACGACTAGGCGTTGAGTGAAACCCACTCAGTGCCTACCTAAACTTTGGCGTTGAGCGAGCTAGCCTCACTCGCCGCCAAAATAATACCACTACCCACAAGCCCACTAAAGAATACAGAGCTCGACGACAGTCGAACGACCAAGGCAGAAGATCCAAAACTCGAGTAGTTGCCTGCCACTTGAGTATCTAAACTCCCGCACTCAAAACCATCTAAATTCGCATAGCAAAAGAAAATATACAAAGCGCACGATCAGTGACGCACGATCAGTGGTCGTGCGCACTCATCGGCTGATGATCATGCGAAGCGAACCTGGAAAACCTGATAGAAAACCTAGCAACTGCGCACGATCAGTGTCGCACGACCACTGGTCGTGCGCACTGTTGCCAGCGCTCGTGCGATTTTCCGAGACAGAACTTTGGAAACTGAAAGACAGCCGCGCACGAGCAGAGGCACACGACCAGTGGTCGTGCGCCCTAACGGTTGATGACCGTGCGTGGCTAACCTGTACCGTTTGGAATTTCCCGAACGACACCGGAACGCGCACACGACTCACGCCACTGCAGTAGCAGCAGACAACTATCAACGTCGCGCACCACTACCATACGAACTATGCCAAAATATTCGAGTAATACCATAACGAAAAATCGGCAACCACACCCCCTCCTAACTCTCCCTCTCGGCTACACCCGAACCAGAGCAATAATCAAAATAAAGGAAAACAACGGCTCCACGCCGACAATTTGGATTCCAAACATCACAAAATAGGGGGGGTTTCAGTAGGAAGAACTAAGCCCTATAGTTAGCAAGAAAATGAGAACAACAAGGCCTCTAACCTGGGCTAACCGGGATTTCAATTTCAGCAAGTAAAATCAAAAAGAAAACTTGGCTAGGGCAAGAATACCACTTGCCTCAATCACAGCGAAGCTTTGGACTGCTTTCCTCCTCTTCGCACGGATCAAAACGGCCGCAACACCTAGAACAAAAACTCGGCCATTAATGGCGGAAAACTTCCAAAACCGGAAATTCCAATCCTCCCAAACTGCCACGAAAATCGAATTTCTTACCGTAGGAATGAAGGTCTTGACGAGAGCAATCCGAATCCACTCTCGGAATCGAATTCCGTCCACAAACGCTCCGGGAATCGGCGTCCGAAGGGAAGGGTAGGCGGTTTCAAGCGGGGAAGAAGATGATTGCCGTGCCTTTCATTCTAAATATATATATATAATTATATAATTAATTACAAAATTACATAAAGCACCAAATCGACGCGAAAACCGAACTACCTCGGAATTCGACGAAATTCGCACCGTAGCTAAATACCCACGCTACGAACACAACGGCAAAGTCGAAATTAATTTTCGACGAACAGAACTCGAGTTATACCCAAATAAAGCCAAACAACAACATCCCCCCGAGAGGCCACACCGGGTCACCCAAAACGACTCGGCTTGCTAGGGAGATCTTGCCAACAGGCTACAGAATAGGGCACTCAGTTCTATGAAGCTAAACCACACTCCACAAATGGCACAAGCCACGGAAATGCGTCATCGTAACGCCAAACGAGAATAAAAATAATCGCTGAAAAAACGGGGCGTTACAGTCACTCCCCCTAAAAGAAAGTTTCGTCCCGAAACTTTACGCACAACCCTCCTACTAAAGAAGGAAAAGGTAACAAACAGAAGTTACAAAGGGAAACATACCGATCAAATTAGCGAAACAGGTGAGGGTACGCCCTCCTCATGGCCGACTCTAGCTCCCAAGTCGCGCTCTCCAAATCCTGATTTTTCCATAGAACTTTCACCATCGGTATGGACTTCTTTCGCAGCACACGCTCCTGAGTATCCAAAATACGAACTGGCACCTCAACAAAAGAGAGGTTGGGCTCCAACTGGGGCACAACATCCAAGAGTTGCCCACTGCAGCGCACACACTTCCGCAATTGGCTAACATGAAAAACATTATGAACACCAGGGAAGTTCGCTGGCAAATCCAATCTATAAGCAGACACACCAATCCACTCCAAAATCTCGAACGGGCCCACATACCTTGGGTCCAACTTCCGATTTTTACCAAATCTCTTCACACCAACCATTGGAGAAACCTTGAGGTATACATGATCCCCTACTAAAAACTCCAAAGCAGACCTACGTCGATTGGCGTTCTTTTCATACCTCTCCTGAGCTAAACGAAGCTTTCACGAATAAGCTTCACGGCGACTTCCATCTCTTCCATAGCATCTGTACCCAACAAAGGCTTTTCGCCAGCCTCAGCCCAAAACAACAGAGTCCTACAGCGCCTCCCATACAAAGCTTCGAACGGAGCCATCTGCAAGCTTTCTTGATAACTGTTATTATAAGCAAATTCCATGAGTCGCAGACGCTCATCCCACGATCCACCGTGGTCTAAAATATAGCACCGGATCATATCCTCAACAATCTAATTGACCCGCTCCGTCTGCCCATTGGTCTGAGGGTGGTACGCAGTAGAATACCTCAGATCCGTACCCAAACCCTCCTGCAGACTCTGCCAAAAACGAGAAGTAAACCGGGAGTCTCGATCAGAAATGATGCTAACCGGCACACCGTGGAGTCGGATGACTTCATTCAAGTACAACTCCGCTATCTTCTTCATCGGGTAATCAATCTTATATGGCACGAAGTGAGCACACTTCGTCAATCTATCCACTATAACCCAAACAGAATCAAATCCTCTCGGGGATTTTGGCAAACCCGTAATGAAGTCAATAGATATACTCTCCCACTTCCAAGTCGGGATCTCTAACGGAGTCAACTTACCACCAGGCCTTCCATGATCGGCCTTCACACGCTTGCAAGTGTGACACTCAGCAACAAATCGGGCTATATCTCCTTTCATACCATACCACCAGGCAATTTGCCTTTAGTCACGGTACATCTTCGTAGATCCTGGATGGTAGGCAACGCTGGAACCATGAGCCTCACTGCAAATCATACCTCTAATGTCCCCAACAACGGGAACGCAAAACCTGCCGCGGTACTTCAAAGTACCCGCATCATCAATAGCAAAATCTGGCAACTCTCCCTTCTCTGTCCTGGTAAAAAGGTGCAACAGATCCGGATCGTCCTTCTGATGCAGTCTAGTCAAAGAAATCCAGGACGGCTCTGCCACTGACAAACTACTCTGCAAACCACAGCATCCCACTGAAATATCCATAAGGAGGAACTCCTCAACTAACCGATCGGCGGAGAGGTTAAAGATCTTTCCCGTCTTTCGGCTCAGGGCGTCGGCCACCAGATTGGCCTTGCCCGGATGATACTGGATTTCTACGTCATAATCCGCCACATACTCAAGCCACCGCCGCTGACGCAGATTCAATTCCTTCTGCATGAACATGTACTTCAGGCTCTTATGGTCAGTAAAAATCTTGCACTGAGCCCCATAAAGTAAGTGCCTCCACAACTTCAACGCATAGATAACCGCTGCAAACTCAAGGTCATGCGTTGGATAATTCTTCTCATGAGTCTTCAGCTGCCTTGACCCATAAGCGATTACTTTTCCATCCTGCATTAATACGCATCCCAGTCCTATATGCGAAGCATCCACATACACATCATAATCCACGCCCTCAGTAGGAAGGGTCAGAACGGGAGCAGTACACAATCTCCTCTTTAACTCCTGAAAAGCTTCTTCGCACTTCTCGCTCCAAACAAAAGCCACATTCTTCTGAGTCAGCTTGGTCAAAGGTGCGGCTAGAGAAGAGAAACCCTCCATGAATCTCCTGTAATAGCCAGCCAACCCTAAGAAACTTCTGATCTCCTTAGGAGTGTTCGGCCTACTCCAATCCATCACTGCTGCAATCTATTCTGGGTCAACCGAGATCCCATCCTTGTTCACCACGTGGCCTAGAAAAGAAACCTGAGGCAACCAAAATTCGCACTTGCTCAACTTGGCGAATAACTTGTGGTTCCTCAACTCTGATAGGACCAGACGCAAATGCTGCTCATGCTCCTCAGCACTGCGAGAATAAACTAACACGTCATCAATGAAGACCACCACGAACTTGTCTAGGAAATCCTTGAATACCCAATTCATCATGTCCATGAAAGCTGATGGTGTATTGGTCAAACCGAACAACATCACCAAAAACTCAAAGTGTCCTTGCCTCGACCTAAACGCAGTCCGTGGAATCTGCCTCACGGATCCTGAGCTGATGATAGCCCGAACGAAGATCGATCTTGGAGAACACCGTGCTACCACACAACTGGTCAAATAAATCATCGATCCTCGGAAGAGGGTACCTGTTCTTGATAGTGACCTTGTTCAACTCTCTATAGTCGATGCAAAGCCGCATCGACCCATCTTTCTTCTTTACGAACAAAACAGGAGCACCCCAAGGCGACGAACTCTGCCTGATAAAACCTTTAGCCAACAACTCATCTAACTGAATTCGCAACTCATCTAGCTCACGAGGGGCCATCCGGTACGGCGCCTTAGCAATAGGACGCGTACCCGGCTCCAAATCAATAACAAACTCCACATCCCGCTCAGGAGCGATACCAGGAAGATCATCAGGAAAAACATCGGCGAAACCACGAACAATAGGAATCTCCTCCAAGCGTGGCACGCTAACAACGGTTCCAACCGCCAAGACTAAACAAACACAACAATCAGAAAGAAACAATCTCTGAACACATACCGCCGAGAGAACAGGAGAATCCTGACACGGAACAGCATACACGCTGCCGGGCTGACCGTCGTCCCTGATGAAGTCCAAGCGCTTTCCTTTGCACTGAATGACCGCATCATACCGAGAGAGCCAGTCCATGCCCAAAATGACATCGAAGTCCTCTAGATCAATCATCTTCAGGTCCGCCTTCGCAAGAAAATCCCCCAACAAAACCGGGCAATCCAAAATACCCAAATCTGATAACACAGATTCACCAGAGGGAAACTTGATACGGAAGGAATCCCGAACACGATCTAGAGACAACCGATGACGCTCCACAAAGGCTCTAGCCACGAACGAGTGGGTAGCGCCGGAGTCAAACAAAACACGCGCCCAGCGGTTCTTAACCTTAAATTTCCCTATAGGAGCGCACAAAGCTAAGGAACTAGCACAACAGTACCGCAAATAATCTAGCAACTAAACTACCAGTCTAGAAAGAAAAACAACAAACAACTAACCTGAGATCACCTGGGTCGAAGTCTGAGCCTCCTCGAAAGAAATTACGTTCAGCTTCCCTTTTCCCTTGTCCACACGCTGAGGTGGAGGTAAAGCCTGTAACGGAACTGCAGGAAGAGCTGGCTGAAACAGAGGACACCTCGACTTGATGTGTCCCTTCTGCCCACACTGAAAGCAGACTTTATCCTTGGTCCAACACTGGGCCGCATCATGGCCGGATCGCTTACAAACAGAACAGGAGGCATCTCTCCTAGGAGCACCCTGAATCGCATGAACCTGCTCCTTCTTCTGAGCTGCCGCCTTCTTGAAACACCTCTCGACAGGATGGCCAGACCGGCCACAAAAACTGCACACCACCCTGCTCCTCTTTCCCGGAACAGCATCGGGTACCAGGGGTTTCTTCTCCTCTACCAACTTCCTCTTATCCTTCTTCAACTGCTGGCCTCTACTCTTCGCCGTCTCAATGGCCTCAACCTTAAGATCAGCCTCTACAACTCCAGCATAAGACACTGACCCATAAGCACTGGTCAACTGCTGCACCTCACTCCTCAAACCACCAAGAAATCGCTTAACTCGATCAGCCTCAACGCTGACCAATCCAGGGGCAAAACGGCTCAACTTGCTGAACTCTATCTCATACTCACCCACCGTGAGCTGCCTTTGCTTCAGATAGAGGAAATCATTCATGAGGCGGTCACGCTCGACCGAAGGTAAGAACTTCCTCAACAGCATCTCCTTGAACACTTCCCAAGAGCATCCGGCTACCAAGCTCTCCTTCTCTCTCAGCCACCAACTCTTAGCCAACCCTTTGAGCTGATAGGTGGCTAACATCACCCTCTGATCATCTGCAATCCCTGAGTACGAGAACATCTCCTCCATGGAGATCAGCCAGTCGTCTATCACCATGAAATCTGCCTTCCCATCATAAGTGGGAGGGCTCAGCCTCTGAAACTGCGAGATGAAGGCCATCTCTGCTGGCACCACCACTGGAGGTCTCAAGGGTGCAGGAGGAGGAGGAACAGCTAACCCCCCAGCAGGAACTTGCGCACCCTGAGCCTGCCCTGCCACAACTGCCACCAAAGACTGAATCTGGGCTTGCACTTCCTCCAACTGCCTGCCCATAGCTTCGCTACTCTGACGCAGACTCTCGATCACCGCATCGTTCTGAGCTCCAGAAGATTCACCCTCAGACAGGGGAGTCGATCGAGTCGCAGGACGCCTAGCCATCCTAAAAATCATTACAACGCAAATCAGATCCAAATCCCACGACTAGAACCGATTACCAGTACAGACAATACATATGTAGATATAGACTTAAAGCTGCTAAACTTGCTCTAAGAGTTTATCTTCTTCACAAAAATTAGATGATATGCCCTAACCTAGGATGGTTAACCACCACCTTACTAACTCTTGTGCCTAGATCGGATGCATGAACTTATGTTAATTTGAAAACTCATGTGTGTACATATGTCATCCTGCAAATCTTTAGCTCGGCGCGTTGTGCTTATGCAATGATATGATATGCATGATTGTGCTATGCATTCTAAAAAAAGGCCCTAATGCATGTTATGAGCGGCGTACACATGAAAATGTTATGCATCCCATACTACATAACATTTCCATGCAACGAAAAAGAAACATGCTAGTCGCAGTCATGTGGTGAGGTTATGCATCCCATACTACATAACCCTCACATGTAGCCCCTATGGTGGATCCATATACGAACACATATTATGCATCCCATACTACATAATATGCCCCGTATACTTCATGTTATGCTATGAGTGTAGTGTTCGTGCTTTTGCCAAGACGTGCTGATGACATATCGGTGTGTGAATGACATGATGCTGAACTACTAAAAGCATCCAAGGAAGGTTGCTCAAATAACTTGTCAAGCAACCTCCCTCTGATACCAACTGTCACAACCCACATTTTCTCCGAATTAAGAATTATCAGAGTAAGAGAAAACACGCGTCGTGATGCCACGTCAAGCAGGGGATAACTGCTGACGCTCAGGCAAAACCAACTACCAACTTAATGAAAGAAAATCATGTGATTAATGATTAGAAAATCAGTTATAATTAGAGTCCGTATCTCTTGGCTCAGTGGATCACCTCGTCCACAAAAGAAAAACTATATTTATACGCTGCGGAAAAATACTTTATTTAGATTTGACATCCTAAGGAGCACATAAGGGTCCCAAGAGAACCACTCATGCTATGCAAGACCCTACATTTAATTTATATAATATATAAGAAAACGGTCTTTATACGTGATTTGGAAAATAGTGATTACGCTTTATAAAACATGCTGATCCTGAGCTTTATTTATAATAACAATTATAGTTTAAAAATAACTAGCAACCTAGCATAAAACCTTCTCAGAGCAAGTAGACTATCTCCAGAAAATGGTAGCAGCAATAGTATATATATCTAGTGCAAGGTAAAACTACCAGTGGGCGCCAACAACCTGACACGAACCCACTAGCACAAATATATGTCTGTAAGAGAGTACTGAAAACAACCTCACTAACAAGGTAAACAGAACTCCAAGGTCCGGGAGTCCACCAACAACACCACCTCCAACTAGCCACCAGACTGGCTACAGCTCAGAACCTGGGGTATTCCAAAAGAAAACAGAATACCTCAGTAAGCTAAACAAAGAAAAACTGCATGAAAGAGTCAACCAAAGGACAAAGTAACAGAATAACATGCAGTAGAAAGAGTCACAACTGTCCAAAACAGGACCACAAGAAATGCACAACGTGTAAAGAAACAGCAACGACCCAGCCCAGGAACCACATCCTGTAGGGCCTACTAGGCTACCAAGAGCCAGAATGTTGCAAACTACCAAAGAAGAAACTTCTAACACCCTAAACTGTGGGAAGTGATAGTAGCAAAAACAACAACGAGGAACCGGATCGAAGGCAAACGCAGTCCCCCAATCCACCATGTTCAAGTCAAAAGCTCGAGGGTCAACACGTGAAAACACAAGGGACCTTCCACCTAACATGCCCAGCCCTTACCTAGAGCAAGAAAACATGGGTGGCCTTGGCTATATCACACAACTCCACCCCCATAAATAGCTACAACCACCACTACTAACCACGACCCACGATTCGGCCTTTAGGAAAATAAAGAAAACGGCCGACAAGGAAAACCCAGAAATACAACTGGAAATCCACTCGGAAACGAAATACAAGGTAAAGGAAGAGTGTTGAAATAAACCAACACGACTAGGCGTTGAGTGAAACCCACTCAGTGTCTACCTAAACTTTGGCGTTGAGCGAGCTAGCCTCACTCGCCGCCAAAATAATACCACTACCCACAAGCCCACTAAAGAATACGGAGCTCGACGACAGTCGAACGACCAAGGAAGAAGATCCAGAACTCGAGTAGTTGCCTGCCACTTGAGTATCTAAACTCCCGCACTCGAAACCATCTAAATTCGCCTAGCAAAAGAAAATATAAAAAGCGCACGATCAGTGACGCACGATCAGTGGTCGTGCGCACTCATCGGCTGATGATCGTGCGAAGCGAACCTGGAAAACCTAACAGAAAACCTAGCAACTGCGCACGATCAGTGTCGCATGACCACTGGTCGTGCGCACTGTTGCCAGCGCTCGTGCGATTTTCCGAGACAGAACTTTGGAAACTGAAAGACAGCCGCGCACGAGCAGAGGCACACGACCAGTGGTCGTGCGCCCTAACGGTTGATGACCGTGTGCGGCTAACCTGTATCGTTTGGAATTTCCCGAACGACACCGGAACGCGCACACGACTCACGCCACTGCAGTAGCAGCAGACAACTATCAACGCCGCGCACCACTACCATACGAACTATGCCAAAACATTCGAGTAATACCTTAACGAAAAATCGGCAACCACACCCCCCTCCTAACTCTCCCTCTCGGCTACACCCGAACCAGAGCAACAAACAAAATAAAGGAAAACAACGGCTCCACGCCGACAATTTGGATTCCAAACATCACAAAATAGGGGAAATTTCGGTAGGAAGAACTAAGCCCTATAGTTAGCAAGAAAATGAGAACAACAAGGCCTCTAACCTGGGCTAACCGGGATTTCAATTTCAGCAAGTAAAATCAAAAAGAAAACTTGGCAAGGGCAAGAATACCACTTGCCTCAATCACAACGAAGCTTTGGACTGCTTTCCTCCTCTTCGCACGGATCAAAACGGCCGCAACACCTAGAACAAAAACTCGGCCATTAATGGCGGAAAACTTCCAAAACCGGAAATTCCAATCCTCCCAAACTGCCACGAAAATCGAATTTCTTACCGTAGGAATGAAGGTCTTGACGAGAGCAATCCGAATCCACTCTTGGAATCGAATTCCGTCCACAAACGCTCCGGGAATCGGCGTCCGAAGGGAAGGGTAGGCGGTTTCAAGCGGGGAAGAAGATGATTGCCGTGCCTTTCATTCTATATATATATATATATATAATTATATAATTATATAATTAATTACAAAATTACATAAAGCACCAAATCGACGCGAAAACCGAACTACCTCGGAATTCGACGAAATTCGCACCGTAGCTAAATACCCACGCTACGAACACAACGGCGAAGTCGAAATTAATTTTCGAGGAACAGAACTCGAGTTATACCCAAATAAAGCCAAACACCAACATCCCCCCGAGAGGCCACACCGGGTCACCCAAAACGACTCGGCTTGCTAGGGAGATCTTGCCAACAGGCTACAGAATAGGGCACTCAGTTCTAAGGAGCTAAACCACACTCCACAAATGGCAGAAGCCACGGAAACGCGTCATCGTAACGCCAAACGAGACTAAAAATAATCGCTGAAAAAACGGGGCGTTACACTGCCTCAGTAGTTCCGAGCTTTAGGTGGAATCGGCTTTGCTGGTTCCAACAATTGTGGAATTGCATGTGGTGTGAGTTGACACGTGGTGTTGTAATCCCGGGTTAAGGATAGTGTGGCAGGTCTACGGGCTCGCCAATCATCACACCGATGGGAGTTGACAGCTAGACCTTGGACGGTTGGGCTTGGTCCTCGGTGTTCATGTCCCGAGGCTCCTTCCAGGCTAAGTGAACGGTTGGGCTTGGTCCTCGTGTTCATTTCTGAGGCTCCTTCTGTGTCACACATAGGCCAGTTCGGGGCTAGGATCTTGGTGCTCATTTACCCAAGAGATCCCGTTGAGCCGTAGTACGCATGTGAGCTCCGCTGTTGTGTTCTTAGCATTGAGGCATACAGAGGCCTAGGCCAGGTAGTGTGGAGACCAGCCTAGTAGTGGAGATGCTCGCTCTACTATCACCGTTTTGCCACAACGGTTGACGCCTGAGAGGTTAGCTACCTGCTCGAATAGTGGGAACTATAAGTCTGTGTCGACATAGCGATTGCATGTGCTTGATCATGGGTGTGTCATTGCATTGCATACATAGCATTGCACTTCATTGCATACACAAGACCCTCATCGTATAAGTTTATATGGGCACTCCTATACGATGAGTTACTTATTGCTGAACGACCCTCAACTTATATGCTTGTATGGGCATCCATATAAGTTGAGTTACTTACTGTTATAACATTATACTCTCTTGCTGCTGTAGATGGTAGAATTGTAGAATAAGAGCTTGTTCATTTATACACTACTTTTATTGCTACCTATGATTTGTATACTTACTTCACCTGCTTGTACTACTGCTTATATATATTGTTCCTATTCCTTTCTCCGCCCGGTGCCGAGGAGTCGCCGGGGGAGCGGATGTGAAGCCACTTAGTCTTTATGACTAACGGTTGCTATGTAATCCTTTTTAGGAGGAAATCCCGCAGGTGGAGAAGCAGGCTATGCAGCTAGACAGCCAGGCTAGGATGACAGGGCCTGAGGTGACGGTACCATCGCTACCGTCGGTTACAGATGTGAGTGAGAGAGATTTTGTTGTAGCCCTTCGGGGCATTTCTATTTTCGTACTCTGATTATGTAGAAGCTTGTTTAGCTTCTCTTTTTCCATATTATGGACTTATACTTGGTGTGGGTTGACTTCTTTTTTTATTATGGTTGGGTTGGCAGTTTATATGTTGATATTGGTTGAAGCCGGCAAGATAGGCATCTTGTGGTACAGGCTGACCCGAGTGTTAATGTTACCGCAAGGCGGCTGTTCTGGGCATAAGACCCCTCTCGTGCCGTGTCTTGTATTTCGGGAGAGGGGTCTTACAGTTCATGTGCAACAACATTGGTTGTGGGGGTGACATTTATCGTGTGAGGCAACATTGGTCAGGAGTGGCGACATTGGTCGGGGGAGGAGACATTGGTCATGGGTAGCGACGTTGGTCGTGGGCCGCGATATTGGTTGTGTGCGATGGCATTGGTCGTGTAGAGATGTTTTTTGAACATTAGAAATGGAGGACTAGGTGGGATGAAATCGCAGAGCAGAGATGCTCACTCACTTCATAACTGTGTAGTCGTTTAGAGGCTTCATTGTGGAGCAAAGATCTTTGTCCCTAACGGAGCTGAGAAGTTGAGTAAAGGTGAAGCCTACAGGTTTCCATGTATAGAGCTCAACTGTGAATAGGAGAATTATTGGGTACATTGACGACAATATATCTGATTTGAAGAAGGTCATAAGTCAATAATATACACAAACATGTTTTTGACATATGTTCAAGTTCATATATGCAGGTAGTCTACTGTTCATTGATTAGACAGGTTATATATGTCAGAGGTTTGGCTGGATAGAAGTCATGCTACTAAGGAGAGGCTGAAAATTGCCTAACTACAAAAGCGTTGAGTGAGTACACTTCACTCAATGCTAGAGGCCAAAATGCGTTGAGTGTAGAGCCATGTCTCAATGACTCTGTGAAGAAGCAGTTAATTCTTGCTAAGTACAAATGAGTTGAGTGAAGAAGGTTCACGCAACGTCTACTCAAAGTATTCAGTTAAAGTACAAATGTGTTGAGTGGAGAAGGTTCACTCAACACCTACTAAGGAAAATTTGTCCAAGTCCAGATATGTTGATTTAGAAATGTTCACTCAACGCCCTTATAAAATTGCTGCCAAGTCCAGAAGCGTTAAGTTAAGGCAGTTCACTCAATGCCCTCAACCAAAAAAATTCGCCTAAGTTTAAATGTGTTGAGTGAAGGCAGTTCACTCAACACCTACTCAGTATTACTGTTAAGTGTATAAGAGTTGAGTGAAGGTCGTTCACTCAACACCTATAGGAGGTAAGTTATCAATGTTCAAATGCGTTGAGTGAAGGTCATTCACTCAACGTCTGCTTCAGAAAAGTAGTTGAAGTCAAATGCGTTGAGTGAACAACATTCACTCAACGCCTCTTCAACAAGTCAAAATTCTTTTAAGTGTAAATGCGTCGAGTAAACGATGTTCACTCGATGCTTATGGACTTATTCGTTTACAACTAATTCGTTAAGTCATACAACTACACTCAACGCCTGTACCAGTTGTCAGGAAGATTTTTTCTAAGTCCATAGGGGGAATGTCAAATATGCTAATATCATTCTTAAATTCAAATTAAATCAGATAGAGCACTAAATGACAAAGAACGTCATACTTCTCTGACAGAGTTATCAGGGATAAAGAAATAATTAAAGTTGCCCATGCCGTATTTTAAAAGAGGCATAGAGTGGTTGTCATGGACGTCTTATAAAAGCAGAGAAGGGTTAATCATTACAAAAACTTTTGAAGGAAGAACTTTTGGAACTTCTAAAAAACCTAATTCCTTTTACAAAAGTCAGCAATCAGAGCTCAAAAATTTTATTTTGTTCATCTTCAAGCCTGCTACACAGAATTATAGTTTTCTCAAGCTTGAAGGAGTAGAGCTCTGCAGAAGATCTTCTTAACACAAGCTAATATAACTTTGAAGATATATTTTCGAATTGCTGTAAAGAAGAAAGATTGCTTTCTATACAATCCAGGAAGAAGGCTCAGAGACTTATCTCTAGAATCAGTTTCGTCAAACACTTACTCAAACTTGTAGGACCTCTGTGATATCTGAGCTGTAAGCCTTATATATAAAGGATGAGTTATTGGACAATGAAGCTGTCTGAGGTAGGATCCTGGAGTTGATCTTAGGTAGGAGGTCAGATGAATCTCTGAGGTGTAGGAGTTATTTAACTTTCAGCTATAGGGATGTTTTTTCTGAGGTAGGAGATTGGTATTAGTCTCTAAGGTAGGACTGGAATCAGTCTGAGTTGTAGGAGTTGTTAAACTCTAAGGAATAAGATCCTATGGGATCTGAGGTGTAAGCTCAAGGAGCCGAATATAAAGGAGGAGTTAGATGAAACTAGCACACTGCTAGATAGGTGAAGGGGGAAATTAGATGTACCCTAGATAGGAGAACCACTATAAATCTTGTGTGTTGTTATGTGACCATGAAAGCTAACTACTAACTCAAATACACACCAAGATCAAAAGTTAAAAATACTTAAGAGATTCAAAACAAACCTATTCATCCCTACCCCACCCCCTTTAGGTGTTTTAGCTACCTTTAAAAAAGATTTTTCAAGTGGTATTAGAGGGAGATTGTTCAAAAAGGGCTTAACAGTTTTAACAAGATCTCCAAGGGTAGCAAAAGCATATCATCATGGCTTCAGGTGAGAACCATAAGGAGTTGTTTTCTATGAAACTTCCAATTTGTAGGAAGGATAGTTTTGGTATCTGGGAGGATGAGTGAGGTTATTCATGGAAGCCTCAGACCCTAGAATATATATATTACAGTTCAAGAGGGACCTTTCAATCCCATGAAGGTCTCTGCAATGAGAAGGATACAATGGGTATCAAGAGGCCAAGTAGTAGTAATTAAGGTGGAGCAGGTGTGATGATGTTCACCCTATAGGCAAGGAAGTGTGGTAACTATAACTTGTTATCTTGTTATATGTTTTCCAAGATTAATGTGTTATTGCTGCATTTGTTAGTGTATGTCATTGACTCATTTGATTGAGGGTTTTGACTTCTTCAAATAGGGGTAGATTGTTGGGTCCATTGCCCAGATTTAAAGAAGTCAATCATGCCAATGTTATACATAAAGTTATATTTGATGAATGTTTAAGTTCATGCATGTAGGTTAGTCCTTGTAACATTGATAGAACAGGTATTCCAAGTGATATGACAGGTGGTCACAAAGTAAAGATATGGAGAGATAGAAATCTATCTAAGTCCACAGGCGTTGAGTGAAGCCAGTTCACTCAACGCCAGATGCAAGGGAAGATGCTGTATATGATGGAAATCACCTAAGTCCACGGGCATTGAGTGAAGCTAATTCACTCCATGCTAGATGCCATAAAGCACTGAGTTAGTTGTGGACAGTCAAAGCCATGCAGTCAGTAAGCATTGAGTGATGACAGTTCCCTCAACGCCATCATCGAGTATAGCTGAATCTGTTAACGCCTAAGTTTTGGTGGGATTAATATTTGATAATGTTCAGAAGTGTCGAGTGAACACAACTCACTCGACGCCAAAGCAAAAAGCATTAAGTCTTGCTGATGCACTCAAAGCCTAAGAAGAAGACATAAATCGGCTAAGTCTAGAAGTGTTGAGTGAAGCTAGTTCACTCAACGCTTAATAAAGTAGGCAGGCAAAAGAAGATAGCGTTTTGTGAGACCAGCTCACTCAATGCCTTCAGACATGTGAAGAAATGTCTAAGTATAAAAGCGTTGAGTGAAGCCATTGCATTCAATGCTCTCATCACTTCTAGATAGTTGACTAAGGGTTTTGGCGATGAATGAACATGTTCACTCAAAGATCTCAACGCCTGGAGTGAATTTGACAAAATTGGCTAAGTCCATAATCTCATGATGTCAGCCAAAATTGACAAAGTCAACATAGTTCAAATTAAATGAGGGAAAGCTACAGAACACGACAAATACTGTCAAAGAGCTACTATACATCTTATTCTATTAAAGCAAGGTGCAGCTGTCTGGTGCAACTGGTCCCCACTACTTCTTAGAGCTGTTAATCGACGGAAGATATAAAGGGGCTACTGGATGTTAAAAAAAATTTTTTAGGGTTTTGTTTCAAAAAGAAAAAGAGCAGCAAAACTTCATCTTCCTAACCATTACTGCCAGGAAAAAGCTTAAAGTCGATCAGCTGTGATAAAAATTCAGTTCAGTTAGTTGTAGCATCTTCTTCTGCTACACCAAGTTTAGATACACTTCTGAGAAAGAAAGGAGAGAAGAGCCTTCAGTCTATTGTAGGTTCAGGTTAGCTGTTTGAAGAACTTAAGACCTAGCAGATCTTCAGTCTTCAACAGATGGGTTCAGAAATAGTTTTCTGAGATACTTCCAGCTGAGGATGCCACTTATTGAAGAACATTCTTTCTGCTACTGTAAAGTTAGTTAGAGTTGAGATAACTCAGCTCTAGTAGCAGACACAGAGAAACTTTTCTATGTCAAATATTAATTAAAACCTTATTTCTATAGGATCCTTTTGGATCTGAGCTGTAGGGCTTTTGAGCCTGAGGTAGGGTAGTTTTGCCTCAATTATTGTAGAGTTATACTCTCTGAGTGTAGGATCCAGCATGGATCTGAGGTAGGTGATCATTTGATTAATGAGCTGTATGGATTTTGAGCCTGAGGTAGGAGAGTCATTCTCTTTGAGTTGTATGGCACTTGTGCCTGAGCTGTAGGATACTTTGGATATGAGATAGGGCCTTTGTTCCTGAGTTGTAGGAGAGTGATCTCTCTAAGGTAGGATCCTTTGTAGATCTGAGGTAGGGCTGTCCTACCAGCCTGAGTTGTAGGGCCTTTGGGCCAGAGGTAGGTGATCAATTTATCAATAAGTTATCAGAGCAAGTTTGCTCTGAGATAGGGCTTTGGCCTGAGTTGTAAGTCTTGGAGGAGACTGAGAGATCCTATGACATCTGAGGTGTAATCTCTTTGAGCTATGTTTTGGAGAAGTGCCTTGCCTAACTATAAGTTAGAAAGGTGAGAGGAGAGTGGACGTACCCATAATCTTGGGAAGCAATATTTTGTGTCTGCTTTTTGTTATGTTGTTTCTTTATTGTAGGTTTTTGAAATTAGATAACTACTAACACACTAAGCACTTAAAGAAGAAAATAAAAGAAAGTCACAAGAAACCAAGAAACCTATTCACCCCCCCCCCCCTCTAGGTTGCTAGCAGCCTTGAAAACAAATACATTCAAATAATTTCTTAGGGAAGTAAAAGGCAAGATTCTGCTAGTGAAAATTTATTTTGACGGCATTATATTTGACTCTACGGAAGACAACATTTGTAAGAAGTTTTCCAAACTTATGCAAGGGAAGTTTGAAATGAGCAGTATGGGAGAGCTAAAGTATTTCTTAGGATTTCAGGGGAAGCAATCTGAATATAGAATTTTCATCTCTCAGACGAAATTCACACAAGTGTTACTAAATAAATTCGGGATGGAGAATGCAACCTCAATGAGGACTCCAATGGGTCCAACTATGTCTCTGGACAAGGATAAGAAAGGGAAACCTTTTGATGAAATCAAGTGCAGAAGCATAATTGGATCCTTGCTCTACCTCGCAGCTAGTAGACCTGACATAATGTTCTCAACATGCGTCTGCGCTAGATTTCAGGTGAACTTAAAGGAATCTCATTATGTCACTACAAAGAGAATTTTAAGATACCTTAAGGGTACACACAATCTTGGCTTATGGTACCCGAGAAGTAACGATGTCGAGCTAATTGGATTTTCATATGCAGATTTTGCAGGTAGCAGGGTTGACATGAAAAGAACTTTCGGGATATGCCAATTCCTTTGAAGAAGGCTGATCTCGTGGAATAGAAAGAAGCAGGATTATGTGGCAACTTCAACTGCTGAGTTAGAGGATATCTCTGCGGTAGTTGTTGCACAAAACTTCTATGGATAAGGAATCAATTCAAAGACTACTACCTAAACTTCAAAGATATTCTAATGTATTGCGACTCCTCTAGCAAAATAGCAATCGCAAATAATCTTGTCTCTCACACCTGAACAAAACACATTGAAGTTCGATATCAAATCATCGGGGAGCATGAGAAGAATAAGGATATAACCCTTAGCTATGTCTCGTTGGATAAGCATGCCGCAAATATTTTCACGAAGCCCCTAGAAGAGGTCAAGTTCTAGTTTTTTAAAATGGAACTAGGCATGCTAAACAAAGACTCATTAAGTGGCCAAGAAGATAGGAAGTTTCTCGAAAAATTCTTCAGAAAGAAGAAAAATTTATCAAAGACAAATTCATTGGATATCGTCAGCAGATCTTGCCGATTCATTGGATATTCACGGGAACTTAGGTGATTCTTCGGAAATACACGTCGAAAATCGCCGAATCTAAATCTGCATCTGGTGAATCTCGCCGAATTTTACTTAGGCCAAATTTTCTTTCCTATATTGGATCCGAAGAGTCCCGTCATCAGGTACGCACCATTCCCTAAGTCAAATTTATAATATATATATATATCACAGGTTAAGGGGCAAACCTAACTTCATTTCGTCGAAACCAAACCGAACTCGCTGAATTGATTCCTCCTGACCCTTCGGCTCCCGCAAATTGCTATTCATCTCCCTCCCATGGCCCTGCTCGCGTTCATCTTCTCTTAGGTCAGTGACAGCTAACCAAGACCATTCCAAGATTCCAGCACGGTTTTCCGATTTCCAGCAGCAATTTCCTCCAGAGGTTTGATTCCGATTGCTTGTTCTCTCCATTCCGTCTCTGACAGCAATCCGCTCCAACCGGTAGTTCAGTCCAGAAATTTTTGTTGCATTCTCTTATTCTCCATGGCTCCTCGAACCACCACTGGGTTGCTAGGGGGTGGAGAATTAGTTCAAACATGTTTTTGCTACAGCTTTTGATGAGTTCAGGAATGTGATCCTGATGTTGGAGATAGCTGGTCTCTCGTTTATCCTATAACACCCTTATAAGATTTTGGATAAGGTCATTCTTGAGTTCTTTCAGAATGTCAAGATCTGACGTGAAGATTACGTCATCAAGACAAAAGTTTGTGAGACTTTAATTAAGGTGAAGGCCTCTCACCTCACCCTGCTCTTGCGGCTTCTAACCTGTGATGAAGCAGATCACCTCGAAGAGGAGGACTTTTCAAGGGCAATGTAGTTCTATAGATTGACAAGAGGCACCGAAGCTGTTAAGAGGAAAGGGATGAATAAGAATGGAAAGCTACTGACTGAAAAAATTGGTAAAGTTCTGCTCTGTAAGACCGGTTCTCACAAATTCCTCTCTTCAGATATGTTCAAGATTTTAGTTTCAATAATCTGCAGAAAGAGAATGGATTAGGGTGCTATGCTGTTTGAAAAGATCAAGGATAGTCTCCGCACTCCCAACTTTTGAAGGATTATCAGCTTGTACTTGAACCAAATGGACAGAGACAAGTTCGACATAACCAATGGTGTGCCTATCCATCACCTAAAGAAAATTGGCTCATCAATATTCTCGTGGTTGCATAGGAGGATTTTGAGGCCAGGGGGAGCCCCAGTTGTGCCTGAGGAGGAGGAAATATAAGTTCGTGTGTTTAGGATTCCTTCTCCAATCCTATAGAAACTCTTGAGAGATTGAGTGCAGGAACTGAAGGGGAGACAATTGAAACACAAGTGGCAACTAACTCAATGCTCTTAAGTGTTACTACAGTTGCAGAGATTCTAGGTCCATTTCCAGCTACTGAGATTACTGTTCCAGAGACAGGGAATCTTCTGACATAGGTTGCTAAGATTACTAAGACTATTGTTGATGAGATGTTGTAGATTACACTATTGAATGTAGATGACTATGAAATAGATGTTTATGTTGAAATGAATGTTATTGATTAGACGAAAGCTATTGATAATGCTAATGATGATTCTGAGAAGGTGTCAGTAGACAACCTGATTGTCCCTCTCCCAGAGATTAGTCCTGCTTCAGTTTCTGAGGGGGAGGTGAGTCAGTCCTTTATATATATTAATACTCAAGTTGATTGGTTTATCCGCAACTTAGATAAAAGAGTTGAAATGGCATCCGGTATTCCTCCAGCTGTATTAGAGGAGGTAGTAGATATTTCTAATGAGGAAGGACATGAAGGAGAGCATACTCCTGTACTATCTACTCTCTGAAGTTCTTGGGTTGATTTCTAAGCTTCATTTATCTCCAATAGATGAGTCCCATAGTGATTCATAAATCCATGTAGATCTTCTCGAACATCCCAGTGTTCCTACTGAAGAGGTTCCTAGCTCAAGTTCAGGTAGTTCTATCTTGAAGACCATAGAAGCCATGTTGACCAAACAACAAAAACAATTTGAAAACTCCATGTAAAAAGTTCTGAAAAAGGTCCATGAAACTGAGTAAGATATGAACAATGGCCTTGCAGCTGTCAAGGTTTTTTTTGACAAGTTAGATGAAATGTTGGACTCCTGGTTTGCACAGGGTCGTCAAGCTCTAATTCAAAATATGGCCTGGCTAAAGAGTAATGTAGAAGTTCTTCAAAATGTTGATTAGAAAGTTGTAATAATGGTTGCGGCTCACAATCGCTCAATGGATCATTTTGATAAGACCATGGAATCCTATGCAAATGTTATAGTTGAGGAAGTCAGAAAGGGGGAGGATGCCCTCAAGCTAAGGTGGAAGCTATGGTGAATGTGGTTAAGGCTGTCATGTTAGCAAATTTCAAAGGAGTCAATAATTATAGCTATGAAAATTTTTCATGGCTACATAATAAGATTTTTGGGAGGCCAAGCCAAGTATTTCATGTACCTATTATGGCTGCTCATGATGAAGTTCATCCAATTAAGGATTACTCTCAATATTGGGCAGACACACAGGATCTCTCCCAGGACTGACCTGCTGCTGTTGCTGATGTTCCAGAAGTTCAAGTTGTTGAACATGGACATCCTCCGGCTTACAAGAGAAGAAGATATGGTGAAGGAACATCTGCTATCAGGTCTGATCCAGTAATAGAAGAGCCAGTCAAAGATATGCCAATTAGAGAGATGGCGGAGGCACGAAGTCCAATTTCTAGAGGATTTATATTAAATACTTCCACCATGGTGAATGTTGGGAGAGAAAACATATGGAGCCACTATGATAGAGATGAGTGGCAGAAGTATGATGTGGCTAGCGCGAAGAGAACGATTCACTTCAGAAAGCACAGACCTGATGATCCAACAGCACCTGCAGACCCTCCAAGATATTATCCAAAGCCAAAGGCTTACTTTGTCAGACATCTTCAGAAGAGCCAGGCCAGGCAGGGTTGATGGTTGTTTATTTTGTTATGGATTATTTTTTTTTTGGTTGTGGTCCCCCCAGACAAAAACTCTTATTGATATATATATATATGTTTCAAATATTTTTTCTGGAATATGCGTTGTTTTTAAATTTTCTTTAATTCATATATCTTGTCATTGTTATGCTCTATTATTCTTGTGCAATTCACCTTAGCTAATAGTGTTGGGTATTGTATCCACAATAACCTAGATTTGCATGTAGTCACCCTTAAACTAAGATGAATTAAGTTGTATTTGATCCCTTGTTTGAGTTATGTGTTTGTAGGATATAATTGCCAAGTGTAGATCAATGTCAGTCTATAGTGAGTCACCAAACTGATGGAGACGACGGCCCCCACCTTTTGGATGATGGCACGCTAACGGAAGATGTCCCCTCGTCTCCAACAAAGGATTTGTGGTGCCGCGATGATCGAACGAAACATCGCTACAACCTCCGCCCGCGGCGCAAGACAACCAAATAAATTATCATCTTTATTTTGAGAACTATTAATTTTGATGCTTTTATTTCTTTGGAGTGTTTATTTTATTTGGGCTACACATAACCAAAACCTTTATGCTAAGCCTATATTTAGGCATGTCTTATTTTGGTTTCATTAAGTTGAATGAAAAAAGAATTCTCAAACCCTAATCTTGCTCCCCTCTTTTGCTCCCTCTCCCTCTTCCCCTCTAGCCGCCACTCTCACTTTCCCTCTCTCCCTCCACATTTCGGTCGCCCATCTTCCCCCAAACCCCTCCTCATCTCCAAGCCGCCTCCTCCTCCCCTCTCTACCATCTCCTCCGGCCGCTACCCCTCCCTCATCAAGTTCGCCGGCCCTCCACTCCTACCTCTCCGGCCACCCCCCCTCTAAGGTTCGGCCGCCCACCTTCCACCAAATCCGATCCCCACCTTGAAGGAGTCGGTCATCTCCTTGGCTTGGTGTGTGGTCGAGACGACATCTCACATCCACGGTGACGGAACTTCGGCGTGACGCGGCAAAGGCGGAAAGTCTTCATCCATTCGGCTCAACTCCGGCGGAACCGTGGGGAAGTGTTCCTACAATAATAGTTGGAATCATCTATTCCGACGGGGGTAACGAACTTCTCCACCATATTGTGTTTCCCTCTTGATTTTTCCTGTGGCCGGACGATTTTTGCGTTGAATTTGAAGCGTAGAATAGTCTTGGTGTTTATCCCGGTTCGGTTGCATTTGTTTTCCGTAGTTAAGTATTTTCCGAACAAGGTTTGGCGAACCTCGCATCTTTTTGTTGGGAGAGATCCACCACTTTCGAATCGTGGTTTTCCGGTGGATCGCTTTTGGTACAACATCGCTTGGCCGGGCCCAATATTGGCCCATTTAGCCGGAGAGAATATTGGCTTATCGCCCCTATTTGCTCCCCTTGCGGGTTGGCTATCCGTGCGTTGGATTAACAAAATAATTCTGCGTATTTATCGTGTGGTGCGGTTGTGTGCGAGTGCGGAATCGGGTTAGTCGAGCGAGGTAATAAACCGTTAGCCTGTCGCCCCCCCTAGCCTACATCAAATTGGTATCAGAGGGAGGTTCACGTCAATTTCCTAATTGACCCCCTCCACCATTTTGTGTCGCGTTCCCCGCACTTTTGTTTGCGCGTTAGTTGTCAAAATCAAAAAAAAAATCTGTTTGGTCTGCCAATAGCGGTGCAGATTTCTCAATTTTCAGCAAAAAAAATCAGAATTTTTTTTTAATCATTCCCATATTTTTCTTAGTAAGAAAATCAAAAAAAAATTGTTTTCGGTAAGTTTCTAGCGGGATTAATTCCACCAGTGGTCTGTCTAAAACTGTTTCTTCACTTGTGCATGCGCACTAGGCTCGGTACGGAATATCCTCCGTCATCTTCCAATATGGACGATGACCGGCCGGAGGGTCGACCCCTCACGGAGATTGAGGAGCTCCGTCAGGATTTCACGGAGCAGATGACGGCTATTCGGGAGGCTATTCATGCCATGGGGTTGCCACAAGGAGCACCTTGTAATCCACCTCCGCACCAACGGGCGGGAGAAAATCACAATCCCTACCCCCACCCTCCTAACGAGCACGCCCCTCGAGCACCCTACGAGTTTGATCTTACTCGGGCTGTCCGAGTTAAGCCGCCTTCCTATGATGGATTGGGAGCCCCCAAGTCTTCCAGGACTTGGTCATGGAAATTGAGTGCTACTTCGAATGGTATGCTCTCAACGATGCAGACAAGGTGCGGGTGGCGAGGATGAAACTATTCGGGCGAGCCAAGATCTTTTGGCTGAACGAAGAGAGGCGCTTACGTGTAGAAAACGACGTTAGGCCCATCGGTTGGGACGATATGAAGGCTAGGTTGACCGAGCAATACGTTCCCACGTACCATCGAACACAGATGTTTGATGAGCTGGCTACCCTTAAGCAAGGGGCGAGGTCGGTTTCTGAATACATGAGCTTGCTTAAGGATATGATGGTCCGTTGTGATGTGAATGAGATGCCCGAGGTCACCCTCTCCAGGTTCCGTAAGGGCCTCAACCCCGACATCCAAGGGAAGTTATTGCGATACGGCCACACGGACTTACACGTGACCTTCAACGCTGCGTTAGACATCGAGAAGCACAACGCGCTGAAGGGAAAGTCATGCCCTTTTCAAAAGGGAAAATCCATCTTAGGACCCCCCCCGGCACCCAGATATAAGAATAAGGGGAAGTACCGGTCCTCCGATTCTTCCTCCATAGTGGTGACGGCTAAAAACAATAAGAGTCCAACGGGAGAAAGAGTGCCGATAGGGAGAGTCAGTCGGACGAACGTCACCTGTTTTGCTTGCGGGGTTCAAGGACACTATGCTAATGATTGTCCTACTAAACCCAAGCCTCTAGCACTGTTAGATGCCGCTGGCGGATCTGACGACCTCACTTATGAAGCGGAAGATTTTAGTGAGTCGAATGGCGTGCCGAGTGATATGGATGATGAATCCCACTTGATGGTAATGAGATGTATTTTGGCCACCCCTCGACCGTTAGACGAATGGAATAGGACAAATATCTTCCCGTTAAACTTTAAGAGCGGTGAAAAGTGGTGTCGGTTGATCATAGATAGCGGTAGTTGCATGAATGTCGTCTCTGAGGCCGCCGTGAAGCGCATGTCCCTAGTTGCGGAGCCACACCCCCATCCGTATAAGGTGGCATGGGTGAACAAATCATCCCTCCCCGTAGCGAAGCGTTGTCTAGTTCCCCTCACCATCAAGGCATACACCGAATCAATTTGGTGTGATGTCATCCCCATGGATGCGTGCCACGTCTTACTTGGCCGCCCTTGGTTATTTGACCATGACGTCACCCACTATGGTCGGGCTAACACTTATGAATTCAAGTTCAATGGCCGCGTCATTGTCTTGAAGCCCTCTCCTCCGAAGGATCCTTCGACCCCGTCTAAGGACACCGTCATCCCTGTCGAGAAGAGAGCATTGGGTCTTATTGGTAGGAAGGAACTCACCCGGGCCACCTTCATGGACGGAGTTCTCTATGCTTTAGTGTGCCTCCAAGTTAAGGATGATGCTGCGATAAGTGAGCGCTTACCCTCGGCATTGAAGTCACTCCTCGAAGAGTTTGTGGATGTGTATCGGGACGAGCTCCCGTCTGGGTTACCCCCCATGCGGGACATCCAACACGCCATTGATTTCATTCCCGGTTCCTCCCTACCTAACCTTCCCCATTATCGCCTCAATCCGTCGACACATTTAGAACTACAAGCCCAGATTTCGGACTTATTGCGCAAGGGATTTATCCGCCATAGCATGAGTCCATGCGCGGTGCCCGCCTTACTTGCCCCCAAGAAGGACGGCTCGTGGCGGATGTGTGTGGATAGTCGGGCCATAAACAAAATCTCTGTCAAGTATCGATTCCCTATCCCCCGCCTCGACGATTTGTTAGATATGTTGGCCGGCGCCTCGATCTTCTCCAAGTTGGATCTTCGGAGTGGTTATCACCAGATTCGAATCAGAGAGGGGGATGAATGGAAGACCGCCTTTAAATCTAAGGAGGGCCTTTATGAGTGGTTAGTGATGCCGTTTGGGCTATCCAACGCGCCCAGCACGTTTTCTAGGATGATGACCCATGTTTTTCAACCTTACATGGGGAAATTCATTGTGGTGTATTTTGACGACATCTTGATTTTTAGCACCTCCAAGAGTGATCATGAGGCGCATCTAAGAGTCATCCTAACCACGTTAAGATCCGAAAAGTTATTCGTAAACATAAAAAAATGTACCTTCTACGTAACCTCCGTCGAGTTCCTCGGTTACATCGTTAGCTCCCAAGGAATCCATGTAGACCCCAAGAAGGTGGAGGCCATAATGGAATGGCCCGAGCCCGCCAACATTCGGGACGTGCGGAGTTTTCACGGACTCGCCACTTTCTACCGGCGGTTTATTAAGGATTTTAGTAGCATAATGGCGCCCATAACCGAGTGCATGAAAAAAGGTGAGTTTGCTTAGACGAAGTCGGCCGCCAAGGCTTTTCAGTTAATCAAGGCACGCATGTCCGAATCCCCCCTCTTGCGACTCCCAGATTTCTCCATGGTTTTTGAATTATCATGTGACGCTTCGGGGGTAGGGATTGGGGGTGTATTGAGTCAAGAAGGTCACCCGGTGGGGTACTTCAGCGAGAAGCTTGCTGGTCCGAAATTAAACTATTCTAACTATGATCAGGAATTCTACCCGGTCATCCGATGCCTCCAACATTGGCGGCACTATTTGCTTCCGAAGGAGTTCGTCCTCCTATCCGATCACGAGGCGCTACGCTTCATCAATTCGCAGTCTAAGGTGAGCCCACGACATGCTAAATGGGTCTCCTATCTTCAGGAGTACACATTCATTATCAAGCATTTGAAGGGCACCCTCAATCGCGTCGCGGACGCCCTTAGTCGTGTCACCTTATTATTATCCACCTTAGAAGTTAAGGTGGTGGGCTTTGATAGGATTAAGGACGAATATGCCCATTGCCCAGATTTCAAGGACATATATTTCACCACTCAGGAAAATCAACCCACGACCATTTCTACGTTTTACATTCGTGACGGGTATCTTTTCAATCACTCGAGGTTATGTATTCCCCGCTCATCCCTACGTCATTTCATTGTGTGGGAACTGCATGGTGGCGGGTTAGGAGGTCATTTTGGCCGTGATAAGACTATCGCGTTAGTTGAGGACAAATTTTATTGGCCCGGCCTTAAGACCATGGTGAGTAAAATCGTGGATAGTTGTCGGGCATGCCAGTTGGCCAAGGGAAATAAGACGAACACGGGGCTTTACACCCCCCTTCCGATCCCTTCGACGCCTTGGGAAGACGTTAGCATGGACTTCATTCTAGGCCTTCCGATCACGTTTCGGCGTCACGATTTGATCTTAATTGTCGTTGACCGTTTTTCCAAGATGGCTTACTTTATCGCTTGCAATAAAACTAATGACGCGTCACATGTCGCTCAACTTTATTTTAAAGAGGTCGTAGGTCACCGCGGCGTCCCAAAATCGATAGTCACTGATAGAGACGTCAAGTTCACGAGCTATTTTTGGAAAACTTTGTGGAGGATAATGGGCACCAAACTCCTATTTTCTTCGGCCTACCATCCGCAGACGGATGGGCAAACGAAGGTTGTAAATAGAAGTTTAGGTAGTCTACTACGCTGCCTTGTGGGAGACCACAAGGGTACATGGTACCTAATCCTTCCGCATGCTCAGTTGGCATACAATAATTCCAAAAATAGGTCCACGGGACTATCCCCGAATGAAATTGTGCATGGCTATAAGGCCCCGGTGCCCCTTGACTTGATTCCGTTACCCCCATCGTATAAATCAATCCAATTCGCACAAGATTTTGCCTCTCACATTCATGATCTGCATAAGCACATAAATGAGACACTTAGCACAAAATATGCGTCTTATCAAGCTAATGCCAACGCACACAAAAGAGTATCCCACTTGAAGGTTGGCGATTTGGTCATGGTGCGTCTCATTCCTGAACGGTTGCCTACGGGCACCTTAAAAAAGTTGGCGGATCGGCGAGCGGGATCTTTTCGGCTTATAAAGAAACTAGGAGACAATGCTTTTCTGTTGGAATTACCGCCTGACTGGGGGATTTCCCCCGTGTTTAATGTTTCGAATTTAACGCCATATATTGCTCCGCCACTTGAATTATCTTCTTCTCCGTTTAATTCCACTTCATAGTCTCTTGGGTATGGGGTTGAGGGGGGTTATGGAACACTCTCTCCACCGGTCTCCAACGGAGGTAGGCTTAATGTTGATGCATTAGATTTTCCCCCTTTGCTGCCTAATGCTTTCCCCAGGTTTGCCAGGATAGATTTTTTGCCGGACAGGATTCTCCAAGATGACGTGTTCCCCTCTGCTGATGGCGATGTGCGCCGCTACTTGATTCGTTGGTGTGATCGCCCCGCTTCGGATGACTCTTGGCTCCCGGAAGTGGAGGTTGCTCTTTTGGATGCGGGTCTTCTTCGTCGGTATCTTCAAGCTCACTCATCGGTGATGAGTCCTTTCACGCGGGGGAGGATTGATGGAGACGACGGCCCCCACCTTTTGGATGATGGCACGCTAACGGAAGATGTCCCCTCATCTCCAACAAAGGATTTGCGGCACCGCGATGATCGTACGGAACATCGCTGCAACCTCCGCCCGTGGCGCAAGACAACCAAATAAATTATCATCTTTATTTTGAGAACTATTAATTTTGATGCTTTTATTTCTTTGGAATGTTTATTTTATATGGGCTATACATAGCCAAAACATTTATGCTAAGCCTATATATAGGCATGTCTTATTTTGGTTTCATTAAGTTGAATGAAAAAAGAATTCTCAAACCCTAATCTTGCTCCCCTCTTTTGCTCCCTCTCCCTCTCCCTCTTCCCCTCTAGCCGCCACTCTCACTTTCCCTCTCTCCCTCCACATTTCGGTCGCCCATCTTCCCCCAAACCCCTCCTCATCTCTAAGCCGCCTCCTCCTCCCCTCTCTAACATCTCCTCCCGGCCGCTACCCCTCCCTCATCAAGTCCGCCGGCCCTCCACTCCTACCTCTCCGGCCGCCCCCCCTCCAAGGTTTGGCCGCCCACCTTCCACCAAATCCGATCCCCACCTTGAAGGAGTCGATCATCTCCTTGGCTTGGTGTGTGGTCGAGACGACATCTCACATCCACGGCGACGGAACTTCGGCGTGATGCGGCAAAGCCGGAAAGTCTTCATCCATTCGGCTCAACTCCGGCGGAACTGTGGGGAAGTGTTCCTACGATAAGAGTTGGAATCATCTATTCCGACAGGGGTAACAAACTTCTCCACCATATTGTGTTTCCCTCTTGATTTTTCTTGTGGCCGGACGATTTTTGCGTTGAATTTGAAGCATAGAATAGTCTTGGTGTTTATCCCGGTTGGGTTGCATTTGTTTTCCGTAGTTAAGTATTTTCCGAACAAGGTTTGGCGAACCTCGCATCTTTTTATTGGGAGAGATCCACCACTTTCGAATCGTGGTTTTCCGGTGGATCGCTTTTGATACAACATCGCTCGGCCGGGCCCAATATTGGCCCATTTAGCCGGAGAGAATATTGGCTTATCGCCTCTATTCGCTCCCCTTGCGGGTTGGCTATCCGTGCGTTGGCTTAACAAAATAATTCTGCGTATTTAGCGTGCGGTGCGGTTGTGTGCGAGTGCGGAATCGGGATAGTCGAGCGAGGTAATAAACCGTTAGCCTGTCGCCCCCCCTAGCCTACATCACAAACACGAGACCATACAAAGTAATCCCTCATTGTGTGATCCATGGTGTTTTCTCATGTATATCTTCTCTATTGGGACACACTTCATTTTCAAAGCACTACTGTTTTAGGAGAAAGACTAGTTATTGAATTCCTTGAAGAAAGAAAAATTTCAGAAAACCAAAATTTTCTAAGTGTTTTACTCGAGAAGTAACCTAAGTACTCGAGTAGAAGTGTAGCCAATTATCGAGTGAGCTAAGTCTCGTTTTCGAGTAACTGAAGTAGTTCTTGATAAGGCTTAATGTTAGTTCTCAAGAATCTATGCAGTACTCGAGTAGGACTTGACTTATTCTCGAGTTAACTGAAAAATCTAGCTCAGTATTTTTCTATGTCTAGTTCTCGAGTAGCTAAGGTCATTACTCGAGAAGGCCAAGACTTTGTACTCGAGTAACAGAAGTTTAGTACTTGATTAGTATAACTTATTCTCGAGAAGTTAAGCTAATACTCGAGAAGTCAGTTTCTATTTCTCGAGTAACAGAACTTACTTCTCGAGTAGCTAGAAATAATTTCCAATATTTTCTCTAAGTATTGTTCTCAAGAACCTCATACTTCCTTCTCGAGAAACAATAGTTGCTACTCGAGTAGTCTATAATCCACTCGAGAAATGCAGGTCATTTTTTGAAAATTTCTTAAGTCCCGACAGACGTAATTTTAGAAATGATTTCACACTTAATCTCGTTTAATGTTGGTCCACGTGTATAGTTTTTATAAATATAACCGTTAGGATTTTCCTATAAAAGGTCTTATCAAATTGATTAACCCTAACAGAAGAATATCAAAGTTTCTGAATCATTCTTTATTTCCAAATCGAGAGAAGCACCGCTGCCGCCGCACTGTCTTCATCGCCAATCGTCTCTCTCGATCCAGAGATTCAGAGCAAGTAGAGATCAACAGATCAAGACATTTTTATTTCTACAGATCCATCTCTTGATCGTGTTTATCCAAAGTCTTCAGATCCGGAGATTTCAGCTTGTCTCCTTCAATCCATTTCTGATAAAGCTTCAAAGTTCAAGAAGGAAGAAAGGCTGAAGATCCAGATCTGTGATATTTTTGTTTGTATATTTTTTTACAACATCTTTATTCTTGTAGGAGATTGATCTCAGAGTTGTAGGAGTTTGTTCTCCGAGAAATTATTGTAGGAAGATTTTCTTCCGAGTGTTGATCCGTTTTGAGGATCGAGTTGTAGGGGCGTAGCTCCGAGTTGTAGGAATTGTTTTCAATCTGAGGTAATAGTGAATAGCCGAGTCTAGTGTGTTGCTAGATCGGTGAAGTGGAGAGTGGACGTACCCAAGATTGGGGAACATCTATAGATCTGGTGTTCTCTGTGATTTGTTTATTTATTTTTTGCGCTTTGTTCGTTCAATTTTTTATTCTGCAAAAAGACGCAGACCTCACATATTCACCCCCCTCTAGGTGATTTAGGTAGACAACTAAAAGCATCAATTATTATTAGAGGGGCGTTGTGCATCAAAAAGGTTAACACCTTGAACAGATCTGCTCCTAGTTGTCTTTAGAGGATATAAGCATGGATAGAGCCAAATATTTTGCTTAGCTTCCTCTATGCACAAAGAATAATTTTTCTATGTGGAAATAGAGGATAAAGTCCTTCATGGAAGTTGTATATCCAAGGATCTTTATGATAGTGGAAGAAGTTCCCATGTTCCAATGATTTCCTCCACCAATGACCCAACTAAGCAAGTTCTAAAGAAGCTCATGGATGTTGATAAAGATAAGATTGCATTTGTCTCCTTAGACAAGAAAGCCAAGAATATCATCACAAGTGCAGTCGATGATTCTATTCTGTAAAATCTGATTCACTATCAATCCGCCAAGGAAATGTGGCAGTCTCTTATAATCTTGATGGAAGGCACTGAAGAGGTTAGGGATGACAAAAGATCCCTCCTAAACTAGAAATATGAAGCATTCTGACAAGGTCCCAAGGACCCTATTGTGGATATCTTTGAAAGTTTCTTCAAGATCGTCAACGTCCTGCGAGTCTATGTTGGGTCTTCACCAATGGAGAACTGAATGATTAGTTCCTGAGATCCCTGACTAAGAAATGGGATAATAAAGTCTGTGTTATCCGAGAGTTTGGCAAGCTAGTAGAGACTGACCCGCAAAATCTCTTCGGAAAGCTTATGTCATATGTGTACAACCCCATATTCGCTGGGTAGGACTCAGAGGAATCAACGGCCCAGAGCCCAGGCTCAGAGCTAGCTTTAGGCTTAAGATCAGAAGAGTTCCCGCCTAGGGAGAGCTCCTGCCTAGTAGCAGGCGAGGACGTTCACCATCAGTCAGCCGAGACCCGCTTCCGACAGAGGCGGCGAGAAGGTTTGCGCCTCGTAGAAGGCGGGAGCTAGCTCGGTCCGAGACTTTCGACACTCCTTTTTTAGCTCCCGCAAAATGAAGGCGAGAGGGTTCTCGGCATAGGGTTCTCGCCGAGTGGGGCCTAGGGTTCAGGGTAAAATTACCTAATTACCCTCAGGTAAAATTAACTTTTTACCCCAGAGGATGCTTTTAGTGTTTTCTGGACATCGGGATTTGGCTATTGGCAGGTCATCCAGGGGTATTTCAGTAATTTACGGTCAACAAAAGGCTATAAATGGACCCATGAGGGCTCCTTAGTAATCAAGTCTTCATTATTCTCAAAATCCCCAAGTGCTTTCTGAGGAGCTCCAAGCCCAGCTTTTGCTTTGGAGGGGAAGCTCTCAGAGATCTTTCGGGTGTGAGGTGGGACCACCCTGCTGAGGCTTTGGGTCAGTTCTAGGTCCCTTGCAGCCTATTGAGGGTCGAGGCTTGTGAGAAGTAGGTTTTGGATGCACCCTGGTTTTTGAACATTCAGTTAGGTCATTTTTGGCATCAATAGTTCTGGTGCAGTGAGAATGGAAGACAGCCGATACAAGAAAGCCTTGAGTTTGGTCCCATGACTGGAGGTGATGGTGAAGGGTCTGACTTAGGAGGTTCCCCCACCCGGTGAGAGGAAGTAATGAGGAAGATGCTGGAGGATATCAGGCGAGAGGTCCTACAAACCATCAACTTGGCCTTCTCGGCGAGGAGTGAGTGGGCGACACCTATGGTTTCGGTGGAGGTGGTCCCACTTTTGGGAGAGAACGCCCCTGGGCAACGTCCCGGGATGGAGGTCTTGACAGTGGTTGGAGAGAGAGAGACGTTACAGCGCAAGAGCTCTTCCCTGGCCAGCGCCCCGGGAAGGAGGTTCAAGCAGAGATGGGCGAGAGGGAGGCCGCAGTGCGAGAACTCTTCCCTAGGCACGGTCCCACGGATAGAGAAAGCCATCCTAGGACGTGATACGTGCCCTATCGGCATGCAGGTGGCGAGAACCCTTTCAGCGAGCTCATCATCTTGGCTCCGGTGTCGGAGGTGTTCCGGGAGCCCGACATGTCCTACTACTCACGAAAAGACGACCCTGTACATCACGTGCAGTGGTTTGAAAATGTGATTTCAAAAAGGCAGATGACAGATGCCTTCAAGTGTCGCCTGTTTGCCATCACGTTGAAGGAAAAGTCTCGGGACTGGTTTCATCAGTTGCCGTCGAGCTCAATCTACAGCTTTGAGGACCTACGTCGAGGGTTCCTGTTGAGGTTCTCGACGTCGAAGAAGCGGAAGAAGGAGGAGGAGTGCCTGTTCACAGTAAGACAGAAGCAGGATGAGACACTGGGTCATTACATTGATCGGTTTCAGGAAGAGATCCTCCTAGTCTAGGAGGTCCCAGGGTAGGCACTAATGCTTGCCTTTACCCTGGGGCTGAGACTATGGTTCTTTAGCATGGAATTAAAGAGAGTGCCTCCCCTCTCTTTTGCAGAGCTCATGGAGAGGGCGACAAAGGAGATAGATTTTGAAAGAGCAAATCCGGCTTTCGCTAGGAAGCTGGCCCGGTTGACGGAGGATGATGTGAAGGAACCAACATCAGGAAGGCAGAGGGAGCAGAGGGTGCAGAGGGAGCCGAGGGAAGAGAGGAGAAGGTAAGAACCCTGAGGGCAGGGGCAGCACCAGGGTTGGGGGGCCCGGGATCCGAACAACCGGTTGGGTTGGAGTCCTCAAGAGGGTCGCCCCCAGGGTAAAGGAGGAGGCTTCCAGGGAAGAGATAACCTACGGGAGCCGAGAAGGTTAGATCAGCTGGCGTGGAGGCAGGGACCGTGGGGTCACTTCCCACCGCTGCAAGAAGCAATGGAGATTGGTAGAAGAAGAGGAGGAAGAAGAGCCCGAGGAGCTGGAAGAAGGGCAGTTGGAGAAGGAAGAGGGGGCAGGGTGGCATTTCCCTTCTGTGACTTCCACCAGGAGGAAGGTCATGCAACGGACACCTGCCCAGAGTTCTTAGAGATAAGAGAAGCTAGAGGAATGGAGTGGCAGAATTCGCCGGTAAGGATCGTGGAAGTGCAGCAGGGAGAGGGAAAAGATAGGTGTGAGGACAGAGCAGATGTGGGAACCAGAGGAGGGATCGGGGTGATCCACGGAGGAGTGGGGATAGAGGAAACACTCAAGGGTAGCCTTCAGACCATGTTCCAAAGGGGGGTCGCCTCTACCTCCCTGGCTCCCCCCAAGATGAAAAAATCACCTTTTCATCAGCAAACATGCCGGACTTCGAGGATCCGTTCTGCGATGCCCTCGTGATTCAGACGATAGTGGAGAACTTCACGGTCTCCAAGATACTAGTTTATGTTGGAACCCCTAGGTGATTTGGGCTAGGTTGTCTTCTTAGGTTGTGACCCATGCTGTATAGAAGGGTCAAATTTTATGTGTTTCTTAAGTCTAGGCCATGTTCTTCGAGTCAAACAGATCAAAGGACCAACCTACAACATTGCCAAAGACTCAAGACTTAGATAAATCAAGATTTAGAGAAAGAGATCTACGTTCGTCGATCTCAGGTCGACGATAGTCGTACTCAGCTCGCCTAACTCAGAGCTAAAATATCTGAGTTGAGCTCGATGAACTCCGTTCTCAGATCGACTAACTCTTCAACACTCAGCGCCATAATTCACTCAAAGACAAGGCTGACTCAGAGACAAAGAACACTCAATGCCAGATGTGCTATTCATTCAACACTGACAGATGGACCAAGTTGTTAGGTCGACTAACTTCACAGTCACAGGTCGACGAACATAGAGCGCAGAATTTGTTAGTTTATGCACAGTAGTTGATTCGCAGAGCTCAGGTCGACAAAATCAGATCTCAGTTCGACGAAAGCTGATCAGAGGTCGACGAAATCTCAGGTCGACGAAAGCTGATTAGCAGTCGACAAAAGCTGATCTCAGGTCGACAAAAACTGTAAGATATTTTGTTATTTATTCTTTCTCTTTCTGTCTCATCATTTTATCTCCATTATAGGCTATTAATTCCCTTGCAAATCAATGCACTTATATTCTCTGAATAGAGCCGTTACTGGCAGCATTGATTGCTAATATCCTCAATGGAATTAATTGCTTATATCTCAGGACAGACATAGAATAGAATATTTTGACAGCATTCTTGCCGTTTTTCGTTCCAAAGATTTCGGATGAACATTTATTACAGAGCTTTCTTTTGAATTCAACCAAGTTGCAGTCATCCAATACACATCTTCCTGCTAAGAAAACAACAACACACACGAGAGCAGAGATTCATCATCAACTAAGGTCACATCAAAGAAAAGATCTTGAAAAGTGTAGTGAAAAACATCTCTCAAAAATTGACTGCTCTGAAGAGAAGAAGAAAGAACAACCATCACCATCAAGAATCTTTCTTTCTCTCCATCTTTGTATTCAGGGATCTCAAGTGACAGCAACATTCAAATCAGTCAAGGATCTCTTAAAAGCTAAAGCCCTACACCCTTGAACAAAGCTTCCACTCCTGAACCATTGAAGATCTCAGGGGGAGCTTTGACAACAAATAAGAATCCACACAGTCTTCTCATTTTGATTTGAGAAAAGAAGACTTACATCACTCTCTCATTCCCACCTCTGTACATGGTTTTAAATTCCCTTCAATATTATTCTGGTTGCAAGTCTCCTTCCAAAAGACTTGAGGTTTGGTTTTTGAGCACTTGATCAAAAGATCATTGGTGACAGTCACCTGATCAAAACCTATAGTGGATTCCTACCAAGGGTGGTAGAAGAGTGGATGTACCCAGTTTGGGGAACCACTATAAATTTTTTGTGTTGTCTGGTTGCTCTTTCTTTTCTGTTCTTGCTGTAGTTGTGTTAGTTTGATATTCTGTGATCTTTGATTTACTTTAATCTGTGATAGTTAGATATAGTTGTTAAAGGTACAGATAGTATACTTTTAAAGAAGGAAATTTTAAAAACAAACAGACATACTCTATTTACCCCCCTCTAGAGTATATCAGATCTAACCCTAACTTTCAATTGGTATCATATGAGGTTCTTTTGGTTGTACAAGCTAACCCTTGAACCAAAGATCCCAAGTTAGATCTGTTCTCTTACATCTTTTAGATCTATACAACATGGCACAGAACAAAGAATATGCAAGTACCAGACCTCCTGTGTGTAACTTGTCTAAGTTCACACTCTGGAAGGCAAGAATAAGACTCAACATGAATTCTATTGATGAGGATATATTTAATTCCATCTTAACAGGACCACCAACTCCAGTGTCTTCAACCCCATCAAATTCAACAGACATGAGTGCAGTTCCACCCCCTGGATGGATAGATGTACAGAGAAAGGCAAAGATAGCTGATGCCAGAGCCATGAACATATTGGCTTAAACAATGTCAGATGAGATAATTCAAAAAGTTGCTGAGTGCCCATCAGCCAAGGCCATTTGGGACTCCCTGAACCAGATGGTGGCTGGATCAGCAGATGAGAGGAAGGATAGAAGATCCAAACTCATCACTCAATATGAAAACTTTAAAAAGGATGAAGCTGAAATAGAGGAAGTGATGTACAACGGACTCAACTCCATTATCAGTGAGCTAAGGACTTTAGATAAGGAAATCACTTTTACTGAAGTGAATGACAAGATCCTCATGTGCTTCCCCAGCACATGGGACTCAAGAATCTGGCCCATTAGAGAAGCCAGAAGCACAATAGATATCTCAACTGAAGCTCTACTAGGAAAGCTAAAGTCCTATGAGCAGCTGATAAAATTAAGGGAAGTAGTAGCTGAAGTCAAGACTCCTACACCAACTAGGAAAGAGCACAACATAGCTTCCAAAGCTGCAGGAGACTCTGAAGTCATTCCTGTGAATGAAGAATTGATGAGTCTCTTTGCCAAAAGATTTTTTAAGATGGCTACAAAAGATTTCAGAAGGAAACCATCCAAGTATGAAGACAAGCCAAGGTATGACAAAACACCATCTAAAGAAGTAGTGTGTTTTGGATGTAGGAAACCTAGGCATTTCATCTCTGAGTGTCCAGAAGTTCAGAAGAAGGATAGAAGAAAGGAGGGTGACTCAAGGAAGGGTCACTACAGCAAGACTTCCTCAAGTAAGCACAAGAGGAAGGACAAGGGCTTTGTTGATGAGTCATGGAGTGATACTGAAGAAGAGTCAAACTCCTCCAGCTCCAATGAGGATGAAGAAGAGCAAAAGGCCAAAGAAGTTTGCCTCATGGCTATTGAGGCAGGCAGTAGCAGATCAGATGCTGATGAGTTTGAAGATGAAGAGCTCTTATCAGCTGAGGATCAGGTAATAGCCTCTTATGATTTTGAGTCAGAGGAATTTAAACTTGAATTTAAAAATTTGTGCTTAGACTTAATCAGCTCTGAGAAGGAAATCAAACTTTTCAGAGAAAAATTAAATGACCTAGATAAAACTATTGCAGAGAATGCTAACCTAACAAATGAACTTATTTCTGCTAATCAACAAATATCCTTTTTGAAATCTGAACTTAGCAAGGCCAAGATATTAGAAGAATCCTTAAATGGGAGAAGTTTACAATTATTAGATATCACAAGTACTATAAATGCGAGGATCAACAATAGTAAACTAGGATTAGGTGCCTCCCCTAGTAATCCACCTATAATTCAGAAAAATAATCTTTCTAAATCAGTAAAGTTTATATCTGACAAAGGAAAGAAAAATACTGAATAGGTCACTAGGGTTAATAAAGTTCTTGAACTGATTGAAATTAAAAATAACCTCAATAACCAGAAAAACAAAAATAACAATGTTCAGCAATTATCGTCAAACGCAGATCGACGATATATGAACAAATCGTCGAACTCAGAACGACGATCTCTGAACGAAAATTTGAGTAATAATCATTCTTCGATCTATGATCGACGACATCAGTGTGGTTTGTGGAGAGATCGACAATTTTGGTACTCCAAGAATGAATACTCTCATTCTTCAAGTAGAGATCGACGATCTCATCCAACATCGTCGAGCTCAGTTCGACGATCCAACCAGAAATCGTCGATTCCAGATTTTAACAACAGAAATCCAAATCCTAAGAGCAACTTTAATCCCTTTAGCACATGGATAATACCACCTAGAAGATATCATCCCAAAGGCTATAAAAATCAACCTTAATGCTCATATATTTCCAGTTATTCCTATGTAAATCAACAAGGACCCAAGGTCACCTGGGTCAAGAACAACTAAGTGTTATACTTGCAGATGAAGACCTATCCAACATATAATCAACACTGGTATCTGGATAGTGGATGCTCCAAGCACATGACAGGCAGCAAGAACAACTTAATTGACTATAAGTCCAAGCTGGGACCAAAGGTCATCTTTGGTGATTCAAATTGTGGCCAAACAGAGGGCTATGGAAAAATCAGGATTTGAGCTGTAACTTTCAAGAAAGTTGCATATGCGAGTGGACTGAAGCACAATCTCATCTCCATAAGCCAACTCTTTGATGAAGGTTATCAGGTATCATTCAACTCTGAATCCTGTACTATTACCTCAAGAGAAAACAAACCAGTTTTAATTTGCAGTAGATATGGAAACATATATTTAGTTAATTTCCAGTCTATTACATTAAATATATGTCTGCTTAACTTTGTTAGTAGTCAAAATGACTTATGGCATAAGAGATTAGGACATGTAAATCTGAAAAACATTGTTGGGTTATCTAAGGAAAACCTTATGAGAGGCTTACCTTCTGTCCCCTACAAGAAGGAAGGCCTCTGCAGGGCTTGTCAACTAGGCAAGCAAACTAAATCTAGTTTTAAATCCATTAATAAGAGTGATTCACCTAGGATTTTTTACTTACTACATATGGACCTTTTTGGATCTGTTGCTGTACAAATCCTTGGAGGGAAGTCTTATACCTTAGTGGTTGTAGATGAATTCTCCAGATTCACTTGGGTTTTCTTTTTGAGAGCAAAGTCAGATACTTTTCAAGTTCTTACAGATTTTCTCAAGAACATACAGATTGAGTATTCTACTCAAGTTGCATTGATCAGAAGTGATCATGGCACTGAGTTTGGGTCTCTTCTTATGCTAGAATTCTGTAGGAAAGAAGGTATAAGACACTGCTTCTCAGCTCATAGAACTCCTCAACAAAATGGGGTAGCCTAAAGGAAAAATAGAACACTAATTGAAGCTGCATGCACATTACTTGCAGATGCTTACATGCCCCTATCCTATTGGGCAGAGGCAGTGAGCACAACAAACTATGTCCTGAACAGAAGCTTGATACACAAACTAAAACATAAGACCCCCTATGAATTGCTCAAAGGGAAGAAACCAATAATTAACTATTTTAAAATTTTTGGTTGCGTATGCTATATTCGTAATAATGACAAAAAGCACATTAGAATGTTTGAAGCAAAGGCTGCAGTGGAAATTTTTCTAGGATATTCCCAAGTCCGCAAAGCTTATAGGGTTTTTAATAAATCCACATTGAAAATAGAAGAATCCATGCATGTTATATTTGATGAGACTAACATGTTTTACAAGGAGAAAGAAATTTCTACCAGAAACCTCTTGCAGGTAAACAACTTGTGTGAGAAATTGAATGAATTGAAATTTACATCCCAGTCTTCTCAACAGGCCAATGAAGAAAGTGATGATGAAAATCTGGTTGCAGTTGAAACCTCCACAACAGCAGAAGTAATTCCACAAGAGGAATCCTTCCCAAATGTTGTTGCTGAACCAACTTCACCCACTGATCTTGTCACACTGAGGGATTATCCCAGATCCCAAGTGATTGGAGACATAATAGTAGGTGTACAGATAAGGCATCAACTTAACCAGGACTTGATGCATGCCTGTTTCCTCTCTCAAATTAAGCCTCAATCCATACCTAATGCAGAGCAAGATCCCCACTGGATCATTGCAATGCAAGAAGAGCTCAATCAGTTTGAGAGATGCAGGGTTTGGGATTTGGTTCCAAGACCAAAAGACTACCCAGTCATTGGAACCAAATGGGTATTCAAAAATAAGCTTGATGCCTAAGGTGTGATTGTGAGGAACAAGGCTAGGCTTGTTGCTCAAGGATATAAACAAGAAAAAGGGATTGACTATGATCAAACCTTTGCTCCAGTTACCAGGCTAGAAGGAATAAGGATATTTCTGTCCTATGCTTCATTCAAAAAGTTCAAAGTCTATCAAATGGATGTGAAGAGTGCCTTCTTGAATGAGGAACTTAAAGAAGAGGTTTATGTTGAACAGCCTCCAGGTTTTATTTCTCCAACTCATCCCTCTTTTGTGTTTAAGTTGCACAAGGCTCTCTATTGTTTAAAGCAAGCTCCAAGATCTTGGTATGAGACCCTAGCCAGCTTTCTATTAGAGCATGGTTTTTCAAGAGGCATAGTTGAAAGGACTTTGTTTACCAAATTGCATCATGATAAAATACTATTAGTACAAATATATGTAGATGATATAATATTTGGCTCTACTGATCCCAAATTATGCAAGAGATTTTCTGACTTAATGCATTCAAGATTTGAGATGAGTAGCATGGGTGAGCTTTCCTACTTCCTTGGTCTCCAAGTGAAGCAGCTCCCTGATGGCATCTTCATTTCCCAGGCTAAATATGCCAAAGAGCTCATAAAGAAGTTTGGGATGGCTGATGCCTCAACAAAGAAAACACCCATGCCTACAAATGTTGTACTAGACTCTGATGCACATGGGAAACCTGTGGATTAGAAACTATATAGGAGCATTGTTAGATCCCTACTATACCTTACAGCAAGCAGACCTGATATTATGTTTGCTATATGCCTCTATGCTAGGTTCCAAGTGAACCCTAAAGAATCTCATCTAGTTTTTCTAAAAAGAATTTTGAGATATATAAAGGGTTGTCCTAGTCTAGGTCTCTAGTATCCTACTGAGTCAGAGTTTGAGTTAACTGGATACTCAGATGCTGACTTTGCTGGATGCAGAGTGGACAAAAAAGTACCTCAGGAACTTGTCAGTTCCTTGGTATGAGATTAGTGTCTTGGTTTTGCAAGAAGCAGTCATCTGTGTCTACATCAACTGCTGAAGCAGAATATATTGCAGCTGGCAGTTGCTGTTCCCAAATGCTGTGGATTCAAAACCAACTACTGGACTATGGTCTCAACTTAAATAATTCAACATTACTATGTGATAACACAAGTACTATAGCCATAGCACAAAATCCAGTTCATCACAGCAGAACTAAGCATATAGACATTAGGCATCATTTCATTAGAGAGTGTGGAGACAAAAATAAAATTAATCTTGTCTATATCTACATTGATTTACAAAGAGCTGATATCTTCACCAAACCTCTGGATGAAAGAAATCATGTGTTCTTCATAAATCAGCTTGGAATGATAAATGGAGAAGAATTAGTTTAATTTATGTCTGCACTCGACGAATTTTTCAAAGTTCGTCGAATGAAGATCGACAAACTTGGGGAAGTTTGTGAGATATTCGTCGAACGGAGATTGACAAACTCTCTGTGTGAAGTTAGTTTCGTCGAACTGAGATCGACGAACCTACTTCAGAAAACGTTCGTCGAACGAAGATCGACGAAATGTCTTCAACCCTTCAGACTGAGATAGACGAATCATTTAAGTCCAAATTATTTCGTCGACCTCAGCTCGAAGATCTATTCATTTTTCGTGGAACGGAGTCTGTCGGTTCATATTCAGGAAAACACTATATTTAGGTTTTCTTTGACCTCCGTCCCGCGCTTTCAGTTCTCTTGCACTTGATCTTTGACTTTTCTTGCAGGTATTCTCATTGCGATCCCTACAGGCTCTCTTGCAGCGATGAAGTTCGATACAGGATTCGATCTGGATTTCGAATCCTTCCAATACTCTGACCCTGTATTCGTGAACAATCTATAAACTCTAGAAGACCAACATCTCAAGACTCTTCTATCAACACACATCAAAATCTGTGGAATAGAGATCAGGGAATGGGTCTATAAATCTACAACGGAGGAGAATGTGATGACAGGGACTATCATTGGTAATGCCATCTCCCTCACTCCCGCAGTTTTAACTGAAATATTTGGATTGCATAATGGTGAGGAGGAATTAGAAATTGAAACTGAAGAGTTTGATATGATGCTGAGCCTCATGGTTTATTCAGGAGAAACCCCACAGAAACTGCTTAAAAAGCATTTATCTGCTGAATATAAGTTCCTTGCAGACATTGTAGGGAAAGTGCTGCTAGGAAAGCACTCTGCACATTTTTACATTACCAGGCATCAATTCCTGGTTATGTGTGTAATAGTAAACAAGAAAGCCATTAACTGGGCTCAAGTTTTGTTTGATCTTATCAAAAAGAAGAACAATAAAAAGGAGGTATGTTTTGGAAGGATCCTAGGGATCTTCCTCAAAGAAAAGGCTGTCGGATCCCTGGTCTCCCCGACCATATCCATTAATGCCTCAAAGAGACTTACCTGTGCTCTTTTTGGCAAGTGGGAGAGGACCATTACAAAGCCAACCAAGGCTCCTTCCTCTTCCACCAGAACTTCTAAAAGTACAAGGGCTACATCAGCCACTCCTCACCCCTCTGTAGAGATTCCATCCACCACTCCACCTCCTCCTGATTCTCAAGCTCTATCTCAGCCTCAAGTTCAACAAACCCCAGCCTCTACTTCTATTCTAATACATACCCCGACACCACCAGCTTCTCCAATTCCTTCTTCCCCTACACATATTTTATCAAATTCTCCCTCTCCTAGGGCTGATACATCCATCCCCACTCCTCCCTAATCTCCTCTCCCATCTCATCTTGCTGATATCCCCCTCTCCACTCTCTCCTCAATCCCGTCCTTCAATCTACTTTCATCTCCTCTGAACACTCCTTCTTCTCAACAATCCCCTCAACAGGACACCCTTCCAGACACCTCCAATCAACCATCTCCTCCAATAACTATCATCACTACCTCTATACCTTCTCAACCACCTCTAGCTCAAACATCTGACTCCACATCTTTGAATTCCTCTATCATCCAACCACTTCTTGACCTCCTCAAGCCTATCCTCCAAACCATCATTGCAGAGGCTATTTCCCCTTTGTCCATCTCCATATCATCTCTTTCTGCTCAAATTTCTACCCTCACCTCTACCCTCTCTTCATCTGGGGGCCTGGCTTTAGTACATACTGAAACTAGGCAGGGGGAGATTCTTAATGATGAAGTAGCAGAAGCAACACCAGCAGAAGCAGTAGGAACAAATATTGATCTTATACTTAATGATGTAGTAGTAGTAGTAGAACCAGCATCAGCAGGACCAAATGTTGATATGGAAACAAATTTTCTGAATTTTCTTAATACTAATATGGAATCTGATGATATAGAGATAACTGACTCAGTAGCAGATGTAGATAATCAATGTACAGATATTACAGTAACCAATGCTCAATAGACTAGCCTGCAAGAAGTTCTGCCTGGAAGGATCTACTTCATTAAATCTAAAGTAAATCTACATACTCTGCTGAAGATATTTGGATCTTATATTCAGTTCTGCCTCTCCTTTCCCACTCAATCATCTAGAGCAATAGTATGCTACACCTCCCCTGCAAGTTCAGAAGTACTAGACATTATTAATTAAAGTCTGATAGCTCCTCCAATAACATTATATGAACAAAGATCTAGCCCTCCTGGGCCAACTTATATAATGGATAATAACACTATTCCTAGTTTGGATGATCTAATCAATCAGGACATTGCTGTGGAAGCTAAAGCAGCTGAAGCTGAAGTTGTTCCCACTTCACCCAGCAAAGAAATTCCCAAGGATCTGATTAGTTAGATTGATGAAATATATGACAATCCTCAACAAAAATCTGATGATGATGATGATGATGATTCTGATGATGCTCCTAAGAGGAAGCAAGCCTCAAAGAAAAGGAAAGCTCCACCTCTACCTGCTCCCAAACCTGGAAATACCAATGATACACCATATTACATCCTACAAAACATAACTCCATATAAGTGTATGCCAGTATGGATGTGGCTATCTAAAAATGAACAGAAAGCAAGGAAGAAAAGAAGGAGGTATTCTCCTTCTCCACAAAGGTTTAGAAGAGATCCTCCTCCTCCTCCTCCTCCAGCTGCAGGTGCCTCAGGAACCTTATCCCAGAGCTCAAAAGGATTCACTAAACCTACTCTCACTAAAACTTATCAGTGACAGTGATAGAATTAATTTCAAGATAACCCAAACACCTAGAGGGGGGGGGGGGTGAATAGGTTCTTTTCCTTTTTTTTAATTAAGGCAGAATATTTTTCCAGATCTAAAAATAGAATCTAACTATTCTACAGCAATCACAACACAGAAATTACAATCACACACACATCACAGATTGCAATAGGTTTATAGTGGTTCCCCAAGGTCTAGGTACATCCACTTTCCCCCTTCACCTATCTAGCATTATGCTAGATTCGGCCTAACATCTTCCTTCTTCACAGATCCACAGATCTTACAGCTCAGAACCCTGAAAGGTTCCTACAACTCAGAACCCTATAAGGTTCCTACAACTCAGCCTTGCCACAAGGCCTACAACTCAGAGAAAAATTTCTCCGACACTCAGGCTCAAAAGCCCTACCACTCAGAGATCTATATCTCCTACACTCAGCCTTTATAATATAGGCTTATAACTCATATCTATGAAAAGATCCTACAAAATTTGATAAGTGTTTAGATGGACTCTTACCCTTGTTGAGAAAGAAGGGATAAGAAGTCTCTTGATCAGCTTCTTGATAACACTGATGGCTGAAATCAACTTGTTCTTAGCTTTCTTCAAAGCTTCTTGAATCTGAACTCAGTAGGGTTGATCTCCTTTGAAGTTGACTGGCTGCCAGCTTCCTTCTTAGAATCTAGAAATAGGTCTGAATCCTTCTTAGCAGATTGGTTCAAGATCTGCTACTTAGAAGACTTGTAAATGTCTCCACCTTTTCTTCAATAGCTGAAGATCTCTCTCACTCTTCAAAACTTATGAAGTTTCTTCAGAATTCTTGCTTGAATTCTCCTTAGATCTTCTGACGAAAATCTTCTTCAGTGTGACGTGCACTTTCTTGATCAATGATCAATACTTCAATAGTTATGCCTGTTGCTATTGTTGTTCATCTCTTTTCATTTGACAGAATCCATCTATATATATAGACTTCATCCATGGTAACTGGCTGATCCGGTTTCTAACCAACTTCTGACAAGTCTGACAACTTCATTAAAGTTGTTGGAATGCACAGCTGTCAAGTCTCCAGTCAATTCTTGAACCTTTGTCTTTGTCAGCAAAGCGTCGAGACTGATTGTCATTATGTGTCGACACAAGTAGATTAAGTGTCGACACAAGCTTTGGTGATGTTGACATAACTCCTTTGGTGTCGACACATCTTCTTGACACTACATCTGTAGAATGTGTCGACACTTCCTCTTTGTGTCGACATAGACACTTCTTCACTACACAGCAATCAACATTGTTGAAACTCTACTTAGTGTCGACATAAGTCCTGTGTGTCGACACAGTTGATATTGTCTCAGAATTTGTGTGTCGACACTGCCTCCAGGTGTCAACACAGTTGATATCGACTAATACTCCTGTGTGTCGACACTACCTCCCGATGTCGACCCAGTTGATGTCGACTAATATTTCTGTGTGTCGACATTGCCTCCCGGTGTCGACACAGTTGATGTCGACTAATACTCCTGTATGTCGACTGTAACACCCCAAAAAGACCCCAAAGGACTCAAAATGATTTTTGAGGTACAGGAAATTTTACACGGCCTGGGACACGGGCGTGTCCCAGGGCGTGTCGGGGGTACACGGCCTGGGATACGGGCGTGTCCCAGGGCGTGTTCAGGTTAGTCGACGATCGTCGAGCCTGGGACACGGCCTCCGACACGGGCGTGTCCCAGGGCGTGTTCGAATTAAATTTCGAAATTGGCCTGTTCGAGTCAGAATAGTACACGGCCTTGAACACGGCCGTGAACACGGGCGTGTCAGGTGGGACACGTGCGTGTCCGATGCCGTGTTCCGACCCGTGTACTGGGTGCAGCTCGATGAAGCAGGTTTGACATGGGCGTGTCTCAGGTTTGACACGGGCGTGTCAGGTTCGACACGGGCGTGTCGATGCCCGTGTTTTGCAGTCGGTTCAAACTCCGTGTGCCGCTTAAGGGCACACGGCCTGTGACACGGGCGTGTCACAGGCCGTATCAGCCAAAATTTGGGTTTTTTGGGCAGATCGTGGCCGTTCAAATTCTCACTTTAGATCCAAGGGCTCAGGTGATTCCTGGCTGGATTAAATTTGTCAAGGAAGAAGTCATTCTTCATTTGTGCTTAAGGAAGAGAGAAAGGAGGAAGAAGAAGGAGGAGGAGAGCAAGCCACCAGCGGAGTTCCCGTGGTCCGATTCGTGATCCGAAGTCGGCGTTGTGAAGGCAAGGCTGCTGCGGTTCTTTCTCACCGGCTAGTTTTCGATGGCTCCGAAGAGATCGACAAGGGTAACGATCTCCCTCCTTGGACATGTGAAGTCCTTCTTTTCTGCATTGCATAGGGAAAACCCTTCCCCGCAAGTGTGCGGTGGGTTGTGGTGTCCCTTGGGGTAGATATGTGAAGTCCCCCTTGTTAGAGGCCGGAATTGGAGTACGGCTCTAGGCATGCTGTGTGAAGCCCATCTGGATATGTTCTGGATTGGTGATGCTGGTTTGCATATCGGAGAAGGCTCCGTGATTATGGCTTGTGATGCCTTGTGCCTACCTGTTGCTTGGTGCGGCAGGAAGTACTGGACGATGTCCAGGAAATGAAGAGGGTTGGATGCAACTCTTGTGGACGTGCGTTGCCACTGTATGAGCAGTTGAGCCGTTGGGCTGCAACTCGATGAAAAGGCAGATTGCCGAACAGGAAAGGTGAAACCGACCCGCGCCTATAAATAGCCATGGATACTTCCGTATTCGAGGTGGCACGGCGACTTGAGCAACGGGGGGTGGCTGATCCGTACCTGCGTTAGGTCCGTCCGACTTGGAAGCCTGGTTATAGGTTTTGTTGGAGCGCCTAATGAGAGTCTTAGGCCCGCGCGCCGAAAAGACTAGAATGCTCAAATACCGTGTAGACGGTGGTGTTGACCCTGGTATTCCGGTACACCAAGAATGTGCCCTGAGTGCACGGACTGTCGGGCCGTGTGGCCGATAGTTATGATGGCTTGAATGTGCCTGCGCGCACATAGTTGCTATTTGATGATGCCATGCTTGCAGGGAAAGAATGCTCATGCCCCGAGAAAGGGGTAGGATTGTTATAATTGGGTCAGCTGAATGCTGACCGTTGCATTGTTTGCCACCGGTTGGGTGGTTTGTTCCCGTGCAGGTGATGGAGAGCCAAGTGGTAAGTGATGGGCTGAAGCCCTACTGCTGTTGCTGCTGCGGCTGCGGCTAGCCCTTGAAGGCTAAGCGATTGTTTTGGTTGTTCTCTTTTACTCATGTATGGCCGGCCTGCGCGCCGAGGTTTGAAAAACATGTTGTATGTAAAGAGGAACTGTATGGCCTTAAGGCCAAACCTTTGTTGTACATTCCATGGTTATATATAAAGGTGGTTTATATATTGGACATTCCGGTTGAGAGTTCAAAGTTGTAACTTAAAGCTTCCGCTAGAATGCTCTAAGTTAGGATTCGTATGGTTTGGTATTATCCTGTGACCTCACCGTCTGTTTGTGGCATATAGTGTGGGGCCCCGGCCGGACCTTCTACTATACGTCATTTAACGGATGGGGTCGTTACATTTTGGTATCAGCTTTTGTCGGTTTTCCTCTTTCGAATTCGTGGTCGAATTCTTTTGTGGGGTGGCGAGCATGTGTTTGTGCGACCTGCTGTAACGCTAATGAACTCTGGAATGTCCATGAAGGAATGTACAAAATCTTGTTTGAGGAATCTGCGCGTTCCTTTTTGTGTTGTTTTGCTTACATACGTTCGCTAATGTGTGTCTTGTCCACCTATAGGTGACACGTAGTGGTGCTGGGCAGTCTGAGCCCCAGCGCTCTGATGAGAGTGCGGCACTAGCTGAGGTGCCAACACCTCCTCCATCTGCGGAAACTGTTCGCTTAGTGGCTGAGGCGCTATTTGCCATGATTCAGCCGACCGGGCAAGCGCAGCCGGCAGTAGTGCCAGTTCGTGTTGATGTAAGACCCGAGCCGGTTGAGGCTGTAGATCCACGAGTAGCTGACCGACAGTTGAAGCAATTCATGAGCTTCAGTCCTCCTACATTTGCGGGAATGGGATCCCCAACGCAGGCGGAAGATTGGTTATCGCGTGTCAAGAGGATAATGACAGCGATCAGGGCGGAGGAAACTCTAAAGGTCACCTTGGCCACCTTCATGCTTGAAGGAGAGGCGTGGTTGTGGTGGGACGAGGTTGAGGTACACCATTTGGCGGGCAGGCAATTAACGCAAGTGTCGATTGACGAGTTCTCTCGAATATTTCTGGCGAAATATGTCCCAGCGGCGCAACGCATTGCTATGGAAAATGAGTTCCAACGGTTAAAGCAAGGGGAAGATAGCGTGGATCTCTACTTGCATGAGTTTACCAGATTGGGACGATATGCGGGTACAATCTTCGCGGATGACCAAAGGAAAACGAATCGGTTCTATGAAGGATTGCGGGATGAGTTGCGATTCCTGCTTTCGAGTTCAGTGAGCCAAGGGTTTCAGGCGTTGGTTGATACTGCGTGCGCATTGGAGAAGGACATGCGGCGAGTGCAAGGGAATAAGGGCTTGGTTGTGTCGAAGCCAGAGTTTCAAGCACCTCGCCCGAGCAAGTCGTTTTACCAGAAGAAAGGGGGCAAGAGGTCCAAGCCATCTGGGCAAGTGACTATGACCGTTGTGTCGGGAGCGACATCAAGGCCGGATTCTCGTACATGCTATAACTGTGGCCGGGTGGGGCATATAGCTCGTGACTGTCGGGTGGTTCAGCCCAAAGGGGATAAGAAGACGGGTGCGTTGTATGCTGAGAAGGGCAAAGCGGTGGTTGATTCCTCTGCGTCTCAGGCGCAGCCCCGAATCTATCAACTTGGCCAACAGGAAGCGATTAAGCAAAGTGACGTCGTCACAGGTACGAGTTGATTTAGTTTACTTGCTGTGCTATTGGTTTTGGTTATGTATAGCTTGTGCATGTGTGTGTGCTGCAGGCTTTGTCCTGATTCGGAATAACTTGACAAGAGCCCTGTTTGATACGGGTGCTTCACATTCTTTTCTGTCTGAGGATTTCGTATCTCGAATTGGGGTACCAAGTCATGTGACGGTGGATAGTACAAGGGTGCTATTGCCGAATGGCTGTGTGATGCTTGCGGATAGGGCTTGCAATGTGGATGTGCAAATAGGAAGTCGGGATTTCGGTTTGAATGCAGTTGTGCTACCGTTATCGGAGTTTGATGTGATCTTTGGTATGGACTGGCTCTCGGAGCAGCGTGCCTTTATTGATTGCAACTCCAAAGAGATTACACTGGGCCAGAATACCGGGCTTGTGACGAAGTTTGCTGGTATGCGAGGAGTTGGCGGGACTCTGTTGTCTGCACTCCAAGTCGTCACTGCTGTTCGGAAGGGCGCGGAGTTATTCTTCACGCTAATTCAGGCTGTTGAGCCAAAGGCCAGTGTCGGTGAAGTGCCAGTTGTGTCAGAGTTTGCCGACGTGTTTCCTAAAGATCTTCCTGGGTTACCACCCCAGCGGGAGATTGACTTCTCTATTGAGTTGGTGCCAGGTTCGAAACCTGTGGCCCGCTCTCCATATCGTGTCGCGCCAAAAGAGATGGCTGAGTTGAAAGTCCAATTGCAAGAGTTGTTGGAGCAGGGATATATACGCCCAAGTATGTCACCTTGGAGCGCGCCCGTTCTCTTTGTGAAAAAGAAAGACGGTAGCTTACGGTTGTGTATTGACTACCGCGAGTTGAATAAGCTGACGGAGAAAAACAAATATCCGATTCCGCGGATTGATGACCTCTTTGATCAGCTGGCAGGATCAACGGTCTATTCCAAATTGGATTTGAAATCGGGATATTATCAGCTAAGGATTCGGGAAGGTGACATTCCCAAGACGGCATTTGGAACACGCTACGGTCATTATGAGTTCACGGTAATGCCGTTTGGCCTATGTAATGCGCCTTCGGTATTTATGGACCTAATGCATCGAACGTTCCGAGAGTACTTGGATTTGTTTGTTATTGTGTTTATCGATGACATCTTAGTATACTCTCAGTCGGAAGAGGATCACGCAAACCATTTGCGGTTGGTTTTGTATACCCTTCGGAGGAATAAGCTTTATGCCAAGTTCTCAAAGTGCGAGTTCTGGCTCTCTTCAGTAGCCTTTTTAGGCCATGTGGTAAGCGGAGAAGGTATCGCGGTGGATCCGTTGAAGATAAGTGCCATTCGTGATTGGCCAGTGATGTCTTCAGTGGCCGAGGTCAGGAGCTTCCTTGGACTTGCGGGCTACTATAGACGGTTTGTGGAAAACTTCTCACGGATTGCTTTACCTCTGACCACGCTGACGAGAAAAGATCAAAAGTTCATTTGGATGCCGGAGTGCGCGCGAGCTTTTGACGACTTGAATAGTCGTTTGACCACGGCGCCTGTGTTAACATCGCCATGTGGTACCGATGGGTATGAGATCTATAGTGATGCATCTGGGAGCGGCTTAGGCTGCGTTCTTCTGCAGTTTGGTAAAGTGATTGCTTATGGCTCGCGTCAGTTGAAAGCGCATGAGCGGAATTACCCCGTCCATGATTTGGAGTTGGCGGCGGTAATCTTTGCGCTCAAGTTGTGGCGGCACTATCTATATGGCGTTAAAGTGGATATCTATACGGATCACAAAAGCCTAAAGTATTTGTTGGATCAGAAGGATCTGAATATGCGACAACGAAGATGGATGGAGTTCCTCGGGGACTACACCTTCGAGATTCACTATACTCCCGGGAAGGGAAATGTGGTCGCTGATGCTTTGAGTCGAAAGACTCCGGTACGGGCAAGCTGGTTGCAGAGGCATGATCAGCGTTTGATCCAGGAATTGGAAGCATTGGAGATATCTTGTGTTGACAAGGGTGCGTCAACCGATGCATGCTTGAACTGGACGGAGGTGCAGTATGACCTTACGGACAGAGTTCGGCGAGCAACGGAGCTTGATGAAAGTCTCCAGCGCTATGCAAAGGATGGGCCGGATGACCAATTCTCTTGGGATAACGGTTTGTTACGAAGAAATGGTCGAGTGTGCGTCCCAAGTGTGGGTAAATTGAGGGAAGAGTTGATGTACGAAGCTCACTTTGCAAAGTACTCAGTTCACCCAGGAAGCACAAAGATGTACAGAGATATGAAAAAGCTGTTCTGGTGGCCCGGACTAAAGAAAGATGTCGCACGTTATGTGGCTGAATGCAATACTTGTGCGTGAGTGAAAGCAGAATGCCAGAAGCCTGGCGGTTTCCTGAAGTCGTTACCTATTCCGGAGTGGAAGTTCGATGATATTTCGATGGATTTCGTGCACGGGTTGCTGAGATCTCAACGCGGTCATGATTCAATCTGGGTGATTGTGGACCGGTTGACAAAAGCGGCGCACTTCCTTCCAAACAGAAGAGACGATTCAGTGGAAACCTTGGCCAAACTTTATGTGGAGCAGGTTGTTCGACTGCACGGTGTTCCTCGGAGCATCGTTAGTGACCGTGATGGGCGGTTCACATCGAATGATTGGTGGCTCATTCATCAAATGTTGGGTTCTAAATTAGCGTTTAGTACGGCCTTTCATCCCCAAACGGATGGCCAGACTGAACGGACCAACAGAACGATGGAGGACATGCTCCGTATGTGCGCCCTAGACTTTGGTAAGAGATGGGAAGATTATATATTTCTTGTTGAATTTGCCTATAATAATAGCTACCAAGCGAGTATTGGTATGGCACAATTTGAGGCGTTGTATGGTCGGAAATGCCGTACACCGTTAGCTTGGGCAGAAGCAGGCGAATCTAAGCTGAGTGGGAAAAAGGAAGTCGAAGAAGCTACCTCGCTCATACGCTCTATTCGGGAGAGGCTACTGATAGCCCAAGATCGTCAAGCAAAGTACTACAATGCCAAACATCGGAACGTGGAGTTCGCGGTGGGTGATTGGGTATATTTGAAGATCAAACCCTTCAAAGGTGTGTCCAGGATTCGGCGTTTGAAAAAGCTAAGTCCGAGGTATCTTGGTCCGTTTGAGGTGGTGGAGCGAGTTGGGGAAGCTGCTTATCGACTAGCACTTTCAGCAGACTTGGGTGGATTACATGATGTATTTCACATCTCAGTCCTTCGTAAGGCGGTGAAAGATCCAGCTCAAGTAGTGGAGAATGATCGGGTACCGGTCGAGTATGGGCTAACGACGAGAGTTAGACCCATTCGGATCGAGGATCGAGCCGAGAAACAGTTGCGGAACAAAGTGATCGGGATGGTCAAGGTCCGATGGGACAATTGTGGCCGTGAAGAGCTAACATGGGAGCGAGAGCAAACCATGCGAGCTGAGTTTCCCGAGTTATTTGTATAAACTGTAGACCGTGTACTTTTTGTTATAACATAGTTATAGCATTGCTGGTTCTTGTTTCCTTACCGTGCAAATTTCGGGACGAAATTTTGTTAAGGGGGGGGAGGGTTGTAACACCCCAAAAAGACCCCAAAGGACTCAAAATGATTTTTGAGGTACAGGAAATTTTACACGGCCTGGGACACGGGCGTGTCCCAGGGCGTGTCGGGGGTACACGGCCTGGGACACGGGCGTGTCCCAGGGCGTGTTCAGGTTAGTCGATGATTGGGAGTCGACGATCGTCGAGCCTGGGACACGGCCTCCGACACGGGCGTGTCCCAGGGCGTGTTCGAATTAAATTTCGAAATTGGCCTGTTCGAGTCAGAATAGTACACGGCCTTGAACACGGTCGTGAACACGGGCGTGTTAGGTGGGACACGGGCGTGTCCGATGCCGTGTTCCGACCCGTGTACTGGGTGCAGCTCGATGAAGCAGGTTTGACACGGGCGTGTCTCAGGTTTGACACGGGCGTGTCAGGTTCGACACGGGCGTGTCGATGCCCGTGTTTTGCAGTCGGTTCAAACTCCGTGTGCCGCTTAAGGGTACACGGCATGTGACACGTGCGTGTCACAGGCCGTGTCAGCCAAAATTTGGGTTTTTTTGGGCAGATCGTGGCCGTTCAGATTCTCTCTTTAGATCCAAGGGCTCAGGTGATTCCTGGCTGGATTAAATTCGTCAAGGAAGAAGTCATTCTTCATTTGTGCTTAAGGAAGAGAGAAAGGAGGAAGAAGAAGGAGGAGGAGAGCAAGCCACCGGCGGAGTTCCCGTGGTCCGATTCGTGATCCGAAGCCGGCGTTGTGAAGGCAAGGCTGCTGCGGTTCTTTCTCACCGGCTAGTTTTCGATGGCTCCGAAGAGATCGACAAGGGTAACTATCTCCCTCCTTGGACATGTGAAGTCCTTCTTTTCTGCATTGCATAGGGAAAACCCTTCCCCGCAAGTGTGTGGTGGGTTGTGGTGTCCCTTGGGGTAGATATGTGAAGTCCCCCTTGTTAGAGGCCGGAATTGGAGTACGGCTCTAGGCATGCTGTGTGAAGCCCATCTGGATATGTTCTGGATTGGTGATGCTTGTTTGCATATCGGAGAAGGCTCCGTGATTATGGCTTGTGATGCCTTGTGCCTACCTGTTGCTTGGTGCGGCAGGAAGTACTGGACGATGTCCAGGAAATAAAGAGGGTTGGATGCAACTCTTGTGGCCGTGCGTTGCCACTGTATGAGCAGTTGAGCCATTGGGCTGCAACTCGATGAAAAGGCAGATTGCCGAACAGGAAAGGTAAACCGACCCGCGCCTATAAATAGCCATGGATACTTCCGTATTCGAGGTGGTACGGCGACTTGAGCAACGGGGGGTGGCTGATCCGTACCTGCGTTAGGTCCGTCCGACTTGGAAGCCTGGTTATAGGTTTTGTTGGAGCGCCTAATGAGAGTCTTAGGCCCGCGCGCCGGAAAGACTAGAATGCTCAAATACCGTGTAGACGGTGGTGTTGACCCTGGTATTCCGGTACACCAAGAATGTGCCCTGAGTGCACGGACTGTCGGGCCGTGTGGCCGATAGTTATGATGGCTTGAATGTGCCTGCGCGCACATAGTTGCTATTTGATGATGCCATGCTTGCAGGGAAAGAATGCTTATGCCCCGAGAAAGGGGTAGGATTGTTATAATTGGGTCAGCTGAATGCTGACCGTTGCATTGTTTGCCACCGGTTGGGTGGTTTGTTCCCGTGCAGGTGCTGGAGAGCCAAGTGGTAAGTGATGGGCTGAAGCCCTACTGCTGTTGCTGCTGCTGCTGCGGCTAGCCCTTGAAGGCTAAGCGATTGTTTTGGTTGTTCTCTTTTACTCATGTATGGCCGGCCTGCGCGCCGAGGTTTGAAAAACATGTTGTATGTAAAGAGGAACTGTAAGGCCTTAAGGCCAAACCTTTGTTGTACATTCCATGGTTATATATAAAGGTGGTTTATATATTGGACATTCCGGTTGAGTGTTCAAAGTTGTAACTTAAAGCTTCCGCTAGAATGCTCTGAGTTAGGATTCGTATGGTTTGGTATTATCCTGTGACCTCACCGTCTGTTTGTGGAATATAGTGTGGGGCCCCGGCCGGACCTTCTACTATACGTTATTTAACGGATGGGGTCGTTACATCGACACAGTTGCTTCAGGTGTCGACACAACTTTTCCAAGTGTCGACACAAACTTCCTTAAGTGTCGACACATGGACTTAGAAACTTTTTCCTGCATTTTAGCCAATACTTAACCTTCACATATAAACTCAAAATAACTTCAAATACACCTTGATGTATATCATTGAGCTAAGTAAGGCTTCTACAAATCAGGTACACATTTTCCAATATACCCAACAATCTCCCCCTATTTGGAGAAGTCATAACCCTTTAGTCAATGATATATACCACTTATAATAAACAAACATTATGATGTATATAAACATTATATGACTAGGCAACTTATAGACAAAACATATATCGAAATTACATCATAGAATAAGAATGCAACTTGAATGAACATGAAACATTGTTTTGTTTATATTAACAAAAAATTTCTTAACCACTGATTACATAGATTTCTTTTAAAACTAAAAATTACATTGTTCTAGTAAAATTTAGTAAATCAATCCTAAGGCTGATCAGGCTCCCTAATGACTATGCCTTTTCCTGGCTTAATCTGAGCTTGCACAGGAGGTTCTGCATAATCAATAGGTTTTTTTCCTTTCAACTCTGCCTTTTTATGAACTTCAGCCTTAATCCTTTGCCTTTCAAAATAATGAAAAGGCTTAGGAAAGTACTTGCTAGACTCCTGAGCATTAGGAGGTAGCTTCCCAATCTTAGCCTTTCTTCTATGTTGTACAATGGTTTCCTGTCTTGCCTCATACTTCTGCCATTCCTGTTCATTATACCACTTGCCCCTTTCATGAACTTGATCTTTTATAGCTTTCCAGGCAGTTAAAATTATATTTCTTGAAGTGGGGCTCCACTGCTCAAAATCAGGCTTTAACTCAGCCTGTTCTCTGAATCTTTTCTTTGAAAGTTGAGCTTCCTGCTGAGCTCTCAACTTTCTCTATAATGACATTTTCAACATCCTGTGGAGGACTGTACATTGTCTTAACCTGTTGTTGAATCATATCAAAATCTGCTGGAGGGTAGATGATCTGAGCAACTTCAGGTTGATCACCTCCAGCATAAGCAGGTTGCACACCAGATTCTGCAACATTGTCATCATCACAAAGGGGTGGATATCCAAGAGTGGCTCTGATGCTATTAGATATCTATTTTTCATGATCTGAGCCAGCATTGACTAACACTCTCTCCCCCTTTATGGCTTCTCTTACAATGTGATCTCTTAAGTCATCCTTTTGAAATCTTATTTGGCCATCAAGAAAATTGACACCATCTTTAAAAAATGATTTTAACTTTAGAAGCTGATCAGAAATTTTTTTCTAAGAAATAGTAATGACTGTCTTAAAGGAATCCAAGGCTTCCTGTAGCTCTTGATCAAATTCCTCTTTCTCCTTAGCCCTTGCTTCAGTCATTGCAATAACTATTTTCTTTACTTCAGTGACTATCTCATTGTGAGATTCAGTCAGATTGTCATTCATTCTAATCTGATTTTCAAGGACATAGCCTTGTTTGACAGCAATATCATCCACTTGTTTCTTAACTTCTGCTTGTTGGTTAGCTAGGAATACTACAGCATTGCCCCCCTTGTGGAAACAATCTATCATCTCTTTCTTATGAAGATTAACTTCAAGCCGTATGGATTTAATATATTGAGCCAAATCAAATTGAAGTGATTTATGGCTTTCATCCACATACTTCTCAAGAGCCATTCTCTGCTCATCCAATTTAACTTGCAAAGCCACCATTAATGAGCTATAATCAGTCTCTGGGGCTGGTTGTGAAGTAGTAGTTTGCAAAGCCTTCTTATAGCTCTGGCTTCACCTCTTGAAAACCATCAGTTTTCTTTTCTTGATATTTGCAATCTCCTCATCCTCTGAAGCAGAGGTACTGGCAATATCAACTCTTTCTTTAGGACTAGGAGGCAGCTCCTTTTCAGTCCTATGCTGCACCCCCTCAATGTTAACCTACTCCCCCTTATCTGCTGCTCCCTCTATGCCAGGAAACAATTCTTCCAGAGTGAACTCTTGTTGAGTGGGAACTAGTGATACAGTTGTCTCAGGAGCATCAGCAACTACAGATGTATCCTCCATGATCACATCTAGTGCTGGACTATTGATACGAGGTGTCTCGAGAATGGATTGTGAATCCATTTCACTTTCTAAGTGAATTCTCTCTTCCCCTTATACCTGTACAGTAATTGTCTCCCCCTGCACTTGTGCATTCTCAGCATTTTCCTGTACTTGTACACTTTCTAGCTCCCCCTACACTTGTGCACTAACTGTGTCCTTCTATACTTGTGCAGTCTCAGTAAGGTCCTATACAGGAGATTTCTCAGCAGCTTCTTGGCTTGCAATATCAGGTGTGTCCTTGTTGAGGACCCTATCCTATCTGGAGATGATCCTAATGTCCATTCTTCTCATATGATTGATTTTAGAACCAGGAATCTTGTTCATTACTTCTGGAATGGCTCCAGCCAAGTATAGACTCATTATCCTAGCCAAATTTGGCTTCTTGATGCTTTCTTTAATCTTCTCAAGAAGTACTACAGACCAATCTGTGTTGAGTGTGAAGATTATCCTTTTCATGAGGCTGAACATATAGGCTGAAATCCTATCATGTCCCCTCTGGCTTACACAGAACCACCTTTCCAACCACTTCTGAAAGGAATTTACCTTGATGTTTCATCCCTTTCCTATTAATTGCAGCTCTAATCTTCAAGGTGCGATCCAATCCACACCATTATAGTGCCTCCCTTATTTTTGATACTGCAACCAACCGAGCCGAAGCTCACCGGACAATTCCCGTCCATCATAATCTACAACCGAGCTAAAGTTCCTCGGACAATCCCGTCCGTCGTAATATACAACCGAGCTAAAGCTCGCCAGACCACCGTCACAACTACTGGGCTTATTGCCCAAGTAACCTATACTATCTCCCGGGACACTGGGTGGGAAAGTGTGAAACCCTAAGTTTACTATTTACTGTATGTTTACGAAGTTTTGACTCTTCCTAATTACTACGAGAAAGACGATTTTTCGTCGATCATGCGCACCACCTAACCCTAGCCAACCCACTCTCACTACTCTTCTTTTCTTTCTATTGGGAAATCATCCACAACAAAAGGGTCTAACTCCAATAACTATCCCCGACCTTGACTTATTCCAAATTAGCAATTTTGCTATATGCACACCAACTCAGACGATACGTTGAATCAGATAGGGGGTATTCTAAATAATCATCCGAATGCCCTGAATTATTTACTGGAGACTTATCATGATGCAAATGGACTAAATCCAAAAGATTATCATTTTTCCAATTATTCTGATATTTATTTAAATTTCCGTAAAGCTTCTAAGGGCTACCCATTGAGCAAGAAGTGCACTTTTTAGAGAGGTATAAAGCTTCATAAATTCATGATAAATTCTAAATAACCATTTAACAATAAATCCAAGATATAACAATTTTTCAAGTATTCAAGTGACACTAATCAATTTTTGAAAATATATCCTTTTTCCTTTTATTAATGAAGTAAGTGCAATAAATATACATCCAAAAATTCTTAATTAATTTTCTAAAGTAGATACTGACCTAAAAACATCATTGGCCAAATTTCATAATTATACAGTAAGTAAATTGCTCAAAATGATTTAAACAAGCTAGATCCAAAATTGCTAAATGCAGACCACCAAGTCAATCTTCATGTAAAATGGGATGTATATAAAATAATCATCCTAAACTCCTATAATATTTAATGGAGGTTCATTATGACCTTTAAGTTCTAAATCCAGAGTTCCAAAATTTTCCTTACTTATTTGATAATTCATTTAAATATTTTAATGTCTAAAATTTCCAAAAAAATGAACATGAAGTACTACTTTCATTCAAGGAATCATTTTACAAATTTTATATGTTACTCAGAATAATGATATAACTTATCTTCCAAAATATATATTTCTTTTCAGTAAAGCTTTATCTTTAAATCAAATATTCATTTATGTCCTTGGAAATTCATTTAATAAATATAAAATAATGTATTGCTTCCAAAAATTCAGGGAAATTTCAATTATGAATCTAATGGCATATACATGGTTTGGGCCAAATTTCATAATTTATTTATTAGTAAATAGGCTTAAATGAATTTTTGAATAATCCCATCAAATGACAATCTTGTGAACTAACTACCTCATATACTTGTCCAAGAATTCTTATAAAATTTATATAAACTCTTTATGCTTCCAAACAACCTCTGCCAAAATTTCAGGACCTCTCAATTATCAGAAGTAGCATAATAAATTATCTACTTAATTTAAGCATTTCTTGGGTTACAAATGAAGTGCTATAATTATTGACCGAAAATTCCCCATTAAATTACCAGAGGCTCATAATGTCCTTAAGACCAATCTACCAAAAGTTCCTCTTAGTTTGAGGTGTTTAGCTAGCCCATTTCAACCCTAGAATGTTTGTGCCCTAAACTAGGGTTAGGGATTTTAGGGTCCTAAACCTTCCAAAATGCCCTAATAATTTTACCAGAGGGTTATAGTTACCAAAACTCTATCCCTACAAAATTTCATAGCCATACAAGGTGATTTGGCCATATGCCCTTCACAAGGTGCAAAAGCCCTTCCTTAGGGTATGACCTAAGATCTTGGGCCAAACCAACTCCACTGCCCCCAAATTTCCTTTGGGAGGTGTATCTTGTCATCCCAAACTAGTGTACAAAATTTGAACCTCTGTTGAGGTGAATTGGACACTAAAAGCCAAAATTACAATTTGGACCAAAATACCCTTCTTAGGGCAAGGCTAGGGTTTGCTTGAATCCTATTCAAATCAACTCCAAACTTAATGACATTTTAACCAGAGGTCTATATTGACCTCATAACCATCCCACCAAAATTTGGTTGAATTTGGACTTCATTTGACCCATAATTTAATTCACCCTAGCAAAATTAAATTATTTACAAAACTATAGGAAAATTATTCCCAAAAATTCCCATTTTTGGTCAGGGTCTAGGTATAGGGTAGGGTGAGCCCCTGCCTAAATTTCAACTTATTTGGACCAAGGATCAAGTGTGGGCATCCAATTTAATGACTGACTAATCATTTGTATAGACCCCACCAAAATGAGTGCCCTGGTCAAACCAGTCACCCAAATTGGTTCTAATAAATTTTGTCAGACAGTAGACACATAGGGCTACCTTTTATGTGTTGACCACTTTCTCTGAAAAGTTTTCTAGCTATTTTTAATAATTAAAACCAATAAATACAAATTCTGTGACAAATAATGAAATGAATCAAATAATAATCCTATAGTTTAAAATCAGATGGCACGAATCTTGGCGCAATTTTTGACGGGATCAGGTCATCTTCAAGCTCTAGCCGACGGCCCCAATTCAACCCAATTGGAGTAACTTCCAGCGGCTGCCGCCGGCCATCCGGCCACCTCCCCGGCCTGCCACCGCCGCCGACACCTTCGTGGTGGTCGGGGCTATCTCCGGCCGGCGTCTAGGCCGCCGGGAAGCACTGTTCCGGCGATCCCAGCAAGCGGAAATTTCACGGAAATTCCATGAATTTCAAAACCCGATTGGGCTCAATTGAGCTCCAACCTTAGCCCTAATGATTCCTACGATCTACCCAGGAGGCAAGGAGTGGAGGAGGACCTGTGGTGGCGGCTGTAGCCGGGCTGATCGTCGGATTGGCATGGTGGTGGCCGGTGGTGGTCGGCTTGCTCAAAAAGATAGGATAGGGCTCGGTTTCTTCAGGAAAATGGTGGGGATTACTCCTTGGAGTCCAATGGAGCTTTTAAAGAGGTGAGGGGAGGTGTTAGGTGGCTGAAAACACTTTGGCCATTTTTGGCCAAAGTCAAGCTTGGAGGCTTAATAGGTAGGGGGAGGTGGAGCTTGCTCCAGCCAGTCCAAAAAGGCTGCTAGATTCCCCCTTGTCCTTCTGAATTGAATGGGGAGGTTGGGGAGGGGGGAGGAGGAGCACAAAGTCCTCCTTCCTTCTCTTCCTTCTCTTTCTCTCTCCTCCATGGATGACTTTCTCTCTCCTAGTCATCAAGCCTGAAATTTAGGCTCCTACATGTCACATGTCAGCCCACCAATCCATTTGGCCACTTGGGTTAAGGTTAGCCCTAATGAAATACGCTTGAGCTTGAGTTAGCCCATTTGGGCTAACTTGACCCAAAGTGGGACTAGGGCCCACCTAGGTCAATTTGATCCTTGAGGTTTCCTTAATAGTTCCTTGGTGACCCATTAGCCTCCCCTAGGGTCAAGGTGGGGTTGAATTGGCCCTTGAAGGTCACTTGGCCCTTAACTAGGGCATTTTGGCCATTTTAGGTTAAGGGTTGACTTTGGTCAAACTAGCCCCTTTGATTGGTCCCAATGGGTCCTTGGTGACCAATTGGCCTCTCACTAGGCTTATAAGGGTATGGGTGGTGTCTATTGGGCTAAGGGACTGCAATTGACCCTTGTGTAGGTCAATTTGACCTAATTAGGGCTATATTTGACTTTGGTCAACTTAGCCCTATTGACTGCTTTCCATGGGTCCTTAGTGACCCATTGACCTCTCACTAGGGTTATGGAAGTTTGGGTGGAGTATATTTGGCTAATAGACTGAAATGGACCCTTGTCTAGGTCAACTTGACCTAGCTAGGGTTATAGTTGACTTTGGTCAACTTTGGTCTTTTGACTGCTCTCCATGGGTCCTTAGTGACCCATTGACCTCTTTCTAGGGTTATAAGGGTATGGGTGGGGTCTTGGAGTCTTGATGAAGTCCCATGATCACTTTTAGTCAAGGTTCTGAGATCTGCTAAGTGCAGACCACAGTGGCCCTATTCACACTACCAGGTCCACTTGCCTCTTCCTTGGGCTTCCTAGGGTTTTGTTATGACAAAACCACTCCTAGGGGTCTAGTTGGAAATGGGATGTTACATAATTGGTGTAGTACATGTTGGGTATTGTATCCATAATGACCCTGATTTGAAGAAGGGTCCAGTTAAGCTAAGATGAATTGAGATTGTATTTGATGTCTTATTTTCAGTTATCTACTTGTTGGTCTACATTACTAAGTACACACCAATTTCGAGTTACGGTGGGTCAGTAAACACATGACTATATAATGTAATCCTTCATTGTGTATTCCAATGTCATGAATCACGTGTAATCTCTCTATTGAGGTGTACTTCTATCCCAAGTGCATTAGGAGGATCCAGGACGAAGAAGGACTTGGAATCAGAAGAACAAAAATTTTACCCAAGTAAAGTTCGTCGAGTATTATATCGGATATTCATCATATTCGTCAATTATACTCATTTATAGGCCTCGAATTTGTCATGTATACTTACTAACACTCATCGAATTCATCATATTATAATTAAAGTAAAATCTTTGAGAGTTGTAAAATCCTTCAAGTAAAAATCATCGAGTATTCCTGTGTGTACTCATCGAATTTGTCGAATGTATTTAAAGATCCTCGTCGAATTCGTCGAATATGATAGTCGAAACCCGACGAGTTCGTCGAGTGAATTCGACTTTACTTCTCTAGATTTTCTATGTCAAATTCGTCGACTATCACTGGGACAGGCATCGACTGCGTTGAGTGAGATTACTGATAATTGTCAAGTGTGTCAACTACATCGACTGACTTAGACGATACTCCTCTAGCGCGTCGAGTGTGTCGAGTGCATCGAGTGAGCTAGCCGATACTCGTCGAATTCATCGAGTATACTAGGCGATACTTATCGAATTAGTCGAGTATGACTTCTGCAAGGAGTTGTATAGCAAGTTGGATCGAGCAAAATTTCCCTACGTAAATTTCGTCGAATATCACTACTAATTCGGCGAGTATACTCAGCTATACTCGACGATACTTGATGAAATGACTTGGGTTTTTTAAGTCTGTTTTTCAAATCTCGGCTCGAGTTGAACAACGGTCATGCACAGTAATTTCATAGGTCTTGTTTTGAAGTTCTTTTATTGCCATTGCTATTGAGGATCACTATAAATACATAGGAGGGATTTTTCATTAACTCTAATCGTACTATCGTAATCAAATTTCAAATCGAGAAAGTTTTCAAAATTGTAACCGTCAGCTCCCGTACAGTTCGTGATATTTCCGATCGGCCGACGCAAGCTCTGCTCAATTAAATATTCATCATCCAATTCGACTGGATCTTTTCAATCAAAAGGTTCATATTCTCCTAGATCTAATTGATTCAAGATTCCAGATTCACAGTCTTCAAGGTAGCCTATCTTTCTGGGTTCTCCAAGTTATTCAAGATCAACCTAATCGAAGAATGACGGATAGAAGACTTCAGATCTTGTCAAGATTATTTGAAATACTTTTGTGCAAATCTTCTTTTATATTTGTAGGAGATTTTATCTCCAAGTTATAGATCTGTTTGTGGATTGAGTTGTAGATCCGGCTGGGGATCGAGTTGTAACACCTCCATTCGTCATATGAACTATAATAGAGGGTCTGTGTCACAACCAACATTTTCTCTACAATTAAATGATATATCAGAGTAAGAGAAAACACAAGTCGTGATGCCACGCCATACAGGGGAAAATTGCAGATGCTCAGGAAAAAGCCCAACTCTACATTTTTTATGAAATCCATAAGTTTAATATGAAGAAGATTATAAATTAGGTTAAGTTTTGGGTGGTTGTATCCCTCGGCTTAGTGGATCTACTAGTCCATGACTAAAAATATGAATATACGTTGCAGAAAATACTTTATTTTTATTTGATTAACATCATACATGAGCATAAACATCTAACTAGGACAACTCATCATATGCATGACTCTAGATTTAGTCTAAGTATAGAAATAGCTTTTACATACCTTAAAATATAATGAATTTAGTCTTGAAATATGATATGAATGAAATTGCCAAATGACATTTTATACTTTTTAGAGTAACTAACATGCAATCCTAGCAAAAAACCTTCCCAGAGAGCAAGTAAAACTATCCATTCACAAAGAAACAAATTTAGCAGCTAGCAAGCACCTAATATTCTACAAGAAAACCACTAGTGGGCATCAACAACCTGACACGAACCCACTAAAAGTATGTATGTTTGAACTAAAACAAAACAACTACTACCTCACAATCGATGAGGTAAAGACAATCGCAACCGCCATAGAATGCAAGCCACAACCAAACCCTAGCCGCTCAACCAGCTACTGCTCCTAGCCTAAGGCATTCAAAGAAAGAAAACCTTAGCAAGAAAATACAAGTGGTAAACGATAACATCAGCAAATAGTAATTAAAGAAAAATAAGAAGGGTTACCAACCCCAACTATAAGAATGGCTGATAAACCTCAGCTAAAAACTCAAGTTATAACAAGTAAAATAGGAATTTCAATAGTAGAGTAAGAGAAATTGCACCATGTGCGAAGTGAAGTCATGCTTCGATAAGATATGAAAGAGTAAGCATCCAATATATGACTAAATAATAGGAGGAAAAGAGACTAAACATATCTAAACACGTGAATCATTAGCACTGGCAAAAACAACGAGTCTGAGTCGGTGACCACATCTTCAACACAAACTAATAGACCCAAAAACATCTCAAAATGGCACTACGGTTGTGGCCACATTCTCCAACAAAAACCAACAATCCAAAGAAGAGACAAAAACACACCAAATGCAATGATTCACGAAACGACGTCATGTTGGTGGTCCTTTATCCACTACAAACCTAGCAATAAAAATACCTTCAAAACTCCAATAAAACCCCAATCCAAACATCGAAATACTCTCACGACAAGAGGGGAGAAAAACCAAAAAATTTTATCCTAAGACCCATACTCGACGAATTGACCAAACGGCGAAAATATTCTAAGTCCAGCTAAATTTATCGAATATTCCCGACGAAACCAATGAATACTCGACGAATTGGACTTGGCGATAATAGGCTACACCCGACGATTCTCGACAAACAGGACTCGATTCGGCGTGTATACTCGACGAAAAGGACTTAGCGGCTCGATCACTGAACTCTTTCTAAGCCTAAGCCAAACTCGACAAATTTGACGAGAATACTCGTTGAATTTGCCTTCTCTCAACGCCATGACAAATGATACTCGACAAATTTTCATTCTCTCAATGCTATGACCAATGATACTCGACGAATTTGCCTTCTCTCAACTCCATGACCCACGATAATCGAAGAATTCTATCTTCTACTCGACGAACTATACTGAGTGAATTCTGACTTAAACTGTACCCCATAAACAACGAATTTTCCTTCGGATAATCTTACCTATATTTGACAAAATTTGGCATAAAACTTACACTAAGACTATGGATCCTATATGGCCCACCCTATACTACTCCTACATTCTAAGGAGAAAAGAAAGGAGTGAAAAGAACAACAAGAAAAATAGCAAGGGTAAGATTCACCACTTGCCTCAAAGCTCCAAAAATCCGATACTTCGAGCATTCCACGACAAGGATAAGCCGCAAGATCTACTAGACAACGATTTTTGAAACATTATGGGGAGAAAGGAAGTCAAAATCGCATAACCTAACACCCAAAATTCCAAGAAACGAGAAATACTTACCACCCACGCGTAGATCTTGGCGAGAGTATGCTTAATCTACTATCCAACTATGATTCCGTCCACCGTAACCCCCACGATCGGCGGCTGAAAACTCGCGACAACTCCGCCCTTCCTCCTTTAATGAAATAGTCTGTCAGCTCGGGTAGAAGATAATGAATAGGGTTCCATCACATCTCAAAGGATATATATATAAATATATAATATAAGATATCTTCATAAATAATTATTAAATAAACGTCCAAACGATCCGAAACACCACTAAAATCGAAATCCTACCAAACTAACACCGTAGCTAAATATCGACGCTATGAATCCGATGGACAAGTCAAAATCAAAATCCAACAAACCAAACTCGGGTAACCCCCCCCCCCCCCCACGAAGTCAATACACCAAATATCCAATAAAGGCTCACCCGAGTTCCAAAACAAACCCGGCTCGCGAGTGAAATTCCAGAAACTCACAAGAAAATTATAAGACCCCCTTTTTTAAAACCACCGAGGTATTATGCCCAGAATCACCACTTTGCGGTGACACCAACACACCCGGGAAGGTCGCCACTACAATACGCCGATCCTGCCGGCCATACCGATCGCAGAAGAGTAGAATAAATATAAGAGTAAAATAAAACTCAAATACTGGTCCACAAAATAACATTAATATAAAATAAATCTCCACAAAGGGTGAGTCCACAACATTGATAATTCAGAGTACTAATAAGAGGGCTCCTACACGATACATCAAGATCCACACTACAAGTCACTCAACGCGGAAGAAAATATATAATAAGTAATAATGATCGGGACTCACTGTCCCTGCTGTTTGAACTCCTGTGTTACACTATCTCGTCTCCAAGCGCACCGACCTCTGGGGCTGCATCTCCTGGTTTGGCTCCACGATCCCCTAAAATTATTTGGTAAACGACCGTTAGTCTAAAAGACTAAGTCCTATCATCCCCCACCGCTCCCCCATGGCTCCTAGGCACCGAGCAGGGAGAAGGAAAGGGAATGCAATGAAGGTGGAGAGTAACAACGGTAAGTAGGTTGTGGAGAAACTAGTCTTTCATGAGTTAATAAATAGTACAAGTATATGTAAGCAGTAGTAGGTAAACTATGTAAGTAACCATGACCTATAGGAATGCCTATACAAACCTATATACCAAGGGGTCGTTTTGCAAGACCTATTATATAATGTGTCCCATACCAATTTATACAATAGGTGTCAAGGTTTATAAGAAATGACTATGCTATGTCATGCATGTATGCTATGAAGAGAACATGTAAGTGCAACTCACACACCCGACTCTATGCAAACAGACCTTTAGTTCCTCTTTTTTGGAGCCTAACCTCACAGGATACCTCCGTAGTGGCAAACAAAAGCGGTGGGTTGGACCTTGCCCACCTTTAAACCAGTATTAGCACTACCATTCAGACCTATCATATGCCTCAATGCTGGTACACTAAGCGGAGCTCCTGCGTACCCTTGTCGGTTGGCGCACCAGACTTCATTTGGCTAAGTGTTATACCATACCTACCGAGTCAACGTATTGGTGTCGGTGCGATGACTCTTCAATACCAAAGACCCACCACCTTATATCTTATGAACATGAAACATAATATATTTTCCACAGAGACAATGCTCCTCGGACTTACCCGTCTGTCACAATTATCTACCGAGCCATTGGCTCGCCGGGCTAACCTGCCCATCACCAAAACCACAGAGCCTACCTCTCGTGAGACCCAACCTAACTCCCACAACACCGGGGTGTGTGAGTGTAAATGTAATCCTAGTTATACTAGTTACTCTTATACATTGATTATTCTTACGGTTTAGGTTAGCCCAGGACTGCCCACGGTATTCCCGGTGAAGGGCTCTCACATGGCACTAGGAACTATGATGGTAGTTGAAGCCCATCATTCCCTTTCGCAAGGCACTTACTATTATTGGTTATTACCCAATTCCCGATCCCTTTTAATATTATTCTGGATCTAACTCTTGTGTGTTTTGACTCTCTCTCTCTCCAAAGGAAGGACAATCTTTCGTCGATCCCGAGCACCTCTTAACACTAATCAACCCAACACTCTCTTCATCATGAATCCTAATGAAGATCTCTTTTTCTGTTTCACTTTACCAAGATCAGCAAACCAATAACCCAATCTCCCTATGTCCATTCCACATATTATCACAATTTCCATAGTTTTATTAAATGCAGACCAACCTAAGCTATATGATGTACATGATAGGAGGTACTCCAAATTTTCATCCAAATGTCCTAAGATAATTATTGAGGGTCTATCATGACACATTAAGCGCAAATCCAGAAACTTGTAATTTTCCTAATTAATTTAGCATATATTAAATTTTCCCAAATGTTAGGTGATGGTTAATTTTGAACATGAAGAACTAGATTTCCTTAAGTTATGGCCACCCAAAAATTATGAACACTATATGATAGCACAGAATCAGTGAATCCCAAATTTCTCAGACTTTTATAAATGTAATAACCTCTAAATAATAAATTCAATGTATTCCAAATAATTAGAGATAATAAAGGGAGTACCATAAATTATAGTCCAAAAATTATGTAAAATTTACCAAAGACTTATAATTATCACAAAACACTACTGACGAAGTTTCATGCAATTCCAAGGTCAGTGAGACATGTATAAAAATTCTTCAAATAATTCCATTTAAGCGCTTTTTGTGAAGCAACATTCTTATAAACTCATCAAAATAACATGTAACAATTTTTCTAGGCTTTATTATGCCCTAAAAGATTCTCTAGCCAAGTAACACAATTTTACAGCAAGATATAATATTTATTATCTATTTATCAAAATATGGGGCACTAGTTAACTTTACACAAGAAGTACAAAGTATAAATGCCCAAATGATCCAAATCATTCACTAGTCCCTCTAAATGATATTAAATTAACCTTTCCAGAGTTTCATATAATTCTAAGTTAATCTAACCATGGTTACTCCAAAATCATCACATGGGGCAAGATGAAGGTTATAACTAAAAGTATAAGCTACTATTTTCTAAACATCCTATAATAAATCTACGAGGTCAATAACACTATGAAATTACTTCTACCCAAAATCCCATGAAGATCCAAGATCATATGACCCTCCTATATTTTCATAAAAGGTATAGGCCTAAACATCCCCTAATTTGTTTAAGTTGTGTGCCGAATTCTAATTGTCACCAAATTCCTTCATAGGGCATTTCACCACCCTAAGATCACATGAACTAAACACCAAGTCCATGCAAGGACATATCACCCCATGTCATTCAGAAACCCCCAATGTTCAACTTAGGGTTTGAACAAGGGTTCCAGGGCAAGTCCACCCTAATCCACCCCAAACTCTATGTGAGGGTGTTTAATGTCATAACATATCAGTGGCTCAAGTTTCAACCTCTGTTGAGGTGATTTAGTAACTCAACACCATAAGGGACAATTTAACCTAATTAACCCTTTTTTGGCCTATGCTGGGGTTTACCAAATTCCATAACAATTCATCTCCAAATGGAATGAAATTTTATACAGAGCCCTATATTTACCCAAAGAACTACTCACTAAAATTTGGGAGGTTTTGGAGGTCATTAGACCCTTTAAATAATTCATACATGGTTTAATTTAGGCAAATGTTTTCAAAAAATTCCCTTTTTTGTATATGTTTTAGGTATAGGTATCTGTGACCCCCATCCATAATTTCAAGTCATTTGGATGGCTGGAATGATGGGGGAACTCAAAACAATCTCTAGTCTAGCCTAGGTATAGACCTCACCAAAATGAGTGTTATGGTCTGACCTGAACTCCAAATTGGTTTAAATTAATTTTAAAATAAATTAGACTCTTAGGGCTACAACTGTCATGTAGACCACATTTACTATAGGGGACCCGAAGTATTTTTTATAATTAATTTAAAACAGCCCAATAACTATGACAAAAAAATACATAAATCAATGTTTAATATATAAATCTAGTACAGATCTTAAAGCAGAATCAGATGGCACTGGCATTGTCTTCTTCCCCCAGCCAAAGGATGTGATTAACCAGACCTAAAGGATTTTCCAAGCCCATTTGCTGCCACTCGGCCACCTCCTTAGCCGGTCACCACCGCCACTACCTTCGTTGAAGTGGGGGCCTTCGCCGGGCGGCGCACGACCGCTGGAGAGGCGGTTTCCCGCGAACCCGTAAGGCATAAAAATCCATGAAAATCCAAAACTTTTCCCACCCAATCGGGCTCAATTGAGATCGATTTTTCTCCTAAAAGATCTAAGATTCTAGCCCACGAAGAGAGGAGTAGAGGAGGACCTGTTGGGAGGGTTGGAGTCGGGCCGATCGCCGAATTGCCATGGATGGTGGTGGCGCCAATCGTGTTCTGCAACAACACTGACAACTCATTCTGCTCTTCCAGGTAAAGAGTGGAAATGATTGCTATGGATCCAGGGATGCTTTTAAGATTGCTAAAGGGGGAAGAGGAGTGGTCATGGCATCAATGCTATTAATGGCCATTGAAGGAGGATTTCTGCCAAGCTTGGTTCACTGCACCAAGCCACTGAAAAGGGTTGGAAAGTCCCTTAATCTTCCCCTAACTGACCAAGAAGGAAGATTCCAGCAAGAATAGAAGGCCTTTGGCCTTCCAAGCCATGAATGACCCTTACTCCCCACTTTCTCTCTCCTCCAATAAAGGGGAAAATGGAGCTTTTCTCTCTCCTAGTCATCAAGACCAATTTTGATGACTACTCTGGCCTAATGTCACCCAACTATCCCATATTATTCATGGAAATAAGGTTTGAACCCAAGTGGATTGGGCTTGACCTTGAGTTAGCCCATTTGAGCTAGTTTGACCTAGTACTAGGGTACAGTTGACCTTGGTCAAAATTACCATTTGAGTTGACCCCAATGGGTATTTAGTGACCCATTGGACTCCCCTAAGGTCTAGGAAGGCTTAGTGTAACACCCCAAAAACCATAAGTACCAAAATGGGGTCAGCCTGGGTGACACGGCCTGGGATACAGGCTTGTCCTTTGCGGTGTGCGTCGAGTCGAGTTCTCGAGATGGCACGGTCGACGATCGTCGAGAGGCGATACGGCCTAGGACACGGGCATGTCCTAGGGTGTTTACTGCTCAGGTGGGTAACTGGGCGGTGTTGAGTGGCGTTGAGTGTGGGATATGGCCTGTGACACGAGCATGTCATAGCGCCGTGTTGGGCACACGACCAAGGACACGGGTGTGTGCCTTAGCCGTGTTCTCCTCAGGTGATTTGGTCTTGTGTTGATGGGGTGACACGATAAGTCACACAGCTGTGTACTTGTTGACACGGGCGTGTCGTAGCCCGTGTTATATTCCAGATTGAGTAGGTTCTGTAACCGCTCAAGGAACACGTCCTATGACACCAGCGTGTCACAAGCCGTGTCAGCTCTATGTAGATACTTTTCAAACCAGATCGAGGCCGTTCATTCCCTTCTATTTGGATCCTGTGGTCCAAGTTCCTCCCTACTATTATAAGGCCGAGAATGGAGATGAATATCTCATTGTTATGTTGGTAATTCTCTTTCTAAAGAGAAGAGAGAGAGGAGAGCAAGTAAGGAAGAAGGAGAAGCTTTCCGACTGGCGGTGGAGCTTCAACGGTCCGAATCGAGAGCCGAGTTCAGCAATGCGGGGGCAAGGCCGATGCGATAATTTCCATCCGGCTTGTTCTTTCATGGCGCCGAAGCGATCGTCAAGGGTAACGGTCTTTCTTCCTTGGGCAGGTGAAGCCCTTTGTTTATGCATGTATATCTATGGAATCCTCCATCAAAAGATGGAAGAGCGTAAGTGATTCCAGTTGTTTAGTCTGCATTTAAATCCGGAAGTGTGTAGTGTGGAATATGCATATTGTGTGAAGCCCATCTGGCCGTATAGTCTGGATTGGTGATGCTGCGAACCGAAGAAGACTCCGTGTTTGTAACGATTCGGTTGCGGAGGTTGTGAGGATTCTTGTGAGCTTCTTGTGTTGTATGCTTTACATGAGCTGAATGCGTTGTAGCCTTTAGAGCCATATCATATGATTGGTTGAGCGGTGTGCTCCCAAGAGCTTATGTGGTTTTGGAGTTGTGAACTCCTGTGAGAGAGTCGTGAGCTATGATGGTTGTGTGGACAGGAAAGGGAAAGCCGACCCGCGTCAAGATCTGCGCTATTGACGAGTTGGGCAACGGGAAAAGGCTGACCTATACCTGCGTTTTGTCTGTTCTAGAAAAGGCTGGATCCAGCCGCGTCAGAGTGCATAATGAGAGATCGATTAGAAGATCGGATTGGCTCGTCGATCTGAAATGCTCAAGTGTTACCGTGAGGTTACTACCTCTTAATGGGATGGGAGAGAGGGTCTTCAGTCTGCGCGCTGTAGTAGACTATGCTCCATCACCAACAAGTTAAGAACCTCTAGTTAGTGGTGTACGAAGGATGTTCCGTTACACCGTAAGCGTGCCCATAGTGCACGGAATGTATGGAACAAAGGTCGGCGTTATATTGTGTATTGATATATGTACATGTTGTGATTGTATTGCATGCAGGGAAGGAACCAGTGCCCCGGGTAAGGGGTAGGGTCGTTATAACTGGTCAACTGAATGCTGACCGTTGCTTTGTTTATCACCCATGGGGTGGATGTCCATATGCAGGTGCTCCCCTTGTTGATGCTGAAATGGATTGAGTGGGTTAAAGCCCTTGCAGCTCCTATTAGGCTCTCTAAGGTCGTGCGATGATTTGGATTTCATGTGTGGCCGGCCTGCGTGCTGATGCATGAAATAATATGTTTGTAAAGAGAAACTTGTAAGGCCTTAAGGCCATGAGTGGTGTGCTTGTGTACATTCCTGGTCTTGTATATAAATGTGTTATTTATATAGCAGTGGACATTCATTGATTGAGTTTATGCAACTTATAAACTTCCGCTAGAATGCTCTGGGTTAGGCTGCGATGGTATTTTGGTATGAACCTGTGACCTCGCCGTATGTTTGTGGCATATAATGTGGGGTCCCAGCCGGACCTTCTATTATATGTTATTTAACGGGTCAGGTTGTTATATTTTGGTATCAGAGGCCCCTCAGTTTTCTGCTTTCAAATTCATGGCCGAATTCTTTTGTCGGGTGGCGAGCACGTGTACGTGCAAACCGTGGTAACATAATTGAACTTAAGAATGTCCACTAGGAATGTTCGCGGGTGTCTTCAGTATGTTTGCCTTTTGGATTAAAGGTTGAGTATTGATATCTTGTTCACATATATGTGACAAGGAGTGGTGCTGGGCAGTCTGAGCCCCAGCGTTCGGATGAGAGTGCGACACAAGTCGTTGTGCCCACACGTCCTCCTTCTGCGGAAACAGTACGCCTAGTTGCGGAGACGGTATTTTCCATGTTTCATGCAAAGCCTATTGGGCAGGTAAGGCCTATAGTGGAGCCAGTTCGGGTTGGTGCAAGGCAAGAGCGTGGTGAAGCTTGGGTGGACGAGCGAGCAACTTACGAGCAACTGAAGCGGTTTATGGATTTTCATCCACATACGTTTGTCGGGGCGAATTCCCCAATGCATGCGGAAGATTGGCTTTCATGAGTGAAGAGTCTCCTGACAGCGCTCAGGATTGATGAGGGGCAGAGAGTGATGTTTGCCACTTCCTACTGGAAGGAGAGGCGAGATTGTGGTGGGATGAAGTCGAGATGCACCAGTTGTCAGGCAGAGGCCTGGGAGCGATTTCGATGGACGAATTCTCCAGATTGTTTTTGGCAAAGTATTTGCCAGTATCACGTAGAATTGATATGGAGAACGAATTGCAATGTCTGGTGCAAGGGGAGAAGTTTGTGGATGATTTCCAGCATGAATTTACCAGGCTAGGGCGTTATGCGGGGTCAACTTTTATGGAAGAAGCGCGGAATACGAATAGATTCTATGAGGAACTCCGAGATGAGTTGAGATTGGCACTTCTGAGTTCAGTGAACCAAGGCTTCCAAGCCTTAGTAGATACTACTTTTGCGCTGGAGAAAGATTTGAAATGGGTGCAGGAAAAGAAAAACTTGGCGGCGGAAAAGTCGGAGGTTAAAGTTCCGTTGTCCGATTAATCAGAGTTTAGGAAACATGATAAGAAGCGGTTCAGGCCTGCTGAAAAAGCTCAGTCGAATGTTTCTTCGGAAGCAACGTATGGGCAAGGACGTGTGGAAACACGTTCGTGTTTTAAATGTGGGAGGTCGGGGCATATCACCCGTGATTGTTTGAGTGGCGCCTCGAAGGGTGAGAAAAAGTCAGGTGCGTCCTATGGGGAAAAGGGTAAGGTAGTGGCGGAACCATCTGCATCCCGGGCGCAACCGCGAGTGTACAATCTCAGAGTGCAGGAGCCACAAAGCTCACATCATGAAGTACAGTAGCCTCGAGTGTTTAACCTGGAGTTGCACGAGGATATCAAGAAGCTTCTTAGAGATGCAGATGAGTGGAAATGAAGTGGAGTGTGCACTTTATTGCTTTTATGTTGTACTTTTTATATATTATATGTGTGTGTATTTTTGAAAACACTTGTGTTGATGCGAGGCCATTGGGAGAGTAACCTCAGATCATCTTGTATATTTGCAACAAAGGAGTGGTTGTGTTGGTATCTACATTGCGCTAAATTTTGGGATGAAATTTCTCTAAGGAGGGGAGGATTGTAACACCCCAAAAACCCTAAGTCCCAAAATGGGGTCAGGCTGGGTGACACGGCCTGGGACACGGGTGTGTCCTTTGCGGTGTGCATCGAGTTGAGTTCTCGAGATGGCACAGTTGACGATCATCGAGAGGCGACACAGCTTGGGACATGGGCGTGTCCTAGGACGTGTCCTGCTCGGGTGGGACACCAGACGGCGTTGAGTGGCGTTGAGTGTGGGACATGGCCTGTGACACGGGCGTGTCATAGGGGCGTGTTGGGCACACAGCCAAGGACACGGGCATGTGCCTTAGCTGTGTTATCCTCAGGTGATTTAGTCTTCTGTTGATGGGGTAACACAGCCAGTCACACGGCAATGTACTGGTTGATACGGGAGTGTCAGGAAGTGACACAGGCGTGTCGTAGCCCGTGTTCTGTTCCAGATTGAGTCAGTTCTATAACCGCTCAAGGAATACGGCCTGTGACACGGGCGTGTCACAGGCCGTGTCAGCTCTATGTAGATGCTTTTCAAAGCAGATCGAGGACATTCGTTCCCTTCTATTTGGATCCTGTGGTCCAAGTTCCTCCCTGCTATTATAAGGCCGAGAATGGAGATGAATATCTCATTCTTATGTTGGCCATTCTCTTTCTAAAGAGAAGAGAGAGAGGAGAGCAAGAAGGAAGAAGGAGAAGCTTTCTGACCGCCGGTGGAGATTCAGCGGTCCGAATCGAGAGCCGAGTTCACCGTTGCGGGGGCAAGGCCGCTGCGGTGATTTCCATCCGGCTAGTTCTTTCATGGCACTGAAGTGATCATTAAGGGTAACGGTCTTTCTTACTTGGGTAGGTGAAGCCCTTTGTTTATGTATGTATATCTATTGAATCCTCCATCAAAAGATGGAAGAGCGTAAGTCATTCCAGTGGTTGAGTCTGCATATAGATCCGGAAGTGTGTAGTACGGAAAAGACACACTGTGTGAAGCCCATCTGGACGTATAGTCTGGATTGGTGATGCTGCGAACCGGAGAAGACTCCGTGTATGTAACGAGTAGGTTGCGGAGGTTGTGAGGATGCTTGTGAGCTTCTTGTGTTGTATGCTCTACATGAGCTGAATGCGTTGTGGCCTTAAGAGCAAGATCATGTTATTGGTTGAGCGGTATGCTCCCAAGAGCTTGTGTGGTTTTGGAGTTGTGAACTCCTGTGAGAAAGTGGTGAGCTCTAATGGTTGTATGGACAGGAAAGGGAAATCCGACCCGTGTCAAGATCTGCGCTATTGACGAGTTGGGCAACGGGAAAAGGCTGACCTGTACCGGCATTATGTTCGTCCGAGAAAAGGCTTGATCCAACCACGTCGGAGCGCATAATGAGAGATCGATTAGAAGACTGGAATGGCTCATCGATTTGAAATGCTCAAGTGTTGTCGTGAGGTTACTACCTCTGAATGGGATGGGAGAGAGGGTCTCTAGTCTGCGCGCTGTAGTAAACTATGCTGCATCACCAACAAGTTAAGAACCTCTAGTCGGTGGTGTACGACGGATGTTCCGATATACTGTAGGCGTGCCCTAAATGCATGGAACGTCTGGCACGAAGGCCGGCGTTTGTGATGATATTGTTTATTGATATATATACATGTTGTGATTGTATTGCATGCAGGAAGGAACCACTACCCCGGGTAAGGGGCAGGGTCGTTATAATTGGTCAGCTTAATGCTGACCGTTGCTTTGTTTATCACCCATGGAGTGGATGTCCATATACAGGTGCTGTCATTGTTGATGCTGAAATGGATTGAGCAGGTTGAAGCCCTTGCTGCTGCTGTTAGACCCTCGAAGGCCGTGCGAAGATTTGGATTTCATGTGTGGCCGGCCTGCGTGCCAATGTATGAAGTTATATGTTCGTAAAGAGAAACTTGTAAGGCCTTAAGGCCGTGAGCGGTGTGCTTGTATACATTCCTGGTCTTGTATATAAATGTGTTATTTATATAGTAGTGGACATTCATGGATTGAGTTCGTGCAAATTATAAAATTCCGCTAGAATGCTCTAGGTTAGGGTGCGATGGTATTTTGGTATGAACCTGTGACCTCGACGTCTGTTTGTGGAATATAATGTGGGGCCCCGACCGAACCTTCTATTATATGTTATTTAACGGGTCGGGTTGTTACACTAAGGTAGGGTTGGTTGGGCATCTTTGAGGTCACTTGACCCTTAGTTAGGGCACTTTGACCTTTTTAGGGCTAGATTTAACTTGGGTCAACTAAGCCTCTTTGGTTTATCCCAATGGGTCCTTGGTGACCCATTGGCATCCCTTAGGGCTTGGGAAGGTCTAGGTGGGTCCCTTTGGCCAAGGGGATGTCAATTGGCCATGTATGAGCTTTGTTTGACCTAATTAGGGTTTGGGTTGACTTTGGTAAACTTAACCTTTTTAGTTGTCCCAAATGGGTTCCTATGGATCTCCTGGACCCTCTAATAGGTTAGTGATGTTGTGGTGGGATCATAGAGTCATGGTGAAGCCCTATAGTAATCCCTAAGCTTGTAATTAGAATTCTACTATTTGCAGACCAAGGTGGTTCACACTCTAATTCCCAAGTTCACCCCAACCTTTTGGTACTTCCCAGGGTTTTATCATGACCTAGTGATGACAAAAACATCTTAGGGGTCTAGAAGTCTGAGGGATGTTACAAATCCCAATACATAAAAATAAAAATTTCGTCATCGAAATTCAAGTTAAGCCTACGGGGTTTCAAATGTAAGAAGTAAAATGTAACATCTCGAGAGGTTAAAGGGAATACCTGACATGAAAAGTTTCGGGTACCTTTGCTGCATCAAGTCCTGTGGCTCCCATGTGTGCTCCTCTTATCCATGATTCCTGTAAAACACCTTAACCAGCAGAACCTTCTTTCACTGAAAGACCCGCATCCCAGTATTTTCTATCCAGATCGGCTCGAGGTGCACCGATCGATCATAAGCTGTAGGCCCATATGTAGTCGTAATCTGCTGCTCCAGCCGAAGTAGAGCTCTCCTGAGGGAGTAGACATGGAAGACGTCATACAAACCCGCTAGCTCTGGAGGTAGCTCCAGTATGTACGCTAAGGGACCGATCCGCTCTTGGATCCTATAAGTACTATGTATCTCGGACTGAGCTTCTTCCGACCACGCACCCGCGAGAATCAATGCATCGGTCATATCTTTAGAAACTCCCGGTCTCCTACCTGAAACTATACCTGACGATACCGAGCATTGTAATACTTGGCCTGCCTGCTCTGGGCTTCCAACATACTGTCTTGAATCAACCGCACCTGAGCATCCGTATCCTCGACGAACTCCGAGCCAAGTGTCTTCAGATCCTCATCCTGGATCCAAGACAAAGGAGTCCTGCATCTCCGCCGGTATAAAGCCTCAAAAGTTGCCATGCCGATGCTATACTAGTGGCTTTTGTTGTACGAGAATTCGATCAATGGTAGCTTCCTCTCCCATTGTTCTCCGCAGTCCAGTATGTAAAGATGCAACAAATCCTCTAGTGCCTGATTGGTGCGCTCTGTCTGCCCATCCATCTGAGGGTGGAAGACGGTACTAATTGAAAACCGGGTCCCCAAATAAGCCTGGACCGACCTCCATTCCTTAAACGCAAATCGTCCATCACGATCAGACACTATCATCCTCGGCACTCCATGGTATCTGACGAACTACTCCACAAACCTCCGCACCAAGTCACCCACCAAAGAGTCCTTCCTAATCGGTAAAAATCTGGAAACCTTCATCAATCAATCGACGATCACCCATATCGAGTCATTCCCGCATTAGACCGAGGAAGGCCATGTATGAAATACATGGCAATGTCGTCAAACTTCCACTCCGGCACCAGAAGTGGCTGCAATAATCCGGCAGACTCTTACACTCGGCCTTCACTAACTTATAATCCTTATAATGGGACGAAGTATATGATGTCCCTCTTTATTTCTCGGTCAGTACATCGTCCTCTTCAGGTCGGCCGTCATTTTGGTGATGCCCGGGTGGACTGAGTATCTGCTGTAGTGAACCTTGGTCATAATGTCCTCTCGAATCCTGCCCCTAGTTGGTATGTACACTCGTCCTCTAAAGCATATCAACCTATCTCTATTTGTATACTCCTCGGCCGTGCCTGCCTCCAAGGTCCTGAATACTGTCTCAACCTTATCACCCTTCTATGCACAACCCTGATGCGATCTCGAATATCTTCGATAGTGCTCATCTCGGCCAGATACTCCTCATAATGCTCTAAGTAATCCGAGGAAACCAATGTAATCTGCATATCCTCCGTCATCCATACCAGATCCATAACCATCAACTGAGGCTCTGTTCCTGAAGTCGTAGTCCTCCAGCTTAGTACGTCCACCACCACATTCGCTTTCCTTAGGTGATAGTGTATTGTGTACTTAGAATCAGATAGAAACTCCAACCATCGTCTTTGGAGGATATTCAACTCCTACGTATCAACATATTTCAGGTTTTTTTGATCCAAAAATATTTCGCAGTGTACACCATAAAGATAACGCCGCCAAATCTTCATATCAAACACCACTTCTCCCATTTCCAAGTCATGCACATGGTAGTTCTTCTCATGCTTCTTCAGATGGCGGGAGGCGTATGCTATCACATGTCCATACTACATTAATACAACACCCATCCCCAGAAACGACGCATCAATGTACACCTGGAAGCCCTCCTTCCTAGACGGGATAGGGAGGATAGGGGCTGATGTAAGCCGACCCTTAACCTCCTGGAAGGCCACCTCACACCGCGACATACAAACGAAAAAAGTGTCCATCTTCGTCATGGAAGTGAGTGGAAGGGCTATCTGAGAGAATCCCTGCACAAACATACGGTAGTACCCGGCTAGTCCTAGAAAACTTCAGACATCCGTGGCCATCTTCAACTGAGGATAGTCTCGCACTGCCTGAATCTTTACAGAATCCACCGCCAATCCTGCACCACTGATAATGTGGCCTAAAAAGGCCACCCGTCAGCAAAAACTAGCATTTACTGAACTTGGCATACAACTGATGCTCCCTGAGCTTCTCCGAGGTTATGGCCAGATGTTATGCGTGCTCCTCCTTTGTCTTTGAATAAATAAGGATGCATCTATGAATACAATGAAAAACCTATCGAGGTATGGCTCGTACACCTGGTTCATTAAGCTCATGAAAGCCGATGGCGCATTCTTGAGCCCAAAGGGCATCACGATAAACTCATACAAGCTATATCTTCTTCTAAATACCATCTTTGGGATGTCTTCTATCTGAATCTTTAGCTGATAGTATCTCGACCTCAGATCCAGCTTCGAGATCCAATGTTCTCCCTCTAGTTGATCAAATAGCTCATCGATCGTCGGCAATGGATATGTGTTCCGGATTGTCAACCATATTAGTGCATTATAATCGATTCACAACCTGAGTGTCCCATCCTTCTTCTTTTCAAACAAGACCAGAACTCCCCATGGCGAGGAACTTGGACTAACGAATCCAGCCTCCACCAGCTCTTTCAGTTGACTCCTGAACTCTACCAGCTTCTTTAGAGCCATCCGATAGGGAGCCCTAGACACTAGCTTAGCTCCCATTGCAACTTGGATCTGAAAATAATTCTCTTGATGCTGCGGCAATCATGATAGCTTCTCTATAAACACATTTGCAAAGTCCCGCACCACTAATATATCGGCAACCATCATCTTGGCCTCGACCATCTCGAAGAACACCTAATAAACCTTATCTCCCGGAATGTGGGCCTTGACAGTCTAAGTAGAATATAACATCTTATGGGAGACGATAGTAATGCCTTTGAAGGTTACGAAGGTGCTGTCATAACTCAGTACAACCTTCTTTTCCGGGTAATCTATCTGGGCATGGTTCCAAGTTAGCCACGACATGCCCAAAACTAAGTTGAAGTTCGGCATCATCAAGACCGTAGTCTGGGCCTCGAGTGTAAGACATTCAATAGTCACCTTTAGGAGGAACTTAGCAGTAGCTAAGACCTTCATCCCATTGGGGATACGCACCCTCTAGGCAAAGCCCGAATAGTGTCTGACTCCCTCTAGTCCCTTTACGAACTCCTCAGAGATGAAGTTGTGTGATGCCCTCGTATCCACCAAGGTGTGGGAAGGTTTGCCGCACACCATAACTATTCCTGTTTATTTAAGTATGGTTAGGTAACTGGGCCTATGGTTTCCTTTCCTAGTATGCTATTATTGTTTGTTATTTCTAAAATTTCAAAGGAAGATATCAACATAAAATTACTAGTATTCCTGCAATCACCCTGCTCGGGTCCTGAGGTGGAGCCAAATCTAGAGCATACACCTGCTCCCTCTCTTGCCTCCAATCTCTGCACTAGAAACCATGTCCTCTTCCACAACCTCGGCCTACAAACGAATGAGCGGGTGGGGCAGCCTGTGGTGCTAGTAGAGGTGCTCCTCTCATGGTGCAGATTCTACAAATGTTCCCTACCTGATGACAGTCATAACACTCGGGCGGGGGAAGTGCCATACCCCCGGGACTGTATATCTCCCGCATCTGAAGAGGTTGATGGTCCAATACCACGGGCTCTCTTGTCTCTTATCTCACCTCCTGGAGGGGTTGGTCCTCAGCCCTTCCTCATCAGCCAAGTGGCTCCTCCGCTGATCATTCCTGCCTCCCCGACCCTGATCCTCAGTTGACCTCTTCCGGCCTAGAGTCGTGTGCCAAACAGCCTCCATCCTCTTTGTCATCTTCAGAATCTAAGGTATAGGTCTGTCAGATACAAATAGAAGAGCCCCTCTCAGGTCCTCTCGAAGGACCTTATAAAACCTCTTGGTATACCCTGCTTCATCTAGTTGATAGGAGTTCATAAACCGGTCTAAGTGATTGAACTCCCGGTGGTACTCCACCACCATCCTGTTGCCTGCCTCAGCTGTAGGAACCTGTCTTCCACCTCATCTCTTGCCGACTGTGGGATGAAGTGCTCCAGCAGTGCGAACCTGAAATCCTCCCAAGTAACGTCAGCAACCTCCCGATCTGAAAATGTTGTATCCAGAAGTGTCTTCCACCATCGCTTGGCATGAGACTCCAAGCGAGAGACCACCTGACGTATCATCTTCTCCCACGGGCACCGTATACCGGTCAACATCTCGAACAGGATATCGAGCCACTCTTCCGTCCTTACGGCCCTCTCCGTCCCAATGTAAGATGGGGGAGAGAGTCCTCGGAAGATGATCAACCAATTGGCCCCCGGGTTCGGGTGCGTAGCCGAAGCCTACTAGGCCCTGAAGACCTCCAGAATGGCCATCGGAGTCTGCCCCATCTACGACTGTAGAAACAGAGTAGGAACCGAGGGATGCGATGTAACATTCAGAGTTTGCTTAGCTCTTCCCTGTGGTGTAGGATATGTCGAGGGCTTCATAATAAATGCTAATTGTAAGAAATTTGAGTTAAACCTAGTTAAAATAAGTGGCCAGTTACAAGTGTTCTCCCATATGGGAACACCATAGCTTCCGCTGCTTAGTTTGTCACCAAGCTAAACTCGAGCGGGGGTGACCCAAGGTTAGTAGAAGTTTACTCATTCGTTCGAGGTTTCCTCTAATACCAGTTTGTAAGTCGTAGTCCTCTGATACCAGTTTGTAAGTCATAGTCCTCTGATACCAGTTTGTAAGACCCCATTTGTTTTCTTTTAAACCACTGGGGTCTTATGCTAAGAACCGCCGCTTTGTGGTGACACCAACACACCCGAGAAGGTTGCCACAACAAAACACTGATCCTGCTAGCCATACCGATCGCAGAAGAGTAGAAAAAATATAAGAATAAAATAAAACTCAAATACTGGTCCACAAAATCACATGAATATAAAATAAATCTCCACGAAGGGAGATTCTATAGCAATGATAACTCAAAGAAATAATAAGAGGGATACTTCCCGATCATGATCCTCACTACTAGTCACTCAACATGGAAGAAAATCTATAATAAGTTCTAATGATCGGGACTCACTGTCCCTGATGTTTGAACTCCCGTGCTAGACTGTCCCATCTCCAAGTTCACCGAACTCTAGGGATGCATCTCCTGGTTCGGCTCCATGATCCCCAAAAATTATTTGGTCAATGACCGTTAGTCTAAAAGACTAAGTCCTATCATCCACCCACCCCTCCCCCATGGCTCCTAGGCACCGAGCGGGGAGAAGGAAAGGGAAGGTAATGAAGGTGGAGAGAAATAAAGGTAATCATGTGGCGGAGGAACTAGTCTATCATTAGTTCATAAACAGAGCATGTATATGTAAACAGAAGTAGGTAAACTAAGTAACCATGACCTATACGAATGCCTATACAAACCTATAGACCAAGGTTGTTTTGCAAGGCCTATTGTATAAAGTGTCCCATACCAATTTATACAATAGGTGTCAAGGGTTATATGAAATGACTATGCTATGTCATGTAGGAATGCAATGCTGAGAACATTCATGTGCAACTCACACACCTGACTCTGTGCACACTGACTATTAGTTCCCCCTTTCTGGATCCTAACATCCAAGGATACCTCTGTAGTGGCAAACAAAAGCGGTGGGTTGGGCCTTGCCCACCTCTAAACTAGTATCAACACTACAAGTTAGACTTATTGTATGCCTCAACGCTGGTGCACTGAGCGAAGCTCCTTCGTATTCTTGCCGGCTAGCACACCAGACTTCATTTGGTTAAGGGCTATACCATACCTGCCGAGTCAATGTATTAGTGTTAGTGCGACGACTATCCAATAGAGAAGACCCATCACCTTATATATTATGCACATGCAACATTAATATATTTTCCACTGAGCCAAAGCTCCACAGACTAAGCCGTCCGTCACAATTATCTACCGAGCCATCGACTCGTCGGGCTAACCTGCCCATCACCAAAAACACCGACCCTACCGCTCGTGAGACCCAACCTAACTCCCAAAACACCGGGGTGTATGAGTGTAAGTGTAATCCTAGTTATACTAGTTACTCTTATACGTTGATTATTCTTTCGATTTAGGTTTGCCTAGGACTTGCAAAGGTATTCCCGGTGAAGGGCTCTCAAAAGGCACTAGGAACTATGATGGTAGCTGAAGCCCATCGTTCCTTTTCACAATTCACTTAATATTATTGGTTATTATCCAATTCTTGATCACTTTTAATATTATTCTGGATCTAACCATAGTGTGTTTTGACTCTCTCTCTCTCCATAGGAAAGACGATCTTTCGTCGATCGCGAGCACCTCTTAACACTAGTCAACCCAAGAATCTCCTCATCATGACTTCTAATAAAGCTCTTTTTTCTTTTTCACTTTACCAGGATCAGTAAACCAATAACCCCATCTTCTTATGTCCATTCCACATATTATCACAATTTCCGCAGTTTTACTAAATGTAGACTAGCTTAAGCTATATGATGCACGTGATAGGACGTACTCCAAATTTTCATCCAAATACCCTATGATAATTATTGAGGGTCTATCATGAAACATTTAGCCTAAATCCAGAAACTTGTAATTTTCCTAATTAAATTAGCATATATTAAATTTTCCCAAAAGTTAGGCCATGGGTAATTTTGAATATGAAGTACTAGATTTTCTTAAGTTATGATCACCCAAAAATTATGAACACTATATGATAGCACAATATCATTGAATCCAAAATTTCACAGACTTTTATAAATGTAATAACCTCTAAATAATTAATTCAATGTATTACAAATAATTAGAGATAATAAAGGGAGTACCATAAATTATTGTCCACAAATTATGTAAAAATTACCAGAGACTTATAATGATCATCAAACACTACTGATGAAGTTTCATGCAATTCCAAGGTCAGTGAGCCATGTATAAAGTTACTTCAAATAATTCCATTGAAGTGCACTTTGTGAAGCAACATTCTTATAAACTCATCAAAATAACATGTAATAATTTTTCTAGTCTTTATTATGCAATAAAAGATTCTCTGGCCAAGTTACACAATTTTACATCAAGATATTTATTATCAATTTATCAAAATATGGTGCACTAGTTCACTTTACACAGGAAGTACAAAGAGTAAATGCCCAAATTATCCAAATAATTCACTAGTGCCTCTAAATGATATTTAATTAACCTTGCCAAAGTTTTATAGCATTCTAAGTTAATCTAACCATGGTTACTCAAAAATCATCACATGGGGCAAGATGAAGGTTATAACAAAAAGTATAGGCTACTATTTTCTAAACATCCTATAATAAATCTACGAGGTCAATATCACAATGAAATTACTTCTAACCAAAATCCCATAAAGATCCAAGATCATATGACCCTCCCATATTTTCATAAAAGGTATAGGCCTAAACTATCCCTAATTGGTTTAAGTTGTGTGCCTAATTCTAAGTGTCACAAAATTCCTTCCTTGGGCATTTCACCACCCTAAGATCACTTGGACTAAACACCAAGTCCATGCAAGGACATATCACCCCATGTCCTTCACAAACCCCTAATGTTCAACCTTAGGATTTGAACTAGGGTTCTAGGGAAAGTCCACCCTAATCCACCCCAAACTCTATGTGAGAGTTTTTAATGTCATAACATATCAGTGGCCAAAGTTTCAATCTCTGTTGAGATGATTTGGTCACACAACACAACAAGGGAAAATTTAACCTAATTAACCCTTTTTTGGCCTAGGCTAGGGTTTACCAAATTCCATAACAATTCATCTCCAAATTGAATGAAATTTTATAAAGATCCCTATATTGACCCAAAGAACTATTCACCAAAATTTGGGAGAGTTTGGAGGTCATTAGACCCTTTAAATAATTCATACATGGTTTAATTTAGGCAAATGTTTTCCAAAAATTCCCATTTTTGTATATGTTTTTGGTATAGGTAAGTGTGACCCCCATCCAAAATTTCAAGTCATTTGAATGGCTGGATTGATGGGGGAACTCAAAACAATCTCTAGTCTAGCCTAGGCATAGACCTCACCAATATGAGTATTGTGGTCTGACCTGAACTCCAAATTGGTTTAAAATAATTTTAAAATAAATTAGACTCTTAGGGCTACAACTGTCATGTAGACCACTTTTACTATAGGGGACCCAAGGTATTTTTAATAATTAATTTAAAACAGCCCAATAACTGTGACAGAAAATACATAAATAGGAATTTAATATATTAGATCTAGCACGGATCTTAAAGCAGAATCTGATGGCCCTAGCATTATCTTCTTCCTCCAGCCGAAGGCTGTGATTAACCCGGCCTAGAGTATGTTCCAAGCCCATTTGCCGGCCACCAGGCCACCTCCCTGGCCGGTCACCACCGCCACAACCTTTGTTGAGGTGGGGGATATAGTCGGGTGGCGACACGATCGCCGGAGGGACGGTTTCCAGCGAACTCGCAAGGCATAAAAAGCCATGAAAATCCAGAATTTTCCCACCTAATGGGGCTCAATTGAGCTCGATTTCTCTCCTAAAAGATCTAAGATTCTAGCCCACGAAGAGAGGAGTAGAGGAGGACCTGTTAGGAGGGCTGGAGTCGGGCCGATCGTCGGATTACCATGGATGGTGGTGGCGCCGATCGGTGTTCTGCAACAGCACTACCAACTCGCTCGACTCCTCCAGGTAATGAGTGGAAACGATTGCTATGGATCCAGGGATGCTTTTAAGATTGCTAAAGGGGGAAGAGGAGTGTCCATGACATCAATGCCATTAATGGCCATTGAAGGAGGATTTCGTCCAAGGAGGGTTCACTGCACCCAGACACTGAAAACTATTGGAAAGTCCCTTAATCTTCCACTAACTAACCAGGGAGGGAAATTCTAGCAAGAAGAGAGGGCCTTTGGCCTTCCAAGCCATGAATGTTCCTTACTCCCCATTTTCTCTCTCCTGCATTAACGGGGAAAATGGAGCTTTTCTCTCTCCTAGTCATCAAGGCCAATTTTGATGACTACTCTAGCTTAATGGAACCTAACTAACCAATATTATTCATGTAAATAAGGTTTTAACCCAAGTGGATTGGGCGTGAGCTTGAGTTAGCCCATTTGAGCTAGTTTGACCTAGTAATATGGTAGAGTTGACCTTGGTCAAAATTACCATTTGGGTTGACCCCAATGGGTACTTGGTGACCCATTGGCCTCCCCTAAGGTCTAGGAAGGCTTAAGTAAGATTTGCTTGGGCATCTTGGATGTCACTTGACCCTTAATTAGGGCACTTTGACCATTTTAGGGATAGGGTTGACTTGGGTCAACTTAGCCTCTTTGGTTGATCCCAATGGGTCCTTGGTGACCCATTGGCCTCCCTTAGGGATTTGGAAGGTCTAGCTGGATCCCTTTGGCCAAGGGGATGTCAATTGGTCATGTTTGAGCTTAGTTTGACCCAATCATGACAAAATCATCCTAGGGTTCTAGAAGTCTGAGGGATGTTACAAAAATAGCCAAACTAGAAACCCCAAATCAATACCTCGAAAACCTATCAACAAAAAACCACGCTCTGAAAACGGCACCCGCCAACTACACGTCAACGTAATGCCCTGATGTCATAAATACATCATGAAAAGAGTTAAAAAAAGTAAACATCGAAAAATCGGGGGTGTTACACCACCTCCCCCTAAAAGAAATTTTCATCCTGAAACTTTACGCATAAAAGATCCTACCACAGAAGGAAAATAACCAAGGGTTATTGAAATATAAAAACATACCAAAACAAACTGGGAGAACAGATGAGTATGAGCCTCCCTCATAGATGACTCCAACTCCCAAGTCGCGCAATCCAAGTCTTGGTTTTGCCCCAAAACATTGACCATGGGTATTATCTTCCTTCGCAACACACGATCATGAGTATCCAAAATGCGAACAGGCACCTCAACATAAGAAAGGTTAGGCTACAATAGGGGCACTAAATAAAGAACATGTCGGTCGCTAAGCACATATTTCCGCAACTGGCACATGGAACACCTCGTGCACACCACGAAAATTTGGGGGTAAATCCAGCCTATAAGCTGACAATCTAATGCACTCGACAATTTGAAAAGGTCCCACATACCTAGGATCCAATTTGTGGTTCTTTCCAAACCTCTTAACACCAGACATCGGGGAAACTTTAAGAAAAACCATGTCCCCAACAAAAATTTCCAAATAAGCCCTTCTCCGATTGGAGGTCTTCTTAAAATGCTTCTGAGCTATTCGAAGCTTCTCTAGAATATGCATCACAGAAGTATTCATCTCTTCCAAGGCTTATGTACCCATCAACGGTCCTTCACCAACTTCGGCCCAAAACAAGGGAGTTCTATAATGCCTCCCATATAAAGCCTCAAACGGGGCCATCTGCAAACTCTCATGATAATTGTTATTGTAGGTAAATTCCATCAATCTGTTTTGCATCTCACGCACCTCCGTGGTCAAAGATGTAACTTCTTATCATATCTTTCACAATCTGATTTATTCTCTCTGTCTGACCATTGGTCTAGGGATGATAAGTGGTTGAATATATGAGGTCGGTACCCAATCCTTCCTGTAAACTCTTCCAAAAACAAGACATAAACATGGAATCTCGATCTGACACAATACTAATAGGTACACCATACAGTCTGATGACCTCATCCAAATATAACTCTGTTATTTTCTTCATGGAGTAATCAATCATTAATGGCATGAAGTGGGCACACTTCGTTAGTCTATCGACTATAACCCATACTGAATCATGTCCTCGGGGAGATCTTGGTAAACCAGTTATAAAATCCAAAGAGATACTCTCCCACTTCCAACTTGAAATGTCTAAAGGCGTCAACTTGGCACCTGGCCTTCTATGATCCGCCTTAACATGTTTGCAGGTGGAACATTCAGACACAAACTTGGCTATATCATTCATAATTCCATACTACTAAACGATCTGTTTCAAATCTTTGTACATCTTAGTAGAGCCAGGGTGGTAGGCAACACTAGAACCATGCACCTCACTACACAACTTTTCTCCAATATCCTCAACTGCGGAGATACAATATCTACCGTGATACTTCAAGGTACCCGCATCATCGATTGAAAAGTCTGAAAATTCTCCTTTCTCGGGTCTTTTACGAAGGTGCTGTAAATTAGGATAGTCCTTTTGCTATAGCCTTGTAAGATTAATCCGTGAAGGCTCTGCTACTTCCAAGCTACTTACCGAGTCGCTACTTTTGACTGAGATACCCATCAACAGAAACTCATCCACCAAGGATTCCACGAAAAGTCCAAAGATCTGCGCGATCTTTCTACTCAAGGCATCAGATACCACATTTGCTTTGCTCGGATGAAATTGGATCTCGATATTGAAATTCATGACATATTCTAACAATCTATGCTGGCGCAAATTTAATTCCTTCTGAGTGAAGACGTACTTCAAACTATTATGGTATGTGTAGATCTTGCATAGTGCGTCGTACAAAAGTTGTCTCCACAACTTCAAGGCATATATTACTGCTGCAAAACTATAAGTCATGGGTAGGGTAGTTGTTTTCATGTATCTTAAATTGCCTCGACCCTTACCCAATTACATTTCCCTCTTGCATCAAAATGCATCCAAGCCCGAAATGCGATGCATCCACATAAACGACGTACTCTAATCCTTTGGTAGGCAATGTCAGTACTGGATCAGTGCACAATCTCTTTTTTAATTTCCGAAAAGCTTCCTCGCACTATCGCTACACACGTACGCTGCATTCTTCTGCGTAAGCCTAGTTAGCGGTGCAGACAATATAAAAGACTTTCCACAAACATTCTATAATGGCCTGCCAACCCTATGAAGCTTCTTATCTCTTTGGGTATGGTAGGTGATGATGCATAATTTGACGTAAATTATTAATATAAAAATCTAAATAATCTATTATAAATATATTTATAATGTTAATTTTATTCGCTAAATCGTATCTTTTTATAATTTTATCCTAACCATGCCTATTTTACTATATTTTCTGCGTGCAGCAAACTTCGGGGCAACTTTTGGGCATGTTACGGCCAGAATCAGATCTTGGGTTGAACATGAAAGTTGTAGCCCTCGGAAATACCTTTCCAACGCATGGTTACACGCCTTCATCGGATTTATGTAGCTTCAGGAATCCTCCGTCGAAGTTGCTGTCCAGCAGATTTCCTGCATGAATAATACTCGTCTTTGAGCAAGAACCGAGGATCCCGGGACAAATTGCATTATCAATTATAAAAGAACATGCCTTAAGTTATGGTGTGCCAAAATAAATGTCAAGTGCACTCATGTCATGGTGTTGTTGAACTATATTCAAGAATGGAATGAAGCCACAATGGTCCGATGTGATTTTTTCTCATAAGTATGAAAGAGGCTAGCCACCTTTGACTTTATATTCAACATGTGTCCTTAAAGGAAGCTTCATGGAAAGAGAGAAAGCTAGCCAACTTTTATCATGCTTTTCATGACAAGTGTGAAAGAGGCTAGCCACCTTTGAATTTTAAAGCAACATGTGCTTTTTGACCAAGGGATGCTTCATGGAAACTTCATCCTCATGCAAAATTCCAACTCTACCCCTTTGGTTTTGGCCCTATAAATAGGCATGAAGAAAGGGGGGAAAGGATCATCCTTCCTACTTCATTTTGAGCATTGTAGAGAGCCATTGGAGTTTGTTTTTAGAGTATTTTAGTTTAATATTTTCATGCTTTAATGTTCTTACAATTTCTTTTATCGTACTTGTAATCTTCTTGCAAACTCTCTTTATAATGTCTTTTTTGAAATCTTTTGTAACTTCTTTTTAATAAGAAATAAATTAGTTTGTTATTCCCTTTCCCTCTTTCTCTTTCTTTTTATGCATATTTTTAACATGATTTTCATTTCCTATATTATGAGTAACTAAACTTTGTTTAGTGCTTGATCGAAATGATCCGAGGAATGAAATGATCTCTTTTTTCTTAATCCATATCTTCTCTTTCTCTTTGAACAAATGTTTAGGATTTACCCTTGATTAATTTATAGAGAGGTCATATCATCGATATATGATTTTCTCTTCTGTTTCCATACTCTAGTAGCCGAAAGGATCATGCGTATGGATTGATCGCTCATGGGTAAAGGGAGTTGAATGCAATCCTTGAAAGAGGACGACATAAATTTCCCGGATTGGAGTCAAATCCAATACAGGGGTTCACTATATAAAGCGAGTTTTAGGGGTTTCAATTATAGAGCAAAAGTTCGGTTGATCAACCTAAACTCAGTTGGGCGTAGCCTTGAAAGAGGTGCGTTCATATTTTGGGAACATCCACGGTCCAAGCATCTTCGTTAAAAAGAATTAGAGATTTATCTATTTTTTTGGTCATTTTCATTCCAAGGTGATTCAAGATCAAGTACTAATCTTTTAAATTATTGCTTAATCAACCTCTTTTATTGTATAACCGTTCTCTTATTTGCAAACCAAATCAAAGTATCTAATTGATAAAATAACAGAAATCTCTTTGAAGTAGAAGTAATCGATGCGCCTTGGTTCTAATATGACCTTGATATTATATCCTATGCTATAAGCGATAAGGTACACTTGCCTTTATCGAATATAGATTCGGAGAACATCATCTTCATCTTCATCGTCTCTTTTTCATAAAACACCTCCGGGATTTTCTCCATCAAGTTTTTGGCGCCGTTGCCGGGGACTTGCGTCGATATTTCAAAAAAAAAAGATAACTGTTAATTTTATCATTTTTTTTCTAAAATATATATATATCTTAATAATATACCTAAAACCGCCTAAAAAGAACAAAAAGAAAAAAAAATCCATTATTAATTTTTAAACTCATCTTTAATCATTTGTCTTTTTTTTTTCTTCTAGTATATGACCCGAGCAAATTCATCGAATAATCCTGAATCCCATTTTGATACAGAAATTTAGCGCACCTTTAGGCGACGCCTTCAATCTCGTGGACAGGATTTATCAATTATTTTTGAAGAATTTATCAGAGATACTACTATAGCAACTATGGGTGACCCCAATCCTAATGAAGCCCAGCAACAGACCATGTCCTATTATGCACGGCCGAACTTGGAAGGGACACAATCAAGTATTGTCCGCCCTGCAGTGGCAAACAATAACTTTGAGATCAAGTCCAGCATTATACAAATGGTGCAGCAGTCGGTAACCTTCGATGGTCTCCCGGACGAGGATCCAAATTGCCACATTTCAAATTTTCTCGAGATTTGCGATACTTTCAAAATCAATGGTGTCACGGATGACGCCATTCAATTACGTCTTTTTCCATTTTCTTTACGGTCAAAGGCCAAGCAGTGGCTGGGCTCTCTCCCTAGAGGATCCATCACTACATGGGCCGAGATGGCGGGAAAATTTCTTACAAAGTACTTTCCTCCTGCAAAAATCGCAAAACTACGCACTGATATCACATCATATATGCAAATAGACTCGGAGACTCTCTACGACACGTGGGAGCGCTTTAAGGAACTATTGCGTAGATGCCCACACCATGCACTTCCCACTTGGCAACAAGTGCAAATCTTCTATAATGGCTTGAATTTCCAAACAAGACAAATGATCGACGCAGCCGCTGGGGGGACGTTGAATAACAAAACCCCGGAGGCCGCACAAGAGCTTGTTGAGGAAATGGCCATGAATGCATACCAATGGAATGCACCCCGAGCACGAACAGTTAAGCCAGCGGGAGTTTTTGAAATTGATGCAGCTACGAATCTAGCACTCCAAGTTGAGCGCCTAACTAAGCAAGTGGCGGAGATGACTGCTTCCTCCGCCACTCCTCCTTGGGCTAATAATAATAATGTTATTTTTGAAGAACAGGTTGACTTCATGGGAAACGCGCCTCGGCCTTCTTGTAACCCGAATAACACACCGTATAACAACACCTAAAATGCGGGTTATAGGAACCATCCAAACTTCTCATGGAGCAACCAAGGGAATGCTCAGCGCCCTCCAAATCTAAATCCTGCTTATAATCCAGCTCCCCCACTTAATTTAAATCCACCCGGTTTTCCACCGCAGTAGCCGAAGCCCTCTTCGCTTGAAGATGTCTTCGCCAAGTACGTTGCCACAAATGAATCTAATCTCAGGAACATTACCGCGTCTATTAAAAGCTTAGAAAATCAGGTGGGCCAGCTAGCGAAGATGTTCTCCGAGCGACAACAAGGAACTCTGCCAGGAAACACCGAACAAAACCCAAGGGAAAGCGCGAATGCAATCACACTCCGCAGCGGAAAGGAGGTAGCTTTAAAAAATGACGAACCCATGGTACCTTCTTCTACTCCTCCCCCTCCTATTTTAGCTTCGAATTTACCTACTACGTTTATGTCGCATGCCTCTAATTCAAATATTCCTTATCCTGCTAAGTTAAAAAATGAGCGTGCCGAGGAGAGTTATAAAAAGTTCTTAGAAATTTTAAAACAAATTCATATTAATGTCCCTTTCTGCGAGGCTATCTCTAACATGCCAAAATATGCGAAATATCTCAAGGAGCTGCTCTCTAATAAGAAAAAGCTTGAGGATATTTCACATATTTCCCTTAACGCAGAATGCTCCGCGGTTGTACTTAACAAATTACCGCAAAAAGTAAATGACCCGGGAAGGTTTTCCATCCCATGTCTTTTTGGTAATTCGTTAGTAAAACACGCCTTAGCTGATCTAGGAGCAAGCATAAACCTCATGCCATTCTCTTTATTTAAAAAATTAGGTCTAGGATCTCCAAAACCCACCAAAATGAGTATCCAGTTAGCTGATCGATCAGTTAAGTATCCGGTAGGGATAGTAGAGGATGTGCTCGTAAAAGTAGACAAATTCATCTTTCCGGTGGATTTTGTTATCCTAGACATCGAAGAGGATGCCGAAGTACCCCTTATACTCGGCCGCCCCTTCCTTGCCACCTCCCGCGCTATTATTGATGTTAGTGATGGAAAGCTCCTCCTTCGGGTTGGAGACGATGAAATCACTTTTAGTATAAATCCCTCGATGCGTAATACCTTAGCTAATGATGATTCCCGCTTTTACCTAGAAGAATGCTTCGAAGGTGAATCTTCTGCACTACCCGAGTCTATATCTTCATCGTATAATGAACCCATTATCGCCGAGCGCTTCTGCTTAGAAGAAGTCTCTCGCCCCACACCACCTGAACCACTACACATCGAAACCCTAAAAATCAAAACCTCCTACGAGGAACCACCCACCTTAGAGTTGAAGCAACTTCCCCCTCATCTCAAATATCTCTTCTTAGAAAGAAACTCCAAACTTCCTGTTATCATCTCTGCCGATTTGAGTGACTCAGAAATTTCTGAGTTGGCTCTAGTGTTAAGAAATCATCGCCACACAATTGCATAGCAGTTATCTGATATAAAGGGGATTAGCCCCTCCTTCTGTACCCATAAGATCTTCTTAGAAGAGAATTCCCACAATTCTGTCCAGCCCCAACGACGACTTAATCCTAATATGTAGGAAGTCGTGAAGGCTGAGGTAATCAAAATCCTAGATGCAGGGATCATCTATCCCATCTCCGATAGTACTTGGGTTAGCCCAGTGTAATGACCCCATCCGTTAAATGACGTATAGTAGAAGGTCCGGCCGGGGCCCCACACTATATGCCACAAACAGACGGTGAGGTCACAGGATAATACCAAACCAAACGAGTCCTAACTCAGAGCATTCTAGCGGAAGCTTATTAAGTGCAAGAACTCATAACAATGAATGTCCACTAATATATAAATATCACATTTATATATATAACCAGGAATGTTTACAAAACCACACCGCATACGGCCTTAAGGCCTTACAAGTTACTCTTTACAACATATATAATTTCATACATCGGCACGCAGGCCGGCCACACATGAAATCCAACACTTCGCACGGCCTTCAAGGGCCTATCAGCAGCATGGGCTTTTGCCCGCTCAATCCATCAGCCCGCAACACCTACATATGGACATCCACCCCATGGGTGATAAACAAAGCAACGGTCAGCATTCAGCTGACCAATTATAACGACCCCACCCCTTACCCGGGGCAGTGGTTCCTTCCCTGCATGTATAGCAATTTCAACATATATATAACATACACCCAAGATCACAAACGCCGGCCTCAATGCCAGGCGCTCCGTGCACTCAGGGCACCTTTTATGGTTTGTACTTGGTAGGCGGGCATAAGCCTCCAAACCCTTGTTGAAGACCTCACGCACCCGTTTCACTCAGAGGTACGCACCACACCAAAACCCGTGAGCACTATCAGTCGACCTACCCCCGTAGTGTAACAAGCCTAGGGAATTCGCCCTGCTGCTTTGCTACCAATTGACCGCTCACCCGATCTTAACATTGCCACTTGGTGGAATGGGCATAAGCCTCCAAACCCCTATTGAAGACCTCTCGCACCCACCCACTCAGAGGTGTTCATCGCCAGTTGGTGGAATGGGCATAAGCCTCCAAACCCTTATTGAAGACCTCACGCACCCACCCACTCAGAGGTGTCCGCACTCCATCAACCAGCTATTAACAAGCATGCAACCAAAGGAGCTATGCAAAGCATCCTCACCAAACACATCGTCCTCACCATCTCCGCAGGCTAAACGATGAATACACGGAGTCTTCTCCGGTTCGCAATATAAGCATCACCAATCCCGACATACGTCTGGATGGGCTTCACACAGCATGCCTATGTCGTACTACATACTTCCGGCTCTAGATGCAGACTCAACTGCTGGAATCACTTACGCGTTTCCATCTCTTGATGGAGGATCCCATGCACTTGCAAAACAAAGGGCTTCACCTGCCCAAGGAAGAAAGATCGTTACCCTTGATGATCGTTTCGGCGCCATAGAAAAACTAGTCGGATGGAAATCACCGCAGCGGCCTTGCCTCCGCAACGCTGCACTCGGCTCTCTATTCGGCTCGACGAAGCTCCACCGGCGGCCGGAAAGCTCCTTCTCCTCTTCCTCCAAGCTCTCCTCTCTTTCTTCTCTTTAGAGAGAGAAAGGCTAAGTGGAAATGAGATTTCATCTCAATCCACGGCCTTAAAGAGGCTGGAAAAGCTTTGGACCACAAGATCCAATTAGAAGAAAACGAACGGCCGAGATCTGCCCAAGAACCCAATTTTTTCCTGACACGGCCTGTGACACGCCCGTGTCACAGGCCGTGTACCCTTAAGCGGCACACGCGGTTTGGAACCGACTGAACAACACGGGCATCGACACGCCCGTGTCGAACCTGACATGCCCGTGTCATTCTTGAGACACGCCCGTGTCCCCTGCTACACGGCACTCATCGACTTCCAAAACCAGTACACGGGTCAGAACACGGCAGCCGACACGCCCGTGTCCAGCCTGACACGCCCGTGTTCATGGCCGTGTTCACGGCCGTGTACGGCTCTGACTCGAATAGGCCAAATTCGAAATTAAATCGAACACGCCCTGGGACACGCCCGTGTCCCAGGCCGTGTACCCCCGACACGCCCTGGGACATGCCCGTGTCCCAGGCCGTGTCTAACAGCCTTCTACTCAAAATTGTGTACCAACATATTTTGAGATTCTGGGGTGTTACAACCCTCCCCTCCTTATAGAAATTTCGTCCCGAAATTTAGCGCAACGCACAAGTATCAACACAACCACGCTGTTGCGATACAAACCAAAACGATCCAGGTTTAGAGCTCAGAGGCCACAGCTTGGCTCGCCCCATGGAATCGTACCACCACAACTGTTTGTCTCAAACAGAAATACATACATACATGCATACAACAGACAACAACTCCACTTTATTTCGGCTTCTCCGCATCTCGCAGAATCCGTTTCGCGGCCTCCATTAAGTCCAAAGCACGGATTTGCTGTTCTACTTGATTTGAGCTTTGCGGCTCCTGCATCTCAAGAGTGTATATTCGCGGTTGCTCCCGCGATGCAGACGACTCTGCCACAGCTTTACCCTTCTCGTCATAAGACGCACCTGCCTTTCTTTCACCCCTTGATGCACCATTCCAGCAAAATCGCGCAATATGCCCTGGCCTCCCACACATGAAACATGTACGCGGCTCAACCCATTCTTGCCCAAACGTTGCTCCTGACGCAACATCTGAAGAAGTTTGTTCAGCAGGCCTGAACCGCTTCTTATCACGTTTCCTGAAATCTGATTGCTCTGATGGCGGAACTTTGAAGTCGGACTTTTCCACCGCTACGTTCTTCTTCTCCCGTACCCGCTTCAAATCCTTCTCTAGCGCACTAGCGGTATGCACCAATGCTTGGAATCCTTGGTTCACTGAACTCGGGAGAGCCAACCTCAGTTCATCACGCAGCCCTTCATAGAACCTATTTGTCTTCCGCGCCTGGTCCGCAAACGTCGACCCCGCATAACGACCGAGCTTGGTAAACTCATGCAGGTAATCGTCCACGGTCTTATCACCCTGTACCAGACGTTGAAATTCATTTTCCATTGCAATTCTCTGCGCCATTGGCAAGTATTTTGCCCAAAATAATCTAGAGAATTCGTCCATCGATATGTCGCCCAGATCTCTACCTCCCAACTGGTGCAACTCGATCTCATCCCACCAAAGCCTCGCCTCTCCTTCCAGGAGGAAAGTGGCTAACGGGACTTTCTGCTCCTCACTAATCCTGAGCGTAGCCAGGATTCTTTTCACTCTAGAGAGCCAATCCTCGGCCTCTGTTGGAGACGTTGCCCCGACAAACGTAGGCGGATTAAATTCCATAAAATGCTTAAGTTGCTCGTCCGCTGCTTGCACAGCAACCGGAACCTCAACATGCTCTTGCCTCGCACCAACCTCAACATGCTCTTGCCTCGCACCAACGTGCACTGGCGCCACAGCGGGCCTTGCTTGCCCAAAAGGTTGTGCCTGAAGCATAGCAAAGATCATCTCCACAACTAAGCGCACCGTTTCCGCAGAAGGGGGAGGTGTAGGCACCTCAGGTGGTGCCGCACTAACATCCGAACGCTGGGGCTCCGACTGCCCAGCCCCACTCCTCGTCACCTATAGGTGAACAAGATAGCATTACTTTCCATGGTAATACGGCAAACTCACCGAATAGACACACACACACATTCCTAGTGGACATTCTTGAGTTCATTAGCATTATAGCAGGTCGCACAAACATGTGCTCGCCACCCCACAAAAGAATTCGACCACGAATTTGGAAGGGAAGACCGACAAAATCTGATACCAAAATGTAACGACCCCATCCGTTAAATGACGTATAGTAGAAGGTCCGGCCGGGGCCCCACACTATATGCCACAAACAGACGGTGAGGTCACAGGATAATACCAAACCAAACGAGTCCTAACTCAGAGCATTCTAGCGGAAGATTATTAAGTGCAAGAACTCATAACAATGAATGTCCACTAATATATAAATATCACATTTATATATATAACCAGGAATGTTTACAAAACCACACCGCACACGACCTTAAGGCCTTACAAGTTACTCTTTACAACATATATAATTTCATACATCGGCACGCAGGCCGGCCACACATGAAATCCAACACTTCGCACGGCCTTCAAGGGCCTATCAGCAGCATGGGCTTTTGCCCGCTCAATCCATCAGCCCGCAACACCTGCATATGGACATCCACCCCATGGGTGATAAACAAAGCAACGGTCAGCATTCAGCTAACCAATTATAACGACCCCACCCCTTACCCGGGGCAGTGGTTCCTTCCCTGCATGTATAGCAATTTCAACATATATATAACATACACCCAAGATCACAAACGCCGGCCTCAATGCCAGGCGCTCCGTGCACTCAGGGCACCTTTTATGGTTTGTACTTGGTAGGCGGGCATAAGCCTCCAAACCCTTGTTGAAGACCTCACGCACCCGTCTCACTCAGAGGTACGCACCACACCAAAACCCGTGAGCACTATCAGTCGACCTACCACCGTAGTGTAACAAGCCTAGGGAATTCGCCCTGCTGCTTTGCTACCAATCGACCGCTCACCCGATCTTAACATTGCCACTTGGTGGAATGGGCATAAGCCTCCAAACCCCTGTTGAAGACCTCTCGCACCCACCCACTCAGAGGTGTTCATCGCCACTTGGTGGAATGGGCATAAGCCTCCAAACCCTTGTTGAAGACCTCACGCACCCACCCACTCAGAGGTGTCCGCACTCCATCAACCAGCTATTAATAAGCATGCAACCAAAGGAGCTATGCAAAGCATCCTCACCAAACACATCGTCCTCACCATCTCCGCAGGCTAAACGATGAATACACGGAAACTTCTCCGGTTCGCAATATAAGCCTCACCAATCCCGACATACGTCTGGATGGGCTTCACACAGCATGCCTATGCCGTACTACATACTTCCGGCTCTAGATGCAGACTCAACTGCTGGAATCACTTACGCGTTTCCATCTCTTGATGGAGGATCCCATGCACTTGCAAAACAAAGGGCTTCACCTGCCCAAGGAAGAAAGATCGTTACCCTTGATGATCGCTTCGGCGCCATAGAAAAACTAGCCGGATGGAAATCACCGCAGCGGCCTTGCCTCCGCAACGCTGCACTCGGCTCTCTATTCGGCTCGACGAAGCTCCACCGGCGGCCGGAAAGCTCCTCCTCCTCTTCCTCCAAGCTCTCCTCTCTTTCTTCTCTTTAGAGAGAGAAAGGCTAAGTGGAAATGAGATTTCATCTCACTCCACGGCCTTAAAGAGGCTGGAAAAGCTTTGGACCACAAGATCCAATTAGAAGAAAACGAACGGCCGAGATCTGCCCAAGAACCCAATTTTTGCCTGACACGGCCTGTGACACGCCCGTGTCACAGGCCGTGTACCCTTAAGCGGCACACGCGGTTTGGAACCGACTGAACAACACGGGCATCGACACGCCCGTGTCGAACCTGACACGCCCGTGTCATTCTTGAGACACGCCCGTGTCCCCTGCTACACGGCACTCATCGACTTCCAAAACCAGTACACGGGTCAGAACACGGCAGCCGACACGCCCGTGTCCAGCCTGACACGCCCGTGTTCATGGCCGTGTTCACGGCCGTGTACGGCTCTGACTCGAATAGGCCAAATTCGAAATTAAATCGAACACGCCCTGGGACACGCCCGTGTCCCAGGCCGTGTACCCCCGACACGCCCTGGGACACGCCCGTGTCCCAGGCCGTGTCTAACAGCCTACTACTCAAAATTGTGTACCAACATATTTTGAGATTCTGGGGTGTTACACCCAGTACAAGTTGTGCCGAAGAAAGGCGGTGTAACAGTGGTCTCGAATGAAAACAATGAATTAATTCCAACCCGTACTGTTACGGGTTGGCGTATGTGCATCGACTATCGAAAACTTAATGATGTCACCCGAAAAGACCATTTTCCGTTACCGTTTATCGACCAAATCTTAGAACGCCTGTCCGGTCACTCTTTCTATTGTCTTCTCGATGGTCTCTCAGGATATTTCCAAATTCCTATTTCACCCGAGGACCAAGAGAAGACCACCTTCACTTGTCCTTTTGGTACCTTCGCGTATAGAAGGATGCCATTTGGGTTATGTAACGCGCCAGCTACATTTTAGAGATGTATGTTGGCAATTTTTAATGAGTTAGTAGAAGAGGTGATGGAAGTCTTCATGGATGACTTCTCGGTCTTCGGTAATTCATTTAAAAACTGTTTAAAAAATCTTGAGCGTGTGCTTATTCGTTGTGAGGAGACCAATCTAGCCCTCAATTTGGAGAAATGTCATTTTATGGTCCGAGAGGGATTAGTCCTCGGCCATAAAATTTCGGGAAAAGGGATAGAGGTCGACCGGGCTAAGATCGAAGTAATTGAAAAACTTCCCCCACCAACGAACATTAAAGCGATTCGTAGTTTCTTAGGCCACGCAGGGTTCTATCGGCGCTTCATTCAAAATTTTTCCAAAATCACCAAGCCGTTAACCCATCTTCTTGAAAAAGAATCTTCTTTCCTCTTTGATGATGAATGTCTTGTAGCATTTAATTTAATTAAAGAAAAATTAGTAAAATCTCCGATCCTAGTCGCGCCAGATTGGTCGCTCCCATTTGAGATCATATGTGACGCAAGTGATATTGCCGTCGGCGCAGTTTTAGGCCAACGGGTGGATAAATTCTTCCACCCAATTTTTTATGCGAGCAAGACACTCACGTCCGCACAAGCCAACTACACCACCACTGAGAAGGAGCTTCTAGCGATCGTGTTTGATTTCGATAAATTTTGGTCTTACATCACTCTCTCAAAAGTTGTAGTCTTCACGGATCACTCCGCACTTAGATATTTATTAAGTAAAGCAGACGCCAAGCCCCACCTTTTGCGATGGATCCTCCTCTTACAGGAGTTTGACTTGGAGATCCGGGACAAAAGGGGTGCCGAAAATTTGGCGGCCGACCATTTGTCGCGTTTAGAGAATCCTGCTAGTGAAGCATTAATAGAGTCTGATATTAATGATATATTCCCCGATGAGCGCCTCCTCGCTCTAGAAAATCTTAAGAACTATTCGGCACCCTGGTTCGCCGATCTGGCTAACTATTTAGTTGCCCGGGTCTTGCCAAAAGAATTCTCAAATCAGCAAAAGAAGAAATTCTTTTCTGACATAAAGAATTATTTTTGGGAAGACCCCTTTTTATTTCGTGTTTGTGCGGACCAGGTTGTGCGACGTTGTGTTTCGAGTAAGGAAGGCCTACAGATTTTACGGCATTGCACGAGGGACCAATAGGTGGTCATTATCAGGCGAACCGCACCGCAAGGAAGGTGCTGGAGGCGGGCTTTTATTGGCCCACGCTTTACAAAGATGCTCACACCCTGGTGAGTACTTGCGATATCTGCCAGCGGGCCGTAAATATCTCACGAAGGGACGAGATGCCTCAAATTATTTTTCTAGAATGTGAAATCTTCGATCTTTGGGGCATCGACTTCGTTGGACCCCTCCCTCCGTCTTATCAAAACAAATACATTCTCGTTGCTGTCAACTATGTATCAAGGTGGGCGGAAGCGCAGGCGCTCCCCACCAACGATGCACGAGTCGTAGTTAATTTTCTTAAAAAATTATTCTCTCGATTTGGCACGCCACGCACTATAGTTAGTGATAGGGGAACCCATTTCTGCAATAGCCAGTTTGCCAAAAATTTTGCAAAATATGGTGTAACGCACAAACTCTCCACCACGTATCACCCCCAAACGAGCGGTCAAGTCGAGGTTGTCAATCGAGAATTGAAACGTATTTTAGAAAAAACTGTTTCTATAAATAGGAAGGATTGGGCGTTAAAACTAGATGATGCTCTATGGGCCTATCGAACGGCATATAAGACAGCCATCGGCTGCACGCCATTTCGATTGGTTTATGGCAAGGCTTGTCACCTTCCGGTTGAGTTAGAGCACCGTGCATTCTGGGCGCTTAAATTTTTGAATTTAGATTCTACCCTAGCTGCCGATCAACGTAAATTTCAGCCGAATGAGCTCGATGAGTGGCGCGCAAATGCATATGAGAGTAATAGACTTTATAAAGAGCGAACAAAGTTTTATCACTACAAAAATATTAAATTTCCAAGAAAATTTTCGCCGGGCGATCTCATCCTTCTTTATAACTCTCGCCTTCGCCTCTTTCCGGGAAAATTAAAATCGCGATGGTCCGGCCCCTTTATTATAAAAGAGGCTTGGCCATATGGGACGGTTCTTATTTCCCACCCGGAAAAAGGAGAATTTAAAGTAAATGGCCACCGCCTAAAATTATATTTGTTAGGAGACGATCTGGGGAAGAATGATTCGCATGACTTTTTGCCCTAACAATGATGCTCTCATTACAAATTGTTTTATTTATCTTTATTTTTTCGACAATGATGTTTAAACTTGGATAAACTATTTGAATTTGGTCTGTAATAATTTAAACATATTTTGGACTTCTTTTGGACAATTTCTTTTAAACAATATTTTTTTGTTGCGTCGAGCCCAGATGACGTTTTAAACAAAGGGCGCTCTTGGGAGGCAACCCAAGTTATTTTTCTATTTTCTTTCTTTTTGTTTTTTTGTTTTTGTTGTTATTTTTTTTTTACTTTTTCCCCGGGCGATTCCGACAAGCTGAAGTTTTGCGATCGCCTGCTCCAACGTTGCTGATTCCACCAAAAGTTAAAGATGATATTTCATGAAGTTCCACAACGTAAGTATGGGGGAGCAGTATCGCCCAGCCACTCGCAACTCACAAATCCAGGGAAGTACCTGTTTTAATTTATTTCATTTCAGTTTTCTTGAAAAACTTCTCTCTCTCCTTCCCCTCCTTTCTTCATTGAGGACAATGTTTAATTTTAAGTATGGGGGAGTCTTCCTTTATTTTAGTCTTTTTTATATTTTAGAAAATCACAAAAATAATTTATCTTTTTTTTAAGCACAAAGCAAAAAAATCATAGAAATAATATTTTGTTCTAATTAGAATAATTATGGTAGAATCAATAGTACCCCTTACTTTATGTTTTGCTATTCTCAAAATATTCTATATAAACATAGCTAATTTTAATTTTTCCTAATCTTTCTTCTTAATTATGTTGTATGAGTAAAGTGTTGACCTATGATGTGTTCTAATTCTGGGTAGCATGTTCATTTGAAAAGTTTTTTTTTCTAAAACTTGCACTTCTCTATGATTTTCATCTTTTATTCTTTTTACTCTCTTATAAATTATTCATCCTCTATTTTCCTTTTGGTTTTTAGCAAATTTTTAAAAGATAACATTGGATTTGTGTAGTAGATGTGAATTATCCTAGAAGCTTATTATTCTTGTACTCATGAAGATTTCATTAGTCTTTATTTACTATCTAGAACTTACCCTTTTCGAAATTTTTCAAATCTTGCTTTAGATAAATTTGGGAGCATGACAATGATTTAGGCCATTTTTTTTCGTTTGAGCCTTCATGCCAACCTTTTAAATCAATCATTAGTTTGCCTCTGTTGAGCCTTTTTCCATGTTTTACTTGTTACATCCACTTTTTATCTCACCAAAGCCAAATATTCCAACCTATTTGATCACACTAATCTTTTGAGTTTTATTTAAATTTCACAATTGTGATAGGTTTAATTTTGTGAGATATTTGTAGAAATTCAAATGAAAGACTATGCTCAAGAAATAAAAAAAATTATGTATTGATTGGCCAATTTCAAAAGAAATTTTTTTTTTCTTACGGCCTTTTGTTTAAAAAAAAGTGATAAAAGAAAAAAAAATAATCTTTATACCTTGTTGCATGTGCTACATGCCTTTTTGTTGTTGTTATTTTTATAAAACTCATGTTTTGGTTTAGTGTGATTATTAGCCACCGATTTTATCTTTGAATTCCATTCCAAATCATATACCTAAGCCAAGATTCAGTCCTACAAAGTCCTTTTGATCCATGCTCTTAGGTTTGTTTTTAGTTAAGTAGAGAAAAAGAATAGATTAGCTAAGTTTTTGGGTACGAATTTAGATTCTTGATTTTAGATTGATATGATTATAATTTGTCTCTTAGGGTATAGTAACAACTCAATGCGCTATTCTTTTGTTACTCTGCTTTAATTCGTTTAAAGACTTTTAGGTCAAAATTTTGGATGATTAATTTTGGTTAGTAAAGTTTTTAAAAATGATCTTTCATAATTAAGTAAAAGATTTAGATCTATTTTTCATTCTTCCCTACTTAGAATTTCGCAGTGTACTCGTGTGTAGCATGATTAATTCTTTTTGATTAGTTAATTTTATGTTAGCTAGTTTTTATTACTTTACTTGAGGACAAGCAAGATAATAAGTATGGGGGAATTTGATGATGCATAATTTGATGTAAATTATTAATATAAAAATATAAATAATCTAATATAAATATATTTATAATGTTAATTTTATTCGCTAAATCGTATCTTTTTATAATTTTATCCTAACCATGCCTATTTTACTATATTTTCTGCGTGCAGCAAACTTCGGGGCAACTTTTGGGCATGTTACGGCCAGAATCAGATCTTGGGTTGAACACGAAAGTTGTAGCCCTCGGAAATACCTTTCCAACGCATGGTTACACGCCTTCATCGAATTTATGTAGCTTTGGTAATCCTCCGTCGAAGTTGTTGTCCAGCAGATTTCCTGCATGAATAATACTCGTCTTTGAGCAAGAACCGAGGATCCCGGGACAAATTGCATTATCAATTCTAAAAGAACATGCCTTCAGTTATGGTGTGCCAAAATAAATGTCAAGTGCACTCATGTCATGGTGTTGTTGAACTATATTCAAGAATGGAATGAAGCCACAATGGACCGATGTGATTTTTTCTCATAAGTATTAAAGAGGCTAGCCACCTTTGACTTTATATTCAACATGTGTCCTTAAAGGAAGCTTCATGGAAAGAGAGAAAGCTAGCCAACTTTTATCATGCTTTTCATGACAAGTGTGAAAGTGGCTAGCCACCTTTGAATTTTAAACCAACATGTGCTTTTTGACCAAGGGATGCTTCATGGAAACTTCATCCTCATGCCAAATTCCAACTCTACCCCTTTGGTTTTGGCCCTATAAATAGGCATGAAGAAAGGGGAGAAAGGATCATCCTTCCTACTTCATTTTGAGCATTGTAGAGAGCCATTGGAGTTTGTTTTTAGAGTATTTTAGTTTAATATTTTCATGCTTTAATGTTCTTACAATTTCTTTTATCGTACTTGTAATCTTCTTGCAAACTCTCTTTATAATGTCTTTTTTGAAATCTTTTGTAACTTCTTTTTAATAAGAAATAAATTAGTTTGTTATTCCCTTTCCCTCTTTCTCTTTCTTTTTATGCATATTCTTAACATGATTTTCATTTCCTATATTATGAGTAACTAAACTTTGTTTAGTGCTTGATCGAAATGATCCGAGGAATGAAATGATCTCTTTTTCTTAATCCATATCTTCTCTTTCTCTTTGAACAAATGTTTAGGATTTACCCTTGATTAATTTATAGAGAGTTCATATCATCGATATATGATTTTCTCTTCTGTTTCCATACTCTAGTAGCCGAAAGGATCATGCGTATGGATTGATCGCTCATGGGTAAAGGGAGTTGAATGCAATCCTTGAAAGAGGACGACATAAATTTCCCGGATTGGAGTCAAATCCAGTACAGGGGTTCACTACAGAAAGCGAGTTTTAGGGGTTTCAATTATAAAACGAAAGTTCGGTTGATCAACCTAAACTCAGTTGGGCGTAGCCTTGAAAGAGGTGCGTTCATATTTTGGGAACCTCCACGATCCAAGCATCTTTGTTAAAAAGAATTAGAGATTTATCTATTTTTTTGGTCATTTTCATTCCAAGGTGATTCAAGATCAAGTACTAACCTTTTAAATTATTGCTTAATCATCCTCTTTTATTGTATAACCGTTCTCTTATTTGCAAACCAAATCAAAGTATCTAATTGATAAAATAATAGAAATCTCTTTGAAGTAGAAGTAATCGATGTGCCTTGGTTCTAATACGACCTTGATATTATATCCTACGCTATAAGCGATAAGGTACACTTGCCTTTATCGAATATAGATTCGGAGAACATCATCTTCATCTTCATCTTCTCTTTTTCATAAAACACCTCCGGGATTTTCTCCATCAGTAGGTCTTTTCCAATCCATTACGGTCGCTTTCTTTTCTGGGTCAATGGAAATTCCATCCTTATTCACCACATGACCCAAAAAGGAAACCTGAGGTAGCCAAAACTAACACTTACTCAACTTAGCATACAACTTATGCTCTCTCAAAGCAGATAGAACCAACCACACGTGCTGGGCATGGTCCTCAGCACTCCAAGAATAAACCAAAACATAGTCTATAAACACAACCACAAAATGGTCCAGAAAATCCTTGAACACTCTATTCATCATGTCCACGAAGGCATACTGTGCATTTGTCAAACCAAAGGACATCACCAAGAACTCAAAATTTCCATGCAGAGAACAAAAAGTGATTCGTGGAACTTCCGACTCACGGATTCTCAACTGATGGTAGATCGAACAATGGTCAATCTTTGAAAACACTGTACTACTACGCAACTGATTAAATAAATCATCTATCAGCGGTAAGGGATATCTGTTCTTGATAGTTACCTTGTTCAATTCCCTATAATCGATGTCACAACCCGCATTTTCTCCGTATTTAAAGATATACCAGAGTAAGGTAAAATACACATCATGATGCCATGTCAGCAGGGGATAACTGCAGACGTTCAGGCAAACTCCAACTTAACACTTTATGAAAGATGTATAAGTTATTTAGAGAAAATCCAGTTTAAGTTAAGTGGTTAGCTCTATCCCTCAGCTTAGTGGCTCATCTAGTCCACTAGAAAAAGATAGTTATACGCTGCGGAAAAATACTTTATTTACAATATTAGACATCCTACATGAGTATAAATATTCTAGAGGACAACTCATGGAATGCAAGATTCTAGATTTATAATAGTTCGGAAATTAGCTTTTATGATCGTTAAATGTCTTGATTTAGATTTCAAACATGGTATGTATGAAGTAATAATAGTATTTTTTATTCTTTAAAATACCTAACTTGCAACCTTTCATAAAACTTTCCCTGAGAGAAAGTAAAAACAACAACAAAGAGGCAAACTAGTAGCAAGCAAAGTATTTAATATTCCAGAGTAATCTACTAGTGGGTGTCAACAACCTAACACGAACCCACTGAAAGTATCCAAGTCTTGACTAAAACTGATAAACAATAACTACTTAACAATGGTGAGGAAACTACTGCAACAACTGCAATCCAAAAGCTACCACCCAATACAGCCGCTCCACCGGATACAACCTTGAACCTTAGGTATTCAAAAGAAGAACACCTCAGCAAAAATATACAAGTGGTAATGAAAATAAGCAGGTAATAAGTAAAAAGGGCAGGAAAGGGGTTTACCAAACCCGACTATAAGAAATGTTGAAACCACAACTGATTAGCCAAATAAAAACAAGAAAAGTAAAGTCTACAATAAAGTAGTTAAAAGAACATTGCACCAAGTGCGGAACTAAGCCATGAATTGACAAAATCTGAAAAGATTAGCATGAAGAAGCATAAACTAATCTAAAAAGCAAACATCCAAACTCGAACTACCAGACCCAAACTTCTCACAAAGGCATTGCGATGGTGGCCACCTGGCCCAACACAACCAAACATGCCACAAAATAGAGACCAAACTGAAAGTGAAGGGATAGATACTACTCTAGAGGGGGGGTGAATAGAGTTATCAAATTTTGCACAGACAAAACTTAATAGTCTACCCAACTCCCTTGGAGTGAAGTGCGGAATGAAAAGATTATAGATATTGATTTAACCTTGAAGCCTAACACAAGTGATGTGTACAAACACAAGCTAACTGTAATTACAGTTAAGCTTGGAAAAACCTAATCAGCAACTAGCAACCTAGTTATATCTAATCACAGCCACAATACAGGAATTAAACAATGGAATCCAGACGACACAAGGAAATTTATAGTGGTTCCCCAAACAACTTGGGTACGTCCACTCTTCTACCCACACGGTAGGAATCCACTCAGGTTTTTGATCAGGTGCCCTGCCACCAACAGGATCTGCTTCAGGTAGATCCAGAAACCCTTTAGACTTTTGATCAGGTGTCTAAAAACCAAGCACAGGTTTTTGATCAGGTGCCCTGCCACCAAGGGATACTTTTGAAGGGAGTAATAACCCTGTACAGGAGGGGGAAGAAGGTTAAGATGTCTTCTCTATTTTACAATAGATTAGAGAAGCACAAAAAGCTTGCACTGAGCTAGAATGCTCTAAAGAATCAAGGCTCCCCCTGGCTCAAAGATGTCCAGGTGAAGTCTTGCTTCAGTGCAGAAAACTCTTCAGAAAGTTTTGAAGGAAAAGCTACAGGAAGAAAGTAAATAATAAAATCAAAGATCTTCAAGCAGCTATCTTCTTCTTCTTCTTCAAAGGGACTCTGAGCTTGAACTTCCTGAAAGCAGGAGAACTCAGGCGAAGAAGAGATGAAGATCTTAACACTTCTCAGTTAGATGGAAATTTCTGAGAGCAGGAAGCTTGAACTTGATGAAGGCTTGAGAGCTTGAGAATATGTGTAACACTGGTTAGCTATTAGCTAGCTTGAATCCTTCTTCAAAGGGTCCTTTTTATAATCATCAGCAAGCAACGACTCTCTTCCATTTGAATTATTTGTCTTCTTCTGAGCCTTGAGACCTGGGCTGTAAATATCAAGAGGACAAAAACATCTCTGCAGCAAAACATTCTATAAAAGGAATAAACCTCTTTCTAAGAAGCTGCAGGCTTAAATCAAATAACAGAAGGACTAAATAAAGTCACATCAGAAATAATCTCTTTATAGCAAAAAGAAGACTTTTCAGTCTAACGGCTATAAAGGGCTGACAATAGATAAAGTAGTTTATAATGACAGCTAATAAGACAAACAACTTTATCTTAAAAAAATTTGACTCAGGCAAAAGAGATGGAGCAAATATTGCCTGGTAATTTTATCATACAGCTTAAAATAATGTGCCAGAAAATGTATTAATTAATTAAATATAATAAATAAATACAAAATACAAAGGCAGACAGAAAACGTCGAACGACCCTCGAAGATCGTCGAACGACGCACGGAGATCGTCGAACTATCGGGCAGATAGTCGAACGATCCAGATAGTCGACCTATCGAAGAAGATAGTCGAACTACCCCGGCAGATAGTCGAACTATCAGAACAGATAGTCGAACTATCAGATAGTCGATCTATCAAGGACAGATAGTCGAACTACCAAGCGCATAGAGATAGTCGACCTATCAAGCAGATAGTCGACCTACCTCAGAAAACAGATAGTCGATCTATCAAAAGATAGTCGAACTATCAAAACAAACCAGATAGTCGATCTATCAGCAGATAGTCGAACTATCAGATAGTCGAACTATCAGGGCAGATAGTCGAACTATCAAAGACAACAGATAGTCGAACTATCAACAGATAGTCGAACTATCAGATAGTCGAACTATCAGAACAGATAGTCGAACTACCTCGCCAAGCAGATAGTCGAACTATCAACAGATAGTCGAACTATCAACGCAAAACAGATAGTCGAACTATCAACAGATAGTCGAACTATCAACAGATAGTCGAACTATCAACGCAGACAAAGCGTCGACCAACTGATAGACGATCGTCGATCAGCCGATAGACGATAGTCGAGCGGCGTTCGACCATCGTCGAACGAAAAACTTACTTAACCAAATTCTCAATCTGGAAAAGTGAGGACTCAACAGCTAGACTCCTAACCATTGACCATAAGTATTTCTTGGGTCAAGGGGCACAAAGGAGAGGACTAAACTCAAATCAAAACTAGGGTACCAACAATCTCCCCCTATTTGAGTTAAGTCTCTCAACATCTAAAACATAAAACTAGCTAAAGAGCAATAAAATAATACAGAAAATAGTTAATAATTAACTAGCAGATTATCAAACAGATAAACAAACATAGCACAACAGTTAATCAAACTATGGATCAACAGAGTCAGGCTTAGAAACAGAAGAGCTAGAAACAAAAGAGATTTTTCTTAAGGGATCATCAGATTCTTTCTTTGACATTTTCAGGTCCTGCGCACCAATGATCTTCAGCTCTGTAGCTCTTGGGACTACTGCTTCAGGATGTTTTTCCATATATTTTGATGGATCAAAAATCTCAGGATTAACCTGGAACTTTTCAAATTCTTTCTTTCTGTAAGCTGACATGGTAGTTAGACCAGTCGCATCTTTTCCTTCTGCTCTAGCTTTTCTTATTTGAGCTGCTCCTACTAGTTCTTGAAAGCGAGCCATCCTAAAGTTAGGATCGAGCTCAGGATTTTCATACACAGGCTCAGGAGAAGCAGCATCAGCTATTTTATCTTGAATAACTAGATAAGACATTAGAGTATACTTAGCAAAAGGGGTTCTTGCTAGAAATTTTAAAACAAAGTAAACTATTTACCTTTAGAAACAATTTCCTCAGACTGAACTGGAGATGGAGATGAAATTCTCTTCTTTGGAGAAGGAGGTGGGGAAAAGGTTGGTCTTTGAACCACAGTCTCCTTCATTTGTCTTTGAGAACCATAAAATGATTTGCCTTGAGAGCTTTGATAACCTTGTCTTGGCTGGGGCTGAAAAGAAGCAGATCTTCCAGAAGAGGCAGCAGGATTAGCTGATAGGTTCCCAAAGGCTCCTGCACCTGGAGGAGGAGGAGGACCTCTGGGAGTCCATCTTGAGACAGGACTATCATACCTCTTAGTCCTTTTTCTTTCTTTCTGCTGATTCTTTGAAAACCTCATCCAGTGCTGAAAATCCTTGGATTTAGGGTCAATGCCCTTCAGAATGTAATAGGGAATATCATTATCCTTACTGGGAGGTGGAGGAGGAGCAACTTTTCTTTTCTTTGAGGCAGCTTTCTTTCTCTTTGACTTCTCAGAAACATCAGAATCATCATCATCATCAGAATGAGATGAGGGAGGATTTTCATAAGGATCATAGGCTTCTGAAACAGCCTTTTCTTTAAGCTTTGAAGCAGATTTCTCCCTTTCCTCTTCCATGGCATCCAGAGCCAGAAGGGAATCTAAGTCCAACCCTGGAGAGTCATCCCAGATGGTTGACTTTTCAATTTGCAGATCTTTTTCTTTCTCTTTTAAAGATTGTACTCTTAACTCCCAGGCTGCTCTTGCTTGAACTTCTTCCAAATTCAGAACAGGAGAGTCAACTTTGACTTCATCTTTCTCAGACTCATCTTCTTTATTATCTAAAAAGAATTCCAATTCAGGATCTACTTGAGTATCAGGAGCACTTGGATCAGCTTCACAAACAACTGCTACGATCTGAGTAGCTAGATCTTCTCTAATAATATCTGTAGAATTATGAATACAGATCTGCTAAATAAGCGATAATCATTACCTCAAGGTATTCACAAACTATCAAATTAATCGACTCATCAACAAAACGAATGAAAGAGTTACCTTCATACTTAACCATCTCCCATGATTCATTCAGATATGAAGTTATAATTCCTTCTAGGAATCTAGCAATCATAGGAGTGGTAAGATCTTCTAAGCAGACTTTAACTGCAATCTCAGATAGCAGGATTCCATCTGCTATTTCCTTCTCAGACAAAACTGGAGCTATATCTTTCTCAGCTGGAACTATTTCTTCCTCAGCAGGAGCAGATTCTTCCTGGGCAGTCATTACAGCATCTGGAACTATTTCTATCTCAGCTTGAGAAGATTCTTCCTGGGCAGACATGACTGTATCCTTTATAGCTGGAGGGGAGGCAGGATGGTCTGAGGCATCTTCATGGAACATCTCCCCCTGCCTGATTTCAGTGGATACTGAAACCAGGCCCCTTGAGGAAGATGGCTCAGCAGATTTTGAAAGGGATTTGATGGAGGCAGATAAGAGATCAATGGAGGCTGCAAGGGGAGCGATTGCCTCTTCAATCATGGTTTTGATTGAGGGGGTAATCAACTCCACAATGCGGGAGATAAGCTTAGGAGAAATCTCAATAGATGTAGGATGTGAGGTGGATGGAGCTGCAGCAGATATGGTAGTGGTGCTGGGATGAGAAATGGTGTGGACAGGGGATCGAGCAGGAGATGGAGCAGGTGATGGAGCAGGAGAGTTAATTGGGGAATGAATTGGGGAATGAACGGGAGAGACAGGAGGAGTAGGAATTCTCTCTGATCCTAACAAATCAAAGCTAGGAGCAGATATCCTAGCCAGATGAGCAGGTAGAGGAGAAGCTGGAGGGGAAAGAGGAACAACCGTAGTTGTTTCAGGAGCAGCAGAGGAAGAAGGTCGTACTTCAGCTGAAGTTGATGGAACTTCAACTGAGGCAGACAACAATGCAGAGGAGGAGGAAAGAAGAGCTGAGCCAGCTTCAACATGGTGAGGAGCGACTTATTCAGTCCTTGTGTCCTCAGATGTTGCTGGAGCAGGTTTCACAAACGTTCTCTTCCACTTAGAGAACAAGTTGGGATCCATCTTCTTGCTCGCATTGATTGTTGTTGCAGTTGAACTTAGCAGCTGGGGGTATTTTTCTTTAAGGAAGATTCCAATGACCCTTCCTAGGGTGACTTCCTTCTTACCAGTCTTTTTCCTGATTAAATCAAACACAACTGCTGCCCAATCGATCCTTTTTCGATTAATAATCGTACACATGAGTGCGAATTGCTGCCTTGTTATATTGTCGTGGGCAGAGTGCTTACCCAGGAGCACTTTTCCTACTAACTCAGCCAGAAACTTGATCTTGAAAGGAAAATTCACTTTGAGCAGCTTCGTGGGAATGCCCTCAGCATGTCCCAGCTCAACCAGCATTCTTCCAAATTCCTGAGCGTCTTGCTCATAATCCTCATCACCAATAACTAATCCAAAAACATCAGATAAAACGGCCGGAGTCAGGATTACCTCTTCTCCGCCGATGGTACCGATCATCGATTCGTCTGTGGAAGACGACGTGAAAGCCCATTCTTTGATTTCTGGAATGTTGATCTTAATCCTTTCAGACATTAACTTCTCTAAACCCTGATCCCTGCAAAGCTGTAGAACTTCTACTATTCCTGCATCGCAGCTGCTGAATGCGTCGAAATCCACGCTAAATCCTGCATCAAACTTCACGATGGCTAAAACTGCTGGAGAGACCGCCATGGATTCGCTGGAGAAAGCACGAGAAAGCTGCAGAGAACGAAGAAGACGAAACGCCCGGAAATCGCAAGCGGGAAAGCAGAATGCGAAAGGGCACGCTCCGTCGACGATAAAACACAAGATCTTTTAACCTAGGTCAACTATCGGCTTTATATTAGACCGGGAATAGTCGATCTATTAAAAAGATACTTGACCCGATAGTCGAACGGCCGTTCGACGATCGGCTCAGAAGCAGAGTAGTTGAACCATCGTTCGGCTATTTCTGGCTTCACAAGCAACAAGCTGTCGTCATTCAGATATCGACGATGAGCTCAACCTGTTCGACGATGGTCGAACGTCGATCGACGATCTTCAAACAGATAAGCTATCATTAACCAGAGGTCGACGATAGGTTTAATCCGTTCGACGATCTTCGATCATCGTTCGACGATCTTCAAGCAGATTTCAACATGGGCAGATATAGTCACACTTAGTCTCGTCCATTAATCATGCCTAGTTGAACTAAAAAGAACAGATGCTTCTGTTCATCTAAAGGCTTGGTGAATATATCACCTCTCTGAAACTCAGTGGATATGAACTCAAGACAGATCTTGTTCTTTTCCACACAATCTCTCAGGAAATGGTGCCTAATCTCAATGTGCTTGGTTCTAGAGTGGTGCACTGGATTTTGTGCAATAGAAATGGCACTGGTACTATGACACATGATCTTGGTGTTCTTGTGTGAGTAACCATAATCCACAAGCTGGTTTTGAATCCACAGGATCTGTGAACAACAACTATCAGCTGCTATATATTTAGCCTCTGCAGTTGAAGTTGAGACAGAAGCCTGCTTCTTACAGAACCAAGAGACCAATCTCTCTCCCAGGAACTGGCAAGTTCCTGAGGTGCTCTTCCTGTCAACTCTGCAGCCAGCATAATCAGAATCAGAATATCCAATTAATTCAAACTCTGACTCAGCTGGGTACCAAAGTCCTAGATTTGGACATCCCTTCAGGTATCTCAGGATTCTCTTTAGAAGAATCAGATGAGATTCCTTGGGGTTGACCTGGAATCTAGCACAAAGGCATGTAGCAAACATTATATCTGGCCTACTTGCAGTTAGATATAATAGGGAACCAACAATGGCCCTATAATTCTTTTGATCAATTGGCTTGCCATGATCATCAGAATCAATAACAACATTAGTAGCCATGGGTGTAGGCATTGCTGAAGCATCAGCTATCCCAAATTTCTTTACCAATTCCATGGCATATTTGGATTGGGAGATGAAGATACCATCAGCATCTTGCTTAACTTGGAGACCAAGAAAGTAAGACAGCACACCCATGCTACTCATCTCAAACTTGGAATGCATCAAGTTGGAAAACTTTTTGCACAGTTTGGGATCAGTGGAGCCAAAAATAATATCATCTACATACACCTGAACTAACAGGATTGTGTCCTTGTGATGCTTGACGAAAAGGGTTCTATCAACTACTCCCCTAGTAAAGTTGTGCTCTAACAGGAAACTAGCTAAGGTCTCATACCAGGCCCTAGGAGCTTGCTTTAGTCCATAAAGAGCTTTCTGCAACTTAAAAACATGAGAAGGCTGAGTTGAAGAAACAAACCCTGGTGGTTGTTCAACAAACACCTCTTCCTTAAGCTCACCATTTAGGAATGCACTTTTGACATCCATTTGGAACACCTTAAACTTCATGAAGGCTGCATAGTCCAAGAAGATCCTTATTGCTTCTAGCCTTGCAACAGGAGCAAAGGTTTGGTCATAGTCTATACCTTCCTCCTGTCTGTAGCCCTGAGCTACAAGCCTAGCTTTATTCCTTACTATAATTCCATTTGCATCTAACTTATTTCTATACACCCACTTGGTGCCTATGATCAGTTGGCCTTTAGGTCTTGGAACCAAAGTCCAAACTTTACATCTCTCAAACTGATTGAGCTCCTCTTGCATTGCAATGATCCAGTGGGGATCTAGCTCTGCATCTTTAAAGGTGAGGGGCTCAACCTGTGAGAGGAAATAAGCATGCATCACATCCTGTCTTAATTGGTGTCTTGTTTGCACACCAGCTGATATGTCTCCAATCACTTGAGATATGGGATGATCTCTAAGTGTGACAATATCAGCAGGTGGGATGTGATCTTCAGCAACAGTTGGGATTAATTCCTCAGGAGGAATTTGATCTACTGTTGGTGGTACAACAACAACTTCAACAGCTTCAGCAATATCTTCATCACTGTCTGATTCAGTGATCTGAAGAGTTGATAGTTGAAGAATTTCTTGAGGTGCATCAGGTACCTGCAAAGAACTGGAGGAAGGAGAATTTTCCTTCTCCTTGTAAAACATCTGAGACTCATCAAAAGTCACATGCACAGATTCTTCTATCTTACAGGTAGACTTGTTATAAACCCTATAAGCTTTGCTTACTTGGGAATATCCAAGCATGATTCCCATTGAAGCTTTTGCTTCAAATTTTCTAATATATTCTTTATTATTATTATGAATATAAACAATACAGCCAAAAATTCTAAAGTAATTAATTTTTGGTTTCTTTCCTTTAAGCAACTCATAAGGAGTTTTACACTTAAATTTGTGTATCAAACTTCTATTCAAGACATAGTTGGCTGTACTAACAGCTTCTGCCCAATAGGATAGAGGCATGTTAGCATCTGCCAACAATGTACTAGCAGCTTCAATTAGTGTTCTATTCTTCCTTTCAACTACCCCATTTTGTTGGGGAGTTCTAGGAGCTGAGAAGCTATGTTTGATACCTTCTCTCTCACAGAATTCTTGCATGAGAAGAGAGTCAAACTCAGTACCATGATCACTTCTGATCAAGGCCACATGAGTAGAGTACTCAGTCTGCACACAAAGTAGAAAGTCTGTAAGGGCTTTGAAGTTATCAGACTTAGTTCTCAAAAAGAAAACCCAACTGAACCTAGAGAAGTCATCTACAATTACTAAAGTGTAATACTTCCCTCCTAAACTCTGTACATTTATTGGGCCAAAAATGTCCAAATGTAATAAATACAGGATTTTAGGAGAATCACTTTTATTTACAGATTTAAATGAATTCTTGGTTTGCTTGCCTAGCTGACAAGCCTTGCATAGGCTCTCCTTCTTGTAGGGGCAAGAAGGTAAACCTCTAACAAGGTTGTGCTTAGATAACCTAGATATATTTTTAAGGTTTACATGACTAAGCCTTTTATGCCATAGGGAATTATTATTAAGGGTTACTTCATTAAACAGGCAGATTTCAGAAAGAGGTGAATTGAAATCTACTAAATAAATGTTACCTATTCTAATACCTACTAAAACAACATTATTATTTAAAGTAATATTGCTAGAGAAATTAGAAAATGAAACCTGGTAGCCAGCATCACATAGCTGGCTGACTGAAATCAGATTATGCTTCAGTCCATTGACATAAGCAACTCTCTTGAAAGTAACTGCTCCAATTGTGATCTTGCCATAGCCTTCTGTCTGACCACAGCTGGAGTCTCCAAAGATCACCTTTGGGCCAAGCTTAGCTTTGAACTTTGACAGTAGATCTTTATTTCCTGTCATATGCTTAGAGAATCCACTATCCAAATACCACTTATTTTGAGTGATTGGATAGGCCTTCACCTGCAAGACAATTATTTAGACAGAGTGGACCCAGGTAACCTTGGGTCCCTTGTTTTTCACATAAGAAAAACTGGAAATATAAGAGAATGCAGGCTGAGGGTGATAACCTAGTGGGTGAGATCTCCTAGGTGGGATTCTCCATGCTGATGATGGGTCAACAAACCTAGGGTTTCTATTCTCATTTAGGTTTCTATGGAATTGATTATGATTTTGAAAATCATATTGAAATCGTCGATCGACGTTCGACGATGGGCGCTCAGATCGTCGAGCTTCGTTCGACCATGGAGCTTCCGATCGTCGAGCGGCGTTCGACGCTCTTTGCATTTCTTTGAAAAACTTCTTTCTCTTTTCTCTCTTAGCTTTATTTAAGGTTTTATTTACCAGATTTACTTGCTCAGTGTTCTTCTTTCCACTAGCTGAAATGAAGTTCACTGGAGTTGAAAGATTATTTTTAAGAAGGACTGGGGGTTCACTGGGAGAAGCTCCTAAGCCTAGTTTATCATTACCTGACCTAGTGTTAGTCATGCTGGTAATTTCTAACAGCTTAAGGCTTCTACCATTAAGGGATTATTCTAATCTCTTAGACTTAGCTAACTCTATTTTAAGAAATTTAATTTCTTCACTACAAGTAGTGAGATCTTCCTTTAACCTAATGTTTTCAGAGGCTATAGATTCTGAGTCAGCTAACCTATTTCTAAGTTCTTTTATTTCCTTTTCTGAGCTAATTAAATCTAAACATAAAGATTTAAATTCTAACTTAAATTCTTCTGAAGTAAAATCATAAGAAGAAAGTACCTCATCTTCAGTAGGCATCTCTTCATCAGAATCAGAACTCTCTGCAGCAGAGTGGTTGCTGCAGGCATCTATTGCCATTAGGCAAACTTCTTTTGCCTTCTTCTCTTCCTCATCTTCACTGGAGCTTGATGAGGAGGATTCTTCATCAGAATCACTCCAGGTTTCAGCAATGAAACCTCTCTCCTTCTTCTTGTTTTTGTAGGAGGATGGCTTGGAGTGCTTCCTGTGTTGTTCTTTTTCTTTTCTCTTTTCTTTGTTCTTCTCCTCTGGACACTCGGGAAAGATGTGTCCAGGCTTCCTGCAACCATAACAAATAATTTCTTTAGCAGGAGAGCGATCATACCTTGGTTTGTCTTCATAGCGTGAAGACTTCTTTCTAAACTCCTTTCTTCCCATCTTGAGAAATCTTTTGGCAAACAATGCCATAAGTTCCTCATTAGATTGGGTACCTTCAGAAACATCTGCAGCCTTAAGAGCTAGAGATTGCTCTTTTCTTGTTGGAGTGGGGGTCTTGGCTTCAGCTTCTGCTTCTCTGGTCTTCAGCACTTGCTCAAAAGACTTGAGCTTGCCGAGGAGAGCTTCAGTTGAGATCTCATTAGTACTTCTAGCTTCCTTGATGGGCCAGATTCTTAGATCCCATGTGCTAGGGAAGCACATAAGAATCTTATCATTGACCTCTATCAATGATATGTCCTTGTCCAGGGTCCTCAGCTCATTGATGATTGAGCTGAGCCTGGTGTACATAGCTTCAACTGATTCAGCATCAGTTTTCTTGAAGTTCTCATACTGTGAGATAAGGTTGGACCTTCTGTCCTTCCTTTCATCAGCTGAACCAGCTACAATCTGGTTCAGTGTGTCCCACATGGCCTTTGCTGAGGAGCAGTCAGCCACCTTCTGGAACACCTCATCAGACATTGTCTGAGCCAGTATGTTCATTGCCTTGGCATCTGCAATTTTGGCCTTCTTGTATTCATCATTGTAGTCTGGAGGAGGCACTGCACTCATATCAGATGATGAGGCAGTGGCAGCAGCAGGTGCTCTTGGGGGACCTGACAAAATAGAAGCAAAGATGCTTTCATCAATAGAGTTCATATATAATTTAATCCTTGCCTTCCAGATGCCAAACTTTGCTAAGTTGCATGTTGGAGGTCTGGTGCTAGAATAATCCTTAGACTGGGCTATGATAGTGAATATCTATAAGCTCTTGGTATCTATCAGGATCTTGTGACTTAGGTGTTAGCCTATACAGTCAGCCAACCTCCCTCTGATACCAATTGAAAGTGAAGGGATAGATACTACTCTAGAGGGGGGGTGAATAGAGTTATCAAATTTTGCACAGACAAAACTTAATAGTCTACCCAACTCCCTTGGAGTGAAGTGCGGAATGAAAAGATTATAGATATTGATTTAACCTTAAAGCCTAACACAAGTGATGTGTACAAACACAAGCTAACTGTAATTACAGTTAAGCTTGGAAAAACCTAATCAGCAACTAGCAACCTAGTTATATCTAATCACAGCCACAATACAGGAATTAAACAATGGAATCCAGACGACACAAGGAAATTTATAGTGGTTCCCCAAACAACTTGGGTACGTCCACTCTTCTACCCACACGGTAGGAATCCACTCAGGTTTTTGATCAGGTGCCCTGCCACCAACAGGATCTGCTTCAGGTAGATCCAGAAACCCTTTAGACTTTTGATCAGGTGTCTAAAAACCAAGCACAGGTTTTTAATCAGGTGCCCTGCCACCAAGGGATACTTTTGAAGGGAGTAATAACCCTGTACAGGAGGGGGAAGAAGGTTAAGATGTCTTCTCTATTTTACAATAGATTAGAGAAGCACAAAAAGCTTGCACTGAGCTAGAATGCTCTAAAGAATCAAGGCTCCCCCTGGCTCAAAGATGTCCAGGTGAAGTCTTGCTTCAGTGCAGAAAACTCTTCAGAAAGTTCTGAAGGAAAAGCTACAGGAAGAAAGTAAATAATAAAATCAAAGATCTTCAAGCAGCTATCTTCTTCTTCTTCTTCAAAGGGACTCTGAGCTTGAACTTCCTGAAAGCAGGAGAACTCAGGCGAAGAAGAGATGAAGATCTTAACACTTCTCAGTTAGATGGAAATTTCTGAGAGCAGGAAGCTTGAACTTGATGAAGGCTTGAGAGCTTGAGAATATGTGTAACACTGGTTAGCTATTAGCTAGCTTGAATCCTTCTTCAAAGGGTCCTTTTTATAATCATCAGCAAGCAACGGCTCTCTTCCATTTGAATTATTTGTCTTCTTCTGAGCCTTGAGACCTGGGCTGTAAATATCAAGAGGACAGAAACATCTCTGCAGCAAAACATTATATAAAAGGAATAAACCTCTTTCTAAGAAGCTGCAGGCTTAAATCAAATAACAGAAGGACTAAATAAAGTCACATCAGAAATAATCTCTTTATAGCAAAAAGAAGACTTTTCAGTCTAACGGCTATAAAGGGCTGACAATAGATAAAGTAGTTTATAATGACAGCTAATAAGACAAACAACTTTATCTTAAAAAAATTTGACTCAGGCAAAAGAGATGGAGCAAATATTGCCTGGTAATTTTATCATACAGCTTAAAATAATGTGCCAGAAAATGTATTAATTAATTAAATATAATAAATAAATACAAAATACAAAGGCAGACAGAAAACGTCGAACGACCCTCGAAGATCGTCGAACGACGCACGGAGATCGTCGAACTATCGGGCAGATAGTCGAACGATCCAGATAGTCGACCTATCGAAGAAGATAGTCGAACTACCCCGGCAGATAGTCGAACTATCAGAACAGATAGTCGAACTATCAGATAGTCGATCTATCAAGGACAGATAGTCGAACTACCAAGCGCGCAGAGATAGTCGACCTATCAAGCAGATAGTCGACCTACCTCAGAAAACAGATAGTCGATCTATCAAAAGATAGTCGAACTATCAAAACAAACCAGATAGTCGATCTATCAGCAGATAGTCGAACTATCAGATAGTCGAACTATCAGGGCAGATAGTCGAACTATCAAAGGCAACAGATAGTCGAACTATCAACAGATAGTCGAACTATCAGATAGTCGAACTATCAGAACAGATAGTCGAACTACCTCGCCAAGCAGATAGTCGAACTATCAACAGATAGTCGAACTATCAACGCAAAACAGATAGTCAAACTATCAACAGATAGTCGAACTATCAACGCAGACAAAGCGTCGACCAACTGATAGACGATCGTCGATCAGCCGATAGACGATAGTCGAGCGGCGTTCGACCATCGTCGAACGAAAAACTTACTTAACCAAATTCTCAATCTGGAAAAGTGAGGACTCAACAGCTAAACTCCTAACCATTGACCATAAGTATTTCTTGGGTCAAGGGGCACAAAGGAGAGGACTAAACTCAAATCAAAACTAGGGTACCAACACAAACTAAACCACCAACTATTATGATTCACAAATTTGCGTCAAGTTGGTGGTCCTTTATCTACTTACAACCTTCATAGCCGATGAAACTGTTGAAGCCAAAATTGACCTCTCGTGGAGTTCGGGGTCCCATAAGAGGGGTGACCTCACACCTACTACACTCGGAGGAACGTCACGGACCAGAGACTTAGAAAACTAGGAACAGACTCTCGGCTCTAGCGTGGAGGTCCCACCACACACCCGGAAGGTTACGAAAACTCTTCCCCTCCCTAACCAAAGGGCTTGGTTGGGCGCCTTGGAGAGTTCTCTCTACTCTACCAAGAAGAAGCTAAGGGAGGAGGAGGTAAGGAGATTCAACCCCTCTAAAGGCACCTGTTGCGCGCTAGGGTTCGAAGAAAATAAACGCAACCGAACTAGCAACCCGATGAGGCAAGTATACCTATCGAATTGTAGCAAGGGGACACAAGTGTCGTATTGAAATCCGGGAACTGTTGGCTAAGCTTACTCACACGAACGCTATTATCTTATCGACGGAAAAACTAGGGTTTTAGAAAATCTAAGCGCAATGGAGGAATTAAAGCAAACTAGAAAGAGAACTACCGCAATTAAGTTACGCTATTAAGAAAAGAACTATGCTAGAAAGGAAACTACTGCAGTTAATTAAAGAGCACAAGATAGGAGATTACTACTAAAGGAAGAAAAGATGAAATGGAAATGCACCCGATCGAGATTCACCTCGGCTAAAGACGATTAAGAAAATGCGATAAAAATCTAAACTTAATAGGATAAGGGTCCTTGACCGTGGAGGTTCCTAAAGCTTGAACACGCTTCTCTCGAAGTCATGCCCAACTGAGTTTAGGAAGGTCCGACCGACTCTCGTCTAAATCGGAGGCCTAAAACTCGCTTTACGCGGTGAACCCCACTATTGGATTTTACTCCAATCCGGGAGATTTGAACGTCTGCCTCTCTCGAGGGGTGCGTACAACTCCCTTTACTCTTGAATGCTCACTTCATTCTTTCGGCCTCTCGGCTAGCCCAGAATGAAAGCAAAGGCGGAGAGTATATATCGAAAATATACCCCCAACCTGTGATTAATCAAGAGTAATTCAAGGCCCTAACCTAAAAAGAAAAGACTAATTAAAACATCATAACATAATCGCTCTAACCTCGGATCATCAAGATCGAGTACAAGGAGGATTAGTTAATCATAATGGAGTGGAGGGGGGAGATGAGTAGAAAAATATAAGAAGAACACAAGCTAAGGGAAGAACAATTTTATTAATGAAAAAGGGCAAGTTACACTAATGAAAATAAAATTACAAGTGCATGAAAATTAAACCCTATTCTAGCCCTACATTAAGCACTAAGCAAGAAGAAAATTACATTAAAAGCTAGCACAAACTAAGATTAAACTAGGGTTAACCAAAAAGTACAAAGAGAGGGGGAGAGAGAGAGAGAGAAAGCATGAAAAAGGATCAAGAAACAAAGGGGCAGCACCTCCCCCACTCAACCAAAGCTTGCTGAAATGGGGAGGAGGGGGGCTCAATTTATAGAAAATTTCTCGGGTTGGTCACGCCCTCCGACACGCCCTAGGGGGGGGGGGCGTATCAGGGGGCGTGACAGGTACGGATTTGACCTCGGGCTCTGGATTCTGGCGGGAGGGATGATTGCTTCGGTACATCGGTGGTCACGCCCTAGGTCACGCCCGTGACAGGGGGGCGTGACAGGCATGTCATGTCCAAATCATTGGTCGGAAATCCGTCAGTCACTGAAAAAGGAGGGTGTCACGCCCATGTCACGGGCGTGACATGGGGCATGACAGTACTATTTGCATGCTGAGGCGGAACGACATTTAATGCGGCGGCAGGCTTTGCGGTAGAGGGCGACACGCCCATGTCACGCCCGGTGACACGCCCAGGGAGGGCGTGACAGGGGGCGTGACAGCGGTTTTTGACCGTTTTCTGTCCCTTCCAGCAGGTGTCCTCGGGATCGGGTGACTCGCCCTAGGTCACGCCCAGGGAGGGCGTGATAGGGGGGCGTGACAGGCCATTTTGGCAATTTTCCTGAAAACCTGCAAAAAGACAGGAAAAAGTTAGTGGCAATAAAATTTACATAAAAAGGAAAAAAAATAAACTAATAATAGACATTATTTGTACAATATAAAATATAAAATACGATAATAGTTTAGGCTACAAAATGTATTATCAAATTCCCCCAAGCTTAAGCTTTGCTTGTCCCCAAGCAAAAATATAAAAACTAGAAATTTATAAAAAGGACTAATCAAAAAGTTCTAATTATGCCTACACAAGTACTATGCGAAATTCTTAGTAGGGAAAAGGTGAAATGTAAGTCTAAAATAATTATTTAGGTATGGTAAAACTTTTATAAACTTTACTTAATAAAAACAAATCATCCAAAATTTTAACGAGATTTTTTAAATAGACTTAAGCAAAGCAACGAAAATGAAAAACACGCATTGAGTTGTTACTAGATCCAAGCAACGCATTATAATTATATCAATTTAATTATCAAAAATCTAGGTTTAAATCTAAAACTAAAACTGATTTACTGTTTTTCATTTCTTAGTTGTTAAATAAAAATCAAAAAGCGTGAATCAAAAGGACTTAAATAGGACAGAAACGTTTGGTTTAGGAAAATGATTAGGAGTGGAATTCAAAGATAAACGTGAAGGTTTTAAAATCACACTAAACCAAAACAAAGAGTTTCAAAAAATTTCATAAAAATATATACACATTTTTTTCTTTCTTTTTCATTTTTTTTTCAAAACAAAGGCCATAAATATTTTTATTTTCCTTTTTTGAGTTGGCCAAACAAAAATAAACATCACTTTCGAACATACTTCTTTTTTTTTTCGAAAACCTTTCTCCACAAAAATCACAAAATACCCTATCAAAATCGTCAAAATAATTTATGAAACTCAAAAAGGCTAGTGTGATTCGATAGGTTGGAAATTTTGGCTTTGGTGAAACTGAAATGAAAGGAGGAGCTATCAAATGAAATCGGAAAAAGGCTCAAAAACGGCTAACTAGTGGTAAAAGTTTTTAGGTTGGCAAGAAAGCTCAAACGAAAACAAAAACGGCCTAAATCATTTTCACGCTTTTGAATTTATTTAAAACAAAGGTTTGAAAAATTTTCAAAAAGCGAGTCCTAGATAATAAAAGAAGATTGATGAAATTAACTTGAAAATAGAAATAATAGGTGACTTGGATCGTTCACATCTACTACGTTATTCAAAAGTTGACTTTACAAAAATTATTCAAAACGAAAAAGAAAATAGTGGATGATGAATTTTTGAGAAAGTAAAGGAAATAAAAAACAAAAAACCATAATAGAAATGCGAGTTTTAGAAAAATATTTCACCTTAACATGCTACCGCGAATTAGAAACATAGCATGGCCAACATTTTACTTGTGAAACATAATTAAAAAGAACAATTAGAAATATTATAATTAACTAAGTTGTTTATAGAAGATTTTGAGTAAAACAAAACTAAAAACTAGGGGTACTATTGAAATACCAAAATGTCTAAACTATTCAAAAACACATATATATTTTTTTAATTTAATTTTGTGGAATATTCTCTTTTTTTGGATTTTGGAATTTTAAGATATTCATTTTTTTTTTGGAAATATTTACAATATATACAAAAAGAAGATTATTTACACTACGCAAAAATGAAGGAGGAAATCCTCCCCCAAGCTTAAAACAGACATTGTCCTCAATGGCTAAAGAAGGGGATTGGAGAAGGAGAGAAAAATAAAGTACAGAATTGAAAGACAGAATTGAAATACAGGTACTTCCCCGGATTTATTTGCTGCGAAAACTGAGTGATGCCGCTCCTCCGAATGTCTTCTTTGGACTTCGTGATGGATTCAGCAATGTTGGAGCAGGCGATCGCAGAAGCTTCAGCTTGTCGAAGCCGTCCGAGGTAAAAATTGTAAAATAAAGAAAACAGAAAAAGATAACTTGGGTTGCCTCCCAAGAGCGCCCTTTGGTTAAAGCGTCATTGAGCTCGACGCATCAAAAAAATAATATTGTCCAAAAATATTGTTGTCCCGAAATAAAATTGTTTTTAGCAAAAAATAAAAAGTTCAAGATTAAAGTTCGTGAAGCAGAAACTTAATAGTGTTTGGACTGACATCATCATCACCAGAGAAATACAGTTTAAGACGCTGACCATTCACTTTGAAATTACCCTTATCAGGGTGAGAAATTAAAACAGTTCCATAAGGAAATACTTCTAAAACAGAAAACGGGCCAGACCAGCGAGATTTTAATTTGCCCGGAAATAAACGTAAACGAGAATTATATAAAAGGACTTGGTCACCCGACTTAAAGTTTTTAGGGTGCCTTAAGTGTTTATCGTGTAAACGCTTCGTCCGCTCTTTATAAAGTTTATTATTTTCATAAGCAAAAGAGCGCCACTCGTCGAGTTCATTTAGTTGAAATTTTCGAAGGTCACCGACTGAGTGGGGATCGAAGTTTAAAAATTTTAAGGCCCAAAAGGCGCGGTGTTCTAACTCTACGGGCAGATGACACGATTTTCCATAGACCAGCCGATACGGCGTACATCCGAGGGCGGTTTTGTACGCTGTTCGGTAGGCCCATAGTGCATCGTCAAGTTTGGTTGACCAGTCTTTTCTAGAAGTTGAAACAGTCTTTTCTAATATTCTTTTTATTTCTCTATTAACTACTTCGACTTGACCGTTAGTTTGGGGGTGGTAGGCAGTGGACAGTTTATGCGTAACGCCGTATTTAGTAAGGATTTTTGAAAATTGCGCGTTACAGAAATGGGAACCCCTATCGCTAACGATTGCGCGAGGCGTACCGAATCTAGAAAATAACTTTTTTAAAAACATGACTACAACTCGGGAGTCATTCGTAGGAAGAGCTTGGGCCTCAGCCCATCGTGAAACATAATCAACAGCAACTAAATTATATTTGTTTCCGAAGCTAGAAGGAAGGGGGCCAACAAAATCAATTCCCCAGAGGTCGAAAATTTCGCACTCTAAGAAATAATTTTGCGGCATTTCATTTTTATTAGAAATATTGCCCGACCGTTGGCAACTATCACACTTGCTCACAAAGGCTTGCGCATCTTTAAACAGGCTAGGCCAGTAAAAACCCGCGCAAAGCACCTTATGAGCGGTGCGAGCAGCTTGATAGTGCCCACCTGTCGGACCTTCATGCAAATGTTTTAGAATATCAATTCCTTCATCAAAAGAAACACATCTCCTTATCACTTGATCACACAAATTTTGAAAAGATGCGGGTCTTCCCAGAAGTAGTTCTTCAGCTCAGAAAAGAATTTCTTCTTTTGCTGAGAGGAGAACTCTTTTGGGAGCACCCGGGCCATTAGATAGTTGGTGATGTGCGCGAACCAAGGAGAAGTAGATGTATTAACTAAAAGCAGCTTCTCGTCAGGAAAATAGTCATTAAAAGATTTTTCATTTAATATTTCTATAAAGGGGTTATCTAATCTGGACAGATGGTCGGCGGCCAAGTTCTCGGCTCCTCGCTTATCACAGATCTCTAAGTCAAACTCCTGGAGGAGTAAGACCCAGCGAATCAAGCGAGGCTTGGCATCCGTTTTGGCAAGAAGGTACTTGAGGGCCGAGTGGTCCGTAAAAACAATGATTTTTGAAAGTGTAATGTAAGGGAGAAATTTATCAAACGCAAATACTACAGCTAAGAGCTCCTTCTCGGTTGTGGTGTAATTTTCTTGTGCAGATGTGAGGGTTTTACTAGCGTAATAGATGGGGTGGAAGTTCTTAGATGTGCGTTGACCTAATACGGCCCCCACCGCAAAACTACTCGCATCGCACATAATCTCGAAAGGAAGGTCCCCACCGGAGCTATCATAATTGGCGCGTTAATTAACTTTTCTTTAATTAATTCAAAGACAGAAATACAAGAGTCATCAAAAATGAATGGAGCGTCTTTTTCTAAGAGATGGGTGAGGGGCTTAGTGATCTTGGAGAAGTCCTTTATAAAACGACGATAAAAACCAGCGTGGCCTAGGAAACTTCTTATAGCTTTTATGTTTGTAGGCGGCGGCAACTTCTCAATAACTTCTATCTTGGCAACGTCTACCTCAATACCTTTAGCAGAAATTTTATGACCCAAAACTAACCCTTCCCTCACCATAAAATGGCATTTTTCCCAATTTAGGGCAAGGTTATTTTCTTCGCATCGTTCTAAGACTTTTTCGAGGTTTTCTAAACATCTATCGAAGGAATCGCCGAACACGGAGAAATCGTCCATGAATACCTCCATAATGCTTTCTACGTACTTGTCAAATATTGCGAGCATACATCATTGGAATGTAGCCAGCGCATTGCATAATCCAAACGGCATTCTTCGGTACGCGAAGGTGTCGAAGGGACAAGTAAACGTAGTTTTCTCTTGGTCCTCGGGAGAGATGGGTATTTGAAAGTACCCCGAGAGGCCATCGAGAAAACAATAAAAGCTATGGCCGGAGAGACGTTCTAAAATCTGGTCGATAAACGGTAGAGGAAAGTGGTCCTTAAGGGTGGCGTCATTTAAATTACGGTAATCTATGCACATACGCCAACCCGTCACCGTCCGTGTCGGGATTAATTCATTATTCTCATTACTAACTACGGTTATCCCTCCCTTTTTTGGAACTACCTGAACGGGGCTAACCCACTTACTGTCCGATATAGGCTAGATAATTCCTGCGTCTAATAGTTTCATAACCTCGCCCCTAACTACTTCTTTCATATTCGGGTTTATACGGCGCTGAGGTTGAATAGAGTTACGCGAATTATCTTCCATTAGGATTTTATGTGTACAGAAAGATGGGCTTATGCCCTTGATATCAGAAATTTGCCAAGCAATAGCCCGGCGATGCTTACTTAGAACTAGAAGAAGTTTATCGTTCTGCGTATCCGTGAGGTAGGCCGAAACGATAACTGGTAACTTGGAGTCTTTTTCTAAGAAAGCATACTTAAGGTGTTCGGGAAGTTCTTTAAGTTTTAGGGTAGGGGGTTCTTCATAAGAGGATTTTGAGATTCTTTCTTTTTCGAAAATAATATCTTCATAAACTTTTTTATAAGGAACGTAATAAGGGGTGGGGCTAGCAGCCAAGACGGCTTCTTGTACAGATTCAGTGGTAAGAAAAGAGGAAGAACAAAAATCAGAAAACTCTTTTTCAAACTCAGAAAGACAATAAGAAGATTCATCACTTCCTTGCAGTGATTCTGTTGTAAGAGAAGAGGAGCAAAAAGTAGAAAATTCTTTTTCAAAGTCGGAGAGGCAGTAGGAAGAATCATCACTCACGGCGTCTACGAAAAAACATGAGTCATCGTTCGCTAAGGTGTTCTTCATCGAAGGGGTGATAGGAAATGTGACTTCGTCGTCGCCTACTCGAAGAAAGAGCTTACCATTGCTTACGTCAATGATGGCTCGGGAGGTGGCAAGGAAGGGTCGGCCAAGGATCAGGGGAACCTCGACGTCTTCTTCGATGTCCAAAATGACAAAGTCCACCGGGAAGATGAACTTGTCGACTTTCACAAGAACGTCCTCCACTATTCCTAACGGGTACTTGACGGATCTATCGGCTAGCTGGATACTCATACGCGTGGGGTTAAGGCTACCAATCCCTAACTTTTTGAACAACGAAAAGGGCATCAGGTTTATACTTGCGCCTAAGTCGGCTAACGCGTGTTTAACAAAGAGATCACCGAAGACACACGGGATAGAGAAACTACCCGGGTCACTGATTTTCTTCGGCAAACCGTTTGTTAAAACGGCGGAGCACTCGGCGTTTAGCGTGACGTGCGAAAGATTCTCTAACTTCTTCTTGTTTGTGAGGAGGTCTTTAAGATATTTGGCGTATTTCGGCATTTGCGAAATAGCCTCGTGGAAGGGAAGATTAATGTGGATTTGTTTGAAGATTTTTAAGAAGCGGGAGTACTGATCATCTTGACGTTGTCTATTAAGTTCAAAGGGGTATGGAGGAGTTGAATTATTTTTGAAGATGGGTGGTGGAGTGAGATTATTTTCTAAAGTGGGGGTGATTACTTCTTCAGTAGAGGGTGGAAGCGGAGCAGAGCTTTGATTTTTAAAAGCGGGAGCGGAGCTTTGATTTTTAAAAGCAGAAGCGGAGCTTGCCTCGGGCTCTTCACTTACCATACCGGAGACTTGCTTCCCACTCCGAAGAGTTATAGCTTTCGCTTGCTCTCTCGGGTTGGGTTCGGTATTGGAAGGAAGAGACCCTGCGGGTCGCTCAGAAATTATTTTCGCGAGCTGTCCTACCTGGTTTTCTAAACTTTTTACGCTTCCGGTTAAAGTTCTTATGGTAGCGTCATTTGTGGTGATATATTTAGAAAGTAATTCCTCCAAGCTCGGAGGTTTTGGGTAATTTTGAAGAAGTGGTGGTGGTGGTGGTTGTGCAGAAAAATCATTTTGCGGAGGTGGGCGCATCGCATTCGATGGATTACTCCATGAAAAGTTCGGGTGATTTCTTAAAGCGGGGTTATAACTATTCGGAAAATTAAAACCAGGCGAATGAAAATTCGCAGCAGAAAAATTATTAAAAGCAGTTCTAGGCAAATTATTAACATAATCTAAATGTTCTGGAGTAGGGGTTGCAGATTCCCATACCTGAGGGGCGGAGGCAGCAGTCATCTCCATTATCTTTTTGCTTAGGATTTCTACTTGCAGAGCGAGCTGGGAGACGTTGTCCACATCATAGATACCTGCAGGCTTGTTCGGGCGGGACCTGGGCACATTCCACTGATAAGTGTTCATGGCCATATCCTCAAAAAGCTCAAGAGCGGCTTCCGGGGTCTTATGATTTAAAGTACCGCCAGAAGCTGCGTCTATCATTTGCTTCGTGCTTTGATTTAGCCCGTTATAAAACGTCTGCACTTGTAACCATACAGGCAGCGCGTGATGTTGGCATCGTCTTAATAATTCTTTAAATCTCTCCCAGGTTTCGTAAAGGGTTTCAGAGTCTATTTGTCCGAAGGCAGAGATATCGTTCCTAAGTTTTGCAGTTTTAGCGGGCGGAAAATACTTCGCCAAAAATTTTTCAGTTAATTCATTCCAAGTGGTTATGCTATTTTTCGGAAGTGTGTTAAGCCACTGCTTAGCTTTAGTTCTTAGAGAAAAGGGGAAGAGTCTTAGCCTGATCGCATCATTTGTGACACCATTTATCTTGAAGGTGTCACAAATTTCAAGAAAGCTAGCTATATGTGCGTTCGGATCTTCATCTTGAAGTCCGTCAAATTGCACATATTGCTGCACCATTTGAATTATGCTAGGCTTTAGTTCAAAGTTATTATTTGCTATAGTAGGACAGACTATACTCGATTCTGTTCCCTCGAGGTTCGGTCGTGCATAATAGGACATAGTCCTTTGCACGGCCTCATCTACGTTGGGTTCTTCCATTCTTAAAGTATTAAATGACTCGGAGTCCTCAACCGGCACTTGGATAGTAGGACCTTGAAATCGCGATCTTCTCCGAAGAGTACGCTCAATTTCGTGGTCCAAGTCCAAAATAACCGACAGACTCCCGCGGGTCATGCACTAAAAGAACAGAAAAGAAGAAGAGAAAGAGAAAAAGGATAAACTAGAAAGAAAAACTAGATTTAGAAAATTAAATTAAATTTTTTTTTCTTTTTGAAATAGATTTTTTTTTATAGATTAACTCCCGAACTTCCCAAGGACTACCCCGTGAAGGGTTCGCAAGGTACTAGACAAGACAGTGGCGCTTAAAGCCCTTTGCCCTTTTCGAGAGAATTAGGTGGCGTAGAAAAATTATGAGGTTGGTTTCTATTAAGAGCGGTGATAAATTTTTTTTGATTTTTAAAATTTTTAAAGAAAGATGATGAGAAAGAGAAGAGATAAAATTAATAGGTTCGTGTTTTCAAAATATCAACGGAAGTTGGGTCCCCGGCAACGGCGCCAAAAACTTATTGCGCGCTAGGGTTCGAAGAAAATAAACGCAACCGAACTAGCAACCCAATGAGGCAAGTATACCTATCGAATTGTAGCAAGGGGACACAAGTGTCGTATTGAAATCCGGGAACTGTTGGCTAAGATTACTCACACGAACGCTATTATCTTATCGACGGAAAAACTAGGGTTTTAGAAAATCTAAGCGCAATGGAGGAATTAAAGCAAACTAGAAAGAGAACTACCGCAATTAAGTTACGCTATTAAGAAAAGAACTATGCTAGAAAGGAAACTACTGCAGTTAATTAAAGAGCACAAGATAGGAGATTACTACTAAAGGAAGAAAATATGAAATGGAAATGCACCCGATCGAGATTCACCTCGGCTAAAGACGATTAAGAAAATGCGATAAAAATCTAAACTTAATAGGATAAGGGTCCTTGACCGTGGAGGTTCCTAAAGCTTGAACACGCTTCTCTCGAAGTCGTGCCCAACTGAGTTTAGGAAGGTCCGACCGACTCTCGTCTAAATCGGAGGCCTAAAACTCGCTTTACGCGGTGAACCCCACTATTGGATTTTACTCCAATCCGGGAGATTTGAACGTCTGCCTCTCTCGATGGGTGCGTACAACTCCCTTTACTCTTGAATGCTCACTTCATTCTTTCGGCCTCTCGGCTAGCCTAGAATGAAAGCAAAGGCGCAGAGTATATATCGAAAATATACCCCCAACCCGTGATTAATCAAGAGTAATTCAAGGCCCTAACCTAAAAAGAAAAGACTAATTAAAACATCATAACATAATCGCTCTAACCTCAGATCATCAAGATCGAGTACAAGGAGGATTAGTTAATCATAATGGAGTGGAGGGGGGGAGATGAGTAGAAAAACATAAGAAGAACACAAGCTAAGGGAAGAACAATTTTATTAATGAAAAAGGGCAAGTTACACTAATGAAAATAAAATTACAAGTGCATGAAAATTAAACCCTATTCTAGCCCTACATTAAGCACTAAGCAAGAAGAAAATTACATTAAAAGCTAGCACAAACTAAGATTAAACTAGGGTTAACCAAAAAGTACAAAGAGAGGGGGAGAGAGAGAGAGAGAAAGCATGAAAAAGGATCAAGAAACAAAGGGGCAGCACCTCCCCCACTCAACCAAAGCTTGCTGAAATGGGGAGGAGGGGGGCTCAATTTATAGAAAATTTCTCGGGTTGGTCACGCCCTCCGACACGCCCTAGGGGGGGCGTGTCAGGGGGCGTGACAGGTACGGATTTGACCTCGGGCTCTGGATTCTAGCGGGAGGGATGATTGCTTCGGTACGTCGGTGGTCACGCCCTAGGTCACGCCCGTGACAGGGGGGCGTGACAGGCATGTCATGTCCAAATCATTGGTCAGAAATCCGTCAGTCACCGAAAAAGGAGGGTGTCACGCCCATGTCACGGGCGTGACATGGGGCGTGACAGTACTATTTGCGTGCTGAGGCGGAACAGCATTTAATGTGGTGGCAGGCTTTGCGGCAGAGGGCGACAAGCCCATGTCATGCCCGGTGACACGCCCAGGGAGGGCGTGACAGGGGGGCGTGACAGCGGTTTTTGACCGTTTTCTGTCCCTTCCAGCAGGTGTCCTCGGGATCGGGTGACACGCCCTAGGTCACGCCCAGGGAGGGCGTGACAGGGGGGCGTGACAGGCCATTTTGGCAATTTTCCTGAAAACCTGCAAAAAGACAGGAAAAAGTTAGTGGCAATAAAATTTACATAAAAAGGAAAAAAAATAAACTAATAATAGACATAATTTGTACAATATAAAATAAAAAATACGATAATAGTTTAGGCTACAAAACGTATTATCAGCACCCAAGGGGGTCTGTTTATAGTTTTTCCAAGTCTTGGGGTCAAAATGACCAAAATTCCCCTAAGACAAATTTGCCTCGAGCTAATAGAAAACCTCCACACCGGGGGGAAAAGAGGGAAATACCATCCTGGGGGTAAAAGGGTAAAAGCACGTCCCAAAGAGGTCCAAGGGCGAGAGGAGACCAAACCACACCCCCAGCCCACCCTAGACACCCGAGACGAGGGAACCGGCTGCGCGGGCGAGGGCCTGGCGGCCGGTCTTGCCCCGCGAGACCGCTATGCGGGAGAGAACCCGCCTGGTTGGCGGTCTCGCCCGACAAGCTGGCCTCGCGGGCGATAACCCGCCTGGCCGGCGGTCTCGCCCGATGAGCTGGCCTCATAAGCGAGAACCAGCCTGGCCGACAGTCTCGCCCGACGAGCTGGCCTTTTGGGCGAGAACCCTCATGGCCGGCGGTCTCGCCCGGCGAGCAGGCCTCGCGGGCGAGAACCTGCCTGGCCGGCGGTCTCGCCCGGCGAGCTGGCCGCGCGGGCGAGAACCCGCCTGGCCAACGGTCTTTCCCAGCGAGCTGGCCTCGCAGGTGAGAACCTGCCTGGCCGGTCTCACCTGGCGAGCTGGCCTCGCGGGCGAGAACCCACCTAGCCGGTCTCACCCGGCGAGCTGTCTTCTTTGGCTAGAACCCGCCTGGCTGGCAGTCTCGCCCGGCGAGCCGGCTGTGCGGGCGAGACCCCGCCCGGCCGGCCGGTTTCGCCCCTGCTCGGGGCTAAAGGGCAGGGGGAACGAGACCTTGGTCTCCAGCCGACCCCGTTGCCCCCACCTCACACTTTATCCCGTCGGGGGGTGCCGACCAACTTGCCGCACCGGACCCTCAAAGAAAGGGGAAAGGTGGGAGGCAAATTTTTCCTCCCCTACTAGTATATCCTCAAGGTCAAGCCAAAATTGGCCCCTTAGAGTGCAAAACAGCTCAAAAGCTTAAAACCTATCAGCAGGCCTTACGCTTTGCTTGGGATCCTCACTCCGCGAATACAGAATTATACACAATCCCCGCACTTTTAGAGATTGGCACAAGCTCGGAAAAAAACATCCAACCCAACGTATTCGCTGAGTGTAGCTTGCTCTCGCGGTGTCAAAAGTCTATGAGGCCTCTTCCGAGGGGTCATCCTGCCATGCCAGCTGATGAGAGCCTGGGTGGCGAGACCTACTCGGGGTAACAAACACTTAACCTCCTTGGGGATCCACCTGCCATGCTAGCTGATGAGAGCCTGGGTGGCGAGACCCACTCAGGGTAAAAATCACTTAACCTCCTAGGGGGGTCCACCTGCCATGCTAGCTGATGAGAGCCTGGGTGGCGAGAACCCCTCAGTGTAAAAGGTCAACCTCCAGAAGAGATCAACCTGCCCTGCCAGTTAGTGAGAACCTGATAGAGGAATCATCTCGGAGCTAAGGACTTGGGCTCCACGAGAGATCAACCTGCCCTGCCAGCTAGTGGGAGCCTGACAGCGAAATCATCTCGGAGCTAAGGACTTGGGCTCCACGAGAGATCAACCTGCCCTGCCAGCTAGTGGGAGCCTGACAGCGGAATCATCTCGGAGCTAAGGAACTTGGCTTCCACGAGAGATCAACCTGCCCTGCTAGCTAGTGAGAGCCTGGCAGCGGAATCAGCTCGGAGCTAAAAGAAGTTGGGCTCCACGAGAGATCAACCTGCCCTACCAGCTAGTGACAGCCTAGCAGCGGAATCATCTCGGAGCTAAAAGAAGTTGGGCTCCACGAGAGATCAACCTGCCCTACCAGCTAGTGAGAGCCTGGCAGCGGAATCATCTCGGAGCTAAAAGAAGTTTGTCTCCACGAGAGATCAACTTGCCCTGCCAGCTAGTGAGAGCCTGGCAGCGGAATCATCTCGGAACTAAAAGAAGTTTGGCTCCCACGAGAGATATACCTGCCCTGCCAGCTAATGAGAGTCTGGCAGCGGAATCCTCTCGGAGCTAAAGAACTTGGGCTCCATGAGAGATTAACCTGCCCTGCAAGCTTGTGAGAGCCTGACAGCAAAATCATCTCGGAGCTAAGGACTTGGGATCCACGAGAGATCAATCTGCCCTGCCAGCTAGTGGGAGCCTGACAGCGGAATCATCTCAGAGCTAAGGAACTTGGCTTCCTCGAGGTACCATCGACCCATCCAGCTAGTGAGAGCTTGGCATGAGGAGATCCTCTCGGGGGTCTTGGGGACATGGCATGCCACCTGAATTCTACCAAAATCCAACATCCTACAAAGGGGAAAAGATGATGAGTTACATAAACCCCCCGACTCTACCGGTCGGGGGCTGGACTCCTTACAACAACATAAAAATAAAGATACATGACTCCGCCGAGGCGAGGCTTCTTCCGGGGGTCCGGGCCTGGTGGTCGCCATCCGATTACTTCCCACTGGATACCTCCATCTTGCTCAGGCTCTCAATGATCTTCTCTATCTCCTCCGCCTTAGCCAACCAAGAGATGGTGTTGATAGCCATGACGTAGCACTGCCTTGCCATCCTTGAGTCTCCCTTGATCCTGACCTAGATCCCTTCTGAGTTTAACTTGAGGCATTGGTGGAAGGATGAGGTCACACACCGGAAGGTACTGATGAGGGGCCTTCCGAAGATGGCATTGTAGCTGCTTGGAGCGTCAACAATGACGAACCTGCAGTTTCTTGAGGTCCCCCCTAACTTCACCTGGAGTCTGACTCCACCTTCCACCTCCTTTCTCTCCCCTGAGAATCCAAACAGAGGTCCATCCGACACCACCACCCTCCTTGGCTCCACCTTCATCCTCTCGAATGTTTTCTTGAAAATGACGTTGACAGAGCTTCCGTTGTCAACCAAGATCCGGGAGACGGTGAAGCCTTCGACGACTGCCTGGATGACCAGGACATCGCAGAATGGGTCCTCATGCTCCGACATGTCCTTTGACGAGAAGGTGATCTTTTCCTTCAGGGGAGGGGTCTGGGACGTCGACGTAACGCTCAGACGGTACATTACATGGAGACTTGCCTTTCGAGAGGCTTCGATCCCCACTCCCCCGTGGATCACAGCTATGCCACCTCGGGGTCCTATATCGACCCAGTCCTCGCATACATCATCCCATCCACCTCCTTGGGGCAGAACTTCGATCCGCTCCGGCTGCTGCTGGGCTGGAGCTCCCGTCCTCGTCACTTCCAGGAACTCGGGGCTGGTAGCCGCAGCGTGACCCTCCAACTGGTTGAAGTCGCAGTATGATAACTCTACTCTGCCTCCCCCTCTCCCCCTGTGATTCCTCCTCTCCCTTCGACCAAATGCCATTGCTTGCTGGGGTGGGGGCAGAAGTTGTCTTTGTGCCTCTGGAAGTTGAACCTCCCATGGCCCCCATGAAAGTTCCCCCCATCCTGGATGAGAGCTCTTCCTGGACCATGGGCAGGTCCTCCCTACTGTCTCGAGCCTAGCTCCGGACCCTCCTGTCTCTAGAACCCCTGGGCTCTCTGCTCCTCTCTCTGCCTTCCTTCCTGGTGCCTTGAGCCACCTTGCCCTTGTGAATCCACCTCCGTCAACTTTGCCAACTTCTTCACAAAGGCCGGGTTGGCTTCCTCCATGGCTATCTCCTCTGCCGCCCTTTCCATCAGCTCCTCTAAGGAAAGGGGGGTCTTCCGTGTCAAACTCATCTTGAAGAACCCTTCGCGCAACCCCACTGTGAACGCCATCTGGTGGGCATACCCTGGCACCTCTTGGATGTCAAGGACCTCCTCCTGGAACCTATCAACGTAGTGGGCCAGCGACTCCTCGGCCCTTTGCTTTATCAGGAAGAGGGACTCAGGACCATTCTTCCTCTTCTTAGAGGTGGAGAAGCGAAGCTGAAAGCTCCGGCTCAAGTCTTCGAACCCAAAGATGGACCTTGGAGGGAGTTGATGGAACAAGTCCCTCGCCTTCTCTTTCAAGGTGATTGCAAATAGACGGCACTTGAAGGCGTCCGTCATTGGCATGATGGAGACGACATCCTCAAACCACTACAGGTGCTGGATGAGGTCATCCTTCCAGGTATAGTATGCCTTGTCAAGTTCCCTGAACCCCTCGGGAACGGGAGCTGAGATGATCAGCTCGCTGAAGGGTGACCCCCTGAGCGGTGGTCTCACGGTCTCTACTGGCATGACCTGGTCACTCAAGGGGCGAGCACTCGAAGGGCTGGGGAACAGCTCCCGGCCTTGGAGGTCTCGCTCGATCCCTTCTCCCATCCTCTCCTTCCCAGGTCACCTACCTAGTGCACTTCCTTCTCCCCCTGCAGGGTTAATCTCTCTTTGATCCCTAGGGGTCGACTCATCGAGAGGGGGGGGGGGAGCTAGCTCTTAGGGGGTTGGAGTGGAGCTGCCACCCCGAGGAGCCAAACTCCGCAACATCCCCATGATGCCTTGAATGGAAGCCATGAACTCCTCCCTTCTTACAAAGGGTCCGGGGTGAGGGAGCTCGCCGAGATCATCACCACCTCCCTGATCTCCGGCAATGACACTCTCCTAAGATCTTCTGTGCTGGTCACTCTCCACGCTCTCCATACCAAAATGTTGAAGCCAAAATTAACCTCTCGTTGAGTTCGGGGTCCCAAAAGAGGGGTGACCTCACACCTACTACACTCGGAAGAACTTCATGGACCAGAGACTCAGGAAACTAGGAACAGACCCTCGGCTCTAGCGTGGAGGTCCAACCACACACCCGGAAGGTCACGAGAACTCTTCCCCTCCCTCACCAAAGGGCTAGGCTGGGCGCCTTGGAGAGTTCTCTCTACTCAACCAAAAAGAAGCTTAGGGAGGAGGAGGTAAGGAAAATTCAACCCCTCCAAAGGCACCAAAGGGGGTCTATTTATAGTTTTTCCAAGTCTTGGGGTCAAAATGACCAAAATGCCCCTAAGGCAAATATGCCTCGAGCCAATAGAAAACCTTCACACCGGGGGGGGGGGGGGGGGGGCAAAGAGGGAAATTCCATCCCAGGGGTAAAAGGGTAAAAGCACGTCCCAAAGAGGTCCAAGGGCGAGAGGAGGCCAAACCACACCCCCACCCCCCCACCACCTAGACACCCGAGACGAGGGAGCCGGCCGCGCGGGAGAGGGCCTGGATGGCCGGTCTCGCCCCGCGAGCTGGCCTCGCGGGCGAGAACTCGCTTGGACGGCGGTCTCGCCCGGCGAGCTGGCCTCGCGGGCGAGAACCCGCCTGGCCGGCGCTCTCGCCCGATGAGCTGGCCTCGCGGGCGAGAACCCGCCTGGACGGCAGTCTTGCCCGGCGAGCTGGCCTCTTGGGCGATAACCCGCCTGGCCGGCGGTCTCGCCCGGCGAGCTGGCCTCGCGGGCAAGAACCCGCCTGGCTAGCGGTCTCGCCCGACGAGCTGGCCGCACGAGCGAGAACCCGCCTGACCGACGGTCACGCCCGGCGAGTTGGCCTCGCGGGCGAGAACCCTCCTGGCCGGCGGTCTCGCCCGGCTAGCTGGCCGCACGAGCGAGACCCTTCTCGACCGGCCGGTCTCGCCCCTGCTTGGGGCTAAAGGGCAGGGGGGATGAGACCTTGGTCTCTAGCTGACCCCGCTGCCCCACCTCGCACTTTATCCCGTTGGGGGGTGCCGACCAACTTGACGCACCTGACCCTCAAAGAAGGGGGCAAGGGGGGAGGCAAATTTTTCCTCCCCCTACTAGTATATCCTCAAGGTCAAGCCAAAATTGGCCCCTTAGAGTGCAAAATAGCTCAAAAGCTTAAAACCTATAAGCAGGCCTAACGCCTTGCTTGGGATCCTCACTCCTCGAATACGGGGTTATACAGAAACAATAATACCCAAACAACCTAACCCAAAAACCTAAAGGAATGCCTAAACCAGCACTAAAATCACTCAAAGGATCATATACGACGAACCCTACACGAAATGACAAAATATTCAAAGTCCTGGCTAAATTTGGCGAGTATACCCGATGAACCACAAGGATACTCGACGAATTTGCATAACGATACTCGAAGAATGCTACACGATACTCGGCGAATCGGCTTGATTCAACGTGAATACTCGATAAAAAACACTTATTCTAAGGTTCTATACTCGACGAATCGTTACCCGACGAACTTGCATTAAGGAAATTCGACGATACTCGCTGAATCTGACTAAGTCAATACTCGATGAATCCCTAGAAATACTCGTTGAATTACACTTAGAAGAAATCCTTCTATACCTGGCGATTTTCACTCATCAATACCTGCCGAATTCTACACAGCTAAACTATCAAACTCAACGAAATTTGCCTACGCTAATCTACTGAACTTGTTGAATTTTCATACCGATACATGACGAAATCGACAACGATGTTTGTCGAAGTTACAAACACAAAACTCGACGATTTCCTGCTACTGATACTCAACAAAAAATCCCTTAACCGCTGAACCTAGGTTCCATAGTTTTGGCCGAAATCATGCCCTAACCTAGGGTTTATTTTCATGGTTTTACCTACACGACTCCTACTCTCTAAAGGAGGAAATAAGGGAAGAAAGACAACAAGAAAATAGACACGCAAGAGGGAAAAATCCACTTACCTTGAAACACCGAAAAAATGACTCCCACTCGCACCGCGACAAGGATTGACCGTCAAATGATCTTAGCAACATTTCCTTAAACTTTTGGAGGAAGAAGGAGTTCAAAATCACTAACCATAACACATTAAAATCTAGGAAATGGGGAAAGCTTACCATGATCAGGTAGATCTCGACGAGAGCTTTCCAAAGCTCTAATCAATCACAAAATCTGACCACCAAAATACTGGGAGTTACCGGCCGAAAGCACGCGGGACGCCGCTCCTCTTCCGCTTCGTGAAAATCGTCACCCCTCAGCTTGGGAAGAAGATGAACAGGGTTATGATTCAAGCAACCTACTATCCGATTCTATATGTATACATATATAAATAATAAAAATAATATAATACAATCATTAATCAATAATCCCAACATGAACCAAAATCAAGTCAACTCGGAATCTTACGAAAATCGCACTATAGCTAAATACTGACACTACAAATCTAATGGCAAAAGTCAAAATCCAAATCTGACTAACCAAACTTGGGTAAAACACCACCCGAAGACAAAAGGCCACCGCATCCCTATAAAAAGCTCCACCGAGTCACCAAAGTAGACCCGACTCGCGAGGGAAGGTACACAACCAGACCAAAACCAACCACACAAGAAAACCACAGAGCAAACCCATGCTCTAACAAATGACACTCGATAATTACGCATCAACGTAACGTCTTGATGCCAAAAATACGCCACTTCCGAAATTAAAATTAATACCGAAAAATCAGGAGCGTTACAGCAACCCCCCCTAAAAAGAAGTTCGTCCTAAAACATAACATAAATTGCATCAAATCCCAAATAGAATAAAAGCAATCCTAGGCCAACAAAGAATGCACTTACCAAAAACATCAGGAGAACATATTATGGTGAGCCTCCCTCATAGCTGACTCCAACTCCCAAGTCACGCTCTGATATAATACTGACAGTCACTCCATGTAACCTGATGAGTTTATCCAAGTATAACTCATCTATTTTCTTCATGGAGTAGTCCATCTTGAACGGCACGAAGTGAGCACACTTCGTCATTCTCTCCAGAATAACCCAAAATGAATCGTACCCTCAGAGAGATCTCGACAACTCAGTAATAAAATCTAATGAAATTCTCTCCCACTTCCAACACAGAATTTCTAAGTGCATCAACTTTCCATCAGGCCTTCAATGATCGGCCTTAACTCACTTGCAAGTAAAACATTCTGATACAAACTTTTCTATATATCCCTTCATACCAAACCACCAAACGATCTGCTTCAGATCCTTATACATCTTTGTAGAACCGGTGTCGTAGGTAACACTAGAAACATGCGCCTCTTTGCACAACTTAGCTCGAATATCCTCGACTGCGGGAAAACAAAATCTGTCGTGGTACTTCAAGGTACCTGCGTCATCAATCGAGAAATCCGGTAATTCCCCTTTCGCAGTTATATTATAAAGGTGCATCAAATCAAGATCAGCTTTTTGATGAAGCCACATAAGTGTAATCCATGAAGGCTCTAATACTTCCAAATTGCTGGGCGAGTCACTACTCCCCACTAATATATCCATCAAAAGAAATTCCTCCACCAGAGAATCCATAGAAAGAATAAAAATTTTTGCTGACTTCCTACTTAGGGAGTCGGCTACCACATGAGCTTTGCCCGGATGGTATTGAATCTCAACATCATAATCAGCAACATATTCCAAGTATCTCTGCTGGCGCAAATTCAATTCTTTGTGAGTGAAGAGGTACTTTAAACTCTAATGATTTGTATAAATTTTACACAGAATGGCATATAACAGATGTCTCCATAATTTCAAGGCGTAAATCACAGTTGCAAAATCCAAATCATGCGTAGGGTAATTTTTCTCTTGTACCTTTAACTATCGCGACCCATATGAAATTACTTTGCCCTCTTGCATCTACACGCAACCAATTCCAATGTACGATGCATCCACATACATAGCATACTCTAACCCTTCGGTAGGCAAGGACAAAACTAGAGCAGTACACAATCTCCTTTTTAATTCCTGAAAGGCCTCTTCACATTTATCGCTCCAAACAAAAGCTGCGTTCTTATACGTTAATTTAGTCAAAGGCGCAGATAACGTAATGAAACCCTCCACAAACCTTCTATAATAGCCAGCCAGCCCAAGGAAGCTCCTTATCTCTTTGCGAGTGGTAGGCCAATTCCAATCCATAACAACAGCTATCTTCTCTATGACAATTGAAATTCCATACTTATTAACCACATGAACTAAGAAGGAAACCTGAGGAAACCAAAACTCACACTTGATCAGCTTAGCATACAACTTATGCTCCCTTAAAGCAAAAAAAAACTAAACGCAAGTGTTGTGCTTGCTCTACAGCACTGCGGGAGTATACCAGAACATCATCCATGAATACAACCACAAAACGGTCCAGGAAATCCTTAAACACTCTGTTCATCATATCCATAAAGGCAGATGGTGTATTGGTCAATCCAAAAGACATCACCAAGAACTCGAAATGTCCATATCATGAACGAAACGCCTTCCGTGAATTATCTGTCTCACAAATCCTCAACTTATGGTAGCCTGAACGAAGATCATTCTTTGAAAACACAGTGCTACCACGCAACTGATCAAACAAGTCATCTATTATTGGTAAGGGATACATATTCTTGATGGTTACCTTATTCAGCTCTATATAATCAATGCACAGCCTCATCGATCCATCCTTTTTTTTCACAAATAGCATAGGAGCACCCCATAATGACTAACTTGGTCTAAAAAATCCATTCTGCAGCAACTCGTCCAACTAAGAACACATCTCCTCTAGCTCACGCGAGGCCACACGGTACGACACCTTAGCAATAGGACGGGTACCGAGCTCTATATCTATGACGAACTCCACGTCACTCGGGTGGAAAACTAGGAAGGTTAACAGGAAAAACTTCTGGGAACTCGCTCACTACAACAATCTCCTCTACATGCGGCAAACTACCACTGGTCTCCAACAACGAAACTAAACATACAATACATACGAAATTTAAAAGTTTCCGAGCACATACCGTAGAAATAATCGAAGAAACTTGGCGCAAGAAACCATAAATGCTCTTGGGCTTACCGTTGTCCATCTTGAAGTCCAAGTGCTTGACCTTACATTAGATGACTGCATCATACTTGGACAACCAGTCCATGCCCGAAATCATGTCAAAATCTTCCAAGTCTATCACCTTCAGATCAGCAATGGCTAGAAAATCACCTAACTGAATCAGACAACTCTGAATGCCTTGGTCTGACACCACTGAATCACAAGAGGGAAACTTGACACTAAACGAGTCGCCAACATGATCGAGGGTCAAACAGTAACGCTCTACGAAGGTTCTCACCACGAACGCGTGGGTAGCACCAGAATCGAAAAGAATATGCGCCCAATGGTTATTTACCTTAAACATTCCTATAAAATCGCATACACAACTAAGGGAATGAACGTCGAAACTATAACTACAAATTAAAAGTTAGAACTAGGTTTGGTTCTAACCTGAAATCACTTGAGTAGACGTCTGAGCTTCCTCCTAAGACACCACATTCAGCATGCCCTTCCCCTTGTCCAATGGCTGCGATGGCAGCAAGTCCTGAAGTGGAACTGGTTACAACGGGGGCTGAGCCTGCGGGCACTTTGACATAAAATGTCCTTTCAATCCGCACTAAAAGCGGACCTTTTCCTTTCCCCGACAATGGGAAGCATCGTGCCCCTTTTTCTAACATGCAGAACAGACTAAACCTCTTTTAGGAGTGCTTTGAATCGCATGTATCTGCTCTTTCTTCTGAGCTCCTAATCTCTGATAACATCTTTCCAATGGATGGCCTAGACGGCCGCATAAATTGCATATCTCCTTACTCCTTTTCCTCGAAACAGCACCAGAGTATTGGGAACTCTTACCATCACCAGTATTCCTCTTATCCTTTCTCTTTTGTTGACCTCGGTTCTTGGCATTGTCAATTGCCTCAACCTTCAGAGCAGCCTCCACATCTTCAGCTTAGCTCTCAGATCCATAAGCATTATCTAGCTGCTGGATGTCATTCCTAAGATCACCAAAAAAACGTTTAACTTGATTAGACTCCGAAGACACTATGTCAGGGGCAAAACGACTCTTTTTGCTGAACTCTACCTCGTACTCGCTAATGGTGAGCTACCTTTGCTTTAGATGTAGGAAATCATTCATCAAATAGTCTCTCTCAACCGATGGCAGAAACTTTTTCAGCAGCAATTCCTTAAAGGATTCCCATGAATACCCATCCTTAAGGTTTTCCTTCTCTCTTAGCCACCAACTTTTTGCAAGTCCCTTGAGCTGGTATGCAACAACCATTACTCTTTTGTCTGCTAAAACTCGTCAGTAAGCGAACATCTCATAGATGGCTATAATCCAATCATCCAATGCCATAAAATCTACTCTACCATTATAGTTAGGGTGTCCTAGTCTCTGGAAATGCAAAACAAACGTCATCTAAGATGGCAACAAAACCGGGGTCACCAGCGGAGCAGGGGGAACAGTAACGGTTTGACCCACAACTGGATCATGCATTCTAGGCATCTAGCTAGCAACAACCGACAACAACGTCTAGATCTGCGAATATATCTCCAACATTTGCCTCGATAGAGCCTTATTGCTCTGCCACAATCATTCTTTCATGGCCTCACTCTGGGAACCAGACGATTCTCACTTTGACCTTGGAGTCGACCTCATCACCGGACGCTTAAGCAGTATCTAAATGAACAATAAATATCTAATCATAATCGAGCTTAACCGCTATAACCAAACAACTTAGTTCAGATAATACATAATTAAACATTCGCTCATGCTGCTAACTTGCTCTAGGATTTTCAATTATGATGTCATGCCTAAACTTAGGATGATACACTGTCATCATACTAACTCATGTGCCTAAACCATGAATGCATGAATATTTATTCCCTTTGACTCAAAACCATGTGTGTACGTATGTTATCATGTAAATCTTTAGCCTGACACGTGTACTGATGTAATGTTATGTCATGCATGTCGTGCTATGCAATCTAAAAAGGCCATAATGCATGTTATGAGCGGCGTACACATGAAATATTATGCATCCCATAATACATAATATCGCATGCAATGAAAATCAAAATATAATGTGCATTCATGTGATGATGTTATGCATCCCATACTACATAACAGTCATATGTTGCCTCCTATAAGGATCCATATAGAAACACATATTATGCATCCCATACTACATGGTATGCCTCGTATACTTCTAATCAAGCTTATGAGTGTAGTGTTCATGCTTCAGCCAAGACATACTGATGACACATCGATGTGTGCATGAAATGAAACTAGATAACTAACACAAACCTGAGATAGTTGTTCGACCAATTGTCAAACAACCTATCCGTCTGATACCAACTATCACAACCCTTACTTTCTCTGCATTTAAATATATATATCAGAGTAAGGGAAAATGCACGTCATGATTCCACGTCAGTAGTGGATAACTGCAGACGCTCAGGCAAACTCCAACTTAACACTTTATGTAAAATCTATAAGTTATTCAAAGAAAATCCAGTTGAAGTTAAGCGGTTAGTCTTATCCCTCGGCTCAGTGGCTTATCTAGTCAATGAGAAAAAGATAGTTATAAGCTGCGGAAAAATACTTTATTTATAAGATTAGATGTCCTACATGATTATAAACATCCCTAGAGGACAACTCATGATATGCAAGACTCTTGATTTATAATTGTTACGAAAGTAGCTTTTATGATCGTCAAATGTAATGATTTAGAATTCAAATATGGTATATATGAATTAGTAATAGTAATTTTTATACTTTAAAATACCTAACATGCAACCTAGCATAAAACCTTCCCAGAGAGAAATTAAAAACAACCACAAAGAGGTAAACTAGCAGCTAGCAAAGTATTTAATATTCTAGAGAAAACTACCAGTGGGCGTCAACGACCTGACACAAACCCACTGAAAGTATGCAAGTTTGAATTACAAATTGAAAAGCAACAACTACCTTACAATGGTGAGGAAACTACTAAAACAACTGCAGTCCAAAAGCTACCACCAAACATAGCTGCTCCATCGGCTATAGCCCTGAACCTAAGGCATTCAAAAGATGAACACCTCAGCAAGAAAATACAAGTGACAATAAAAATAAGCGGGTAATAAATAAAAAGGGCAGGAAAGGGGTTTACCATACCCGACTATAAGAAATGCTGAAACCACAAATGATTAGCCAAATAAAAACATGCAAATTAAAAGTCTGCAATAAAGGAGTTAATGAACATTGCACTAAGTGGAGAAGGAAACCATGAATTGACAAAATCTTAAAATATTAGCATGAAGTAGCATAAACTGATCTAAGAAGAAAACTTAGCAAAAAATAGCTCAAAAATGTGAATAATTAACACTTGGAAGAAACAACCGGGCCGGAGACGATGACCAAAACATCCAAACCCGAACTACCAGACTCAAACGTCTCACAAAGGCACTTCGGTGGTGGACACCTGGCCTAACACAACACAACCAGCCACAAAATAGAGGCCAAACCAAACCACCAAGTGTAATGACTCACAAACTGGCGTCCAGTTGGTGGTCCTTTATCCACTGCCAACCTTCATAGCCGAAGGAACAATTATACCCAAACAACCCAACCCCAAAACCCTAATACCAATAATTCGAGATTTAAAGTGACACCTCAGTCTCTCGTGATCTGAATAGATATCTAACTTTAACCCATACAGGTAATGCCTCTAAAGCTTGAGAGCGAATAATACAACCGCCAATTCCAAATCTTGGACTGGGTAATTCCTCTTATGTACCTTTAACTGGCTCGATCTATAGGCTATCACCTTCCGTGCTGGAGTAGAACACAGCCTAATCCACTCCTAGAGGAGTCACTATAAATCTCATAGCCCTCCGAAAAATAAAGAGAACAAAAGATAGGTTTTGTGGTTAAACGACACTTTAGTCTTCGAATGCTTGAGCGCACTCCGACGACCAAACAAAGTTCTGATCCTTCCTTGTCAAAGTAGTGAGGGCCAAAGCTATCAACAAGAAGTTCCCCACGAAGTGCCTGTAATAGCCGGCAAGCCCTAGAAAACTACGTACTTCCGCCACAGTTGACAACATGGTCCACTCCCATATCGCAACTATCTTTGCCGGAATAACCAAAATACCTTCTCTACTAACTACATGACCAAGGAATGCTACCGAGGACAACCAAAACTAATATTTGGAAAACTTGGCATACAATAGGTTCCTCCTTAATGTCTCCAATACCATATATAGATGCTTGAAATGATCATCCTCGCACTGTGAGTACACCAGTATATCATCGATGAAGACTATCACGAATTGGTCCAAGTACTCCTTCAATGTCCTGTTAATCAAATCCATAAACACGGATGGCGCATTCGTCAGCCCAAATGGCATGACCGTGAAGTCATAATGCCCATAACATGTGCTGAAAGCCGTCTTGGGAATGTCACTTTCCCATATTCTCAGCTCATAGTACAAAAATTTCAAATCTAGCTTCGAGTACACAGTTGACCCAACCAACCGATTGAATAGATCATCAATCCTTGGGATCAGATATTTATTCTTCTCTGTCAGCTTTTTTAGCTCCCAGTAATCAATACACAGTTGTAAGCTTTCATCCTTCTTTTTAACAAAAAGGACTAGTGCACTCCAAAGCGACGAACTTGGACACACAAATCCTTGATCCAACAACTCTTGCAACTATACCTTCAATTCGCCATCTCCTTAGGTGCTAAGCGGTATGGGGAGCATGACACAAGCTTGGCTCCTGACACTAGCTTGATGGTGAAGTCGATCTCGCATTGCGGTGGTGCACTGATAAGTATTAGTTATACCTACTTTTATAGTATTGTTATTATGATATTTTACTTTATTTTTGCCCTTTTTTCATTTGTTTTGTTCAATAAATTGTTCATATTTTGTAAATTTTATTTCTAACTTAGTTATTTTTGTTTTCCAGAAAAATTTAGAAAAAAGTCAAAATTTGACTTAACACGCCAGTATCATTGACTTGACATGTCCGAGTCAGGAACTCAACGCCTTCGAACAGTCGACACTCAATGATTTCAGATGTCGACACTCAACGCCATCATGTCACGCCCGTGACCAAGCCCATCACGCCCGTGTCAATGTCGACACTCAACGTTTTTTCACACTCAACGCTGCCGAGATAAGAACTGCCAGCTGTCCAAGTCACGCCCCCTACACGCCCGTGACCAAGCATGTCACGCCCGTGACCGCCACATGTTCCTTCCAGAAGCCTCCAGATCGTCGATCGACGTTCGAAGATTGTCGAACACTGCTTGACATGCCCGTGACAAGCTTGTCACGCCCGTGACCGCCACATGTCACCTTCCCGAACCTTCCAGAACGGCGCCAGCTCGCCGAAGTTACCAAGTCAAACACGACAGTTGTGATATGCCCCCTGTCATGCCCATGACCAGGGCATGTCACACTCAAAAGTTTGCCTATAAATAAAAGTTTTCTGTAATGCCCAAGGGTTCACTCTTTTGAGCCAACTTTAGTGTGTCTTCTTGTGGGCTGCCCTTGGTGTTTCCAATCCAATGTAAGGAGAACTTACTCCCCCCTCCCTTCTTATGTTTGTTTTAGCTTTCTCTTTAACTTTGTAATAGTTTGTAATAGCTTAAATTAGGGAAATAAAAATGTTGTTTTTGTCTGTCTCTTTACTTGGAATGAAAATGGATTTGGGTGGCTCATTTTTCTTCTTCTTTTTATCCTTCTGTTCATCTTTGTTCATCTGTATGAAAGTGTGTGTGTGTGTATGAGTGTAACTTGTTTTAATCTTTCATGCTTTCAATATATTGTAATGTTAGGTTTCATTATAGGCTTTTATCTAAAAAATTGAGCCATTATTATGGCAAAATTTTGTTTAAGTGTTCTTTTAAAAATCAAAGGTTGTATTGGAAACTTTTTAAAGTCTTACATTTTCATTCCTATGAAATTATAAAAGAGGTTTTGAAGTGATTTTTTTTGATTTTTTTACTTAGCTTTGTCTTAGGATTGTAAAACTTTTTGTTCCTTTAATTTTTATTTTCACTTTTTCATCACTTTTATGGAATCCTAAGAATGAAAATATAAACATTTTAATTTTTCATCAACTTTGATTTTAACTTTGTTTTCAAAAAACTTTTGTTTCTTTAAATTTTATTTCATCTTTTTATGTGTTTTTAGCATGTTCTAAGAATAGAAATTAAGTTGTTTTAATTTTTAAGTAACTTTGTTTTTCTTGTTTTTACTTAGTGTGTGTGAGTATATGAGACTAACTTTTCATATTTTCTTTCATGCTTTCTTAAATCACGTAGAGTGCGTGAGTGTAGGTGATAACTTTTATTGCTTTTTTAATGCTTTCTTATATTATGTAGAGTGCGTGCATGTATGAGATAATTTTATTGCTTCCATTCCCCCTCCCACTCATTCGAGCCGAGACTCGCAATTTTATCGTTTTCTCAATTATGTAGAGTGTGTGCATGTGTGCATTTATTTCCGCCTACTCGTTAAGAGTTAAACGACGCTCTGCTTTAATTTTCTGCCCACTCATTTGAGTGGGACTTGTAATTTTCATTTTTTAAAACTTAGTTTCTTTTTATTTATGCATTTATTTCTGCCTACTCGTTAAGACTTAAATGGCGCATTGCTTTAATCTACCGCCTACTCAGTTTTGAGTAGGACTTGTACTTGCATTTATTTCCTGCCTACTCATTTGAGCTGGACTTGCTTTATTTAATTTCATTATGGTTTTGAAGTGTGCGTGAGTGCCTGCATAAATTAGCTTTCAATTTATCTAAACACCCTATTTTTTATGTTTTCTCTTATAACTATTTAGTACTTAATTTCAAACTCACGTTTCACTAAAAACCATAAAGCCATCCCCATACCGATGAGTGCCTAATCTCTATTAGCCTTCGGCATCGAAGAGCATTGGGACATATAAAATGATTTGAAATAATTAAAGAACTTTATTTTTATTTTTATTTAAGGACTTAAGGTTTTCCCCGGGTTAACGACGCATAGGACCACATAATAGATGTGTGGGCTCTATTTCCGTTATCCATACGCAACGCCGAGAGGCTGCACATAGGGACCGATCCCCCTTGGGTAAAGATAACTGCGTACGCCCCCTCGAAAGAGGAGAAGCGTAGTTCTGCCGGATTGGGTTCCCCACCCAATAGCGGGGTTCTTAGCGTAAAGCGGGCATTAAGAGGAATCCTTCGTCGGTCTAACGATCGGTCGAATAGTCTTAATTTTCCGGTGAGTAATATTCCTAGAGTTAAGTGCGCTCATATTTATGGAACCTCCACGGCCAAGTGCCTTTTATTAATTTAAAAACTAAGTTAGATAATTGTTAAGAATTATTTTAGTCTTAATCCGATTCGATGCCGAGAGTTAACCCATCATCGAACTAACTTAAAAATTTCCTGCTTTCATTTCCGTTTTAATTTAACTAAAAATCCCACCTTAGTGATAGTAAGATAATAGTCTTCCTGGAAGAGTAAATATAATAAATGCGCCCCCGAGAACAATATGACCTCAGTATTCTCCCGAATACCGAGTACTACGCGATAGGTGCACTTGCCTCCTCTCGTTAAAAAACTCGATCTTCTTACTTGGCCCGCAGAATCTGACCATTTCGGACCACCCACAGTCGGTCTCTGTTTTGCGACCATCAAGTTTTTGGCGCCGTTGTCGGGGATCACGGTTGTTATATTGAATCTGGGACTCTATTAATTTTACTTTTTTTTCAAATAAAAAAATTTATACCAAAAAAAATCATTCCCCCTTCGTTGTTTTTTTAGGGTGTATGACCCGTGGACAACCTTCAAATTCTGAAAACCTTGAATTCGACCCTGAGATTGACCGCTCTCTTGCACATATCCGATATCTACGTCGAATTTCCTTTTTAGACCCCGTAGAATCCACCGGAGAACCCTCTTTCTCTTCCATGGCCGACCCAAATAATGCCCAAATGGCCGAGCCTACGATGTCTTACTACGCTCGACCAAACATGGATGATACGGGGTCGAGTATTATTCGGCCTGCTGTGGCGAATAATAATTTTGAAATTAAGTCGAGTGTTATACAAATGATCCAAAATGCCGTGCAGTTCAACGGACAGTCGGATGAGGACCCAAATAACCACTTGTCTAATTTTTTAGAAATTTGCGATACTTTCAAGATTAATGGCGTCACTGATGACGCCATTCGTTTGTGCCTCTTTCCCTTCTCCCTTAAGTCCTAGTCCAAGGAGTGGTTGGTCTCCCTCCCGCGGGGATCCATCACGACCTGGGCGAAGTTGGCAGAGAAATTCCTTACGAAATATTTTCCGCCCGCAAAAACTGCTAGATTGCGGGAGGACATATCCTCCTTTGTGCAAAATGACTCCGAGTCTCTTTATGAGACTTGGGAGCGTTTTAAGGAATTTCTCCGCCGGTGCCCGCACCACGCGCCGCCAACGTGGTTGCAGGTAAAGATTTTTTATAATGGACTGAACAGTCAGACGCGTCAAATGATTAACGCGACTGCTGGGGGCACTCTGAATAATAAGACCCCCGAGGCCGCCCAGGCTCTTTTCAAAGAAATGGCTATGAATGCCTATCAATGGAATGTCCCGCGGGCGCGCCAAAAGCAGGCGGGCCTTTATGAAGTGGATGCCACTGCTCAGCTAGCCCTTCAAGTTGAAAGGCTAACTAAGAAGGTGGCGGAGATGACTGTTGCCTCCTCCACTCCGTCTTATTTTCTCCCCCCTAATGCCTGCGTGGTTGACGAGTTCATGGACTATATGGGGAATCCGGTGCATCCCTCCTTTCAAAACAACCCTTATAGTAGCCACTATAATCCGTGTTGGAGGAACCACCCGAATTTCTCATGGAGTAACCCGAATAACGCGCAGCGCCCTCCTCCCCCTCCTTTTGTGCTCTCTTTTCCGTCCCCTCCTCCGAAGCCTCTTCCGGTAGAGGAAAATTTTAATCGATATGTCGCGTCCAATGAGTCCAATATCCGGAACATCACCAGATTGCTTAAAAATTTAGAAATACAGGTTGGACAGCTGGCGCGACTTATGTTGGAACGCACTCTAGGGGCACTGCCAGGGAATACAGAGCCCAATCCAAGAGAGAATGCCAACGCTATAACCCTCCGCAGCGGTAAGGAGGTGGTCGATCCAAAACGGATCGATTCTCAGGTACATATTTCACCTCCGACCCCTCTTCCCTCTTCTTCGATTACGCAGCCCTTACCGATTTTAAACGACAAAATTATTTCGAACAAGGCGTTGCCCTACCCGCATAAGTTAGATAACGAGCGAGTGAATGCGCAATATGAAAAATTTATTTTATTACTTAAACAAATTCATATTAATGTTCCTTTTTGCGAGGCCATCTTGCAAATGCCTAAGTATGCAAAATTTTTAAAAGAGCTTCTTTCTAACAACTGAAAACTTGAAGATATTTCACATATTTCTCTTAACGTTGTCTGCTCGGCGACTCTTATTAATAAGTTTCCCTCGAAACAAAATGACCCTGGACGGTTTTCCATCCCGTGCCTTTTTGGCAATGTATTAGTAAAATACGCTTTGGCAGACTTACACACGAGCATTAATTTGATGCCGTTCTTGCTCTTCCTGCGATTAGGTTTGGGTACTCCTGCACCTACCAATATGCACATCCAACTAGCGGATCGCTCGGTTAGGTTCCCCATCGGGGTAGTTGAGGATTTCCTTGTCCGAGTAGACAAGTTCACCTTCCCGGTGGACTTCGTCATCTTAGACATCGAGGAAGACGCTAAGGTACCAATAATACTAGGTCGCCCTTTCCTCGCAAACTCATGTGCGCTAATCGATGTAAGTAACAGTCATCTTCTCCTTCGGGTAAGAGACGACTAAGTTACTTTTTCTATTAACCCCTCAATGGAAGACTCGTCGCCGAGCGACGATTTCTGCTACTCTTTAGATTCTTTTTATGGAGATTGTTCTTCTCCGATTTTCGAGTCTGAGCTTTTAAACGAAGATATTTCTTCACTCGAAATTTTTTATTGCGATGAGGACGTGTCTACGGATATGCCTTTTGAACTAATTGGTTCAAAAGAGGTTAGCACTAAAACCTCGCTAGAAGAACCGCCCACCCTAGATCTCAAACCATTACCCGAATCCCTCAAATACGCCTTTTTGGGGAAAAATGATACACTCCCCGTGATCATTTCTTCGCATTTAAGCGATTCGGAGACCTCCGATTTATTGGAGGTTTTGCTTAAACATCGCCACGTAATTGCGTGGCAAATTTCTGACCTTAAGGGGATTAACCCTTCTTTCTGCACTCATAAATTTTTCTTAAACGATAATTGCCGCAAACCATTCCTCCGCAGCGACGTCTTAACCCAAACATGAAAGACATCGTGAAAACTGAGATAATTAAATTATTAGATGCGGGGATTATTTATCCCATTTCTGATAGTGCATGGGTTAGTCCCTTTCATTTCGTGCCCAAGAAGGGAGATTTGACCGTAGTGGAGAATGAGCACAACGAGCTCGTCCCAACTCATACTGTTACGGGTTGGCGTGTGTGCATCGATTATCGCAAACTTAATGATGCCACCCGCAAGGACCATTTCCCACTACCGTTCCTTGACAAGATTCTCGAGCGTCTTTCCGGTCATCCATTTTATTGTTTTCTCGACGGTTTATCGGGGTTTTTTCCAAATCCCCATTTCCCCCGAGGACCAAGAGAAAACAACTTTTACTTGCCCGTTTGGCACCTTCGCCTACCGAAGAATGCCATTTGGCCTCTATAATGTGCTAGCTACATTCTAAAGATGTATGCTAGCAATCTTTGGCGAGCTATTAGAAGATATTATGGAAGTATTTATGGATGACTTTTCTGTATTCGGATGCTCATTCCCGGCTTGTCTTCGTAATCTCGATCGTGTCCTCCAGCGATGCGAGGACACGCATCTTGTTTTAAATTGGGAAAAGTGCAACTTTATGGTTCGGGGAGGTTTGCTCCTCGGCCATAAAATTTCGATTAAGGGGATAGAGGTCGATAAGGCCAAAGTAGAAATCATAGAAAAACTTCCTCAACCGACTAACATAAAATCTATTAGGAGTTTCTTAGGCCACGCGGGCTTTTACAGGCATTTCATTCAAGTTTTTTCAAAAATAACAAAGCCTCTTACTCAACTCTTCGAAAAGGAATCACCTTTTGTCTTTAGTAGCGATTGCGAGTCTTCCTTTAATTTTATAAAACAAAAACTTATCAATTCTCCAATTCTAGTGGCCCCTAATTGGTCCCTTCCGTTCGAAATCATGTGCGACGCTAGTGATATTGCCTTAGGCGCCGTTCTTGTCCAACGCGTAGAAAAACATTTCCATCCTATTTATTACGCTAGCAAGACGCTCACTTCCGCACAAGTGAATTACACGACGACGGAAAAGGAACTCTTAGCCGTCGTTTTTGCCTTCGATAAGTTTCGCTCGTATTTAGCACTATCTAAAGTTATCATTTTTATCGATCACTCCGCCCTTAAGTATTTACTAGCCAAAACCGATGCGAAACCCCGCCTTCTTCGATGGATTCTCCTTCAAAAATTTGACTTGGAGATCCGGGATAAGAAGGGTGTGGAAAATCTAGCGGCAGACTACCTCTCCCGTTTAGAAAATCCTGCTGCAGAAGCGCTCGTCGAATCTGAAATAAATGACACATTCCCCGAAGAACGTCTTCTTGCCATTCGTTCTTCTTCGTCATCTACGCCTTGGTTTGCAGATTTTGCGAACTATTTAGTCGCGCGGGTGCTTCCAAAAGAATTCTCAAGTCAACAAAAGAAGAAATTCATTTCCCACTTGAAAAATTTCTTTTGGGAGGACCCATTTCTTTTCCGTATCTGCGCAGACCAAGCAGTCCGAAGATGCTTCGCGGGTGTGGGGTGCATGCAAATATTGAGGCACTGCCACGAGGGTCCAGCCGGGGGCACTATCAAGCCAACCGGACCACTAGGAAGGCGCTAGAGGCGGGCTACTTTTTGCCCACTCTCTTCAAAGACGCGCATAATTTTGTGCGCACATGCGATAACTGCAGCGGTCGGGTAACATCTCACGTCGAGACGAGATGCCCCAAAGCATGTTTTTAGAATGAGAAGTCTTCGATTTGTGGCGCATAGATTTTGTAGGCCCTCCACCTACTTCTTATAAAAATACGTATATTTTAGTGGCGTTCGACTACGTATCAAGGTGGGCGGAAGCTCAAGCTCTCCCCACCAACGATGCGTGAGTCGTCGTTACATTTCTAAAAAAAATTATTTTCTCGCTTCGGCACACCTCGCGCTATTGTTAGTTATAGGGGAACACATTTCTGTAATGCTCTAATGGCTAAGACGTTAGCTAAATACGGAGTCACGCACAAACTTACCACCCCCTACCACCCGCAAATAAGTGGCCAAGTTGAGGTAGTAAATTGAGAGATAAAACGCATATTAGAAAAAACCATTTCACTTAATAGGAAAGATTGGTCCGTTAAGCTTGACGATGCATTATGGGCGTATCGTACGGCATACAAATCCGCTACCGGTTGTACTCCATTTCGATTATTCTATTGCAAAGCATGCCATTTACCCGTAGAACAAGAGCACCGCGCACTTTGGGCATTAAAACTTTTAAACCTCGACGCTAACTTAGCCGCTCAGAATAGAAAACTGCAACTAAACGAGCTCGATGAATGGCGTGCGAATGCTTATGAGAGCAATAAGTTATATAAGGAGCGTTCTAAGTTATATCACGATCGAAAAATCAAATCCCCAAAATTTCTTTCTCCGGGCGATCTTGTCCTTCTTTATAATTCTCATCTTAAACTTTTTCCTGGCAAACTCAAATCTCGTTGGTCCGGTCCCTTCTTAGTTGAAGAAGTTTTTCCATATGGGACCGTACTCATCTCCCACCCGGAAAGAAGCTTATTTAAAGTAAACGGTCGTCGGTTAAAGACTTACATAGCGGGCGACCCTGTGATCGAGTATAGCGAAACCATATCCCTCCTCGACTTGTAAACCCGCCAATATAGTCAAGCTACGCGACAATAAACAAAGCGCTCCTGGGAGTCACCCCACGCTTATATTTTTTCGTCTTTATTTAACATGTTTTCTATTTTTCTAATAACTACAGGGTTTCTAATGGGCTTCCCCGAGCGCGAATCGGGGGCGTTTTCTGCCCCCTCTTTTTCCTTTTTGTACATATATCTACTGTCTTGTTCCTCATGCTTAGCATACAACATTGGGGACAATGTTGAAACTAAGTATGAGGGTGTTTTCGTATTTCCGTACATTCTTTTTCACTTACAAAAACAACAAAAAAATTAATTAAAATTTCAAAACTTCAAAAAAAAATGTATAAAATAAAAAAATCAAAATTTTTTTTTGAAGTTTCATTTTTGAAACTTTGACCCTTTTTTAACTCGGTCCGTGAGATCCAGCTCATCGAGCCATCCACATAACGAGTCATCTCGCGGCAACCTAGTAAATATTTTTGTAAATATTTTTTGTAAATTATTTTTATAAGTACTTTTTGTAAATATTCTTTCTCTTTCCCCTCTCCTTTTTTCCCTCTCATCATTGTAAATAACTTCTCTTTTTCTCCCAAATTTTTGTAAATAAAATGAAAATTTTCTTAAAAATAATAATAATAAAAAAATTCACAAAACTTAAAAATACATTTTTTTTACAAAATTTAAAAATACAAAAAAATTCGCAAAACTAAAAAATCCAAAAATTTTTTATTTTCACATTTTCTTTCTTTAGTATGTATATATTAAAGAAATAAATACAAAAAATGATAATAACTTCAAAAATTGAAAAAAAAATTTAATTTATGAAACAAATAAATCAAATATATCATTCTTAAGTTTCTTGCTATCCAAAAATTTTGTTTTGAGTTTATTTATATGCGAATTTGATCAATTCTTTGTTCACTATTCGTTTGTTAATTATAGATTGAAAAATCTAAATAGCCGAGGTTAAGTTTTAAAGAATTTATTATACTTTGTTAAAAATAGGGGACTCGGTTTAGGCACTACTTATAATTTTTCATAGATAGGAGCACGTGTACCATGTTAGAAAATAACAACTATAGAATTCAATTATGCTTACTTTTAGCTTTCTGAAAAATTGGAACGTACAATTTATAAAGGTTGCTCTCAAAATTTTTTGTATTAAAAATCTAGTTCTCTTTTCTCCCCCTACCTATCATAACCTACTTGGCAAGATAAAAAAATTTTCCCCCAAAAAAGATCCTATGTCAATGGGAATAAGATTTCGTTCCGTAAACATAGGCACCCAATAAATTAAAAGATTATATGTCACGGAGTAAGAGGATAAAATTCATTACTCCTACATATATACATTAGGTTAATTCTTATTATAAAGAAGAAAAAAAATTCACGTAAAGGAAAATAAGATTTCGTTTTCCTATAACATCCACATCAAAAAAAATTTGAGGTTCGAGAAAAAATTACCTCGCCTCAAAATCCAAGCATCTTCATAAACCAACAGCAACCCCTCTTAGCCAATTTCATGACTAGAATTAATTCAAAAAAATCTTTTAGATAGCATAATTCGTAAATTGCATTATTTCCGGTAAAACTCCTATAAGCTAAAGTTCATATAATTCCAAACTATTTTTGTTAATCTTACTAATACAATTATTGCTTTCTATTTGATTACATCAAGAAGTCTTTTGGCATAAACTTTTGCCCTATTTAAATCATCTACATAATTTTAGGACTTAACTCTTATACCCCATATATTAACTTAGATCTCTCTGATAATTAATTCAAGCGATAGCAGAACTTAGAGTTTTTTATTATTCCTTATAAGTTCACCTCAATCTTTTTCTCTGGAATAACAAAAGCTTAAGTATGGGGGTATTTGATAAGTTGTAGTTATACCTACTTTTATAGTATTGTTATTATGATATTTTACTTTATTTTTGCCCTTTTTTTTGTTTGGTTCAATAAATTGTTCATATTTTGTAAATTTTATTTCTAACTTAGTTATTTTTGTTTTCCAGAAAAATTCTGAAAAAAGTAAAAATTTGACTTGACACGCCCGTGTCATTGACTTGACACGCCCATATCAGGCACTCAATGCCATCGGACAGACGACACTCAACGATTTTATATGTCGACACTCAACGCCATCATGTCATGCCCGCGACAAAGCCCATCACGCCCGTTTTAATGTCGACACTCAACGCTTTTTCACACTCAACGCTACCGAGATCAGAACTGCCAACTGTCCAAGTCACGCCCCCTACACGCCCGTTACCAAGCCTGTCATGCCCGTGACCGCCACGTGTTCCTTCCAGAAGCCTCCAGATTGTTGACCATTACTTGACATGCCAGTGACAAGCTTGTCACGTCCGTGACCGCCACGTGTCACCTTCCCGAACCTTCCAGAACGGCACCAGCTCGTAGAAGACACCAAGTCAAATACGGCAGCTGTGACACGCCCCCTGTCAGACCCGTGACCAGGGCGTGTCACACGCGAAACTTTTCCTATAAATAAAATTTTTTTGTAATGCCCAAGGGTTCACTTTTTTGAGCCAACTTTAGTGTGTCTTCTTGTGGGCTGCCCTTGGTGTTTCCAATCCAAAGTAAGGAGAGCTTTCTCCCCCATCCCTTCTTATGTTAGATTTAGCTTTCTCTTTAGCTTTGTAATAGTTTGTAATAGCTTAAATTATGGAAATAAAAATGTTGTTTTTTTGTGTCTCTTTACTTGGAATGAAAATGGATTTGGGTGGCTCATTTTTCTTCTTCTTTTTATCCTTCTATTCATCTTTAATCATCTGTATGAAAGTGTGCGTGTGTGTATGAGTGTAACTTGTTTTAATCTTTCATGCTTTCAATATATTATAATGTTAGGTTTCATTATAGGCTTTTATCTAAAAATTGAGGCGTTATTATGGCAAAAAAAAATTTAAGTGTTCTTTTAAAAATCAAAGGTTGTATTGGAAACTTTTTAAAGTCTTACATTTTCATTCCTATGAAATTATAAAAGAGGTTTTGAAGTGTTTTTTTTATTTTTTTACTTAGCTTTGTCTTAGGATTGTAAAACTTTTTGTTCCTTTAATTTTATTTTCACTTTTTCATCACTTTTATGGAATCCTAAGAATGAAAATATAAACATTTTAATTTTTCAACAACTTTGATTTTAACTTTGTTTTCAAAAAAACTTTTGCTTCTTTAAATTTTATTTTATCTTTTTATGTGTTTTTAGCATGTTCTAAGAATAGAAATTAAGTTGTTTTAATTTTTAGGTAACTTTGTTTTTCTTGTTTTTACTTAATGTGTGTGAGTATATGAGACTAACTTTTCATGTTTTCTTTCATGCTTTCTTCAATCATGTAGAGTTCGTGAGTGTAGGTGATAACTTTTATTGCTTTTTTTAATGCTTTCTTCAATTATGTAGAGTGCGTGCGTGTATGAGATAATTTTATTGCTTCCATTCTCCCGCCCACTCATTCGAGCCGGGACTCATAATTTTATCGTTTCTTCAATTATGTAGAGTGAGTACGTGTGTGCATTTATTTATACCTACTTATTAAGAGTTAAACGGCGCTCTGCTTTAATTTTCCGCACACTCATTTGAGTGGGACTTGTAATTTTCATTTTTTGTAACTTAGTTTTTTTATTTATGAATTTATTTCCGCCAACTCGTTAAGAGTTAAATGGCGCATTGCTTTAATTTACCGCCTACACAGTTTTGAGTATGACTTGTACTTGCATTTATTTCCCGCCTACTCATTTGAGGTGGACTTGCTTTATTTAATTTCTTTATGGTTTTGAAGTGTGCGTGAGTGCCTGCATCATTTAGCTTTCAATTTATCTAAATGCCCTGTTTTTTATGTTTTCTCTTATAACTGTTTAGTACTTAATTTCAAACTCACGTTTCACTAAAAACCATAAAGCCGCCCCCATACCGATGAGTGGCTAATTTCTATTAGCCTTCGGCATCGAAGAGCATTGGTGTAACATCCCAATGTTACTTCTAGACCCCTTAACTTAGATTGGGTTAGGCATGGGGTGGGTGTTAGGGTAATGAGCTAGGTTTGACCCTAGATAGTGAGTTGTAGCCATGTGGGGCCCACTATGGGGCCAAAGTCAAACTAGGTCAAACTAGCCTAAACAGGAACCCTAGCCACACCATGACCCCCTCATGATGCCCTAACCCTAAGTACAATCTAAGTAGACCCCAAGGTAGGTCAGGGGGTCAACCAGTTGACCATGATGGGTCAAGTCAACACCTTTGACCTAAATAGTGAAAATGGTGCCCTAGCCCAATTCACTGGGTTGGGTCCACCCAAATCAACCCAAACTCATCATGTGGGCCTAAAGTGACCCTATAAACCCTAGGGGAGAGAAAAATAGGGCCTCTCAATAGTACGTTTGGGAGAACATCTAGGAGAGAGAAAAGAAGAGAATAGGAGAGAGAAAGTGCCTAGGAATTATTTTGGGCCACTTGGGCTCATCCCACCAACCCATGATGGGTTGGCTGACCATGCATGGGTATTAGGAGGTGTGGGACCCCCCACCATGCTGCCTTGGGCCAAGCCCAAACCCAACCCAAGCCCAACATAGCCTAAACAACTTGGTGGAGTCAACCCTCCCTATTCACTCACCCAACCCGGCCCAACACTTGGCAACCCGACCCACTAGGCTCTAAGCAGCCTTCATGGCCAGTGGGACCCACTCACCAGCCACCTAGCCGGCCACATCCACTAACCTGACCCCCCCTCCTTGGTGAATCCGCCCCTACCTAGGTGAAGTCGCCCACTCTCATAACTCAGCCCCAAACCGACCTCACACCCTCACTCCCACTTCATCCCTACCCCAGAGAGAGAGAGAGAGAGGGAGGAAGCCATGGAAGGCCGTGGAGCTCGCCGGAATGTGCATGCTAGGGGAAGCCGCCGCCACCCTCAACCACAACCACCAAGAGTCCGTATCCCCTCCTCTCCTCTTGTACTAGTCTTCCTAGATCTCCTAGGTTAGTGGCCAAGCCCAAAGGGGCTCGACCGTAGGCTCTTTCAGCTTGGGAAAAGCTTCAAAAATGGCGGATTAGAGCTTTTTCGGGTTGGTTGCACCGCCGCCGTCCGCCGCTCTCCGCCGCCCAGTCGCCGGCCAGATCAAGCCCCGGCCACCGTGAGGCCGGGGAAGCACTTGGCCGGAGGCCCCGCCGCCGGCGACGGCCGGAAACCACCCCGCAAGGAACACCTGCTCGGTTGGCCCTGCATGCACTGCATGGAGAAGAAGAGCAGCTGCCGTTAGATCTCTTTAAGATTCGTGCAACGATTTTATTAATAATTCCCTGTATTATTATTTTATGAATAATGTGGAATAGTGTCACATGGTAACAGATATTTTGCATGTTGTTTTTGAGGCACTTAGAGGCCCCACCTTAGGATGAACCCTGAATGAAAAAGTTAGGTAGATGGGTTAACTTTGCAATGCCACAGAAATCATGACTTTTGGACCAGTAGGCTGCCCTGTAGGGCTGTTTTGCTAGGACTGCCCCTAAACTAGGGCAGAAACCAAATTTGATGCCCAAGACAAACCAAGCATCACCATGACCTGAAATTTTGGTCATGGGTGTATTTAGGGCATGCCTATGCCCTGCCAAAAATTTGGAATTTTTGGAAGAACTTTTTCTATAGTTTTTATCAAAATATCAAAAATTAAATTAAGGGCATAATTGTAATTTTAGACACCCAAATGACCCCAAATTTTGGTGGTATGTCCTTGGGGACATTATTGGTGTCTGGTAGAAATTTCAAGGCAATTGGACCCCTGCATGAAGGGTTATTCCATGTGTTTGTGTAGGCTAATTTAGGCCTTGGTGTGCAATTAGCAATAATTTATATTTTGTGTATTTAACCTAGCTGAGGCACCCAAAAACCATGCAATAAATTCCAGTGATACATTAGGGCACATACAGCCCCTCAAAATTATTATGGGATTTTTGGGAATAAAAATCCCATTATTTGGAATTATTGAAAACTATGGTCTTATTGGAAAATAAAAATAAAAATTAGATTCAATCAAGCAAAAATCCTCAAATTTGGTCCTGTTAAAGATTTGGATATAATTGAGTTGGGGTAATTTTATTTTCTCTGTTTGAGACCTTTTGAAGCAGAATGTTATGTAAGTGGCCATTTTACCCCTATTGCTTTTATTCATGATTTAATGAAAATATAGGTCAGAAAAATTTGGGAATATTCATAGAGGTGTATATGGGTATTATCTAACTGACATATTTATTTTAGAATTTTTTTGAGGTGCATACAAATTTTAATTCATCATAATGGCATTTTGGTAAATACCCAAGAAATTGAATTGTAAGTCTATAACATTGTTAAAGTTGATGAAACTTGGTCAGTAGCATTGTTTTGATGAATTAGATTCCCTGTAAATTTATTGGAATTTTTGTGATTAAAATTCTCTATACTTCATTTGAAAAGTAGTAATTATGATGGCTTATGAAAAGTAATATTTAAATACATGAAATTGGAGAGAAATTATGAATTTTTGAAAATAATGGTGATTCATCATGATAATGACAAGATAATTACTTTGCATCATTAGGACTATGCAACAACATATCTCATGTGTTAAACGACCTTGGGGAATGTTTGGAGAAAATAAAACAAATATAAAAATAATAGAGAAAATTATAAAAGTTACCATACACACTTTAGATGGTCATACCACCATAGGTTAAATACTTGGGGTCTATTGGTCCAAAGATTTGAAAGTTTGATTTCGGGGTGGTACAAGGTCATGGGGTGCGCATAGTAAAAGTAGACTGTACTATAGGCCGCCAGGGGATGGATTAACAACTGAGTTAGAGTATAAGATCGGAGGTGTAACCCTGGGTGGCAGATGCATTCTAGAGACGAGAGTAACAGTGCAATATTAGACTTGCCTAGGAAGAGTTGACGGAAGACCGTCACTCCTTAACTCATACCTTAAGTCACTAGGTCACTCTATGTAACAGGAGAGAGAAAAAGGGATTCTGGGTAGATATCAACTAAAGTAAATATCCTTGAGAAAGGGAGCTTTGGGATTCAGCCCATCGTAGCTCCTAGTGCCCCTGAGAGCCCTTCACCGGGAGTACCTTGGGCAGTCCTGGGATTAACCTTAAGACTCTAAGTATGAAAATCTGTAGATAAGGGTAGTCTAATAGGTTAAGTGAACTGGACATGTGCTCACTCGTGCCGGGTTGGAGGAACTTGGAGTCTTTTGACTACTTGCTCACCCGTGCAGAGTTGGAGGAAAGAAATTGGTTTATATACACTCACCCGGCCAGGGTTGGAGGGTTTGTAGCATATACTCACCGTGGCGGGTTGGAGAGATTTGAGACAGGATAGTCCCTTGAGCTGGAGGCTCAATATATAATACTTGCATGTGCATATACTAGTGGCGGGCCATGCGGTACTGGCCGGTCGTCACACCGACGGCAGTACGGTGGACCAGGCGGGTGCGAGGGTTAGAAGGACCAGTAGGATGTTTATACTGGAGTCTGGAGGACTTTTCCTAATAACGCGCACCCGACCCAACAAGACTGACAGATAGTCAGCAAAGTGGTACGCAGAGACTCTAGAGTGCACTTGTAGGTGTACAGAGGCGTACAAGAGAGGTCTAGGCCTGGTAGTGTGTATACCCGCCTAGAAGGCGGAGACGCCCGCTCCGCTGCTGCCGTAGCCACAACGGTGGTACCTGAGAGTGATGCTAGCTCTCGAAAAGTGGGAACTAAAGGTCTGTGATCACGGAGTCGTGTGTGTGTGTTGCACTGCATGTTCATATCATACCCACCATATAGTTGCATAACATTAATCTGCATAACAACCTAAGACACCTAATGTATAAGTGGTATGGGACGCTTATACATTAGGACCTGCTATACGAACCCTTAGCCTATAAGCCTGAGTGGGCATGTTTATAGGTTAAGGTTATTTTTCCTTTATATATATATGCTTGTGACTCTGACACCCCATTGTATAAATGGTATGGGACATTCTATACAATGGGAGCCTTGCAAAAGATCCCTTGCTTATGCGTAACCACATAAGTGGAGGTTACATTTCATTATATTTTGATTATATATACTCTGTTAGTTTCCTGTCACCTGCTCGCCTTTGCCACCCCTTGTTGTCCTCCGCTTCGTCCTCCCGCACGGTGCCTAGGAGTGGCAGGAGGAGGTGCTGAGGATACGACTTAGTCTTTTTGACTAATGGTCGGTGACCTTACTATTTTAGGAGCTCGAGGAGGTGGACCAGCACGTCGAGGAGGCAGGGCTTGAGGGACAGATACCTACTACTACTACTGGAGCACGTCTACAGGTGATGAGAGAGTTATGATTATTCCGCTGCTGTGTATGAGAGTGAGAGAGAGAGATATGATGTACTGGGCATAAGCCCTTCTTTCATTCATTTTCTGTACTCATTATGGACTGTCTTATGTTTCATTTGATATATATATACTGTGGCTGTGGACTTGCTTCTGCTTTTACTCTGATTTATTATGCAATTATTCTCATATTGGCCGAACAGGTTATGATCGTACTAGCCGGCAGAATCGGCGTCTTGCGGTGACGACTAACTCGTGCGTTAGTATCACCGTAAGGCGGCGGTTCTAGGCGTAAGATCCGGGTTGCCTCGGATTTGAGGAACAGGATCTTACAAACTGGTATCATTTGAAACCACGATCATATGAGAATACAGTTCACCACACTGGAACACCCCGCTCCAGCATTAGTTTGCGGACAAACTATGCAGCGGAAGCAGTGGTGTGCCCATGCGTAAAAAGCCACATAATCAGTCCATCAAACAATGAGTTAGGCCAATTTTGACGTTAAGTTTTCCTTTATGCAGCCTCCGCAGGATACGGTTCCTCCCCCTCCGGCTGCCATTCCGTTCATGCAGACTGAGATGGGGCAAACCCTGACGGCTATCCTGGATGCCTTCAGAGCGCAGCAAGCCCCGGTTCAGCTGCCCAACCCAGGATCGAACTGGTTGAGTGCATTTAAAAGTCTGTCTCCGCCACTGTATCGCGGGACAGAAGATGCCGTGAAGACAGAGGAGTGGTTGGAGACCATCCAGGAGCTGCTAGCTGGCATCAGCTGCCCCGTCAGACAGGCAGTTCCCCTTGCCACCTCGGCACTAGACGCTCATGCAAAGAGGTGGTGGAAGTCGGTGCGGGACTCTACATTCGCCGACCGGGAGCTGATGGACATATCTTGGGAGGAGTTCAGCGACGTCTTCTTGGAGCATTTTGTATCTTCCACAGACCGAGATACCTTGGAGGCGAGGTTTCTGAGCCTCCAGCAGGGGAGCCGATCAGTTATTGAATATCAGAGAGAGTTCTCCCATCTGGCGAGGTTTGCAGGCTTCCATGACTGGGACGACCAGAAATACGCGAAGAGATTCTATCACGGGCTCCGCGACTCCTTGAGGCAGCCCTTGCTGTTCATTGCCCACGGTACCATGGCGCAGATCATCGAGATGGCAAAAAAGCTGGAGGCTGACCAGCTGTTGGTACAAGGCAGAGGGAAGAGATCGCTGGATGGGCAATCATTTGGAGAAAATAGCGGGACGTCTCAGAGAGGCAAGACTATTGGATACAGAAGGGGTGGGGGACGTCGTCGTCCCAACTACAGGCAGGAGCAGGGGCCTCCTCCACCTTTGGCTCCCCCACCTATGCAGATTCCCGGACCGATGAGACAGGATGATCGAGGTCAGAGGCAGATCACCTGCTTTGGTTGCGGCCAACCTGGGCACATCAGGACGCAGTGCCCGCTTCAGGTTCGCCCTCTTCCTCCTCCTCCACCTCCAGTGGCCCCTCCAGTTCACCAAGGCCGAGGACGAGGACGAGGACGAGGACGAGGCCGAGGCCGAGGATATCACGGCCGAGGCCGAGACCGGGAGCAGGTATACGCGCTGGATCTCACGGAACAGAGGGACCCAGAGGAGGTGATTACAGGTACTTAAAATTTTGTAAGATTTATAAATTTTAAATTTTCTTTTTTTTAGAATACCTTAGACATTAATAGTAATACTATTCTTTGAACTCAAACGAACCCAGGCATAGTGATGATTAGCGGCAAGCCCGCTCACACCCTCTTCGACACGGGTGCGTCACACTCCTTCATATCGGGCTCGTTTATTGAAGGATTAGAAGGAGTGGAGAAGTTTTCCGGTTTGGAAAAGAGAGTGCGACTCCCTGATGGTACGGAACTTCGAACCACAGACTGCTGCAATATGGATGTCGAGATAGGAGGCAAAGCGTTCGAAGCCCCGGCAACAGTTCTGAGCCTACCGGATTATGATCTGATCCTAGGCATGAATTGGCTTCATTGGAACTACGCGCAGATAGATTGCCCCTCGAAGAGGATCACACTCAGACACGGAGACTCCTACGTCATCATTGAAGGTATCCGTTCCATTCCCCGACTCTCTTTATCTTCAGTGCAGGCCGTTAAGGCCTATGAACAGGGAGAAGAGGTATACCTCATTTGTTTCGAGATGGCTGTGGTAGAGAGTTCCATAGCTGATATTCCAGTGGCACGAGATTATGCTGATGTCTTTCCGGAGAAGTTACCTGGGCTACCACCATCGCGGGACTTAGACTTCAGGATCCAGTTGGTGCCAGGGGCAAGACCAGTGTCCCGAGCACCCTACAGAATGGCCCCTAGGGAATTGGCAGAGTTCAGGACTCAGCTACAGGAACTTGTGGAGTCAGGATTTGTGCGGCCAAGTTCATCGCCGTGGGGAGCACCGGTTTTATTTGTGAAGAAGAAGGATGGATCCCTCCGATTGTGTATAGATTACAGGGAATTGAATAGGTTGATGGTTCAGAACACCTACCCATTGCCCCGGATAGACGAGTTATTTGATCAACTTCAGGGAGCATTCTGGTTCTCTAAGCTCGATTTACGATCCGGCTATTACCAGTTACGCATCCGGGAGGAAGACATACCGAAGACCGCATTCAGCTCCCGTTATGGCTTATATGAGTTCACGGTGATGCCGTTCGGGCTCACGAATGCGCCCTCGGCCTTTATGACGCTCATGAACAGGGTATTCGAGCCTTATCTGGACCGGTTTGTTATAGTCTTTATTGACGAAATTCTGATTTATTCGCGATCTCGAGAGGAGCACGCAGAGCATTTAGCGCTGGTATTGCAGAAGTTAAGAGAATTTCAGATGTATGCGAAGTTCTCTAAGTGCCAGTTCTGGCTTCAGGAAGTGGCTTTCCTAGGACACACAATCAGCGGAGCTGGATTAGCTGTGGATCCTGCTAAGATAGAGGCAGTACGGGATTGGCCACGGCCAAAGACAGCGTCGGATATACGTAGCTTCTTGGGCCTGGCAGGTTATTATCGTAAGTTCGTGGAGGGGTTTTCAAGGATAGCCCTCCCCCTCACGTCCTTGACGAAAAAGGATGCCGCATTTGACTGGACAGAGCGGTGCGAGTCAGCATTTCAAGAGCTCAAGGACCGGCTCACTTCGTCCCCCATCCTTGCACTTCCCTCGGGGAGTGAAGGATTTCAGATATATACAGATGCATCCTATCAGGGGATGGGTGTAGTCTTAATGCAGCACGGACATGTTATCGCTTATGCTTCGCGACAGCTGAAGAAGCATGAGCATAACTATCCTGTACATGATCTCGAGCTCGGGGCCGTAGTTTTTGCCCTCAAGACATGGAGACATTACCTCTACGGGATTCATTGTGATATATACTCCGATCATAAGAATCTCAAGTACATCGACACGCAGAAGGTTCTGAACCTGCGACAGAGGAGGTGGCTTGAGTTCCTCTGCGATTACGACTATAAGATGCACTATCACCCGGGAAAGGCGAATACAGTAGCAGATGCTTTGAGCAGGAGAGCCGGCACTTCTGGACCGGAGTCCCGGGTGATGTCTATAGAGCTGCTACGTATGATGGAGGATATGCAGCTTACCATGGTTTCGGAAGCCGAGCCAGTGCTCTATCGAGAGTACCTGAACTCTTTGGTCAGCAATGATGATATACAGAAACACATTCTTACACATCAGAGATTGGATACTGATCTAGAGCTTATCTTTGACGCTCTAAAAGGAGGCAAGCATGGGGATTATACGCTGGAGGACGACCTTCTTCGATTCCGTGGCCGAGTGTACATTCCAGCAGGAGGTGAGATCCGGGATGACATCCTCAGAGAGGCACACTACTCCAGATATTCAGTGCATCCCGGTATCACCAAGATGTGGGCTGACTTACGGCGGACCATGTACTGGCCAGGAATGAAGAGGGAGATCATATACCTGGTGACACACTGCGAGACTTGCCAGCGAGTGAAGGCCGAATGCAAGAGCCCAGGCGGTATATTACAGCCACTGCCAGTCCCAGAGTGGAAGTTCGAGGATATCTCTATGGATTTTGTTCACGGACTCCCTCGCTCTCATTCTGGGCACGACTCCATCTGGGTCATTATTGACAGGTTGACCAAGGTAGCACGGTTTATCCCGGTCAGAAAAGATGCCCCGGTTGCTGTACTGGTGAGGTTGTTTGTAGAGCAGTTCGTCCGGTATCACGGAGTACCCAGGTCTATTGTTTCAGATAGGGATGGTCGCTTCACCTCCAGGGAATGGAGGGCAGTGCACGCTTACTTGGGATCCAGACTTTCCTTTAGCACTGCCTTCCACCCGCAGACCGACGGTCAGACGGAGCGGACGATACGCACTATGGAGGACCTGCTCAGGTTATGTATTTTGGATACAGGGAAACCTTGGGAGAGGCTACTGCCGTTGATCGAATTCTCATACAACAACAGCCACCAGGCCAGCATCGGGATGGCTCCTTACGAGGCGCTTTATGGGAGAAAATGCCGGACTCCGCTATCCTGGGTGCAAGATGTGGATACTCGAGCCCTTGGGTCAGACTTTGTAGAGGATACGGAGGCTCAGATTCATTTGATCAGGGATCGGCTTCTGGAGGCTCAGAGCAGACAAGCGAAATATTATGATGCTCGACACCGGAAGGTGGAGTTCCAAGTTGGGGACAGGGTTTTCCTGAAAATCCGACCGGTACACGGTATTTCTCGGATTCGGAGACATAAGAAGCTCAGCCCCCGGTACATGGGACCATACCTGATTCTGGAGCGTGTGGGCCCCTTGGCTTATCGCCTGCAGCTACCTCCGGAGCTGAGCAGCCTACACGATGTGTTCCATGTCTCTTCTTTGCGAAGAGCTCTCCTTCGCCCTGAGCAGCATGTCCCTACTGCAGCTGGACCGGTAGAGCCTGACCGTTCGGTTAGATTGGAGCCGATCCGGATCGACGATTCAGCGGTCCGAACGTTGAGGAAAAAGAAGGTTCCACTCGTAAAGGTGCTGTGGTCCAACCATGGACAGGAGGAGCACACCTGGGAACCTAGGGATCTGATGCTGGAGCGTCATCCAGAACTATTTACATCAGGTACTTTTATGTTATTTTCTACGAAATTTCCTTAACAATTTCTGCAACTGGAACCCGTAGACCCAAACTTAAATTTCGGGGACGAAATTATTTCTTTTGTTTATAGGATTTGTAACATCCCAATGTTACTTCTAGACCCCTTAACTTAGATTGGGTTAGGCATGGGGTGGGTGTTAGGGTAATGAGCTAGGTTTGACCCTAGATAGTGAGTTGTAGCCATGTGGGGCCCACTATGGGGCCAAAGTCAAACTAGGTCAAACTAGCCTAAACAGGAACCCTAGCCACACCATGACCCCCTCATGATGCCCTAACCCTAAGTACAATCTAAGTAGACCCCAAGGTAGGTCAGGGGGTCAACCAGTTGACCATGATGGGTCAAGTCAACACCTTTGACCTAAATAGTGAAAATGGTGCCCTAGCCCAATTCACTGGGTTGGGTCCACCCAAATCAACCCAAACTCATCATGTGGGCCTAAAGTGACCCTATAAACCCTAGGGGAGAGAAAAATAGGGCCTCTCAATAGTACGTTTGGGAGAACATCTAGGAGAGAGAAAAGAAGAGAATAGGAGAGAGAAAGTGCCTAGGAATTATTTTGGGCCACTTGGGCTCATCCCACCAACCCATGATGGGTTGGCTGACCATGCATGGGTATTAGGAGGTCTGGGACCCCCCACCATGCTGCCTTGGGCCAAGCCCAAACCCAACCCAAGCCCAACATAGCCTAAACAACTTGGTGGAGTCAACCCTCCCTATTCACTCACCCAACCCGGCCCAACACTTGGCAACCCGACCCACTAGGCTCTAAGCAGCCTTCATGGCCAGTGGGACCCACTCACCAGCCACCTAGCCGGCCACATCCACTAACCCGACCCCCCCTCCTTGGTGAATCCGCCCCTACCTAGGTGAAGTCGCCCACTCTCATAACTCAGCCCCAAACCGACCTCACACCCTCACTCCCACTTCATCCCTACCCCAGAGAGAGAGAGAGAGAGGAAGGAAGCCATGGAAGGCCGTGGAGCTCGCCGGAATGTGCATGCTAGGGGAAGCCGCCGCCACCCTCAACCACAACCACCAAGAGTGTATCCCCTCCTCTCCTCTTGTACTAGTCTTCCTAGATCTCCTAGGTTAGTGGCCAAGCCCAAAGGGGCTCGACCGTAGGCTCTTTCAGCTTGGGAAAAGCTTCAAAAATGGCGGATTAGAGCTTTTTCGGGTTGGTTGCGCCGCCGCCGTCCGCCGCTCTCCGCCGCCCAGTCGCCGGCCAGATCAAGCCCCGGCCACCGTGAGGCCGGGGAAGCACTTGGCCGGAGGCCCCGCCGCCGGCGACGGCCGGAAACCACCCCGCAAGGAACACCTGCTCGGTTGGCCCTGCATGCACTGCATGGAGAAGAAGAGCAGCTGCCGTTAGATCTCTTTAAGATTCGTGCAACGATTTTATTAATAATTCCCTGTATTATTATTTTATGAATAATGTGGAATAGTGTCACATGGTAACTGATATTTTGCATGTTGTTTTTGAGGCACTTAGAGGCCCCACCTTAGGATGAACCCTGAATAAAAAAGTTAGGTAGATGGGTTAAATTGGCAATGCCACAGAAATCATGACTTTTGGACCAGTAGGCTGCCCTGTAGGGCTGTTTTTCTAGGACTGCCCCTAAACTAGGGCAGAAACCAAATTTGATGCCCAAGACAAACCAAGCATCACCATGACCTGAAATTTTGGTCATGGGTGTATTTAGGGCATGCCTATGCCCTGCCAAAAATTTGGAATTTTTGGAAGAACTTTTTCTATAGTTTTTATCAAAATATCAAAAATTAAATTAAGGGCATAATTGTAATTTTAGACACCCAAATGACCCCAAATTTTGGTGGTATGTCCTTGGGGACATTTTTGGTGTCTGGTAGAAATTTCAAGGCAATTGGACCCCTGCATGAAGGGTTATTCCATGTGTTTGTGTAGGCTAATTTAGGCCTTGGTGTGCAATTAGCAATAATTTATATTTTGTGTATTTAACCTAGCTGAGGCACCCAAAAACCATGCAATAAATTCCAGTGATACATTAGGGCACATACAGCCCCTCAAAATTATTATGGGATTTTTGGGAATAAAAATCCCATTATTTGGAATTATTGAAAACTATGTTCTTATTGGAAAATAAAAATAAAAATTAGATTCAATCAAGCAAAAATCATCAAATTTGGTCCTGTTAAAGATTTGGATATAATTGAGTTGGGGTAATTTTATTTTCTCTGTTTGAGACCTTTTGAAGCAGAATGTTATGTAAGTGACCATTTTACCCCTATTGCTTTTATTCATGATTTAATGAAAATATAGGTCAGAAAAATTTGGGAATATTCATAGAGGTGTATATGGGTATTATCTAACTGACATATTTATTTCAGAATTTTTTTGAGGTGCATACAAATTTTAATTCATCATAATGGCATTTTGGTAAATACCCAAGAAATTGAATTGTAAGTCTATAACATTGTTAAAGTTGATGAAACTTGGTCAGTAGCATTGTTTTGATGAATTAGATTCCCTGTAAATTTATTGGAATTTTTGTGATTAAAATTCTCTATACTTCATTTGAAAAGTAGTAATTATGATGGCTTATGAAAAGTAATATTTAAATACATGAAATTGGAGAGAAATTATGAATTTTTGAAAATAATGGTGATTCATCATGATAATGACAAGATAATTACTTTGCATCATTAGGACTATGCAACAACATACCTCATGTGTTAAACGACCTTGGGGAATGTTTGGAGAAAATAAAACAAATATAAAAATAATAGAGAAAATTATAAAAGTTACCATACACACTTTAGATGGTCATACCACCATAGATTAAATACTTGGGGTCTATTGGTCCAAAGATTTGAAAGTTTGATTTCGGGGTGGTACAAGGTCATGGGGTGCGCATAGTAAAAGTAGACTGTACTATAGGCCGCCAGGGGATGGATTAACAACTGAGTTAGAGTATAAGATCGGAGGTGTAACCCTGGGTGGCAGATGCATTCTAGAGATGAGAGTAACAGTGCAATATTAGACTTGCCTAGGAAGAGTTGACGGAAGACCGTCACTCCTTAACTCATACCTTAAGTCACTAGGTCACTCTATGTAACAGGAGAGAGAAAAAGGGATTCTGGGTAGATATCAACTAAAGTAAATATCCTTGAGAAAGGGAGCTTTGGGATTCAGCCCATCGTAGCTCCTAGTGCCCCTGAGAGCCCTTCACCGGGAGTACCTTGGGCAGTCCTGGGATTAACCTTAAGACTCTAAGTATGAAAATCTGTAGATAAGGGTAGTCTAATAGGTTAAGTGAACTGGACATGTGCTCACTCGTGCCGGGTTGGAGGAACTTGGAGTCTTTTGACTACTTGCTCACCCGTGCAGAGTTGGAGGAAAGAAATTGGTTTATATACACTCACCCGGCCAGGGTTGGAGGGTTTGTAGCATATACTCACCGTGGCGGGTTGGAGAGATTTGAGACAGGATAGTCCCTTGAGCTGGAGGCTCAATATATAATACTTGCATGTGCATATAGTAGTGGCGGGCCATGCGGTACTGGCCGGTCGTCACACCGACGGCAGTACGGTGGACCAGGCGGGTGCGAGGGTTAGAAGGACCAGTAGGATGTTTATACTGGAGTCTGGAGGACTTTTCCTAATAACGCGCACCCGACCCAACAAGACTGACAGATAGTCAGCAAAGTGGTACGCAGAGACTCTAGAGTGCACTTGTAGGTGTACAGAGGCGTACAAGAGAGGTCTAGGCCTGGTAGTGTGTATACCCGCCTAGAAGGCGGAGACGCCCGCTCCGCTGCTGCCGTAGCCACAACGGTGGTACCTGAGAGTGATGCTAGCTCTCGAAAAGTGGGAACTAAAGGTCTGTGATCACGGAGTCGTGTGTGTGTGTTGCACTGCATGTTCATATCATACCCACCATATAGTTGCATAACATTAATCTGCATAACAACCTAAGACACCTAATGTATAAGTGGTATGGGACGCTTATACATTAGGACCTGCTATACGAACCCTTAGCCTATAAGCCTGAGTGGGCATGTTTATAGGTTAAGGTTATTTTTCCTTTATATATATATGCTTGTGACTCTGACACCCCATTGTATAAATGGTATGGGACATTCTATACAATGGGAGCCTTGCAAAAGATCCCTTGCTTATGCGTAACCGCATAAGTGGAGGTTACATTTCATTATATTTTGATTATATATACCCTGTTAGTTTCCTGTCACCTGCTCGCCTTTGCCACCCTTTGTTGTCCTCCGCTTCGTCCTCCCGCACGGTGCCTAGGAGTGGCAGGAGGAGGTGCTGAGGATACGACTTAGTCTTTTTGACTAATGGTCGGTGACCTTACTATTTTAGGAGCTCGAGGAGGTGGACCAGCACGTCGAGGAGGCAGGGCTTGAGGGACAGATACCTACTACTACTACTGGAGCACTTCTACAGGTGATGAGAGAGTTATGATTATTCCGCTGCTGTGTATGAGAGTGAGAGAGAGATATGATGTACTGGGCATAAGCCCTTCTTTCATTCATTTTCTGTACTCATTATGGACTGTCTTATGTTTCATTTGATATATATATACTGTGGCTGTGGACTTGCTTCTGCTTTTACTCTGATTTATTATGCAATTATTCTCATATTGGCCGAACAGGTTATGATCGTACTAGCCGGCAGAATCGGCGTCTTGCGGTGACGACTAACTCGTGCGTTAGTATCACCGTAAGGCGGCGGTTCTGGGCGTAAGATCCGGGTTGCCTCGGATTTGAGGAACAGGATCTTACAATTGGGATATATAAAATGATTTGAAATAATTAAAGAACTTTATTTTTATTTTTATTTAAGGACTTGAGATTTGCCCCGGGTTAACGATGCATAGGACCACATAACCGATGTGTGGGCTCTATTTCCGTTATCCATATGCAACGCCGAGCGGCTGCACGTAGGGACCGATCACCCTTGGGTAAAAAGAACTGCGTATGCCCCCTCGAAAGAGGAGAATTGTAGTTCTTCCGGATTGGGTTCCCCACCCAATAGCGGGGTTCTTAGCGTAAAGCGGGCATTAAGAGGAATCCTTCGTCGGTCTAACGATCATTCAAATAGTATTTAATGTTCAGGTGAGAAATATTCCTAGAGATAAGTGCGCTCATATTTATGGAACATCCACGACCAAGTGCCTTTTATTAATTTAAATACTAAGTTCGATAACTATTAAAAATTATTTTAGTCTTAATCTGATTCGATGTCGAGCGTTAACCCGTCATCGAACTAACTTAAAAATTTCCTGCTTTATTTCTGTTTTACTTTAACTAAAAATCCCACCTTACTGATAGTAAGATAATATTCTTCCTGGAAGAGTAAATATAATCAATGCGCCCCCGAGAACAATACGACCTCGGTATTCTCCCGAATACCGAGTACTACACGATAGGTGCACTTGCCTCCTCCCGTTAAAAAACTCGATCTTCTAACTTGGCCCAGGAATTTTACCATTTTGAACCACCCACAGTCGGTCTCTTTTCTGCGGCCATCATGCACCGGGGAGATTTTCAGGAAAAACATCAGAAAACTGTTGTATGACCGGGTGGTGTGTACTAATTCTGAAGTGAATAAAATCGAACTAGCAATCAAACTAGGAAAGTATACCTATCGAATTGTAGCTAACATGCAACCTAGCATAAACCTTCGCAGAGAGCATGTAAAAACAACCAAAAAGAGGTAAACTAGCAGCTAATAAAGTATTTAATATTCAAGAGAAAACTACCAGTGGGTGTCAACAACCTGACACGAACCCACTGAAAGTATGCAAGTCTGAATTAAAAATTGAAAAGCAATAACTACCGTACAATTGCGAGGAAACTACTACAACAACTACAGTCCAAAAGCTACCACCTAACAGAGCTGCTCCATCAGCTATAGCCCTGAACCTGAGGCATTCAAAAGATGAACACCTCAGCAAGAAAATTCAAGTGGAAATGAAAATAAGCAGGTAATAAGTAAAAAGGGTGGGAAAGGGGTTTACCAAACCCGACTATAAGACATACTGAAACCACAGCTGATTAGCCAAATAAAAAAAGGCAAAGTAAAAGTCTGCAATAAAGGAGTTAATAGAACACTGCACAAAGTGCGGAACTAAGCCATGAATTGACAAAATCTGAAAAGATTAGCATGAATTAGAATAAACTCATCTAAGAAGCAAACTAATCACAAAACAACTTGAAAACGTGAAACATTAATACTTGGCAAAAAAACCGTTCTGGAGTCGGTGACCAAAACGTCCAAACCGAAACAACCAGACCTAAACATCTCACGAAGGCACTGTAGTGGTGGCCACCTATCCCAACACAACCCAACAAGCCACAAAACATAGACCAAACCAAACCACCAAGTATAATGATTCACAAATAGGCGTCTAGTTTGTGGTCCTTTATCTACTTACAACCTTCATGGCCGAAGAAACAATCATACCCAAACAACCTAACCCAAAAACCTAAAGGAATGCCTAAACCAGCACTAAAATTACTCTAAGGACCATACACGATGAATCCTACAAGATATTGAAAAATATTCTAAGTCTTGGCTAAATTCAGCGAGTATACCCGACGAAACACAAGGATACTCGACGAATTTGCACAACGATACTCGATAAATGCTACACGATATACGGCAAACATGCTTGATTTGGCATGAATACTCGATGAAAAACACTTAGACTAAGGATCTATACACGGCGAATCGTTACCCAACAAACTTGCCTTAAGGAAATTCAGCGATACTCACCGAATCTGCCTAATTCAATACTCGACGAATCCCTAGTAATACTCGTGAATTACACTTAGAATAAATCCTTCCATACCTGGCGAATTTCACTCATCAATACACGCCGAATTCTACCCAGCTAAACTATCAAACTCGACGAATTTTCCCAACACTAATCTACTAAACACGCCGATTTTTCCTACTGATAAACGACGAATTCGGCTACGATGTTCTTCGAAGTTTCTTACACAAAACCCAATGATTTCTTGCTAGTAATAATCATCGGAAAAACCCTTAACTGCTGAACCTAGCTTCCATAGTTTTGGCTGAAATCATACCCTAACCTAGGGGTTCTTTTCATGGTTTTACCTACACGACTCGTATTCTCTAAAGGACGAAAGAAGGGAAGAAAGAAAACAAGAAAATGGACATGCAAGCGGGAAAAATCCACTTGCCTTGAAACTCTGGAAAAATGCCTCTCATTCGCACCGCAACAAGGATCGACCGGCAAATGATCTTAGCAACGTTTCCTGAAACTTTTGGAGGAAGGAGGTAAAAATCACTAACCCTAACACCTAAAAATCAAGGAAACGGGGAAAGCTTACCACAATCGGGTAGATCTCAGCGATAGCTTTCCAAATCTCTAATGAATCGCAGAATCCGACCACCAAAATGTTGGGAATTGCCGACTGAAAGCACGCGGGGCGCTGCTCCTCTTCTGCTTCGCGAATTCAGTCACCGCTCGATCCGGGAAGAAGATGAACATGGTTATGATTGACATGACCTACTATCCGATTCTATATATATACATATATAAATAATAAAAATATTATAATACAATCATTAATCAATAACCCTAACATGACCCGAAATCAAATCAAATCGGAATCTTACGAAATTCACAGTGTAGATAAATACTAACACTACAAATCTAATGACGAAGTTGATGCATGCAAAATACGGCAAGCGCACCGGTCGCACAAGTAATAAATGTTGGGAATAAATCCCCGAGTGTCGGTCTCTTGAGGAATACAGTAAGGGATGAGTTAATGTCGAGGAGGACTTGAGATTGAAGTCCTCGGGTCGGAGGTAATGAAATGGGGGTTTTGATGGTTGCGGAAAATAAAGTAAAAATCTACAAGCTACTCCTATGCAACGCCGTTATGCGATGCTTCGCCAGGCGGAATGGAAACTACACGAGCCGCTATGCACCGAATCGCTTGGCGGATGGACGAGTAGGCTAGCGGATGAGGTGGTTAGAATGGCGGAATGAGGGTCGTGAGCACCTCTTCGCAACGCACGCCACTAGCAATTGCTAGTGCGGCAAGGGTGGATGGTGGAGGATGGAATATGGTGCACCTCAAATAAATATAACAAAAAACACTAACTCACATAGACATGAATACGAGTAAATGTTAACTACAAATAAGCATTCTTCATCAATACATGGAAATTAAACTAAGCTAACAACAACAAGAGGAAGAGGTGTGCGAATCGACCGAATCCGAAGCCTTATTTAGGGTTCACGGTTGGAATTTCGGGTTGTCAATCCGAGCCCAAGCTCGGTCCTCAACTGCATCCGGGGTAGAGGAGGTTGTCACTCACTCCCAATGGACCCGTCTTCTTCGTTGAAATGACCCGGTATATTGCGGCTCCAGCTCCTCCTAACTTGATGGAAAAAGCTCGGTCAAAACTCCGCTTGAAGCTTGGGGATGAAGGAGGAGGCTGAGGGGATGCTCTGGATTTGATTAGGCGTTGAAGGCTTGCCCCGGAGCAACTCCCTATGGTGGAAGATGATGGAGGGTGGTGGAAACCCTCCTTGGAGACGAAAATGGCGGAAAAATCGGCGGACTTTGGCGATCTCCCGAAATTAGGGCGGAACCTGCGTATTTATAGAAAGCAGAATAAACAGCGCGCACGATCACTGGCGCACGACCAGTGATCGTGCGCCCTGTGGTCAGTGATAGTGCGCGAAGGCCTGGCAGAACTCCAGGAAAAAGTGGAATCAGCGCGCACGATCAGTGGCGCACGACCAGTGGTCGTGCGCACTGAAGTCAGTGGTCGTGCGATTTGGAGGCAGAAAAGCGGAAAAAGATGTCATGACTACGCATGACCGACAGCGCACGAGCAGTGATCGTGCGCGGTATAGCTGGTGATCGTGCGATATGGCAGGGGTAGAACTTTCATAAAAGAGGGCAGACTGCGCACGACCAATGATCGTGCTCCAAAGAGGTCGATGGTCGTGCGTGGGTAAAAACGCACGACCACTGGCTCCTTTGTCAAAAATGGTGAAAGCCCTAACCCGGATGCCCACACGATCCCAGAACCTGGAGGAAAACTGGACGGGATGTCGACATGGCAGTCACAGACAAACAATAATAATCATAGTAAGAATGAAATGCACACACACATAGAAATAGGCTAAAAAGGGTGCACAAGACGTGGAAAACTGTAGCGAACCAAAAGGAGTGCAAATGACGCTAAACGGTGTGCAAAGACAAAAAAAATAAGCCTAGATGAGTCCGGAATTAAGTATAAAATATGGACTCATCACACCCCCAGACTTAACCGTTTGCGCGTCCTGAGCAAACAAAACCTAAGCAGACGGGGAAAATGAACTAGCTAACAAAGAAATTGCAAAACGGAGTACCATGCGAAGTCGCATGCTCGCGTGCATAAAAATAAAGTAGAGGAAATTTTTAAGTATACAAAATATTTTATATTTTTCACAATGCGTATCAAAAATTTATTATTACTCAAAAGTGGAATCACGGTGAATCATCTGGTCCTACGTAGGAAGAAAGTAGGCAGGCCACTAAGGTGAGCATTGACAAAGACCGGGGTTTGGGATCACCTCCAAAGGAATCCACCAATGTCGGAAACCATACGCTTGCCCGTTCACACTCTCTCCACGGCACTAGTTAGACTCAAGCGCAAATCTGTAGGACTTTAGGATAATCACGGGGCTTGGGTTACGGTGAGGTAAACAATGATAAAAAGAAAGGCTATGCACCTAACCCAAATGAGCTAGCCTAAAAGAACTTTTCAGCAAACCACAAT